>BTPG01000006.1:76268763-76873763 GCA_036245525.1 Semisulcospira habei
GACGTGATGCGCTGCAGGGCTCTCTCTGTGTGTGCAACGAGGGCAGCATCATCAGCAAAAAGCAGCTCACGAATCAGTTGGTCTAGGGTTTTCGTGTGGGCCTGCAGTCGTCTGAGGTTGAACAGGCTGCCATCGAGACGATACCTGATGTACACTGCATCGTCATCATCGAGGTCCACTGTGGCCTGCTTCAACATCATGCTAAAAAAGATGGTGAAGAGGGTCGGTGCCAGCACGCAGCCCTGCTTTACGCCGTTGAGAATAGGGAATGGTTCCGAGAGGTCATTGTTGAGTCTGACCTGGCCTTGCTGGTCCTCGTGTAGCTGGACAATCATGTTGAGGAACTTTGGGGGACAGCCAAGTCGCTCCAGGATCTGCCACATGCCTTGCCTGCTCACAGTGTCGAACGCTTTTGTTAGGTCGACAAATGTTACGTACAGACCTTTGTTCTGCTCGCGGCACTTCTCCTGTAGCTGTCTCAGCACAAAGACCATATCGGTGGTGCTCCTGTTTGCTCTGAAGCCACACTGGCCCTCTGGGAGTTGGTCTTCAGCGATGGCAGGTACCAGCCGATTCAGGAGCAGCCTTGCAAGGATTTTCCCAGCAATGGACAGCAGGGTAATTCCCCGATAGTTGGAACAGACAGACTTCTCGCCTTTGTTCTTGTACAGGGTGATAACGACTGCATCACGGAGATCTTTTGGTAGTGTTCCTTCCTCCCAGCAGCAGAGAAAGAGGTCATGGAGCTTGTTGTGCAGTGCTGTGCCTCCATGTTTCCAGATCTCTGGTGGTATTCCATCGATGCCTGCTGCTTTGCCACTCTTGAGCTGGTGGATGGCTGTGAGGGTCTCTTCAGCGGTGGGCGGTTCGTCCAACTCAACCTTTACTGGGAGGTGTGGGATTTGTAGGACGACTGCTTCTTGAACAGTGCGCTCAGCGCTGAAGAGGCTCTGAAAGTATTCCGACCAGCGTTATTACTGAGATGACAAAACGCAGGTAGTGATGCACAATCGCTGTGATATCTGAACAATAACAAAATCAGACTAATTGAACCGATAGATTCGATGGCGGAACACAATGTGACACCAAATTTCGAAACTGAATTTCGCCGAAACAATATTTCGAAACAATTAATTTCTGAGATCGTGGATTTAATATGTACCGGCATTACATACGTATCAGAATTACACAATTATATGTCCACACAGTTTCATATCGTATGTGCAACTCTTCTTCTAGTCCACTCTACGCTATAACCATTAATAACACCATCAACTTTAGGAAGCAAACGAAACCGAGAGTCTATGCAGAAGAATAACAAAAAGACCCCTTTGATTCTCAGCAGCCTTTACAACATGTACGGGCGCATGAAAATCTATGCTTCTTGTGGATGGAAGGCAAAATAATAAGTCCGCAGTGGCTTACTCATCCGGGGGAAATAATAAAGATATAAAGTGAACTTGCAAAATAGGCAGGTTCCCATGAGCCGATTTAATATCAGGGGTTCATAGTGATCTATGTCAACTGCAGTTGTACTGGTCTGTCTAAGACACTGTTTCCAGCCCAAATGAAGAAGGGACAGAAATGGAAGGGGACATGCTGGGTCGGTAACGGTCAACTGCGCAAGACTGATAAACATTGGCAGCTTGATGAGTTTATGACCTCACCCCGCGGTCAGGGGGTATCGGGTTTCCCTGAAATTTCAGGGACTCCAGTGGCGTTGATGTCCAAAGCCACTGGAGACCATAAAATTTCACTGACCGTAAGGTGAGGTCAGAAAACTCATAAAGCTGGTGCCGAACTGCCCAATGTTTATCTATACAGTTGACCGTTACCGACGCAACACTGTTCCCCTTCCTTTTCTATCCACTCTTCATTTTGGCTGGAAACAGTGTCTAAGTCAGACCTGTACAAATGCAACTGACATAGATCACGATAAACCCCTACAGATTGAATCGGCTCATGGGGAATGTGTGCATTTTGCAGGCTTAATTCAGTTACATCAAGTTATTAGTCCCTCCGAAAGAGTAAGCTACTGCTGACTAACTTGCTTATCCAAGCCTTTCATCTACAAGAGGCATGGATTTTCATTAGCCTATACAAGTTGCAAAGGCTGCAGAGATTCAAATCATCATCATTTACATAGATGAGGTTACCAGTGGTCTAGATGGCCCGGTGCAGAGTCGCACATACATACAACCGATCAAAACTCTGTGTGGACACATACATGTGTATTTCTTATACTTATGTAGTGCACATATTCAATCCACATTCTCTGCAGTAAATTTTTCGAAATACCGTAAGGTATACAGGAAACTTGTGAGACGATCCGTTTAAAAGTTAATGTGGTGTGAAGTTAGAGTAAAACAACGTTTTCCTCATATCGGACTTGGCGTGTTTCTCTCTGACGCATCGGGCTTTGTTTTGTCTGGCAAAGGTTCTTTTAAAAAAATCTTTCGTGTATTACAGATTTCATATATTGATTTCCTTTTACTAGTGCTGGTCTGTACCATAAGAAATATAGGAAGTTCGTGACTTGATCCGGTTTCGTGACTCGATTCGGCTTGTTCTGAAGAAGCGTAAACGCGACCTCAGTTGGGACACCCATGCTTAAAGCTGAGGTGCAATGAGAAAAATCCGCCCAGCGCGTGTTTTTAAAAGACTGTACAGGGCCCAGCTTGGGCCCTGCCCCTAAGTGGGTCAAATCGGTTCGTAACTCAGTTGACGGAGTTGGCAACTGCGTATCCCGAGCTTGCAAAACTCTCGGAAAACGACAGACCACTTCCTGTTGCACGGAAATCATCGCGATTAGCAGATCGGACAACAGCAGACGATTCTGTGACACTTTGAATCTGACCGACAGCCACGGATTTTACGCGCTGGGGACTATGATGGCAGAATGTACGGCTGTACATGCTGTAAGTATGACTCTTGACACTTTGTAGTTGTGAACGAATTTTTTCAACACGTACCTCCAGTCCAATATAGGCTAATATAAATAAATAAAGAAGCATTGTGATGTACAACCAACACAGTAAATTGGATGAGAGAGAGAGAGAGAGAGAGAGAGAGAGAGAATCGACTGTTTACATAGATGCCAAAAGATACAAGGTCGCCATGGGTCAAGCTGATTTTTAGTAGCTGCCCTTCGTATGGAGAAAAAAATTTGCTGTAGGCCACTCCAGATGAAAAGATATAACAACAAACACAAAACGACAAATAACCCCTCCTTTCTCACCCTTCCGATATCAAATAAAGCTTCAGGCTGTGCTGTGTAACTTACGGATAGCTCGGCCTGGTCCATATCCAGTGTGCGTCCAGGCAAGACACAAATGGCCTGCTCTGTCCGTCGGGTGGTCGAGTGTCGTCTGCTACTGTTGATATCAGTAAAACATATCGCTGGTTTAGATCAGTGATCGCGGTGCTTACTCGCTGCGATACAGGAAGTGGCCTGTCTTTTTCACGGGAGTTTTGCCAGCACGACAAACGCAGTTGAAAACTCAGTCAACTGAGTCAGTTGCAAACCGGTTTGCCGAACGTTCACGAAGAGGGCCCTCGCTGGGTCCTGCAAAGTTTTTTTAAAACACGTGCGGGGCGGAGTTTTTTGACTGTTTCTCAGCTTTAAAGCTGAGAAACAGTCACAAAACTCCGCCCCGCACGTGTTTTAAAAAAACTTTGCAGGACCCAGCGAGGGCCCTGTCTTCGTGAACGTTCGGCGAACTTCGGCAAACCGGTTTGCAACCCAGTTGACTGAGTTTTCAACTGCGTTTGTCGTGCTGGCAAAACTCCCGTGAAAAAGACAGGCCACTTCCTGTTTGCAGCGAGTGCGCACCGCGATCACTGATCTAAACCAGCGATATTTTTACTGACATCAACAGTAGCAGACGACACTCGACCACCCGACGGACAGAGCAGGTCATTTGTGTCTTGCCTGGACGCACACTGGATATGGACCAGGCCGAGCTATCCGTAAGTTACACAGTACAGCCTGAAGCTTTATTTGATATCGGAAGGGTGAGGAAGGAGGGGTTATTTGTCGTTTTGTGTTTGTTGTTATAATATCTCTCTCTCTCTCTCTCTCTCTCTCTCTCTCTCACATCCACTTTACTGTGTTGGATGTACATCACAATGCTTCTTTATTTATTTATATTATCCTATATTGGACTGGAGGTACGTGTTGACAAAATTCGTTCACAACTACAAAGTGTCAGGAGTCATACTTACAGCATGTACAGCCGTGCATTCTGCCATCATAGTCCCCAGCGCGTAAAATCCGTGGCTGTCGGTCAGTTTCAAAGTGTCACAGAATCGTCTGCTGTTGTCCGATCTGCTAATCGCGATGATTTCGTGCAACAGGAAGTGGTCTGTCGTTTTCCGAGAGTTTTGCAAGCTCGGGATACGCAGTTGCCAACTCCGTCAACTGTGTTACGAACCGATTTGACCCACTTAGGGGCAGGGCCAAGCTGGGTCCTGTAGTCTTTTTAAAACACGCACTGGGCGGGTTTTTCTCATTGCACCTCAACTCCACTGGCTGCCGGTGAAGTTTCGATGCCAGTACAAGACTGATGGCAACTCTGGCATACCGTCACTTCGACGGGTCTCACCCGGCTTACCTTTCTGCTTCACTCTGCACATACCAGCCTTCACGTTCTCTGCGGTCCTCCAGTGAGAAACTTTTGAAGGCTCCTAAACGTAACTTGAAAACTATTGGTGAGCGCTCATTCAGCTACATTGCACCTTCAGTTTGGAACTCGCTGCCTGCAAAATCTCACTACTCTCTCTCAGTTTAACTCATTCTACCCCAAGACCGAAATCCCCAAATGTTGCCGTTGTCCTCTGAAGACTACAAATAAATACAACAGGACCACGGATCTACGACTGAGGAAAAGCAAGCTGGAAAAAGTGAGTTTTTTAACTGGGCCTTAAAACTCATTTTACCCCAGACACACCACAGCAAGATATGGATCGCCCATGATAGTTCAAGGGTGATGCCAGAATAGCTTGGCGCCCATAGGCGCCAAGCTATTTTGGCATCACCCTTGAACTATCATGGGCGATCTGTGTCCTGCACTGCAATGCAATGTTTCATATCGTCTATGTCATATTTGACTGCGTGTGTTAGCGCAATGAGTTTTTGCCACATAAAGATTTTGCGCTATACAAGAACCATTCATTATTATTATTTTTTTTCTAGTATTAACGTTTAAAGTTTGAACAACATCAGGATTTTAGTCTCATATCGAATTGTAAATTGTGTTTAAATGCTAGTGTAAACGAAACCGGTTGTGTCCTTTGGAGCATGCGCACTACCTCGTTAATTGCTTTGATCGCGACTCGCGGATAGCGTAACTAGGTGGTTAGGCAATGTTGTGCAATTTCAGTACTATCCCGTTATATAGTATCCCTGATATATATGAAGCCATGGCAGAGATGGCGAAAATTTGAGATCTTAAAATATAAACGCAACTCCAGAACAACTTGGTTTAAATGGATTCTTTCTTCTTCTCATTTTTCTTCGATTTCATCGTCGCCGCTTGAATCTTTTCAATTTAGGAGCGTGTGGTTGGTTGGTTAGTTCGGGTTTAACATCCACGGCACCGAAGTGATAATGGACGGCCCGGTCGGGCGGGTTTATAGGGGACAGGGAAATCTATTTCCTATGGAGTACGACCTGAACACTGATCAATTCAGGAGCACTGGAACTGTGGCACTTTGATTTACCAGGACCTTTCAACGGACATGCTATGGAACAAGCCCGTCCTTTTTCCCTGGATGTAGCGTGTGGTGCCAGCAGTCCTGGAGGTGTTTATCATGCGTAAACAGTGTTTGGCGATTGTTTCATACGTTCTGAAACAATCGCCAAACACAAAGAAATTAAACAGTTGAACTAGTGATATTTTTCGGAATGAATAAATCTTGTTACGTTCATGTTCGGTTTGTATTTCTCAGTGGGATTTTATCGTGTGTACGAGGAAATGCAGTTTTACGCCTATAGGCGTTTTTTGTTTGGATTTTTATCAGTGCCGGATCAGAAATGTGTTGTCAAAGCACAAACAATTTCCCGGAGAGCGGGGCAAATAAAATCTACTTGCCTACTTGACTTTAAATGCGATACTGATGGTCGAAACAGTATTAGGTGAGTAGTTGTTTCGACCATGGTCAGAATCATGTTGGTGTCGACCTTGAACAAGCTATTGATGGTCGAAACGGCAATTGGCGAATTCGTCCATGATATATGCTAGACCAGTCATAGTGACGAATTTGTACAAGATATTGATAGTCAAAACACCAGTCATGGTGTCGAATTTAGACGATGTTGATGGTCAAAACAGTAGTTCCACTCGTAAAACTCACCCAGCATGCTTCGACCATGATAAACTCGACTAGAATCATTGCGAGTCATCCAGCGAGATTTCAACCATGATATACTCCACCAGAATCCTGATGTCAGTATTTTCATGATAAATGAAGGGAATGACTTTGTTTTTTGTCTTCATTTTTTTATTTTTTGTAGTTGCTTGAAATGTATCGGTGTGTGTGTAGGCATGCTGCACACCGATGTTTGCGTGAAGAACCCAGATGTAAATGGGATAAAGTATAAATTAGAACGAACAAGAGACGTAAAACCTCATTCAGTTTGCAAGCCTATGAAAACACTCAACACACACTGACAAACAAATACATACATATGCATACACGCTTGAATAAATAAAAGAGAATTACAGCATGCAAAAAGTACACAAACTCTAGGCAGCAAAAGGTGAATGTCAGAATAAGAGCGACTGTGCGCACAGTGATGTTCAGGCCCACATTTCTTGCTACCTGCTTTGAGACCAACAATGACTGTTTAAGAACAAAACAGAATACCATGCTCAGCAAATTTATTTCATCATTCCTTTTCAAGCAAAGTATAATGTTCAACGGACATATCAAAATGACAACAAGAAATGTGGCAAAAATACTGCAAATTTCAAACTTGCAAATAGAAATTAGCAGTCAAACAGTACTGCAACTCTGGATATGAAAAACGTAACCTGACATTTTTTACCCTTTGGCTGTTGGTGGTGCTTTTTGCTGTGCAAGAATCATTTTGATAAAAAGAACTTCTGACAATCAAAGGGTCAAAATGCATATGTAAAGTATTTGAAATTTTCATTAAGACAAATAAAACATAACCTGTAAGTTCTTAAACTGCACACGAACAGTGTTGAAACCCCCTGTTGTAAAAAAAGAAACCCACCAAAATACTAGCTTCGATTGTTTCTCAATATTGCACAAGTAAACCAATACTTTATTCACCCCTCGACTGCTACTGACCCTAAGGTTTAGCTGAACAGACACACAGTTATACATCTTTTCTGCCAAGCGGTAACATCAGTAGCAGACAAGATTTTAACCCATTCAGACCTGACGCACTACAGCAGGAAATGGGTCGACCATGATAATTCGAGGGCAGTGCCAAGCTAATCTGGCACTGCCCTCAAATTATCATGGTCGATCCATCTCCTGCAACAGTTGCATAGTCGTTAGATGACGCCTTCGAAATTCGGGAAATATGTGCACCGGGCTGAATGAGTTAAGTACATGCACAAGCAAAGCTCATCAATAGTAGGATAAGACTTTGTATTGCTCAATAGCATGGACACTGCTTGTATTGCACGGTCCTGAACTTGTTTCAGTATTATGAGGCAAAGAGTACATGCCCGACAGTTTTTAATATTGCACACATACATTTACAACATGAACTTCATCATCATCATCATCAGTCCCTTGCCCGAACTGGGCGTTGGGGGGACTGAAAGGCAGCAGCAACAGACAGTGCTCTCCACTGAGTTCTATTTTGGGCAGTGGCAAGCAAGTCTGGCATCTCGAGTTCGGTCCATTCTTTTATGTTTGCGACCCAACTCTTTCTCTGACGACCTCGCCGACGACTTCCTTCGAGAGTGCCTTGGAGGATAGTCTTGGACAAGGTGTTGTGTCGGGTCACGTGGCCAAACCAAGCAAGCTTGCGCCGTTTCACGGTTGCCAGAAGGGGTTCATGTGGGCCCACCAGGGAAGTGACGATGCTCCGTACATATTCGTTGGTCTTGTGCTCGCGGTACGAGATGCGGAGCAACTTCCTCAGGCACTTGTTCTCAAAGGCCTGGATTTTCTTTTCTGAGTCTGCAAGCAGTGTCCATGTCTCACAGCCGTAGAGTAGAATAGACACTACGAGGGACTTGTAAAGCCTGTACTTACACAATATTATTAAAAACTTACACAATATTAAAAAAAAAAACAAGGTGAGGATTTCGTCCCAAAGTCTACCGTATTGTTTGCATCTCACATGCGTTTTACTTTCAGGAACATTCAGAGTTGTTCATATTTTCGATCCATCTCCTCCAACAGTTGCATAGTCGTTAGATGACGCCTCCGAAATTCGGGAAATATGTGCGCCGGGCTGAATGAGTTAAGTACAAGCACATGCAAACCTCATCAATAGTAGGATAAGACTTTGTATTGCTCAATAGCATGGCCACTGCTTGTATTGCACGGTCGTGAAATTGTTTGAGTATTATGAGGCAAAGAGTACATGCTTGACAGTTTTTAATATTGCACACATAAATTTACAACATGAACTTACACAATATTAAAAAAAAAGATGAGGATTTCATCCCAAAGTCTACCGTATTGTTTGCAGCTCACATGCGTTTTACTTTTAGGAACATTCAGAGTTGTTCATATTTTAAAGCTTATCATTCTCATCTATTTCCCTCTTCTCTAACCCAACCTCTGATCAACACACACACCGGTGCACACAAAGAAAGACGGACACATGGCGCGTCCCACCATTAGTACGTGCTGTGGGCTATAGTAGTGACAGGAATTCTGAAGAAGAGAAATAGCATGAGCAGCAAAACGACGTCACTATAAGCTTCATGTCATGGCATAGCTAGTCCCACGCCACCGTTTACACAGTGATGTTTCACGTCACTCATCTGAAAGGCACACAGACTCTTCCAGGCCTGGCTGTTTTCTTCTACGCAGCCTCTTCCAGGGCTGACTGTTTGATGGGAGTATAACGTGGCTTCAAAATTTGTAAAAATGAATTAATTATTATTTAAAAAGTTGAAGAGGTACAAAAGTGGCTAATGAACTCATCAAATGTCTTTATCTAAACTAGCTATATCCAAAATTTGAAGTAAATATGACAAAAATTACGGACTCTAATCTGGGTCAACCACTGAACTTTCTATAAACGGTCTTAGGGTTATATGTCTTCAATGAGACATCCAATTACAATATGCTCGGAGGTTCTCTTAGCCATTCCTTGAATAAAGCATTTCGCTAAGTTTCAAGCCTGTGTGTACAGAAATATTGGAGATTCTCGTGTTTACATACATACGCACACACAGACGTCCACATACACATACGGCGCTTTGCGCCAAAATGACATTCAACAGCAAGGTTAGAGTAGTTAGACGTGATGTCATTTTTATCTTGTTACTTCTTTGCCAGACTATGAGGCCCGCCCACCTGTTATGTCCTTTGCATTCTACGGAACGCGGGTAGACAAAACCTAAGGAAATATTTGCCTTTTGAAATGTAATCAGTCAATTAAAAAACAAGGATCGTATCACAGTCAATGAAGGAGTTAACACGTTTGCAAAATAAATAATAATAATAAATAGTTCTTGTAAAGCGCTGTTCTCCAGGAAAACACTGGACTCACTGCGCATGCACAACAGCACACTCTCTCTCAGACACGCGCACAATAATATGTACACTACTTTAACCCACCCCGTCCCCGCTCCCAACATCTTACATCCACTTCCCTCCAGAATCATAATAAAAGGCAGAAAACAGTTAGCTAAAGGTGAGCTAAATGTTAAATGCCTGACAGAAAAGAAAAGTCTTTAAATGAGCTTTGAAATGTGACAATGTGGGCAGATTCCGCATATCAAATACTCATGATTGTGTTCATGAAGCGCATGTTCATCCTACGTTTGTGAAGTCTCTCTAGGCATCACTGTAGTTTGGATTATCAAAGGATCTGGGGGCGTCTATTCCAAGCTGAAAACAGAAAGAAACATCAACTCGTTAACACTCTATCCCCAATGCACAAAAGGCCATCGGGCCACTGGTAGCCGACGTCAGCCCGATGGCCTTTGCGCACTGGTCCCTGCAAGGTAAAATTATCTAATTTAGCAGTTTGTCCACTGAATGAAGACAAGAATATGGTTCTGCAAACATACTGAACATGAAAGTCAAAGGTGATGCCAGCATTGCTTGATGCCAGGGGCGCCAAGAAATTCTGGCATCACCATTAAATTATCATGGTTGATACTCCAGATATATATTTATTGTCCCAAAAGGGTTATTCTGTTATATCGATCCATATTTTCTTTTTCTGGTTTCACAACAACATCCAAGTTTAGTCCTCCCAGTCCTTATTCCCTGTCCATACCCTTCCATCAGCCAGACACACATGAGCACCTGCAGCTGCGTGAGATCTGAAGCCTGTTCAACTTCCCCCCCCCCCCCCAGGTTAACCCTCTTAACCCCATGGCCACACTTGCAAACTTTTGGAGGCATTGTTAAGTAGGTTATAGCACTGTCAGGGGAGACATCCTTCGCATTCGCATTAGCACTGGCAGTCTCCCCTTTTCTTTTCATTTTTCGGAGGCATTGTCTAACGACTATGTACCAGTTGTAGGAGATCGACTGATCATGATAATTCAAGGGTAGTGCCAGATGAGCTTGGCGCCTGACGGCGCCAAGCTCATCTGACACCACCCTTGAATTATCATGATCAATCCACCTCCTGCTGCGGGGTCCCGGGGCTAAATGGTTTAAGCACATGACTATTCCCAAATTCTCACACTTTCAAAGTCACTGGCATGCATAATGTCAACATCACTGTTTGAATACAATTTGGACTTAGCAAAATGAAAAGGGAACATTTTGTTTGTTGTCACATCTGTTGCACATAATAAAGTGATGTAAATCGCACAGACAAAAGAGAACACACACACATATCTGACTTTTGTTATATCTCATGTCCTCGCTATAAGCGCAATTTACTGTACTGTGTTACTGTGTTTATGCAAAGCTACAGACGGTGGATTGCTTTAGCATATGTAAACTATCAAAAAGGGGACGGAAAGAACATGAGGAAAGAAAGCTGTATCTTACCACTGCGTCTTCTAATCCTGTGTCTGTCAGTGATGGGGGCTCTAGGTCGCTCATAGGGAACTGGAACCATAAACAGATATTTAAAATTAATTTAAAAAAAAAAGTCAAACCAAAATGACATAACTGTACTCCTTGCGGTATTTGTTAACCCATATCATACTGAGACTAAAAGCTTCAAATTTGTACACTGCCATATGCAAGCTACATTATAGTACTTACAGATAAGGATATAGGCTTTAGTTCAAGGGTGGTGCCAGAATACCTTGGCACCTAGAGGTGCCAAGCTATTCTGGCACTCCCCTTGTACTATTTTAGTCAAACTTATCTCACACACTGGTGTATTCCGAATGATAAGGGTTAAAACAAAAACTACTAAACTAATAATGATCGACAAACTAGGGGAATAAAAGAGTGAAGAACACTCCAACATGAGAACTCCCACAGGCACCGTGCTGGTCTGTGAACGTAGGACTTTACAGCTATCAGCCGTGAGATCCGTATCACAGACCAAAACACACAGTATAATATAGTAGACCTAGCATGCACATCCACAGCCAAGAACAAGTGAATATGATCCGACTACAAGAGACACAGATCTTCATGGGCCCCCGCAGTTGCGGGGGCCCATGAGGATCTATGCCTCTTGCTGACATCACTTTGTATCCACAGACGCACACACTCAGCAAAGACTCTGGAAACAAACTCGGCGTCCAATGGGAGTGAAATGGTTAGGCAATAGACAAATCACATATGAGCCCACATATATGATAATAATGCTGGCCATTAACTCATTCAGACCCGACACGCCATAGCAAGACACGGATCGAGCATGACAGTTCAAGGGTGATGCCAGAATAGATTGGCGTCCACAGGCGCCAAGCTATTCTGGCACCACCCTCGCACTATCATGCTCGATCGGTCTTTGGAATTGTAAGACAGTCCTTCAGAGAGCAACTTAAAAATTTGGGTATTTCAGTCCTTGGGTCAGAATGTGTTAACTGGTGTTTAGACCTAAGCAATATACTAAAAGAGACCAAGATAGCAATGTACTAAAGTAGGCGTGAAAACAATGGGAAGAAAAAAAAACAACCACTGACGAGCATACATATACTTTTACATTAGACCTGAACAATACAAACACAAATACATGGTCATTCATAAAACAGCAACAACCAACAAATGAAAGAATACACAAATTACAACCTCCCCCCCAAAAAAAAAACAACAACAAAAAAACAAATCCAAACACTACCAAATGTATTGCTCACCTCAGCTTCGCCTGTGCCATAGTCATAGATTGGGTTGGAAAGACCAGCATCACTGTCACGAAGATTTCGGGATGCGAACGGTGATCTGATGTTGATGCCAGTTCTGAAGACAAAATGACTTTATTTCTGATGGCAAAAAGGTTGACACAACTAAATCATCCCTTGGACTAGTCTTCTCCTCATCAACAGTACAATAATCAATGTGTGTGTGTGTGTGTGTGTGTGTGCATGCGTGCGTGCGTGTGTGTGCGTGTGTATAAATAATCTTAACCCTTTGGGTGTCAGTAGTGGTTTTAGTCACGATGATTCCTATTGGAATCATCTCGACTAAAACCGCTACCGACACCCAAAAGGTTAAAAACAAACAATCGCAAGTATCAAAGACAGTCCAGGTTGCAGTTCTTTCTTTCTTTCTCTGTGGTTTTTTTTAAAGACTGTTTCCTTAGTACTGCAGTTGCCCTTCCTCCATTGCCCAAAAGAATAAACGTCTTTGAATTCTTAACCCATTCAGTGCCAGCTGACGTAGAAGGGGTTTCTGCGGTACTTGATAAATTCAGCACACACCAAAAAACGAGAAGTCCAAGAACATGGATTGAAAGTTGTGTCAGGAAGCAAGTAAGCAAAGGACCTCGGGCACACGTCGGCCATAGTGGGCCTGCGCACGGCTGTGAACAGGCCCGCTGTGGCCATTGTGGGCCCAAAGACTACTGGTGAAGAGGCACAGATCCTCATAAGTACCCGCAACTCAGGGGGCTCATGAGGATCTATACCACTTGCAGATGGGTGATGTTCTTTGATTTCTCGTTGCTCGACAGGTTACCGGTAAACAAAAACCTAGCTCAAATACCATGTGCACATACCATCTGCTCCATCTAAAATTCACATGTGCGGATCCAGACTGGGACTAGGGATTCCAAGGCCCACCTCCCCCCTTAACTCCTCCTCAACCCCCGCACACATGCTGCAGTGCAGTTGTTTCTCCCTAACAATGCCAACAGCTATAAAATAATTTAACCCATTTACTACCAGTGGTTGCTGAGGGTATTTTTGAAATCTTTCCTTAACTCAATTACAAAGAGTCCCAGCTAATGATATTAATAATTATACTTTTATAGCACAAACTCCCAGCAGTTTAGGCTCTAAGCTAGCCAATAAAGAACATGGCTACAAAATGGTACATACATCAGCAAGAGGCACTTATCTTCATGAGCCCCCACTAACGCGGGGGCTCATGAGGATCTATGTCTCATGACGCTGGAGTGTGTTCAGTTTGTCTCAGCTGTGAAGACGACAACAGTATCTCTGGAACCACCGTCAGCCAGCTACAGCACCTAACACTCTGTGCCATCCTATCGAGTCCCCGTGTCTGCAGGGACCATGATGATCTATATACGCTGCTAGAGGCACAATGAACACAAGATGTATAATACCACGATCAATGTGTTTTAGCAGCAAGTTAGTTATTGATGCTGAGCAGTTGTGGAAATGAAAGGGTTAAACTATAAAAAGATGAAAAACGTACAGTTTATTTTTCCTGTACAAGTAGAAGAGAGTGCCGACAGCAGCCACCATGACCAGCAGCCCCAGCACGACTCCCACAGGAACAGCCCACTTTTCTGTTATAAGAGAAAAAACAAAGACCAGGGGATGTGTAAACAACAATAGATAGAATGTTCATCACATAGGCAAAGACAGACATACGCAATTCACAAACATCACACATCCATGCAAGCATGCACATGTACGTGCATATACACACACGTAAAGAGCCAGTCATTTTAACACATTCTGCCCTACGACCGAAATCCCCAATTTTGAAGTTGCTCTCTGAAGGACTGTATTGAAATTCTAGTGACAGATCGCGCATGATAGTTTAAGGGTAGTGCCAGAACAGCTTGGCGCCTCTGGGTGCCAAGCTATTCTGGCACCACCTTTGAACTATCACGCTTCACGAGTTAACCCTATTGTCCATAAACTGTTTACATTTATGGTGGCCGTATGCTCAAGAGCTTTAAACGCCCAGTGTTCTTGGGTGTCAGCCTAACGACCTTCTGCTTACAGGGTATGCTATTCAGATTCACAATGGTGTCGAAAATGAATTTGTACAATTACATATGATTTTCCTTGATATCTGCGTACTGGTCGACCCTGTGTATAGCAGACCCTGTTTTGAAGGGACCATCCTTATGAGAGACCACGTCATAAAACACCATCATTTAGTTGTCTGCAGCCACCTAAATGATAATCTGTAATGATTGGTGACACTTTAACACCATCATTTAGTTGTCTGCAGCCACCTAAATGAGAATCTCAAAAGCCAACAAGCAACACTGAAAATCAATGGACACACTCTTCCACCAGAAGATTGCCCTACATACCTGGGTGTGACCCTAGACCGCAGACTTACTTGGAAGCCGCACATTGAGAAGTGCCAAGAGAGGGCAAAAATCCGCCTAGCCCTGATGAAAAAGCTCACCAGCACCAGATGGGGAGCAGATGCTGGCATTCTCAAGAAAATGTACACAGGGAGAGTCCGCCCAGTCTTAGAGTATGGAATGACAAAGTCGGAAAAATTCAGAACCAGGCAACAAGAATCATCACTGGTGCCGTGCGTTCTATTCCCATCTCTGCATTGGAAAGCGCATCCAGACTTGAGTCACTAGAGGAGAGAAGAGACACCAAGCTCCAAAGCAAAATTCAAACGTCTGCAGAACCACCCGATGAGACAGAGAATGTCAGAGCCAACAAAGGGTAGACTCAAGCGCTCCAGCTTCATACATCAGACCAGGATCCTTGAGCGAAGAAATCCAGATCTCCTAGATCACATGCCAAAGGAGATCCCCAAAACCCTTGAGAATCCTCCATGGAAGCGCTCGGCTGAACCCCAACTACGCGACAGCATACCAAATATCCAGAAGAAGGGTACCCAGTGTGACACAGAACGCAAATCCTACACGATGGAGCACATCCAGGCCCACTACCCACAAGAGGTCTGGACCCATGTGTACACGGACGGTTCTGCAATTGACGCTGTCACAGACGGAGGAGCCGAAATCTACATTAAGTACCCAGGAGGGAGAGAAGCAGAGATCTCTCTCGCCACCGGCAAATACACCACCAACTACAGGTCAGAAACAGAAGCCCTGAAAATTGGTGTAACAACAGTGAAAAACCGCTCGGAAACATCTGACTCCACTGACGCCCTCTCCATCCTGCAGGCCCTAAAACACCCAAAGACAAGGACCTAAATGATCTGTTTTTGGCTCGCGCTGCATGGTTGTGCTGCAGTGGATACCTGCACATTGCAAGGTGAGAGGTAATGAAACTGCAGACAGGCTAGCAAAGGAGGGATCTTCAACAACCCAAGAAGACAAAACAACGTCCTATGCAGAAGCCAAGACTATCATCAAAAACAAGCAGAAAAGAAAGTGGCTGCGAGAACACCCCAGCTATAACAAAACAGATGGCTATCACCTACTGACCAGACCGGAGCAGGTAGTTATCTTCCGACTACGCACCGGCCATAACAAACTGAACTGGCATCTCCACACCAAGTTTGGAATTGGCCAGTCAGACCAGTGCCCATGCAACTCTGGTAGCATGACAACAGACCATGTGCTACAGACCTGCCCCACGTTCACAACCCTCAGACGGAGACATTGGCCGGAAGAGACAGCGGTGTCCCGCAAGCTCTATGGAGGCCTGGAGGACCTGCGGCGCACGGCAGCATTTATAGAGGAGACCGGGCTGTCCATATAAAAGAGTGTTCGAGGAAGAAGAACAAATGAGAATCTGTAATGATTGGCGACACTTTAACACCATCATTTAGTTGTCTGCAGCCACCTAAATGAGAATCTGTAATGATTGGCGACACTTTAACACCATCATTTAGTTGTCTGCAGCCACCTACATGAGAATCTGTAATGATTGGCGACACCTTTGCCCTTCAAGACTTCTCTTCATGCCCACTCTTTTCTTGCAAAATAGCGGTTGCTTAAAATATAGGTTCTACTGTGCCACCAGGTAAAACTGTTAACCCTTTGGGTGTGGGTAGTGATTTTAATCACGACGATTCCTGCAGGAAACACTGCGACTAAAACCGCTATCGACACACAACAGGTTAAACGATCTATAAGCCGATACATTTTGAGGACAACATCTTGAGGTAATTTTAAAAAAAAGAAGAGCACTTGTCACTGTGACAGGCTGAAAGAAATGGAAAAGTTATAACCATCTGCCTGTCAGCAGCGCTTTTTGTTGCGATGATTCCAGCAGGAATCATCGCGACAAAGAGTGCCGCCAACAGCTAAAGGGTTAAACGTACTGGAGCTGCCACTATCACTGTTTTGAGGTGAAGTCCCTGGTGAAGGTGTGGTAGGGGGCGTCTCACAGTAAAACCCGCCGTAGTTGTTGATGCACCTGTAACAGCAGAATTGTAGAGGTGAGACACAATGTACTTGTCAGTATTTAGCCCCTTGACTGCCAAGAAAAGGGGAACACCACCCAGCTGCAAGAGGTATAGATCCTCATGAGCCCCCGCAATTGCGGGGGCTCATGATGATCTATACCTCTTGCTGAGACCAATTTGTATCCATGTTCCATGGACGGTTGCGGCTTTGGTCGTTGAATGAACAAAGATTTCAGCAACACGATGTACCCCCGCTGGCAGGGAAGGGGTTAAACCGATGCCTCCTACACCATCCTGCATCACCCTAAAACATAAGGACGGCAAAACCTGTTTTAAACGACCACCGTTATGAGGGATCACCTGTCATTAAAGACCATTATTTAGGTGGCTGTAGCCAAAAAAATGATGGTTTATCGTTCTTTCATTTCAAGACTTCTTTAAAAAAAAGATGCTTGCTCAGAACAGGTGCCACTGTACTGTTTGTCCCCCACTGTGTGCAAACATACTGCCCAGAACTGAATGTATGCATTTAACTCATTTCACCCCAAGGACGCATTTATGCTTATGCTCTTACTCGCTTATGCTCATACCAAATTGTAGAAGTGTCACCTAACAACTATGTACAGAATGCAGTAGATGGTTCGACCATGATAATTCAAGGGTCGGGCTAGATTAGAAATTGGTCCTCACTTTGGTAGTCTGTCAACGTATCAGTGTATGGAACAGTTAGGTGTATTAGGAGGGAGGAAATAAATGCGATGGAGATAACAATACCAACAGGGTACAAACAACTTGGAGCTGACAGATGTAAATGTAAAAGTCCACCTCTGTGAAAAGTAACATTTTCATTGTATTACAATGACAGTTTTACCTTTCACAAACTCGGATGAGCTGTCTGTAGTCGTTTGATTTATTTTTTAAATTAAAACTAATATGGTCAACGGGACCATGCGTCTACAACTATACGCATGCAACACGCGCAGCGCATGTGTCAACATGACACTTTATTAGACGCGTAATGTTCGATCACCCCAGCTAGAAGGTTCCGTATTGACGTAAAAAACAAGTACACAGACTTGAAAGAACAAAAATCAGGCCGGCATCATGGGAAGGATGCGCAGAAATTCCTGACACTAAGTCATTGTCTTACAAACGCTTCTAGTAGTAGACTTCCGGTGGGACTTTAATATTCTTCCGTGTTCATCCATACTTCAGCATAGTGTTTCAAAGGTGGTTAGGAAGTTATTATTGAAAGATTCGTGCACTCCAGACAATGACAAAATCCAGTAGATAAACTTACGAGCACTTGGGTCCAGTTCCCGCCACCACGCTGCACGTACCGCCGTTCTTACAGAACGTGACAGAGCATGCTGAAACGCACAAGCAAATAACCTTCATTAATGAACGATAAATCCTTGAGTGCTGGTTGCGCACAAGCAGTACAGAACTGCCTAATGCAAGAGGCACAGATCCTCATGAGCCCCCGCATCTGCGGGGGCTCATGAGGATCTGTACCTCTTGCTGGCTGCCTTTGGCAGACATGATTATCAGGAGTGAATTCGCAATCATATCTGGCATTCTGTTTCTATTTGCTGGAGTTAAGGCTGAATAAAGCGGAAGTGCACTGAAATTTGCATGCGAGAAAAAGCCAGGGGAGCCCATTACTGATTGTTGTTATATACGTTTGAGGTCGGTAGTGTGTGGAATCCTGTTTGGGGGGGGGGGGGGGGGCGGTGGCGGGGGGCAATGGTCCGTGTTAAACGCAGACCTGACTGCAACACAAACATAATATGTTACTGGGTGTTTAACCCTTTGGGTGTTGGTAGCAGTTTAGTCGCAATGATTCCTGCAGGAATCATCGCGACTATAACCGCTACCGACACGCAAAGGGTTCAGTACCACTAAGAATGAAAAGTTTCAATACATCTGGAGGTACCACCACTCACAGCATCTTGATGTTGCTTCATCACTGCCATCCATACAGTTGCTGGTGCCATCACAAAGCTGGGGTTTGTTGTAGCAGCTCTTGCGATCCAAGCACTGAATCTGATTGGCTGTGCAGGAGGCCACAGCAGGCTGGGTAGGGGTAGGGGCAGGGGCTGTAGTGGTGGTGGGTGGTGGTTGTGTCGTCGGAACGGTCTGGCCCTGTACAATAAAGATGAACGCAAAGATTCAGTTTCATACAAACTTTTGAGTCGATGCTGGCAAAGGACCATGGGCCAGTTGCTTGAGTGAGTTAGTCCTGCACCAACCACTATAACCAAGTTGCTCCACTATAGTGGAACACCTTGCTTAGTGGTTGGCGCAGGACTAAGATCTCTCATGCAACTGGTCCCTGTAAGCAAAAGGTCCTTGGGCCAAAATCAGCCGGTTGTTAACACCTGCGCAGTCAGCTATTGCTGATATGGTTCTGGAGAAGGGAGAGTGAAACATGCATCCAGATAATTCAGATTTAAGAGATTCTGAACTTAAAATGTTTTTTAATTGAAAAAAAAAGACTTTCATGGATAAAAAACAGTATTTGACCGAATATTAACTTATTTATCACCAAGGCTGCATTTCTCAAACTTTGGAGGGATCACCTAACGACTATGTACCAGTTACAGGATATGAATTAACCATGATAATTCAAGGGTAGTGCCAGATCAGCTTGGCGTCATCAGGTGCCAATCTGGCACAAGTAACTCTTGAATTGTAATGGCTGATCCATCTCCTGTTGCAGTGGTTTCGGGGCTAAATGGGTTAAAATATAACAATGAATTTAATTCACATTGCCCCGTCATTGCCAGTAGACGCGAAACATGTTTCTCAAATCTTCATTGATTCAACGCCAAAGGGTCCCAGCCATCCCAGGAACACAGATTCAAAGCGATGTCAGCAAGAGACATAGATCCTCATGAGCACATGCAGTTGTGGAGGCTCGTCAGGACCGATGTCCCTTGATTGTGTTCAAGAGGCATAGATCCTCATGAGCACATGCAGTTGTGGATGCTCGTCAGGACCGATGTTCCTTGATCCTGTTCAGTTTTTCTTGGCAGAGAAGGGGATAACAACAACACAGATTACAAGTTCACTCTGCAACTATCCAGACACACAGTACCTTGATGGTAGAGACAGTAGCTGCAGGTGTTGTGGGTGCCACGCTGGGCGTTGGGGTGGTACTTGGAGTCGGCGATAGTGTAGGGGGAGGCAGAGTACTGGTTGCGCTGTAGACACAGTTAGGCGAAAAGGACACATCGTCGACAGCTATGGCAGTGTTGGCGGTCCCCAGCAGACCTTCGATGATAATCTACAAGGGGACACACCCAGATTAATGGGGACTAAAACACCAGTCCTGGTCCAAGTGTTAAGTCTCAGACTACTGCAGTAGCAAAACGCCTTCGGGCCCATGACGGCCGCAGTAGGCCCGCGCACAGCCGTGCGCGGGCCCACTGTGGCCATCTTGGGTCCGAGGACCTTGGTAATGCTGGGTACTGCCATGACGAGAGGCTAAGAGGCTTAGACTCAGTCCACTCATGCTCATACCAAAACTGGTAAAAGCTGGACATGGACTACTGTAACGACAGTAGGCTTACGGTGGCTACCCATAAACACGAATCCCATACAAACCGATCCAAATCCGAAGCAGGTCCGAAACTGAAAAAAATCGTGCAAGTCCTTTTATTGTTTGTGTGTTTCCATATGTCCGATGCGATAAACAAATTCTCATCTGGCTTCGAATGAAAATGACAATTTTTGAAGGAAAATTGCATCATCGCATCGGGTTCGGATCGGATTCGTATCGGATTCATGCGTATGGAAACGTAGCTTTAAGACTTGTGGCTTGGACCGGCTTGACAGTTTCAGTATACGTTCACAGTCTAATCCAGGATGACGTGACCTACTGTTATCACAGTGGGCTATTCCCTTGCGCTTGTCCATAGCCGCCGTGAGATGGCCTTAGTTGCCTGCTCGGCGTTAAACCCAAATAACTAACTAGCTTGTGCATACCGCTTTTTTGTCCAGATGATTCATGCTGCAGAAGTCTGCTCAACCATTAAACAAAGTTGCTTAGTGGCTTGCACAGGACTATACTCGCGCATGCAGCTGAGCCCGGGCCGTCTGTTCCAGTCCATGCTCATGCATACCAAACCTGGTCTAAGCCACTAGTCTTACCCTACCATGACAGCAGTAGGCTTAGACTTGTAGTTTAGACCAGGCTGACCGTTTTAGTCCACCTTCGTGAATACCATACCTGGAAAGGGACGTCAATGCTGATCATGGGGGCGGCAGGCAGCCACTCTGATCCCTGCTGACCTCCACTGCTCCAAATCTGGCCGTCAACGTCCCCGGAACTGTGCGTGCGGTACATGATGCTCAGCTGGTGAACGCTGGTTCCGTAGATGTAAAAGAACAGCTTCATCTGGCAGCTTTTGCCGGCAGTTGGAGCGAACGTGCGTGAGATCAGCCATGCCCTATCACCAGGGTTATATGACTGCACAAAGATGTAATGCCCTGCCGACTGCCCAGTGGTGTGGTCCGCGGAGGGGAGGCCAGAAATCGCTGAGCTGCTACTAGCCGAAGCAACTTCCCAGTTGGTCTGGTCATCCCCGGGCGTGTTGTCTTGCGTGAAGTCGCCCAGGCTGTTGCTCTCAAAGTCATAGCGGGTGTACGTGGTGCAGGACGCGTCCGTTTCATCTGATTTGTCTCCGCAGTCATTGGCGGCGTCACACTTCTTGCTCATGTCGACGCAGCGCTGGTTGGCACAGTGGAACTTTGCGGCTGTGCAGCCTGTTGGATGAGAAACAGAGGTTTTCTTTGTTTGTGAAGAACTGTCTAACCCACGAAACCCCACTGCCGCATTTCCCAAATTTTGAAGGTGTTACCAAACTACTATGTACCAGTTTCAGGAGATGGATCAACCATGATAATTCAAGGGTAGTGCCAGAATAGTTTGGCGCCTGAAGGCGCCAAGCAATTGTGGCACTACCCTTGAATTATCATGGTTGATAGATCTCTTGCGGTTGGGCGTTAGGGCTGAAAGGGTTAACCCCTTGACTGCTAATGATAATACTGTTTGGCGCAGAAGACAAGTAGTTACCGGTGTTATCAGCAGTCAGGTGGTTAAAGAGCATAACGATTTAGCGGGCGGGTCTGTGAGCTTGAACCTTGCCTCCTTCATAGTCCAATGGTTAACCATGTAACCCCACGGCCACTTGTCCAATTTTAGGAGGTGTCATCAAACGACTATGTACCAGGTGCAGGAGATGGATCGACCATGATAATACAAGGGTGGTACCAGATTATCCAGGCTCCACCATGTACCCTTGATGTACCATGGTCAATCCATCTCCTGCTGTAGGACAGCGGGGTTAAATGGGTTAAGGGGAAGTTTACTGCTACACACGGCTAAACACTATGGTAATAGGTTATTTATAATGCTGGATCCCTTGATACCTTTCTCAACCCCTTCACTGCTGAGAAAAAAGTGAACACGATCCAACTGCGTGAGACATAGATCCTCATGAGCCCCCGACAAGGATTTCAGAAACAAAAATGTACACACAGTGGCAGGGAAGGGGATAACAACTTCCCTGCCTCTGGACGCATATTGGGTTCCTAAAATATTTGCTCTTTCATTTTTAATTCAACGACCAAAAGCCACAGCCATCCAAAGGACATGGATACAAATTGGTCTCAGCAAGGGGCACAGATCAGTCACACGGGTTCATGAGGATCTATGTGTCTTGCAGATGGATTGTTTTCACTTTCTTGTTCACAACTGGGCTGTTTTCATTTTTTTCTCAGCAGTGAAGAGGTCATGACATCGAACTGCCAGCCCACGACAAATGCACAGCACAAAGTACAAGGTGCTCCTCCATCACTGTTCGCGTCACATCAGGGATGTGGAGTGCCTTGTACTTTGTGCGACGCATTTGTCCAGGGCTACCAATTTAGTGCCTTAAAGGAGTCATGGGTTCTAAATGTTCCTGTGTCCAGCTTGTACCACAATGCACAAAAAGCCACTGGGCCGACGTCGGCCAGCGTTGCCTTATCTAGCGTATGTGAATCAGCAACGGGGCACAATTTCTAACCAGCACCAAATGATCTCCGTCAACATGAGGCATCGATCCTCAAGAGCCCCTGCACATGCAGCAGCTTATGAGAGCTGACGATTCTTACATGTCATGGTCTATTCAGTGGACTGAGCAGCTCTGTACTCAAGTACCGCAGAAAGCCCCACCCTGACCACCAGGGCCAGGTTGCATGAGTGAGCTTAGTCCTGTGCCAGATGAGTGCATGAGCTTAGTCCTGCGCCAGCCACTAAGCAAGGTGCTCAGGTGGCTGACGCAGGACTAAGCTCATGCCAATGGCCCCCTGGGCAGTTCAGTTTGTTGTCACATTTGCTCTGTCTCATTCAGCAAGAAACATCAACTGACTCATGAGAATCTATTCACGGGTGCACATTTCACTGGGCCTATGTCAGCAGCAGGTGTCCCACGCACGGCTGTGCCCACAGTGGCCGACATTGGCTCAAGGACCATTTTGCACACTGGGTATGCCTCCTGCACTGCACATGTAACAGTCTGCCCAAGGTACTATATGTTACTTGGTACTTACCACACAGGGCCTCATCCTGACCACCAACACAGTCAAGCTTGTTGTCGCACACTTGCGACCGGGAGATGCAACTGGCTGGTCCTGACAAGCTCTGTGGACACAGGAACTGATCTGTGGTGCACGTCTGTGGTGTGGTGGAGGGGCCAGGAGGGGATGTGGGTAGCGCTGGCAGCGGGTTGCTGTAGTACTGGCACCCTGGTGTGAAGGAAATATCGTCGATGGCGATGCCATATTGGGATCCTGCGAACACACCTGGAACAGCAGAGCAGTGAAGGGGTAAAAAACCATATATATAAAATACTAATGGTCAAAACTTAAGGGCCACCCCACTTTTGTGTCATTTTTATCGTCGCAAGTACGCTAATAAAATACAATGTTCTTTCGATCCAAATGGGTTAAAAGTTGAGCTTAGACAGTCCACTGTACAGGGAACAATAGACAACAATTCATCAATTTCCATGAACGTGTCAAATGCAGGTGAAACATCGTCAGTTTTTGTGAAAAGCTGTGCGATTTTGGCAAGCGTACCAAAGGCAGGGAGGTGGGAAAACTCGGTAAAGTCGTGATGCACATGCTAAAGGGGTCAGTCCTGAACACTGAGCACTTCTGTTTCGCTACAAATACCGGTACAGTACGGGCATAATTGTCATTTTCCTAACCATGCCACCACGACGAAGCCTAACGCCAGTAGATCAAGCCCGGGCGCTAGCATGGATGCAGGATGGAATTTCCGGACGAGAAGTTGGGAGGCGTCTTGCGGTGTCCCATTCAGTGATCCAGAGGCTGCTGGCACGATTCCAAGAAACTGGAAGGGCAGAACGATGACCCTGCTCAGGACACCCGCGCTGCACCAGCAGAAGGGAGGACAGATACCCGTGTGGCGGCCCTGCGCGACCGAACTGTCACGTCAACCACTCTGCGACGTCAACTGATGCAAGCTGCAAACGTTAACGTCAGCAGAAGCACAGTCTGCCGACGTCTGCGCGAAACTGGCCTGGATTCATGCAGAGCAGCAGTGAGAATACCCCTCACTCCAGCTCATCGCAGAGCCCGGGTTGCCTGGTGTCGTCAACATGTGAGGTGGAACAGACTCCAGTGGACCCAGGTTCTGTTTACTGATGAGTCACGGTTCACGGTGTCCTTCAATGACGGCAGGGTGAGGGTCTGAAGACGCCAGGGCGAGCGATTCACGGATGGTTGCGTCCAAGAGGTGGATCGCTAAGGAGGAGGCTCAGCCGTGGTCTGGGCAGGCTTCAGCAGGGAAGGCAGGACCCCCTTCCCCCCCCCCCCCCCCCGTAAGTCATCCGAGGCACCCTGACTGGACTGTGTTATCGGGACGAGAGTGTGCAGCCCCTCATCCAGCCAGCTCGCCAAGCCATAGGCGACAATGCTGTTCTGCAGGAGGACAACGCTCGACCTCATCGCGCCCATGTGGTGGATGAGTACCTTGAGCAACGGGGCATCATGAGGATGGAGTGGCCAGCTCTTTCACCTGATCTGGCTCCCATCGAGCACCTCTGGGACGTGCTGGGGCAACGTGTAGTCAGCAACCACCCCTCACCCGCGAAATTGGCCTGGATTTATGCAGAGCAACAGTGAGAATACCCCTCACTCCAGCTCATCGCAGAGCCCGGGTTGCCTGGTGTCGTCAACATGTGAGGTGGAACAGACTCCAGTGGACCCAGGTTCTGTTTACTGATGAGTCACGGTTCACGGTGTCCTTCAATGACGGCAGGGTGAGGGTCTGAAGACGCCAGGGCGAGCGATTCACGGATGGTTGCGTCCAAGAGGTGGATCGCTAAGGAGGAGGCTCAGCCGTGGTCTGGGCAGGCTTCAGCAGGGAAGGCAGGACCCCCCCCCCCCCCCCCCGTAAGTCATCCGAGGCACCCTGACTGGACTGTGTTATCGGGACGAGAGTGTGCAGCCCCTCATCCAGCCAGCTCGCCAAGCCATAGGCGACAATGCTGTTCTGCAGGAGGACAACGCTCGACCTCATCGCGCCCATGTGGTGGATGAGTACCTTGAGCAACGGGGCATCATGAGGATGGAGTGGCCAGCTCTTTCACCTGATCTGGCTCCCATCGAGCACCTCTGGGACGTGCTGGGGCAACGTGTAGTCAGCAACCACCCCTCACCCGCGAAATTGGCCTGGATTTATGCAGAGCAACAGTGAGAATACCCCTCACTCCAGCTCATCGCGGAGCCCGGGTTGCCTGGTGTTGTCAACATGTGAGGTGGAACAGACTCCAGTGGACTCAGGTTCTGTTTACTGATGAGTCACGGTTCACTGTGTCCTTCAACGACGGCAGGGTGAGGGTCTGGAGACGCCAGGGCGAGCGATTGACGGATGGATGCGTCCAAGAGGTGGATCGCTACGGAGGAGCCTCGGTCATGGTCTGGGCAGGCTTCAGCAGGGAAGGGACCCCCTCCACGTCATCCGAGGCACACTGACTGTACTGCGCTATCGGGACGAGATTGTGCAGCCCCTCATCTAGCCAGCTCTCCAAGCCATAGGCGACAATGCTGTTCTGCAGGAGGACAACGCTCGACCTCATCGCGCCCGTGTGGTGGATGATTACCTTGAGCAACGGGGCATCATGAGGATGGAGTGGCCAGCTCGTTCACCTGATGTGGCTCCCATCGAGCACCTCTGTGATGTGCTGGGGCAGCGTGTAGTCAGCAACCACCCCTCACCTCAAGGCGTCCCCCAGCTGACTCAGTTCCTGCATCAAGAGTGGGAAGCGATCCCACAATATGTTCTCCGATCCCTGGTGAACCCCATGCGTCAACGCTGCATTGAATGGGTACACTTGCTACTGACTTTACCAGTCTCGTGTGACTTTTCAAATGAGGGGTGGGTGAACATTCTAACGTACTGATGTTGTTATAATTGCTTGATTTACTCAAAACGTAAATGAAACTGTTAATGAATAAATTAGCAAGTACTGAATCCAAGTATTGTTACATTATTTGTGTGGTGTTGTCGAGTACGTCGGTGCGTCTGCGACAAAAAGTGGCCCTTAAGTTTTGACCGTTAGTGTATGTATGTATGTATGTATGTATATATATATATATATATATATATATATATATATATATATATATATATATATATATATATATATATATATATATATATATATATATATATATATATATATATATATATATATAATCCGTACTAGGGTTCCCATGGACACACCTGGAAACGTGCACATGGCATGCATGTAGGTTGTTTGACATTGGAGCGCACGTTATTCGCAAAAATCTCCGCAAAGAGCCACTTTTCTTTACCAATCTTAGAACAAATATAATTCAGTGACAGTTGACCTAATACGATTTACTTTTAAGACACTTGCAGAATGTGCCAGTTTTGCTGTACTGCTGTAAAAATTCGGATTTGTTTCATTAAATGACTGATTTTACATCCCTAAATGTGCCCCAGATACATTCAGCCCAGTATAAGAAAGATCCATTTTCACGTGAATTGGCCAAGTTTTCAAACCTGAAACAACGCAGACATACATCAAGTCTGCATGCTTGACCTCAATATTGAAATCTGCCGGGGCTCTATTTAGGTTATTGAAAATGGCTTGTTTTTGTCTTTTCTCCAAATTTTTACGACTATAGAGCAAAATCGACAAATCGTAGGAGTTCAGTAAAAATTGTCCATATTAGGTCAATTGCCATTAAATGATATTTGCTCTTAAAGTGGTACAGAAACGTCTTTCTTTGCGGAGATATTTGGTAAAAGCGTTGTGCGCGCCAATGTTAAACAGCCTATACCTGTAAAAATATTACAAAAGTGTTGCATATTTATGCGAGTGTCTTGAGTGAGACGATATGAATGCCAATAGTGGGCAGTGTGTGTGTGTGTGTGTGGGGGGGGGGGGGGTGAATATTCATTACTAAATCTTAACCCATTTAACCCCAATCCTGCATTTCTCAATGTTGGCAGTGTCACCTAACGATGGATCGACCATGATAATTCAAGGGTAGTGCCAGATGAGCTTGGCGCCAAAAGGCGCCAAGCTCATTTGGCACTACCCTTGAATTATCATGGTCGATCCAGCACCTGCTGTAGGGCATCGGGGCTAAATGGGTTATCTTATTTTCTTGCATTTATGTCTGTGCTTGTGTATTTGACTTTTATTCCTCATTGCTCTTGATACTCTACGAGGTATGATTTTACAAAAAGTCATGATAGCAGTGCCCTGAAACCAAAAACCACTGGCCCAATTCACTCGGCATTTCACATTTTGTAATAACGCCATCCTCCACCGTTTCTGTTACTACAGGCAAGACAAAAAGGCGCCATGATATTCTAACGAAGGTCAGGGTGGGACTTGTGCAATGTACAGCTCTGGCTTTGTCTTGGATGCAGGAAAACTCTGCGCTGCAAGCCTCTGATTCAGTGTAGGGAACAATTTAAGCGGCATTGGCGAAGGCAAGGACTGTAAGATGATTGAGGAAAAACACGGAGGTTCTGCCCCAATTTAGGGCACAGTGACCTTGGCCTTGTGGTCCCTGGCATCTTCCAGAAGAAGAAAAAGCACACGATATTCTGGCCACTGCGAGTTGGCTGTTGCACACGAACATGACTTCATCACTTTTGGAAAAAGAATTTTATCCATGACATTTTTCACTGACTGCATGTTCCACTGGTAAAATATGAACAATGATATGGACCCCTAATATAGACTAAGTTTAAAAAAATGAGGAAAAGGTTGCTGTCAATTCTAAAAATATGACCAAAAGTGCCACATCCTGAAGCTGAATTTTTACAGATTTGCTTATTGTCCTGTGAAGAAATACGTTACACTTTTGAAGAGAGATCAACCATTTTAGTTCAAAGGTGGTGCCAGAATACCTTGGCGCCTCTGGCACCAAGCTATTTTGGCACCACCCTTGAACTATTATAGTGAAATTTATTTCTTGCAATAGTGTATCAGGACGAAAAGGGTTCAGTCTCTTCTCATTAGAGACAACCCACTCCTGACTGACTGGACTGTCTGTTGAGGAGATCATTACAGGACAAGCAAGTATGTTCCGTGATGACATCACACTGTCATTTGGGGCTGCGTGTGCCTAACGTTATGTACGTTTCATCTAATCCTCTGTCAAAAACAGTTTTGGGTCAATGCGCATGCACTACTCTTTGAACTGTTCTAAAAGAAAGATTGGAAGTTTAAGGCATTTCTCAAAACAAGATTTGTGGGTATTTTTGTAATCAACCTGTAAAATAAAGAACACCGTTTGCTCGTTCCTGACTTAAATTTTAAAGTCTGACCTGTACTAGTCTTTAAGGTCCTCTCTTTCAGAGCTGAATTGCATAATCTGCTTACAGTCAGTCTCAGACAATACACAAGTACCTTATCCCAAAACACATTCACATTTGTTTAGATTTTGACAGGACTGTTTCACAGTTTCATGCTTTTAAAAGTGTAGAAATAACGTTATTATCATTGAGAGTCCATATTTTCCAGCACAGTTGTTTACATCACTTTTTCAGTGACGTTGTACATAAGAATAGCTGAAGATAACAACCCCAAATTGTGCACGAATAAAGGGCAAAAGGTGGAAATCTCTTTTGATACTAAATTTACTTAGGTGACTTAAGTAGTTCACAACTGGCAGCACCAGCTTTCATTACTTTTTTTAATCATACATCGTATTACACGCTCCTGTGGGACTTCTTGCCTTTGACAATAAAGCATTTTGAATCTTCAATAATGATAATAATAATATCATCATCATTACTACCGCCACAACTTTCTGCTATATTAAAAAAACACAATAACAAAACCATACCTTCAAAGATGATCTGGAAAGGCTGTGAGACAGACAACGCTACATTGGCTCTCTGCCAGATGGCTCCATGGCTCCCAGCATCTGCCCACACCTGTTTGTCAGCAGCGCCATTACTGTGAGTGCGGTACTTTATGCTGAGCTGGTGGTTGCTGTCCCCGTAGATAAGGTAGAAGAATCGCACAGAGCAGTTGGCTGTAGACTGGAACGGTTTGGAGAGCAGCCATGCTTTGTCGCCCACCTGAGCATCAGTGATTTAGAAGGAAGGTCAATGATATCACAGAGAACATAAGTAATACTCTGCATACTAACAAGACAGTGACCATACTTAATGGAAGCCCTTGTGCATGCAGCCACCGGTACTGTTCACAGAACCAGTGGCTGCATTCACAAAGGAGTTGCAAGTCCTAGTTTGTAGGCAAATTTAATAAAATTAAAGAAGTTTATCTGGTGGTGTTTTCCTTTTATTCATTTATTAAATTTTTTAAAAATTATGTTCGGTTATTTGCTTGTTTGGGGCACTTTGTGGTTGTTGCTAGTGGTGTTTTTCTTTACCCTTTGGGTGTCGGTAGCGGTTTTAGTCACGATGATTCCTGTAGGAATCATTGCGACAAAAACCGCTACCGACACCCAAAGGGTCAAGTCATTCAAAGCATGATGCATTAATAGCTACAACAGCTACTGATGCGGGGCGCCTTCAATAAGTTAAAAGTCTATTATCATCCACTTGTAAACAGTTACCCTCTTGTGCATGCAGGAGACAGATCGACTATAATAATTTAAAAGTAGTAACTGATTAGCCATAATCGCCAAGCTAATCTGGCACTACCCTTGAATTATCATGGTTGAGCACGTAGACAATAGAGTGGCTGCATGCAATAGGGATTTATCTTTCTCTGCTGAGAAACAATCAAGAGGATCCGACTACGAGAGACACAGATGCTCATGTACCACCGCAGTTACAGGGGCTCATCTAGGCCTATTGCTGACACCACTTGTCCATCCAAGTATGCGGATGGCTGGATCTCTTTCGCACTTAATTAACCCATTAAACCCCAAGGTCACATTTCCCACATTTTGGAGGTGTCACATATCAACTATGTATGATTTTCTGGAGATGGATAACATGATAATTCAAGCGTAGTGTCAGATTAGCTTGGCGCCTTATGATCGATCCATCTGCTGTAGGGTGCTGGGGCTACATGGGTTAAGAAAGACTGCACAAAAACAATCTGTGACCATTGGCAGTGAAGGGGTTAAATTAAACTTCAGCTTCTGAGCCGGTATTGTACAAAGCACTGGTGGCAAGGGGTTTGAACTAAAGCTTGTTATCCTGACCTGTGTGTTGGCTCCACTTTGCCACCACATGTAGATGTAATGTCCTATGTTAGAGCCAGTGGTGTGATCCATCATCGGCAGTCCGTCGGGACCAGTACCCATAAACATCTGCCAGTTTTGTTGGTCGTCTGAGCCTGACCCTTGCGTGAAGTCACCAAAGTCACCGCCTTCAAAGTCAAACTTCTTGAAACTGCTGCACATGCTGGAGGAGTTCTCATCTGACTGATCCCCGCAGTCGTCCACAAGGTCACAGGTACGAGATGGGTCGATGCAGGCGTTGTTGCTGCAGTGGAAGCGACCCCCACAGTCAGGCCTAGGCAGTGGCAGTTCACAGTTGGAAAAGATGACATTGTCAATGGCTACTGATCCAGACATGTTCGGGACAACGTCATGGGCAAATTCCATCGCAAAAGGATTCCTTCGTCGGCCGATGCTGACAGTTATCAAGTTCCAGTCGCCGGATGTGGGTCCTGATGACTTCCAGACGAGATTACTGACAGTGTTTGTGACAAGTGACAGTTCCAGGCTGCCAGCGGCCGATCCCTGTATGTAGTAGGAGAACTGCATCACACACCTAGCGCTGGCTGAGCTGAAGAGTGGACTGGAGAGCAGGTCAAACTGTCCGCTACCACTGGGGTTCTGCATGTCGTTCAGGTTCAGGAAGTACCCATTAGAGGCGCCATCGCCATCATGAAGCGGAGGTGAACTGGCGTTGGATATGTCGGAAGGTCTGGCGCGTGTCCAGTCTTCGGAATCTGGATTTCTTCCAAGCCAGCCACAGAAATCTGTGGAGAAGTCGCAGGTGCCGATCGTGTGGCAAGGCGTCTCGTCACTGCTGTCTGGGCAGTCTGTGGTGAAGTCACACTGTTTGATACTGGTGATGCATGTTCCACTACTAACGCACTGGAACTGGTCAGTAGGGCAGGCGGTGAAAGTGACAGCAGGAGAGACAGAGGTGGAGGTTACTGTGGTGGGTGTGGTGGGTGGTGTGGGAGATCCCACATTACAGCCTGGTGTGAAGGACACATCATCGATGGCGATGTCACTCATTTGGCCGATCCCGATCACACCCTCGAAGATCACCATGAACGGGTAGGCAGAGTCGAATGTGACCTGACCTTGCAGCCATTGGTCACCATGGTCCAGGAAGACGGACTCGTACTTTATGACATTGCCGGCCGTGTCATTGCTGTACACGTTGATGCCACCCGCATGGGAGCCATACATGTGGTACCAGTATCGCATGGTGCACCCATCTGTCTGGCTGGGCATGGGTAGTGGGTATGCTAGTCGTGCGATGTCGTCCCGTATGCGGGGTGGTGAAGACTCAATGTACATGTAATATCCCGATGGTGAGTCCGTCGTGTGGTCACGAGAAGGTCCAGTTCCAGCAGTGGCCGTCGGTCCCTGGTGGCGCGTCCAGTCAAAGTTGTCATTGGGCAGATTGATGAAGCCATCCAGGCCGTGCTCAAAGTCGATCCTCTTGTACTGGTAACACTGGAAGGGCGTCTCGTCAGACCCATCACAGCAGTCTGTGTTGAGGTCGCACACTTGTTCCATGGTGATGCACTGGCCATCCCCACATTTAAAGTGGGTGCTGGCATCACAAGTCCGGGGCAGGTAGGATGGCTGCAGACCACACCCACTAAACGACCAGTCATCCACAGCAACATAGCCACTCCTGTAGCCCTCCATGTCAAAGACAAGCTGGAAGTTGGAGGCGCAGGACGGCAGGGAAGCTGTAGCAGTGTGCCAGACATCAGCGTTAGGAGGATTGTTGTCAGGAAGTGCCCAGACTTGCTTGTCTCGCTCTCCAGACCTCAGGAAAAGTCTAAAGTGGCTGATGCCATCCCCTTTGTACATGTACCAGAATTTGAAAGAGCATGCCGGGCCGGCTGAGGAAAAGATGGGTGACACCAGACGCGAGTTGGCCAGACGGAACTGTGTGGAGGGCACGGTGACCATGGCGAAGTGTCCATTGACATTACCCGGATTGTGGTCCACGTTGGGTGGTCCACTGCCGGACGGGCCGGTCAGGTTCCAGCTGGCTGCGTTACCAAGTGCCTGGTTGGTCCAGGAGCACAGGTCAGTGTTCTCGTAGGTGCAGGACGTCGGGCAGCCAGCTTCATCCGAGTTGTCCCCACAATCGTTTACGAAGTTACACAAGAGAGAGCTGGGTCGACATCGGCCACCACACATGAACTGTCCGGCAGAACACACGCTGCTACCTGTGGGCACGGCCAGAGGGAGGGTCTGATCCGCTGCCAGCTTGCATCCAGGGGTAAAGGATATGTCATCCAGCCCAATGTCACCGTGGTAACCTGGACCAGTCACAGCTTCTAAGATCACGCGGAAATTCCTGTCACCACCCAGTTCGACCATGAACCATCTCCATACGTCACCCTGTTGTCCCGGGATTGTCAGCACCTGAAAATTTGGTCCCGTCTCCGATGTTTCCATGTAGATGTTGAACCTGTTGATATCACGTCCCCACATGTGAGTGTAGTAGCGCATGCTGCACAGGTTGCCTTCAACCGGCTGGAACACCGGGCTCTTAAGGCGGGCTGTGTCGTTAGGGCGCCGGCCATTTGTCTCAATGTATATGTACGTCCCTGTTTCGTTTCCGTAAGTGTGGTCATTGTCAGGGCCTGTGCCAATGGTTGTGGTCGCTCCTTGCTGTCTTGTCCAGTCAAAAACGTCTGTCTTATCCTGAATAAAGTTGCACATGTCTATTTCAAAGTTACAGCGGAAGTACGTTGCACAATTCTGCTCGTCTGAAGCATCACCACAATTGTTAGTAAAGTCACAAAGCGTAGTCTGGTCCACACAGACTCCGTTAGTGCAGTGGAACTGGTTAGGCGCACAGGACGTCTCGCTGGCACCCACCGCGCATGACTGGCTGAATGTGATGTCATCGATAGCAACGTCACCCACACTGTCCAGGTTGATGGCCTCAAACACCAGCCGATAGCCCGCTGGATGTGCCTCCAGGCTGGCCATTGACTGGTTCCAGGTTGAACCGATGGCTGAGAGACTCTGCCACACAACAGTGTTGTGGTCACCAGTAGGGCTGTATCCGGGAGGTACCAGCAGAAGCCTAGAGAACAAATATGAAGAAAATGAACAAGTAAAAAGTAAAGGTAAGTAAAAGTCCTTCAGGTGATGTTGATTACCGTCAGCACGTGCACGACTCAGTATATTGTGACACCCAGGAGTCATAAATCGGATCATATTATTCACATTCATGTGGTGCTGAGTTCATACAGACTTGTAAAGAAAATGTATTTTTCCCTAAAATGTATTTTTTCGAAAAATACTTACTGATGGCTTTACTATATGGAAGGTACACTTAGCTTACCGATTTCAGCCTAAGAATCTGTTGTATATACATACACAACCAGGGAGGCGACTCTAGGGAGTCGTTACCAAGAAACCCTGAGTAGCCTCCCATCCCTTCCTATCCGGTCACGTGTGCAGTGTCGCCACGCCATTCGAACTCTATAGAGCTCCGGCGGTAGGCGGGGGCGGGGGGGGGGGGGGGGGGGTGGAAGGGGTGGGGGGGGGGGGCATTCGAGTAATGCCATCCGTAAGTATTTTTCGAAAAAAAATACATTTTTAAGAAAAATACATTTGTTTCCTCAAAATCCATACCGATGGCATTACTATATAGGAGAATAGCGAAAAGGAGGAGGGTGCCGCCCGCCAGGTCCCGTCACTGCTTGTGCTTAGCGGTCGCGAACAGGAGCAACCTCCTGACGATTTCAGCTAAGCGTACCTACGGCGCCAGAGGCGCTGGGAGGGAGTGTTGCAACACAGCGATGTCCCCCATCACGGCCAGGTTCTCCCGCTGGCCCGAGAGGTCCCTGAGGTAGAAGCGGGCAAAGGTGGAATTTGCCCGCCACCCGACAGCTGCCACAACGTCTTGCACGGCGCAGTTTTGATCAAACGCCAACGAATATGTACGGAGCATCGTCACTTCCCTGGTGGGCCCACATGAACCCCTTCTGGCAACCGTGAAACGGCGCAAGCTTGCTTGGTTTGGCCACGTGACCCGACACAACACCTTGTCCAAGACTATCCTCCAAGGCACTCTCGAAGGAAGTCGTCGGCGAGGTCGTCAGAGAAAGAGTTGGGTCGCAAACATAAAAGAATGGACCGAACTCGAGATGTCAGACTTGCTTGCCACCGCCCAAAATAGAACTCAGTGGAGAGCACTGTCTGTTGCTGCTGCCTTTCAGTCCCCCCAACGCCCAGTTCGGGCAAGGGACTGATGATGATGATGATGACGCTGGTGGAGACCGCTCGGACCTTGTGCGCTCGGATATGCAGCCTCTTAGCCCCCGCCGGGGTGAGCTTGTACGCAGAACGGATGACCCAGCGCAGCCACGAGGAGATCGTCTGCGCAGAGATATAGTCCCTGCAAGGGGATAACGGCAGGGAGAGGCGGGTCCGGCCACGCCGGAAAGGCTTTGTCCTGCGATTCGCAGCGCCCAGACCGGGTTCTGATGGCGGGAGTCCTGGGTCTGGTCAAGTCCCCTGAGTGGGCGCATCAGGTCCAAGAGGTCCGGGCACCCCCCAGAGTCCGTGCGGCCCAAATGGCGGTACGTGTCTGCCACCATGGAAAGGTATCCCCGGAGGTGATAGGAGTCAGGTTCTTCTCTTGAAATAGCTACAGGAAGAACTCTGCTAGTTGGGGCGACTTCAGCGCCATGGGGGAGAGGCGCTACGACTCGCATCATCCCGGAAGACTCGTCACTTATCCTCGTACACCCGGCGGATGGAAGATCTGCGGTCCGCAGCGATAGCCTCCACCGCCGCACGCGAGAAACCTCTTGCGGAGAGGGCTTGTTGCACAACCTCCAGGTGTGTAAGAGGAGCCGCTCCGGGCACGGGGGAAAGAGCTTCTGCCTAGGCTGCTTCAGCATCGTGCGGCGGGGGGGGGGGGGGGGGGGAAGGTAGGGGAGGGTCCGTGGCAAAGCTGAGACGATCAGTGGTCCAGCTCCTGTTCCAGATGAACGGGGCGACGAGGAGAAAAAATCGTGTTGCAGCCCCTGCCCTGAGCATCAGCAAGACCTTGGGCACTAGCACCGTCTGAGGGTACACGCAGGCCACGAGGCCCTCCCAAGAGACGGAGAGAGCGTCCACCGAACACGCGAGGGGGTCCGGGAAGGGGGAGACTAAGATGGGGATCTGTCTGTTCTATCGAGTCGCGAACAGGTCAAGCATAGGTGTCTCCCAGTGTGCGCAAATCATGCGGAAGATCTCTGGACTCAGCTACCACTCGGTGTGCAGGAGCTGACCCTTCCGCGAGAGGGAGTCCGCAAAGACGTTCTGGCAGCCCGGAATGTGGCAAACCCGGAGAAAGATGCCGCGATCCCTGCACCACAGGAGCAGCTGGAACAGCAGCATGCAGAGGGTCGAGGAGCGCGTACCCCCCTAGGCCCTGCTTCTGGATGTACGCGACGACCGTCCCATCGTCGGACATGATCAGAACCTCCTGGTGGAGGAGACGAGTCTGCCAATGGTCAAGCGCCAACCACACCGCCTTCAACTCCAGCCAATTGATATGCCTGTCCGAGACGTCCTGGGGCCAAGGCCCCGAGGCTGCGGAGACGTCCGGAAAGAGGTGCGCGCCCCAACCCGAACGGCTGCCGTCGGTGCTGAGGGAGAGCCGCGGTGGGGGAGAGTAGAGGGGGACTCCCGAGACAAGCCAGGCGGGGTTCGCCCACCGCTGGAGGTGAGCCCGGACTAGCGGGAGGACGGAGACTGGAGTGGCGAGGTCGCGGGAGGACGGGCGCCAATGGACCAGGAGATGGAGCTGAATGGGGTGCGAGTAGAGCCGGCCCAGGGGCAAGAGGTCTGCCGCTGCGTTCATAAGGCCCAGTAGTTGCAACCAAACCCGGGTCTGGACCACGTCTGCGTGGGACACCCGGCAGGAGAACTCCACCAACTTCGTGATGCGTGCCTCCGGCAGTCTCACTTGTTTGCGGTCGGTCGAAAACTCCATACCGAGATGGACGAACCGTCTGGACGGAGTGAGGTCGGACTTCCCCCTGTTGACCAGGAAGACGAGCCGATGGAAGAGGGCTAGGAACGCGTCCCGGTCCGTAGCCAGAGCGGAGGAATCCTGGTTCCAGAGAAGCAGGTCGTCCAAATAACTGGAGGTGGGGCTGGAGGACGTCTGACGGGCATCCACTTTGAGCTGGTCGGCTGGGACACGCGTCCAGACAGAAGAGCAGCGGAGCGGAGGGGGAAGTCGAAAGGAAATTCGCAGGCCTTCCGAAACGGTCGTGAGCACCCAAGGGTCGTCCGGCAGCAGCGACCGCCACGAGTCGCTGTGCAGGGCTAGCCGCCCGCCCACTGGGGGCTCTGCAGTGGTCGGCGGGAGTGAGGGAGGGGGCGAGTCAGCGGGCCCTGCCCCGCCCGAGTCTGCAGGCGGGTCTGAGCCAGGCGGGGGCAGCGGCCACGGGCGGCTGGAAGGAGGCTGGCCCGGGGGACCACGGGCATCCCTGAAGACTGGCCGGGAGGAGGGTCTGAAGGACCGCAGAGAACGACCCACCGCCCTACGGGAGGCCTGAAAGCGAGTGGAGGGTGGCTGGGAGGCGCTCGGCAAAAGGTCCTTGGAGGCCTCCGGCACAGCCTTCCATGTGGGACCGATTGGCGTTCGGTGGAGCTGAGAGCGGATGGGCGCAGGGAGGCGCGGGAACTGGTCCAACATCCCGGCGCATCAGGTCACAGTTCGCAGCTTCGGCGACGGCGTTGGTGGGGGTTGGTTGGCCGCGACCACCAACTCGTGAATGTCACGCGGGGGATCCGCATCGGGACGCTCCAAGGATTCCTCGACGCAGTGGAGCCTGGGTCGCCAGCTCCAAGAAGCCCATGTAGGCCAGGGAGTTGCGGATCAAGGTCGCCGTGTTGGAGAGCCCGAAGGGGATGCAACACCATAAGGCCCGCCGGCCCCTAAGCAGCGTCTCAGCGGCGGGGTCCACAGGAGAAAGATTGATTGATTGATTGTACATTGCTTAACGTCCCGACAGCAACAAGGCTTTCTCAGGACGTGCCTGCACTGCTTGTGAAAAAAAAAAACACAACAGACTATTGAATGTATGGCGCCAGGTGGTCCAATACGTTAAATAAACCTAAGACATGGGGCCTAAACAAAGCTAAGACCATTTAGCAACACACATCCAATATCAAGAGCTACAGGCAGCGCAGACAGTAGGGAGAGTTTGAAAAAGGAAAATACAGGTGAATGGACCAAGGGTAGACGGAAACACATGCCCCAGAATACAGAAGAAAACCCACCCTGTGGGGCTGACCAGGGTGACCCCGGGAACTAAAAAGTAGTTACCCCACCCAAGTCTCCCAGGGCAGACCCGGGTGGGGGAACAGGAGAAAGAGGGCTGACGAACGACTGAGAATGACCCGAGTACCAGCTCTGCCGGGAACCTGATATCGACGCCCGCAGGCCAACGCGCGTCAGAGATGAAGCCCCTCTCCGTCAGCCGACCCTGCTGGAGCTGGGCGTTGAAGGCCTCAGTTCCCGACTGAGGGAGGGACAAACTTCTTGGTCATGCGCGGTGCGTCCACAAGAGCCGAGGCCTTCCTCTTCATCAGCGGAGACAGAGGGCAGACGTCCGGAGGCAGGAAACGAGCATAGATGGTCAAGGGCTCGAGTTGTCTCTGAGCCAGTGAGGGGGGCCGACGCAGGGGAAGGGCTGCGCGAGGGAGAACGGGACCGGGCACTGCCGCGGGACTGTGAGAAAGGGGATGAGCGCCGGCCCGAGGAGGGAGGGTCTGGTGAGAAGAGAGCAGACGCAGAGTCCTCCGGGTGGAGACTAAGCGCGTCGTCGGCATCCTCCGGGGACGGCGTCCAGAGCAGGGAATGCAGGGGGGGGGGGGGGGGGGGCGTCCGATCGCGACTACAGAGGCGCGCAAGGCGGGGAAGGACGACGCTAGGGGAATCACGCCGGCCATAGCGGCACCCTGAAGGGCGCTGGTCCCGGGAATCCGACCTGTGCTGTAGACAGGCCGGGTCCCACTGGTCTCTGGAATCCGACCTGTGCTGTAGACAGGCCGGGTCCCGCTGGTCTCGGGAATCCGACCTGTGCTGTAGACAGGCGGGGTCCCGCTGGTCTCGTGAATCCAGGCTGTGCGCGGTGAAGGGCCCGGAAGCCGCACGGGCGCGACACTAAGAGAGGCCTGGATCCCGACGAGACACCAGAAAATCCTTCGGCCGGAGGAGGGTCCAGCGACGTCAGCGGATCCGTGACCCGGGGAACGAGACACAGAGGCTGACGGAGAGCAAGCGCGTCGACGTGAGCGTACCTCCGTCCGAGCTGATGGCCGGTGGTCCGGACGACCCGAGCGCTAGGAGAAGTCCCCGCAACCCGGCGAAGAAGTCCAGCCGGGGGGTGGGGGCTTAAGCCCGGTCGTGGGGGCCATGACAGACGCGCGCGGCGGGAGGAGAGCCCCACAATGTCCGAGGTCGCCCGCCGAGGGCGTTCCCGGGAGGCAGACGGGCGGTCACGCCGGTAGAACTCCCACAACTGAGACCATCGTTGCTCCTTCCATGGAGTGCATCTCTCACACGGGCGTGCGGAGGAGCAGCCCGAGCAAGAGAGACACAGCGTGTGGGAATCCGTCGGGCACTGAAGCCTCTTACACCGACGACAAGTACGCAACTGTGCACTGCAACAGAGAGCGGAACACGTGAGAGGCAACGGCACGTGGCCCGTAGGAACTAAGGGCCACGTGAGCGAAAACTCCCTACCAGTTCCGCAGTGAAGTCTGGTTGTGTACGAACCAGCCGCTAACCGAGGAAATACCACGGCCAGTCAGAAGAACCTGGCCGACAGAGGCACACCCCGAGACCTTACCTGGCCATGTCCAGAGTGACGGAAGGCAAGAAAGGAGAGACACCAACAAGGGAACCACAGGTAGTCCAAGGGAACCACAGGTAGTCCAAGGTGAAGCACAACACACCAAGTAATCCAAAAATATCCACAGGTATCCAATGACATCCAAGGGTATCCAAAGGCTGAGCAAGGGTACAAAATGTATTTTTCTCTAAAAGATTTTTTTTTCGAAAAATACTTACCGATGGTATTACTGATAGGAAGATATACTTAGCCTGTCAATTTCAGCCTCCAAAATTTTTGCGTGTTGCTACACAACCAGGGACGTAACTCCAGTAAGCAGTTACCTAATCCCCTAAGGGCCTCCCTATCCTCCGAGTGGCCTCCCTTCCTAATCTCGCGAGAGTCCGTTATTGCCAGTTCTATCTTAGCTTACTGGCGGCAAGCGGGGAAGGTGGGAGGGAAGTTTGAGTAAATACCATCGGTAAGTATTTTTCGAAAAAAAAAATTATTTTAAAGAAAAATACATTTATTTCTTCAAAAACGTTACCGATGGTATTGCGGATAGGAAGAATTGCGAAGAGGAGGAGGGTGCCGCCCAATATTCAACCCCCATGTAACTGCTTAGCTAAGTCCCCTGCCGGTGCACACTCCCGACAATTTCAGCCAAGTGTTACCGATGGCGCCTCCAGCGCCGGGAGGGAGTGTTGCGCCGCAGCAATGTCCCCCACCAAAGCCAGTATGTGTCGCTGGCCGGAGAGGTCGCGCAAGTAAAAACGGGCGAAAGTAGATTCGGCCCGCCAGCCCACAGCTGCCACAATGTCCTTCACGGCGCAGTTGCGGTTGAACGCGACGCTCATGGAGACAGCCCGGATCTCGTGCGCCTGAATCCGCAACCTCTTCGCTCCCTCAGTCGAGAGGTCGTTGTAAGCGGAACGGATGACTCCGTGCAACCAAGCGGAGATCGTCTGGGCGGATATATCGTGCCGGCCCGGAACCAAGGGCAGGAAAAGGCGTGAACGACCCCGCCGTAAGGGCTTTGACCGGCGGAGGTAGATTTTTAACGCCCTAACTGGATCCTGCTGTCTTACGTCCCGGGGCGTGTCAGGGCCCCGCAGTGGACGAAGAGCGATCGGTTGAGGGGCGGCTGAGGGGAGCCGGTTTTTTGCCAAAAAGGAAGGACTGGTGAGGAGTTGAACCGAGCCGTCGGCCCGGAGCTGCAGGCAAGACGGGTGCACGGAGAGAGCGTGGAGCTCACTCACTCGAGAGGCAGTGGCTAGAGCCAGCAGAAAGCACGTCATCCTCGTCAAGTCTGAGAACCGCGCCAAGGGTAGCGGTTCAAAACGAGCAGTGTTGAGCCAGGTTAACACCCACGCAAGGTCCCACCGTGGGAGCAGTGAGCGGGCCACTGGTCGCCAGAGGTCAAAATGAGCCATGAGGTCAGCGAAGTCCTTGCAAAATCTGAGATCTGGCCGACCCAAATGGCGGTAAGTGTCAGCCCTCTCTCTTGGCTGGACTTCGCGAACGAAGATTTTATAGGTGTTGCCCACGACGTCTGCAGGCTTGTTCGTGGCTGCGGAGGCCAATCCGGGACAGGCAGGTTCGACCGCAGTGGCTGCAGGGGAAGGTATGGCCAGAGTTCTGAGTTGCGGCATCTCTGTTCTTTCTCCTGAGCCGCTTGTCCTTAAGGCTAGCTCTGCGAGAGTCCTCAAAGGAGACAGCTGCCTTGTAAATAGTGGAGCGCCAGGTGTCACGGTCCACAGCAAGCGAAGACCACTGGTGGTGGTCGATTTGGCAGGCACTAAGTGACTTCTTGAGACAGTCTTTGTATCTCTTCTTTGGTGCCCCTCTGTCACGGTGTCCAGTAGCAAGCTCGCCGAACAGGGTGATCTTTGGTAGGCGATGATCCTCCATCCTGGAGACATGCCCCGCCCAGCGGAGCTGTGTCCGCAGCAGCAAAGCCTCGATGCTCACGGTTTCAGCCTGTTCAAGGACCTCGACATTGGTGACATAGTCACTCCAGTGAATGCCCAGGATGGTACGCAGGCAGCGCTGGTGGAAGCGTTCGAGGAGTCGTAGTTGGCTGCGGTAGAGGGCCCAGGACTCGGAACCATACAGAAGGGTGGTGAGGACCACAGCTCTGTACACGCTGATCTTGGTGCCTGTTTTCAGCTGTTGATTGTGCCACACCCGCTTGAAAAGTCGCCCGAAAGCGCTGTTCGCTTTTGCCAGCCTGCTGTCAAGCTCCTTGTCCAGCTTGGCGTCCGACGTGATAATGCAGCCAAGGTAAGTAAACTGGTGCACTGACTTTAGTTCAGACTCGCCGATGGTGATGTGAGGAGGGCGATACACTGTCTTGGGTGCCGGCTGATGGAGGACCTCTGTCTTTTTCAGACTGACCTCGAGTCCAAAGAGCTGGGCAGCGTCTGCGAAGCAGGACGTGATGCGCTGCAGGGCTCTCTCTGTGTGTGCAACGAGGGCAGCATCATCAGCAAAAAGCAGCTCACGGATCAGTTGGTCTAGGGTTTTCGTGTGGGCCTGCAGTCGTCTGAGGTTGAACAGGCTGCCATCGAGACGATACCTGATGTACACTGCATCGTCATCATCGAGGTCCACTGTGGCCTGCTTCAACATCATGCTAAAAAAGATGGTGAAGAGGGTCGGTGCCAGCACGCAGCCCTGCTTTACGCCGTTGAGAATGGGGAATGGTTCTGAGAGGTCATTGTTGAGTCTGACCTGACCTTGCTGGTCCTCGTGTAGCTGGACAATCATGTTGAGGAACTTTGGGGGACAGCCAAGTCGCTCCAGGATCTGCCACATGCCTTGCCTGCTCACAGTGTCGAACGCTTTTGTTAGGTCGACAAACGTTACGTACAGCCCTTTGTTCTGCTCGCGGCACTTCTCCTGTAGCTGTCTCAGCACAAAGACCATATCGGTGGTGCTCCTGTTTGCTCTGAAGCCACACTGGCCCTCTGGGAGTTGGTCTTCAGCGATGGCAGGTACCAGCCGATTCAGGAGCAGCCTTGCAAGGATTTTTCCAGCAATGGACAGCAGTGTAATTCCCCGATAGTTGGAACAGTCAGACTTCTCACCTTTGTTCTTGTACAGGGTGATAACGACTGCATCACGGAGATCCTTTGGTAGTGTTCCTTCCTCCCAGCAGCAGAGAAAGAGGTCATGGAGCTTGTTGTGCAGTGCTGTGCCTCCATGTTTCCAGATCTCTGGCGGTATTCCATCAATGCCTGCTGCTTTGCCACTCTTGAGCTGGTGGATGGCTGTGAGGGTCTCTTCAGCGGTGGGCGGTTCGTCCAATTCAACTTTTACTGGGAGCTGTGGGATTTGTAGGACGACTGCTTCTTGAACAGTGCGCTCAGCGCTGAAGAGGCTCTGAAAGTATTCCGACCAGCGGTTCAAGATGGAGGTATTATCTGTGAGGAGTGCCTAGCCATTCGCGCTTCGCAGGGGACTTTGTACCAGGTGCCTGGGGCCATACACTGCTTTCAATGCTTCGTAGAAGCCCCTGTAGTCACCATTGTCTGCGCAAAGCTGGGTCCTCTGTGCAAGTCTGGTCCACCACTCATTCTGGAGATCTCTGAGCTTGCGCTGGAGATTGCTGCAGACGAGGCGGAAGGCAGACTTCTTCACAGGGCAGGAAGGCTGGGCTAGGTGGGCCTGATGGGCGGCTCTTTTTTTTTGCTAGGTGTTCCTGGATCTCTACATCGTTTTCGTCAAACCAGTCTTTATTCTTCTTTCTAGCGAAACCCAAGACTTCTGCAGATGATTTTGCAATAGCAGTTTTCAGTTCTTCCCAAAGTGTTTCAGGAGAGGAGTCTGCTGGGTCCGCTGTGTCTTTGAGCCTGCGCTGTAAATCTGTCTGAAAGGCAGCTTTCACGTCGTCACGCTGAAGGCTCGCAACATCAAGCTTTTTCTTGGGGGGCCCCCATTTCTTGGGTTTTGGCTTGAAGTGGAGCCTGAGTTTGCAGCGGACAAGGCGGTGCTCTGGTGAGGAGGACGTCACTGCGGTCCCTCTGACGCACTAGGACATAGTCGATAAGGTGCCAGTGCTTGGAGCGAGGATGCATCCAGGTGGTCTTTCGACTGTCCTTTTGCTGAAAAGTAGTGTTGGTGATGACCAGTTGCTGCTCTGCACAGAACTCCAACAGTAGGCGGCCATTGTCATTGCAGTTCCCCACGCCATGCTTGCCGAGGACTCCTTTCCAGGCTTCAGAGTCCTGGCCCACTCTGGCGTTGAAGTCGCCAAGGATGATGACTTTGTCGTCTGCAGGGGTGCTCTGTATGAGGCTGCGCAGGTCAGTGTAAAACTTGTCCTTTTCAGCAGGCTCTGCCAAGAGGGTTGGGGAGTACACACTGAGAAGGGTGACGTGTTGCTGGTGTCTCAGTGGGAGGCGCATGGACATGATGCGGTCTGAATGACCCGTTGGTAGGTTTTCCAGCTTAGTCGCAATGGAGGTCTTGACCATGAAACCCACGCCTGAGAGCCGTCTTTCTGATGCAGGCCTGCCTGACCAGTAGAGGGTGTACCCAGCGCCAAGTTCTTGGAGGCTGCCTTCGTCCGGAAGGCGTACTTCGCTGAGCGCGGCGATGTCAATGTTTAACCTCCGCAATTCATGGGCAATGAGGGCGGAGCGACGTTCGGGGCGTCCGCTGTCTGCTTTGTCGAGCATGGTTCGGATGTTCCAGCATGCTACGTTGAGTCCGGTCGTGGTCGTCATCAGAGTGGATCCGTTATTCTTTCTTGTTTTTTGACCGCATGAGAAGATGCCCGTTGACCGCGGCTAGCCAACTGGGGTTGTGAGGGGACGAGCTTTGGTTAGGCCACCTTTTCTAGGCCCCTCTCCGTGTGGAGCAAGCAGTGCTGTCCCTAGAGAAGGCTGCTTGGTCGTTCAGGGTGTGCCGAGTGATGTTGTCATCCCCAGGTCAACATCAGGCGACCAATATCCTGAACCGCCTGCATGCAGGTTTGAGACTGCGGCTTCCAGTGACATCTTTCACCTGCCGTTTCGCCCCTCGCCCATCGCTACAGGACTTGGAATGGTCAGTGTCATGGTCCGTGGACGTTTCCTAAAGCCTGCGCGGTGGAGCTTTTTGGTGGAGTGCAGTGTGCGCAGTACTGGCCCCACCCTTTAAACCCTTGGTTCATCTGCCATGGCCTAGCAAGCTGGGACGATGGCATCGAGGTCCTCGGGTCGTAGGTTTTATATCAGACTGTCCTTGTCCTAGTCTCTGGCTCAAAAGCCTTCCCCGGAGACACGGGGGCTTTGATGTCAGGGGTTTCCTCCCTTAGCCTTTCCGCAGCCAAGCGGCCAGGCCTGCAAGGCAGCAGGCGACTCGTGGAGGGCGGGGTCGTCTATGTCCCGTGCAGATGTGAACATCTGCCCACTGCCCACAAGTCCACGGACCAAGTGTCAGCCACCATAGAAAGATATCCCCGAATGGTGATGGGTGCCAGGTTGTGAAACTCGAAGAGCCACAAGAAAAACTCGGCAAGCTGGGGCATAGTCAAAGCTGTGGGGGAGAGGTATCGCGTCCCGCATCAAGACTGCAAAACCCAAAATGTTCCCTCATAGACTTTCCTGGTGGAAGGTCGTCGGGCTGAAGCGATAGCCGCCACCGCCGCATCCGAGAAACCTCGAGCGGCGAGGGCACGCCGCACAATCGCCAAGCGTGTAAGAGGAGACGCTCATCCCTGTTTAAGTAAGTAAGAGTGCGTAACATACGTGTGCCCGATGTGGAGCCGAGCAAGGACAGTCTCCTCACGGCGGCTGCCGCAGCGGAAAGGTAGACTGTCGGACACCGTAGGAAGAGCTTCATGAAGCTTGTTTCCTTCCTCTTTGTCCCACTCGGACTGACACTCGCGGGCTATGTACGCACTAATCACAGGTTTAAAATCACTATAAACAGTCTGTGTGTCAGGGACAGAGTCACTGCGGGCACTGTTGGCAGCAGAATCTGCGATTCTGTTGCCTTCGATGTCCACATGGCCCGGGACCCAAATAAAAATGATGTCATAATATTCCTTCATCAAATCTGCGTAGAGCTCTCTAATCTGCACCAGCAGTGGATGGTCTGTTCCCGCGCCCTGAAGGGCCTGCAGGGCAGAAAGAGAGTCAGATAGAATCAGGAAGTTCCTTTCCCGAGACTGATAGGCATGCTTGAGTGCCAGCAGAATTGCCTGCAGTTCTGCACTAAATACAGAGGAATGGTCAGGTAGGCGGAGCTTAAATGGGCGTCTAGGATGGCGAGAGGACACTGCAGCCACAGCCACTCTCCCATCCTCAGACTTGGACCCATCCGTATAAAGACGACAATAGCCAGGAAAACTTGAAAGGAGTTCATTGAGGCTCTGTTGGTATATGGCTGGTGGAGTACAATCCTTCTTGTGGGCTGTCAAGTCCAGCAAGATGTCAGGAACTGGTAGTGGCCAGGGTGGAGTGACGTGTTGCAGAGATTCCGAAACTTTGTCCAGGTCCACTTCGGCCGCCTGCAGATGAGGTCGGACACGGAAGGATAATGAACGGACAGCTCCCGGATGGGCATCGTAAATCTCTGCAAACGACGGGTTAAAAACACAATCATAGGCAGGATTGTCTGGATGGGCCTTCAGCTTCAGAACGTAGCTGACCATGAGGCGGATGCGGCGGAGCCTGAGAAGGCTCCCCTGCCTCGGCATACAGACTAGGAACTGGAGATGTCCTGAAGGCCCCTAGACATATGCGCAGACCTTGATGGTGAATTGTGTTCAGACGCTGTAGAGCAGACTTGGAAGCCGAGCCATATACCACAGAGCCGTAATCCAGTTTGGACCGAACAAGGGCCCGGTACAGTCGAAGTAAGACAATGCGGTCTGCACCCCAGTCAGTACGACCAACGACACGAAGAATGTCGAGGGCCTTCTGACAAGAGGTTCTAAGGTAGTTAACATGGTTGTAGACGGTCAATCTTTTATCAAAGATGACCCCCAAAAACTGTGCCTCTTCAGCCACCTTAATTGGCACTCCAGCAATGCTCAGGCTAGGTTTTGGAAAAAAATTCGTCTGGTTAGTAAAATGCACACAGACTGTCTTGGAGGGCGAGAACCTGAATCCGTTAAGAGACACCCACCCCTGGATGCGATCAACGCACAGCTGCAAGCGCCTCTCAAGGGACGCAAGTCCTCGACCCCGTGCACACAAAGCAAAGTCGTCCACAAACAAAGAGCATTCAGAATCATCCTTGACGGCCTTTACAATGTTATTTATTTTAATGCTAAATAAAACAGGAGATAGAATGCTGCCCTGCGGGACACCCATCTCCTGTTCAAAGGAGTCAGAGAGGGTGGAGCCCACACGGACATGGAACGACCTGTTAGACAAAAAATTGTGAATAAAAACAGGCAGGTGCCCCTTAAAACCCATGTCCGACAAATCCGACATTATACCATACTTCCAGGTAGTGTCATATGCCTTTTCAAGATCAAAGAAAATTGCATAGACATGCTGCTTGTGGACAAAAGCATCTCGAATAAAAGACTCAAAGCGGATTAGATGGTCAGTTGTACTACGGAAGCGCCGGAAACCGCACTGGAGGTCGGTGATGAGACCACGTGACTCAAGATGCCACACCAGTCGGGCGTTGACCAAGCGCTCCATAGTCTTACATAAACATGATGTCAAAGCTATTGGCCGGTAGTTGCCCGGGTCGGAAGGATCCTTACCCGGTTTGGGGATTGGCACAACCACAGCCTGGCGCCAAGATGGCGGAAAATGACCGGTTATCCAGATATGTTTAAAGGCCTTGAGAAGTACAAGGAGTGAATCCTCAGGCAGATGTGCTAGGAGCTGATAATGGATGGTATCTAATCCAGCAGCAGAGTCAGTACATTTCTGCAAGGCTTGCTGCAATTCTGAAAACGTAAAAGGGGCATTATAGTCTTCCGAGTTATCCGATATAAAATCACAAGCACAAGATTCTCGCTTCTCCTTCTCTCTCTGGAAGAAAGGTGAATAATGCTCTGTTGAAGAATTATGGGCAATGGTGGAGGCAAGCAAATTGGCCACAGCCTTTTTATCTGTGACCAAACTGGCACCATCTCTAAGATGGCCAACAGAAGCCGAGCCACCCCTGCCCCTAATTCTTTGAACAGCCTTCCAGACTTTTTGGGATAGAGTCCTAGAAGATAAAGATGAGACGAAGCGTCTCCAGGAAGCACGGCGTTCGCGTTTAAAAATGTAACGGGCTTTCGCCCGCTGTCTTTTAAATGTTAAAATATTTGCTTGCGACGGATTACGAAAAACACGTCGCTGAGCAGATTTGCGCATTTTTTGGGCCTAGAGGCACTCTTCATTGAACCATGGTACTCTCGGCTTCGGAGGGACTGATGTGGAAGTTCTAGGGATGGTTTCACCTGCTACGTCTAACAAAATAAAAGTAAAACAAGAAACAGGTTCTTCAGCTGACATGACCACCTCCTCTGTAAGACGAGACTGACAGAAGGAGGCGAACAGAGGCCAGTTAGCTTTCTTGAGATTCCAGCGCCCCACTGGCGAATCCTCCTCACAGCTGACCGATGACAGGACTACTGGGAAGTGGTCACTAGCACACAGGTCGTCGTGAACTTTCCAGTCAAAGTCCAGCATGAGAGAAGGATCACACACAGTGAGGTCTAGAACAGAACTAGATCCGGAACCTGAGTTAGAGTATGTAGGTGAACCATCGTTAAAGACACATAGGTTAAGTTGAGAAAAAACATCTTCTAACATCTGACCTCTGCCATCACAGTGGTCACTACCCCAAAGGTGAGCGTGACCGTTAAAATCCCCCATGAGAATAAAGGGAGGGGGCAGTTGATCTACTAAGTTAAAAATATCATTGCTACAGACCCGCAGTGATGGTGGCAGGTAAATACTGCATATGGTTATGGTCTTTTTTTAAGGTAACCCGAGCAGCGACAGCCTAAAGACAGGTGTCGATGCTAACGGGGCTACATAAAATTTGGCTACTAATGAGAAGAGCCGCTCCACCCGAGCGCCTCTCCGAATCAGAGCCTTTATGTATAACATTAAAGCCATTAAAGGATACAGGGTCAGAAGTCTTCAGGTAAGTCTCCTGAAGAGATATTACTGAGGGGTTATAGAACTTGACTAAAAGACGTATTTCCTCAAAGTTAGCTTGAAAACCACGACAATTCCACTTAAGCAAAGAGTCCATGATTAGGTTTTATCTGGGGGTAAGGAGTTTCCCCCCTCCCCCCCCCTTTTCCTTTACCTTGGAAGGAGTTGAAGAAACAGAGGGGGGCCGGCTCCCGGGCCTCCTCTGGTTCTTCGGAGATGATGGGGGTGGAGCTGCCTCAGCATCAGCAACGACAACTTCCACTCCCTCCATCCGCTCCTCCAGTGCAGCATATTTGTTTTGAAGGGGGACATCAGTGTTCCCCTTTTGGGCCCGTGCGCACAGCGGTCCCATAGATTTCTTAGACCCCTGGTCCTGGGCAGCGTTCCTGCCGCTAGAGTTAGCGGCCTTAGAAGGCTTACCAGAGCCAGAAGCCTTTGGAGTTGACTGACTAACAGGTTTGGGTGGGGGCTGAGGCTTAGGGGCAACAGAAGGCGGCACTACCAGACCGGCAGTGTCCGCCTTCTGCGTTCCCTGGCTCCTCTTCACCACCGGAGGAGGGTTACTCTCCAGGGGCAAGATGAGCCGAGGCTCCGCCCCCAACCAAGAAGTTGGGGTTTGACATGAAAAGTCTTTGGTGGGGCGCTTGCCTTACACCGCTGCACTAAAAGTATACACTGAGGTGTTTGAGGTTGGGGCAGCCGCAGCTGCACCAGGGCCTTCAACCAGTTTTTTGGCATCCAGAAAGGACAGCCCCTTCTCCACACGCACCTGCTGAATCTTGCACTCGGATATCCAACGAGGGCATTTCTTATCCGAAGCCATACCGGAGGGGGAGAGGGACGTACTTTTTCACTCCCAAGGAGTAGTAACCTACCCAGATGGTAGTAGGAGGGGTGGGGGTGCCAAACGTCAGGATGATGGTAGGGAGACGGATCTCCCCACCACCTCGCTTGGAAGCGAAGCGCCTGACGTAAGTCACCCCCTGAGACTTAAGGTTCCGTACAAGTTCATCTTCTGACAGTTCTGCCAAAGCTTAATCTTTGATTACGCCTCTTGACGAATTCATAGTCTTGTGGGGTGTGACCTCCACCGGAGTGTCTCCGATGGCAGAGAGCCTCAGTAGCCCGCTGGAGTGTGCCCGGGTACGGCACTCCACCAGCAAGTCACCAGACCTGAGACGCTGGGCGTCAGGCCTGCCAACACGGCTCCTGAGGGTCTCCCCCACCAGAAAAGGATGCAGCTTGGTAACAGGTTTCTCCTTCACCTTGCTATGGACAATGAGGAAGCGAGGCCATACGGCCGACGCCTGAGGCGTCGCTTCCTCACAGTCCGAGTCACTGTCATTTTCAATGTTGGTGGCTATGTGCCGCTTCTGTGCAAGTTTGGGTTTTTTCGTTTTTTCCATATTATATTAGTAGAGATATTCATCCCCCGGGGGTCCCCGCCCGCCACCGAGCCCAACAAGGGAAAGTGCAAATGTCGGCGGGTCTCCAGCCGACGCACAATGGAGACTGCCCGAAAGATATACTCAAGGGGGTAAGCCCGATTGAACCGTTTGAGCCACCGCCTTCTATCACACTGTTGAATGCAGAGGAATACTGGCGTAAAGCACCTAATCAGCAGCAGAGGCTATAGCATGGTGCTCAGCATAGCAACCCGCATGTAAACAGTGGGATAGGGCTCAACGTGACAAGAGTCGATTGACTAGGCCGGTACGACTAGCCTCCCGTTTATGTAGGTCAAGGCCGAAGTGGAGTGTTGGCACCAGTGAGCTGCAGCCCAAAGGGAACCTCAGCCACCAGGATCCTCTTCCCCCCCGACACGGGTCTCCAAGCACGGCAAACACTTGGGATCCAAAGGACCAAAAGCTCACGAGTATTTTTAAGGACCAATCCAACATGGTACGACCTGGGTTAGCACAGCTCCTTAAAAACCGGACCAGTGAAAAAGACTGAACAACATATTTGCTGACATCAAGTCCTAATCCGGACAAAGATGGCACCCCTCTGCTAGCCCACTCAGTCAGGGACTGAGTGGACTACCCACCCACGCCACGTGGAGGCCGGTGCCGAGTCGGCCGGAGGAGAAGGTCATCGAGGTAGTGGGAGGTCGGACTGAGAGACGACCGTCGAGCGCGGGCGATCACCGCATCCATAATCGTGGTGAAGACCCAGGGACTGAGTTTGAGACCTAAGGGCATGGCCCGGAACTGATACACAACCCCGCGAAAGGCGAAGCGTAAGTAACGGCGAGCCGAAGGGTGCATAGGAAATGAAATGAAATGAAATGAAATGAAATGAAATGAAATGAAATGAAATGAAATGAAACTTTATTTCTCAAGGATAAATGATTAGGTACACAGACCTTTTTTCAATCATGTCCTTGCACACGCACTCACACATCAATCTCACGCGCGTTACTAAAACTAATAAAACTGGAAAGGCAAAACGTGAGCATAAAAAAAAGAAGTTAGCTCACTCACACACACACACACACACACACACACACACACACACACACACACACACACACACACACACTAAGAGCCTGATTAAACATGAATGTTAAAAACTTAGTTTGAACAGCAACTGCAAACTCGACAATACAACTCACTGCGCTGGAAAAACGCCGACACAAGTACACAACTATGGGCTTAATTTTCTTTCAGGTGCCGAAATAAGCGGGCTCTGAATGTGGACAAAGAAGGAGCCCCAGTAGTGTCGATAGGCAACAGATTCCATAGTTTGGCTCCTGAGTAAGACAAACTAGTTTTGAATATATCGAGGCGCGGCCTTGGTATGGATAGATTGTTCCTCGTCGTTTTATAAGGCGTATGAGCAGGGCTAAATAGATCTGTTAGATAACTAGGCGTTTTAGAGTGGTAGATTTTAAACATAAGTACGCCTTTATTGTACATAAGTAACTTACGCAGAGGCAGCATGTCGAGGGCTTTGAGTCGGTCGTCGGTGCTTTCTTTACTATCCGGGTGGATTAATTTGGCTGCTCTACGATGAAGAGCATTAAGTCTTTTAATGCACGCATCGCTACATCCATCCCAAACTGTAGAAGCATAATCTATATGGGATTGAATATGTGCGTTATAAAATATTTTCCTTGTCGGTGTATCTGTAAAATAACGCAGTTTTGAAAGAAGATATAAATTCCTGGACACTGTTCGACATACGCTGCTGACATGAGCGTGCCATGTGAGTTGATCGTCAATAATGACGCCTAACAAGCGTTGCTCTCTAACTTGTCTAATCGGCTCAGAGTTGAGAGAAAGGCTAAGAGGGGGTGGATGTAGCTGCTGCTTTTGTCGTGTAGTTATTAGCATGCATTCTGTTTTAGACGGATTTGGTACCATATAGTTAGTGTGACACCATTTTGAAACATCAGTTAAGCCCTGTTGAAGTGAGGAATTGATTGTGGAGATATTCGCTGACGACATGTCGAGAGTAGCATCATCAGCAAACAGACTACAGCGTACGTTTAGATCTGAAATATGCAATGGCATATCATTGATGTAGATGGAAAATAGGAGGGGCCCTAATATTGAGCCCTGAGGCACGCCATGCTTTAGTATGCCTTCAGCGGAACGTTTTCCGTTAACAAACACATACTGACGTCTTCCGTGCAGGTAGGATTTGAAAAAGTCCAAGGATGCTTTGTTTACGTGATACACTGATAGCTTTAGTATCAACATATCATGATTTATTAGATCAAAGGCTTTTGAGAAATCTAGAAATACAGCACCGGTCATTTCAGCTTTGTTCATGGACGTAAGCCAAGTATTGGTCAGGTGAGCTAGAGCAGTGTGGCATGAGTGGCGAGGTCTAAAACCTGACTGTAGTGGGTAAAGCAAGTTATGTTTTTCAAGAAAATAGCTCAGATGCCTGTGTACATGTTTTTCTATTGGTTTTGACAGAGCTGACAAGAGCGAGATTGGTCTAAACTTATTAGGATCTGAGAGGTTCTTACTTTTAGGCAGAGGAATAACTTTGGCTACTTTCCAGCTGTTTGGAAATGTACCGTGTTGTAAAACGAGATTATAAATAAATGTCAAAGACTCGACCACATACGGGGCAGCAAGTTTTAAAAAGTATGTATTTATCCCGTCGTGACCAAGCGAGCGCTTATTTTTGAGTTGGCTAATAGATTTGCCAACGTCAAATACAGTAAGCGAAGGAATACTAAATGATACGTTTGGCGCGAGTTTGTCCTCACAAAAATCTGTAAGCCTTTCGGATATAGCTGGTGTATGAGTTGTCGTACTGCTTAACAACGAATCAGCAGCAGACAAGAAATGGTTGTTAAATGTGTCTGCAGATATAGATGTACATGGTGCTGTTTGTCGTGATTTAGTGAACGCATTAAGGGCGCGCCAGACAGATAAGGTGTCTGTTTTGTTGTCCATCAATCGCTTAAAGTGGTTTTTTTGGGCCTCTAATACCATGTATTTAACACGATTTCGAACATGAAGGTAGGCATCGGCAAGATCCAGACTGATGGCGAAATCCATGGGCTGGACGGCGGCACGGAGGGCTCGGGTCGTTTCCATACGGAAGGAAGGGGCAGCAATAAATTTGTTTAAAGCCGAGAGATCTATCACCGGGCGCCAACCGCCGTCCGACTTCGGGACAACGAAGAGATGACTGTAGAAAGCCGGAGAATCGTGTCGCTGTGCGACCTCCGTGGCGGATTTGTGAAGCAACGAGGCCACCTCGCCCTGCAACGCCAACGCCTTGATGCGATCGCTCGGCACCCGAGTCCAAAGCGGGGAGCGTGGAAGAGGAGTAGGGCGTAGAAACGTGAGTTGAAGACCCGCCGAGATGGTAGAAAGGATCCAAGGGTCGTCCGGTAACAGCGACTGGGATAGCCGCCCGCCGACTGGGGACCCGAGAGAAGTCGGCAGGGGCAGTGTGGGAGGAGTGAGCAGGCCCTCCCCCGCCCTGGCCGCGCGACCAGGCCAGGCGGAGGCCGGGGCCGGGAGTGCTCGGGAGCGGCCAAATTGGGGGTGACGGGAGGGGCCAAGGGGCACACGAAACTGGGCGGGAGGCGGGTCTGAAGGACCGCAGGGCGCGACCCACGGCCTTGCGGGCCGCGCGAAAGCGAGAAAAGGTCGATGGAGACGTAGGCCAGATGTCCTTGTGAGTCTCCTTCACGGCCTGCCAAGTAGAGCCAAACAGTAAGGGACCGCCGATGGGAGCCTGGCGGAGCTGAGACTTGATCGACGAAGGTAACCCGGAACAAGCATCAAGCACTGCATCCCGCCGGATTAAATCACAGTTGATGGCGGCAGCCATCGCGTTGGTAGAAGCATGGTAAGACGCCCGGTTAGCCACGACCGCCAGAGAATGCACCTCGCGCAGCCAAGCGGTAGACTGATGGTCCCAATTGTCCTCGAGCGCGTGGACAATCGCCTGGGTCGCAAGGTCCAAGAAACACGAGCAGGCCAGTGTGTTGCGGAAATTCTTACAGGTGGGGCACGTTTTATGTTGAGTACTGCAACAGGGAACAGAAAAGAAAGGAAGCGCGCGTAGCCCAGAAGCAACGTAACCGAGCACACGACCGTGGTAACCGACAGTCGAAGGCGAAGTCGAAACGAACGGCAAAACGCCGCAAATCCACGGAAATTACCCCAGTCTGCCACAATCGTCGGGCGAGGCAATGTCCGAGGCCTTACCTGGCCATGTCAGGACTAACAATACCAAAGGATGAACAAGGGAGATGAAGAAAAACGTGGAGACTGATGATGAGGAAACCAAACAAAATGGAAGCTAAGTAAAGAACTGGCAATAACGGACTCTCACGAGATTAGGAAGGGAGGCTACTCGGAGGATAGGAAGGCCATTCAGGGGATAACTAGGAGTTACGTCCCTGGTTGTGTAGCAACACACAACAATTTTGGAGGCTGAAATTGACAGGCTAAGTATATCTTCCTATCAGTAATGCAATCGGTAAATTTTTGGAAGAAATAATTACCTTAACACTACGAAGCTAAGCGTTCGACTGGCGTGGCACCACTGCACACGTGACCGAATAGGGAGGGAAGGGAGGCTGCTCAGGGTTTCTTGGTAACGACGCCCTAGAGTCGACTCCCTGGTTGTGTACACAAGAGATTCTTAGGCTGAAACCGGTAAACTAAGTGTACCTTCCATATAATAATGCGAACGGTATGGATATTGAGGAAACAAATCACTCAGTGAGGAAACGATCCTCAGGGCAACGTCCCCAGTAGCAAAATGTATTCAGGCCCACTACGGCCATCGTGGGCCCAAGGGTCTTTGCTAACTGGGGTCAGCTCTGGTTAGCCCCAGCATATTTGTGAGTGGGTGAACTGAGGCAGAAATTAGCTCAAAGACCTTCGAAGTCCTTAGGTGTCGACTGGGAGCCAGATACCTGTAGATGTTTATCTGATTTCCCAATATACTGGTGGGTGTAATACTAAGGCAGTGAAAACAGAGCACGGTCCGCCTCAATACAACGCAATGATCGCGATTGTGGTTAATGTCGTGCTGAATTTGCACAGACGTGTAAATAAAAATCCCTTGGAAAGCAAATTCAACGGGCAGACATCAACCTTAGCTGGCCCGCGCATGATCACGTGTGGGCCAGCTATGGCTATGGCTGGCCCACACACGATAATGAGTGGGGCAGCTAAGGCTAAGGATAAGGATGGCCCACACACGGTCGCGTGTGGGCCAGTTAACTGAACATCCCCCACGGAAGCCAGAGAATTGTGCGTATTATATGAGATACTGCGATACACTGGAGTGGAACACTGAGGCTGACCTGTGTACACAATAAACTCCCACACCACGCACCTGACAATGTTGTCGGTCCACTTGTACAGCCAGAAGTGTATCTCACAATCACCGCCCATCTGTCCCAGAGGCGGGGACACCATCATAGCTTTGCCGTACGTGTCTGAAGAGGTGGCCATAACATACATGTACTGCCCATTAGTGGATCCCGAAGAGTGGTCAACGTTTGGACCAGTGGCCGGTGTGGATCCTGAATAGCTGTGCTGCACCCAGACGTACTTGCCAGAGCTAATGTCTGTCCAACCGCAGACGGACTGCTCAAAGCTGCAAGCTCCGCATATGGCTTCGTCAGACCCGTCCGCACACTGGGACTTGAAGTCACACACCTGCACGCGTGGGATGCACTTGGAGCCGTCACTGCACTGCCACTGGGTAGAGTCTGCACAAGGAGACTGTGTCGTGGTTGAGGTTACTGATGTGCCGATGGGGAAAACGCCGGTGTAGGTTAGGCAGTTGGGGTTAAAGATAATGTCGTCCACCGCAATGTCTCCATTATATGTGCTTCCCACAATGGCTTCAATGACGACCTGGAAGGGATAGCGTGCACTGTAAGACAATAACCAACCAAACATTAAACAAAAACAAAGGGGTAGATTTGTAAAATGACCAGCGGCCCAGTTGCATGAGTGAACTTAGTTCTGCGCCATCCACAAAGCAAAGTGCCTGTTACAGTGGAGCACACTGCTTGGTGACTGGTGCAGGACTACTCTCACTCATGCAACTCACCACAGAGCCGAGTGGCAAATGTTCTGGATGCAGATCCCTCATCGACACAGTAGTACTGAGAATCAAGACACATTTCAGATTTAACATTTTTTTTCAGAAGGAAAAAGACAAAACGGCAAGCTGCGTTAACCCTATTCATCCTGATACACTATTGGTTGAAATTAGTTTGCCTTTGATAGCTCAAGGGTGGTGCCATTGTAGCTTGGCATCCGAGGCGCCAAGCTATTCTGGCACCACCCTTGAACTAAACAGTTGATCTATCTTCTAATCGGTAATGTAACCTTCATAGGAAAATAAGCAAATTAAAAAAAATCATCCTAAGGATGTAATGGGTTAGTCATAACGTTATTCTGAATGAAACATCTTTCCTTTTTGGTTGGACATTGCCTTGCCTTTTACAAACTTCGCAGTCAGCTTTTGTGCACACATACCTAGGGAAAACACTTAGGGCTGGACAAACAAACAACCAAACAAAGTGCCATTAGGAAGGGGTCAGGGGATTTGTTCAGTGCTGAGTGATTTCACGTGACGTGCATGGTATCTACGAGCTTTCGCAAGCACCTCGGGTCTGCGAGTCATCTTTTTTGCAAGTGCAGGTAATTAACCCCTTCAATGCCGAGAAAAAAAATGAACACCAAACTACTGCAAGAGGTATAGATCCTCATAAGCCTCCTGCAACTGTAATTGCCTTATACCAAAATATGACAAGAATGCGAGCAGTAAGGGAAACGTTCACATTTGCATTGTAATGTAGATTTCGGTTTATAGATACCGAGTTCAAAATAGTTTCAAAATATTACACTTTGCTGTTTTACATGCTGCAAGTTAAATTTCATATTATTTTTGTTGTGCAAAATGTATATTTATTACACATTTTTTTTGTTGAGTCAACTGTGGAGTTGGAGTTACTGTGTACTAATTATGAAAATACATGCGTCACTCCTGTTCAAAAGATGACTTTGACCTACATCGCTATTTTCAGTGCGGTTGAGAAAGGTTATAAAAATGAAGTATTTGTATACCATCTTTTCTAGACAGGCCAAGTGGCTGACACTTCTGCAACTGTTTGATCCATAGTCACTGAGCGTGGAACGTGCTCATTATCAAACAGTTGCAGAAGTGTCAGCCGCGAGGTCTGTCTAGAAATAATAGCATACCAATACTCCACTTCTTTGCTATAATAGCAGATTGTGGAAACAATAGCCATGCTGCTAACCTGGAAGGGCTTCTGGTCAAAGATGGGGATGGTGTGGCTGACCCAGAAGTTTCCAACCTCCAGCGACCGCGTGAACCTTCTCACCAACGCTCCGTTGATAGAGTTTTTGGTGTATACGCTGATGTTGCCCACACCTTGGCCAAACATGTGGTAGAAGAGTTTCATCTGGCAGAAAGGAGCTGCGGAGGAGGCCTGGAAGATGGGGCCGATGAGCCGAGCCTTATCACCAGGTCTTCTGGGCCGTGAGCTCTCGATGTACACGAAATGCCCGGTGTTGGTTCCAACCGTATGGTCGTACGTTGGGCCTGTGGAGCCCGAGGGCGTTCCCCCAGCCTGCCGTGTCCAGTCGAAATCGTCCGTGGTGTCCTGGGCCCAGGTGCACATGTCACTCTCAAAGTTGCAGCGCTGGTAGTTGTTACACTGGTAATCCGCTTCATCACTGCCATCGCCACAGTCGTCCACAAAGTCGCACACATTGTCCATGGGCACACAGGCCTGACTGCGACACACATACTTGTTGGTAATGTCACAGCCACTGCCGCTGAGTGGGGGTGCGCACTTCTCAAACACGATGTCATCAATGGCGATGTCACCCAGAACGCTGAACGAACGAGTGGCCGCAATACTGACTGAGAAAGGCGAGTTGTTGCGGCCGAGGGGTACAACTGCCTGGTACCAGCGATCCCCGTGGTCGCCAGTCGCAGTCCACAGTGCTGTAGCTCGGTACCCCTCCTGCTTGTACACAAACAGTGTGCCCACCGCAGACCCTCGCATGTGGTACCAGAATGTTAGTAGGCAAGTGGTAGCAGAGCTCTGCAGCAAGGGACTGGCGAAGTAAGCCTTGTCAAAGCGAGTGGCATTAGACACATCCACATACATGTAGTTTCCGAGCTCGGAGTTGGAGGTGTGATCACGGGTAGGGCCTGTGTTGGCATCAGGTGTGGCGCCATGGAAACGTGTCCATTGGTAAGTGCCAGCGTTGTTGTTTTTCCACTGGCATGACTCCTCTTGTGCGTCAAAGCTGCAGTCATAACCGCAGGTATCTTCATCTTCACCGCGCGCGCACTGCCGCACAAAGTCACACACCTGCAACAAGATCAAATGTACACTTAGCATTTTCAATATGTTCAGTGCAAATCAGAGATATCTGCACTTAGAAAAGACTTGCACAATCACCATGACCCCTCAGAGTTAATTTCGTTTAATACTAACATACTCCATTTTACTATGAATCTTTACTAACCTTTAAAGTGTGACCAGCATGTAGCAACTAAATAAAGTTAGTTCGTATGTACTTGTGAGAGAGAGACACGTCTGTGCTAGATCCGGTTTTCAATACTTTGGTAAACATAATACTGCATACGGCTGACCTGTATATGTGCCCCATCCCTGCAAAGAGGCATAGATCACTATGAGCCCCGCAGTTGCGAGGGCTCATGGTGATCCATGCCATGCCTCTTGCTGATTCACTATTCCTTGCTTTGCTGGCTCTCTTTGGCATTGAAATAACACAGATTTCATAACACAAACTAAACTAAATAAAGTTAGTTCGTTATCTGGGTTTAACATCAAGCAGTCGACTAAGGCCATCTCACAGCCAGAATAAAAGAAATGTCTTAAGACAAGATGTAAACATATTCTAAAAACATTTCATGCTAAAATGTCGTACAAGTCTTTAAGGGATATGTCTACTGACTCTTGAAAAGGCCAAAACAATAAAATTCAAGTGGTCTACAAATCTTGAAATCTTGATGAAAATACTTGGCTCTCTCTGAAAACTGAGGAATTTGTGAGGGTTGGGGGTGGAGGGCTGGGTGGGGGGGGGGGGGTGGGGGTGGGAGAGGTGGGGTGCGGGGTGGGGTGTGGGGGGGGGGGGGAGGAGGGGGACATCCTGGCGACAACTAAATAAAACAAAACAGGTTTTTAAACAGTACATTACATTATATTACCAACCACATTTCCCTTAATTAACTCCTTACGCCCTGAGGACAAAATTATCAATTTTTTTTGTAGATATCCTCTTAGGTCTGTGTCACAGTTCTGGAGACAGATCGACCATGATATTTCAAGGTTGGTGTTAGAATAGCTTGGCGCCTTTGGCGCCAAGCTATTCCGACACCAACCTTGAAATATCATGGTCGATCCATATCTTATCGTATTCTTTCAGGGCTTTATGGGTTAACAAATGGCTGAAGTGGGACAGAGTTTGCCTCTAGAAATGATGAAAATACTGATACTGTAGCTGGTGATGATTTCAGTGCAGGTGCCAAATTATTGTGCCTTTTAATGTTTTACCCCTTGGAAGTCTACTTTACCAATCTGTCTTTTCCATACGTTCATCTTAGTTTTGGGGAACAGGATTTTCAAACCTCGTAAAGCAACCAAATGTTAACTACCTGAGTGCGATCGAGGCAGGAGGGGGAGGTTGATCCCACAAGCATGCAGGTCAAAAAGCACCCTCCTTGCCCTCCCGAAGGTGGGAGAGATTCGCAGGTGCCCATCTGAACGGAGAGGTCATCAATCCCCACGTCGCTGTAGCCCGCCGTCTGAATGACACGCTCAATAATGATGCGGTAGTTTGAGGCCATGGGGTTGATAGTCACGTTGACCGACTGCCATGGGTCATCCGCCTAGTAATAATGATGATAACAATAGTAATAACAACAAAATAATAATAACAACAATAATAATAATCATCATCATTACAATGAGTACTTATACCTTGCTTCAATCCCCCTTTGACTGTCGGTAGTACTTTTTGTCGCAATGATTTCTGCAGGAATCGTCGCGACTAAAAACGCTATCAACAGGCGAAGGGTAAAAAATAAAAGTCAGCTACAGCACTTTACAAATGCAGACAAAGTGAACTAACAAAACAAAACACTGAACCCGAGAGATGAAATTCTCTTATCTGAAAGCTGACCTCCGAAGACTATAGCGCTAGACCATGATAGCGCAAGGGTGGGGCCAGAATAGCTTGGCGTTAATCACCCAAAGACTCACTTGTGAGTGAGAGCTAGACCTGTCTATGTAAATTCCGGTTTCAGAATACTCTGGTGAACGTAAAACGTACTGCATAAAGCTGACCTGTATATTATGTGCACTAGGCTTAAGCCTGTCCCTGCCAACATAAACTGAAGACCATCAAGCTGCAAGAGACATAGATCCTCGTGAGCCCCCGCAACTGCAGGGGCTCATGAGGATCTATGCCTCTTGCTGATCTGTTTTGTGTCTATGTTTCTGGACTCGCTGGCTCTCTTGGCTTTGAAATAACAGATTTCATAAATACAATTTGCTTGCTGTGGCAGTGAAGGGATCAGAAATCACTAAATCCCGTTTTACGCTATATTGGCGCACGAAGCACTGCACAGTGTGTGTACTAGACTTACGTGTGTAAGCGTCAGAATATTCTGGATGGTTCCGTTTGTCAGCTGCAAGTTGATATTGAGAGGGATATTGTTCATCATCTTGTACCACATGGTGAAGCAGCGGGCGGTCGAGTTGTCAAATGTTGGTGACACGAGCCACGCCTTGTCCCCTTGTACGCGCGGAGGGCCCGAGTTAACGTACATGTAGATCCCTGAAAAAATCCCCCCCCCCCCCCCCAATATTGTTGTATCTTTAAAGCTTTCAGCAATCAAGGAGTGAGGACGATCACACGCAGGTGACATTTTACACTTTTATAATATTTTAGTAAAGTCAAAGTTTAAGTTTATTGTTTAGTTTGACATAATTAACAAATGACTGTCATATATTAATTATGTTAAAATAAACACTATACGGTCATAGGTTAAATTCAGTCAAAATGCATTTTAGTGTTCCAGTCAAACTACAGTTTCTTTCACTTACTATGCGGAAAAAAAAACATCACCCAAACAGCAAAAAAAAAAAAAAAAAAAAAAAAAAAAAATTGTGGGAGGGGGAATCCCCCACATTTGTGGAGGCGAGAGGGAGGGGTTCATGAGGTTCTTTGTCTCTTGTTGGCACTAGCGTTTTTCGTGTGATTTGGATGAGGTAAACTGAATTTAACTTAAGCTGTGTCTGATGGCAGTACAAATGGTTTAGTATCACACATAAGCACACACGCACAACCCAGTAAGCAAAGGTCCCCAGGCCCAAAGACGTCTTGCTACTGGGGAAACCAACACACAAACATGTGCACAGAGAAAAACACACAAACAAATTAACCCATGCACATGCTCGTACCCCTTCCCCCCAACACACACAGAGAAAAACACAAATCTACCCACTCCCCACTCCATCACATACCGTAAGGTGTATTGAGCGTGTGGTCCAGCACCATTCCTGTGTATCCAGCCATTGTGTGACTCTGAACCTGCAGCCAGTCGAAATTGTCCCCGGTGGCAGTGTTCTTCCATGTACAAAGGCTGTCTTCAAAGTCGCAGTTGCCGTCACCTGGGCAGGGCCCTGGTTTGATGAGGATATCGTCGATGCCGATGTCACTGTAGTAGGCGTAGCCCATCACACCTTCAAACACCACCTGTACGAGACAACGACTGATTGACTGATTCGCGTCTTATCCAATTGTGCATCCACTGGTACTGTTAACAGTACCAGTGACTGCATGCACAAGGGAGTTTAAGTTTACGTCTCTGTAGACATTTCCATCCATCACACCTTCAAACTCCTAGGAGACGAGGGAAAACAAACTGACTATACTGTATACTATTTTGTATAGTGTACAAAATCAGTACACTATACAAAATCAGTACACTTTGTGGCGGAGAGTCATTCGTCCCATATTGTAGCTCTAAAATCGTAGACCTCATGCTAATTAGTCGAACCATTCGCCACCCTCCCCCCTCCCCCAGCCACTATACAAAATCAGTACACTTTGTGGAGAGTCGTTCGTCCCGTACTGTAGCTCCAAAATCGTAGACCTCATGCTAATTTATAAAGCAGTAGTAGTCATGAAGATACATCCTTAACAAAATAGTAACCTCTTCCCTGCCACTGTACGAGCATTTTTTTGTTCCTAAAATCTTGGTTCATTCAAAGACCAAAAGCCAACGCTGTCCAAGAAACATGGGCCCCCCGCTGTTGCGGGGTTAAAAAAATGGGAGCCAGCCTGCACTGTTGCGGGAGTACTCCCGACAAAGACCCCCTGGAGCAGTATGCCACAAGCACGCTTCTATTTAAATGACATGCTTAGTACATCTCATTCTCCATCTAGGGAGTCCTCCCGCAAATGTTGTGGGAATTCACCTGGAAAGGGAGAGAACTTTGCAGGGTAACCTGCCCTGCCTCCCAGTCGGTACCCTGGTTGCCCCTGCGAGACCACAGCACTGAGCTCATACGGCCCTGACTCTGTGTGTACACGTTGAGTGCGCCTGCTGTGGTCCCGTGCATGTTGTACCAGAACTGCATGCACATTCCAGTGCTCGCATCCATCATCGGACTCAGGAAGCGTGACTTTTGGCTGTAGTAATGACCCATCCCTTGGAAGTACATGTAGTGGCCAAGTGGAGTGCCGAACGTGTGGTCCGCTGCTAAGCCCGTGTACAAGTTCAATGTTGAGCCAGTCTTCAAAGGGGGGAAAAAAAGTACAAACATTCATTTAGCTGATTCGGCTGGAAGTATGGACCCAGTGCGCAAAGGCCATTGGACCAACGTTGGCCGTCGTTGGCCCGCGCACAGCTGTGCGTGGGGGAACGAGGAACGTCTGCCCGATGGCGTTTTGCGCACTGGGAAGGTCCTGGCTAAGACACAACAAAATTACTAAAAACACTCATGTACATGTAGATGACCGAGACACAGTTCTCAGACAATTTAAAAGTCCTACGTTTAGTCAAGGTGATTATTAAAATTTTCATAATTTATTGACCTCCCTTGATGAGAGGTCAAACAATTTAGGAGGCATTGAAACATACCATCATCAACTACCTTTGATGTTTGACGTAACAATTATAAAAATGCATGAAAAATAACGTTTCATAAAAATTGTCCATCTGTTATGACTCCTGACCTTTCAAAAGGCCAGACAGATTAGTATCCATATTAAGGTCTTATGATCAGGTATCCCTGTACCAAGTTTGGCTTCGCAGTCAAAAGCAGTATTTGCCATTTGTTTCCACCTATTTACTGACCCTATGTTACCTTGACCTTTCAGAGAGATTACCCAAGCTGGAAATGTCTATAGAAAGGCCTTGCCGTGAAGTATCCTTGTGCTAAGTTTGAGGTCACTGACGCCAATACACTCTAAGAAAATGCCTGACAGACCCGCAGGCAGACATAAATGACCGGACTATTAATGACCCATTACATATACTCGCTTTTGCTATTGCACAACAAAAAACAAACAGAAGCTTCCTTCTCTGTTATATTTTCACTGTTCTTTAATTTTTTTCTTCTCAGTTGATGCTGGCCTTTAATTTGGGACCTTACTTGTTGAAGCAATAAGGTGAAAAATCACAGACCAGCACACAATATTAACCCTTTTAGCCCCAAGGTCCTATTTCTAAAATTTTGAAAGTGTTGCCTAACGACCACGTACCAGTTGTAGGAGATGGATTGATCATGATAATTCAAGGGTAGTGCCACATCTGGCACTACCCTTGAATTATCATGATCAAATCCATCTCCTGCTGCTGGGTCCCAGGGCTAAAAGGATAAAATGGTAGCATTCTTACTTGGAGAACCCAGTCAAAGTTGTCAGTGTAGTCTTGAATGTAACCACACTCGCTGTCTTCAAAGTCGCACATAACCTCTGCAGGGCAGTGGTCTACGTTGAAAGAGATGTCATCGATGGCGATGTCCCCGTATACGCCGTTGCCGGAGAGAGCCTCAAGAATGAAGATCGTGTATTGAGTGGCCATGACGTGGACTTGTGTGTACTTCCATTGGGGCCCCTGGTCCCCTTGCCGAGTCCACTCCTACACACAGGAAAACTTGAATCAATTCACTGCAGAGAAAAGTTGAGCTCCAAACTGCAAGAGGTATAGGTGCTCATGGGCGCCTGCAGCTGCGGTGGCCCATGAGGATCTATGCCTCTTGCTGAAACCACTTTGTATGATCTGTGTTCCTTGGACAACTGGGGATCTTTGACGTTCACTTTCCAATGATTTTGTAAAAACAGTCTGCGTCCACGGGCAGTCAAGGGCCTAATGCTGTCCATAATTATTAGCATCAAGTTCAACAAACTTGAGCTGAGCTCCAAAGACGCAACAGCTGCTGCAGGGAAATGGCTTACCAATGCAAGAGGCATAAATCCTCATGAGCCCCAGCTAAGTCTCTTGCTGGGCATGACAGCTTAAGGGTAGTGCCAGATCAGCATGACGACATCATCAAACTAATCAGGGGTAGAGCCAGATAAGCTTTGTGTTTTCCAAGGTAGTCGGACATTATCACTGAACTAGCGACAATGACCGATCTATCTCTTGCTGAAGATTGCGATAGCCGAAGGATTTACAATATAACATATTCAGCGTAACACATTAGATCAGAACCACAAACAAACATACTGCTTGTTTGTCCTGGCTTTTAACACATTCTACCCTAGGAAAGGATAGACCCGAAATTTTGAAGTTGCCCTCTGAGGGTCTGTGTATTACAATTCTAGAGACAGGTCGAGGCATGATAGTTCAAGCGTGGTGCCAGAATAGCTTAGCGCCTATGGGCGCCAAGCTATTGTGGCACCACCCTTGAACTACCATGCTCAAATCCATGTCTTGCTGTGGTGTGTCGTGGCTGAATGAGCTAAGCCACTGTTCTCATCAAAACACGTGCAATAATACGGTGTGTTTGTTAGAGCTTTCAATCCACCGTCATTACCAAAACATGCACAATTTTGACCTATCTCTGAATGCCTATTCATCTGGCTCAGTCCCTGGCGTAACTTGACTGATAATAATATCATTCTTGTTATATTATTATTATCACAACAGGGCACTTTCTCACCAGCGACATTCCGCCCGAATAGACGTCCTTCGCCCACAGGTTGAGAGTGTTGACAGAGCTGCCATACATGTTGTACCAGAATTTGAAACACACGCCAGCTGTGTCGACATTCCACTGCGGGCTGATCAGCCGAGCCGAGGCATTAACCGATGATGATGTCACCTCAATGTATGCGTAATGACCTGCACATTTGCAGCACATACACTTTGCTTATAACTAAGTTCTATATAACAAAAGTGACAATCCTTTCGCAAAGGTCCCGACTGAACTTTATGTGATCCAACTTCTTCAATAAAAAAAGAGAAATTAGACATAGCATACTTTGTCTACTGTCTATTGTAGTCTGTCGAAGTATTCATAGACTTCGGATACATTTTGGACGACATGTACTTCAACTTTTGTTAGTGTTCTAAGCGAAGTCGACAATAAATTCTTTATCATTTGTATAAGTGCCCACTAGATAGACCCATTCAGGGAATAAAACAAGTACACTTCTATTCAAATGAGATGATAAGCATCTCATTTGAATAGAAGTGTACTTGTGGTTTACTCCCTGAATGGGCCTTTCTGCGTGAGTACACCCTCACATGTATGCTTCTACCAAAACAAGATTCGCAGCATCTCATTCAAAAAGAAATGTACCTGTTTATAGCACACTCCCCGAGTGGGTCTCTCTGGAGTGTACTCCCACAAACAGTATGGAATATCATTCCAAAATGATGACAGTACTAAGTCGTAAGGTCCAAAATTGCATTCATAGTCATACACTAGCTCACAAATACGTTCAATCACTCATGCGTGTACACACACATACACTCCAGTAAGCAAAGGTCTTCAGGCCCACAATAGCTGTGCGCGGGACCACTGTGGCCGTCGTGGGCCCAAACACATTTTGCTACCAGGGAAACACACACATGCATTTCTGTACTGACCTTGGTTTGTGCCGAAGGTGTGATCAGAATTAGGACCTGTGCCCGCGGTTGGTGTCTGTCCTGCCTGCAGTTTCCAGTCCAGGTTATCGTGTGTATCCTGCTGCCAGTTGCAGATGGCTGACTCAAAATCACAGTCAATGCTAGTGGGAGGATAGGAGGCTGGGGAGGTGATAGGGATGGGGGTCGTGATGGTGGTGGTGATGCTGTAACACTGGCTGGGTGTAACCGTGACATCGTCAATTGCCAGATCACCAGTGTCATTTCCTCCATAAACGCCTTCAAAGATCACCTCATAGGGTTCCGTCACGCTGACTGGGGCTCGACCGTTCTGCCAGAGGTTGCCCTGATTACCGCTGAGCGACCAAATTTGGGTCATGGTTCCGTTGGACACGGTTCTGGTGTAGACGTTCAGTGACCCGATTCCGGAACCATACATATGGTAGTAGAAAATGACGCAGCCTCCTAGGGTGGGTATTTGTGGTGCATTGATGGTGTCACTGACTAGCCACGCCTTGTCTCCGGGCTTCAGTCCTGGCACGCTGGTCTCAATGTACATATAGTAGCCAGCAGCAGTGAAATGCGTGTGGTCTGTGCTGGGTCCCGTGGACTGTGTGGAAGTGCCGCCATTGTCCCTCTGCCAGTCAAAGTTGTCTCCATTCAGAGTGTTCACGTACCCGCACATGTCCGTCTCAAAATTGCAGGTGCCAGGAGGTGGGCAAGTTGTCATTGCATAGTTAAAGTCATCGATGGCGATGTTGTCTTGGTTACCAGTACCTCGGATGCCTTCCACAAGCAGGTTGAAGGAGTTGGTTGTGATGAAGGGGATAGTGACGGCAGCCTTTCTCCACTGGTTGCCCTGGTCTCCCTGTACGGACCATAGTTGTTGTGGTGTCGTGCTTCCATCGACAAGCATAGAGACATTGAGTCCCCCGGTGTTAGTGCCAGTCAAATAGTACCAGAACTGCATGCATCCCCGAGTGTAGCTGTAAATGGTCCCGCCATATGCTGTATTGATCAGTTTACTAATCAGTCCCGCTTTGTCCCCCACTTTAGTGTTCCGGGGATCAAGAAAGAGGAAGTGCCCTGTGTTGGACTCGAACGTGTGGTCCAGTTGTGGTCCAGTGCCCAGGTTTGTTGACCCGTTAGAATTCAAAGTCCAGTTGACATTATCTGCTGCATAGTATGACCAGTCACACAGTCCATCTTCAAAGTCACATTCAGTGCTGGGTGGACAAAAACCCTTGGTGGCAGTGATGTCATCAATGGCGATGTCACTGAGAGGTCCGCCTACCGAAGCGATGAAAGACATGGAGTACTCTGTCTGGGAGATGATAGAGCGTTGCACCATTTTCCACTGATCTCCTTTGGCGCCGTGCGAGGACCAGAAGGTCTGCGACATGTAGGGCTGAAGCACGTTGAGTGTCAGGTTACCCATGGTGGCTCCGAACATGTGATACCAAAAGCTGAGACAGAAGCCCTGGTCATCAGTGGGCGACAGCATGGGAGTCTGCAAGATGGCCGTGTCTCCCTTGCTCCTGCCTGATGACTCGATGTAAGCATAGAATCCTCCCAGGCCAGGCCGAGTGTGGTCTGCTTGCGGGCCTGTGCCCCTGGTGGCCGTGGGACCGCTGCTCCTCAGCCAGTCAAACTGGTCACCCGTACTTTGGGTCCAGCTGCAGAAGTTGTTGTCAAAGTTGCATGTGACATCCGGGGGGTACTGTTTGGGGTCACAGTATCTGAAGCTGATGTCATCAATGGCAAAATCATCCGAGTTGTTGGGCAAGACTCCTGGCCTGGGTGAAACACGGAATTCTATGCGAGCTCCTGCCAGTTGTCCACCCAGAATGCGCCCTGGGTAAGCGTAATACGGTCTCCATATTACCTGTGAAGAAAAGTAGGTTAGGCTGACTATAGCCAGACGAGTGTATGTGTCGTTCACATTAAGTCCAACCTCCAGTGTCCCAGCGTTGGCTCCTCCCACAGTGTAGAAGAACATCATCATGCAGTTCCTGGTGAATGCTGGCAGCGGTGGGCTCTGGAGACGGGCATACTGCTGGAACACGCCTCTCGTGCCCTCCACGTACGCATAGTGGCCTGACCTGTTGCTGAGGGTATGGTCCACTGCTGGCCCCACCACTCCCATCAGAGCTGGGTAGCTCAGCGTCCAGTTGTATCGTCCCACGCTCATGTCTCTGTAGCCACACATACCTGACTCAAAGGTGCAGGCTCCGCAGTTTGTTTCGTCCGATCCATCTCGGCAGTTGGGTGTGAAGTCACAGTACTGGTTCTGGGGGATGCAGGTGCCATCACTGCACTGGAACTTACCACCGCCACAGTTGTTGACCGTAGTTGCTGTTGTCGTGGCGGCGTAACCAGAGGGGGGTAACGTTGTGCCGGCATATCGACATCCGGCAGACAGCACGACATCATCCAGGCCAATGTCACCGGTGAAGCTGGAGCCCACCACCCCCTCGATCACCACCTGGAAGGGCTGGGCAGACACTAGATTGCGGAAGTCGCGTACCCACACCGGCCCCAGGTTTCCTGAGCGACTGATGAGTGTTTGTGTGTAGCCATCCATGGAGGATCGCATGTAGACGTTGAAGCTGCCAACAGTGGCGCCAAACATGTTGTAGTAGAGGACCAGAAAGCAGTTGCTGCTGTCTGATGCTGCCTGCAGTACAGGACTCAAAAGTCGAGCTTTCTGCCTTGGCCTCTGCGGGGTGGATGTCTCTATGTAGTAGTACTGACCGGAAGCCAGTCCCGTGGTGTGGTCTCTGTATGGCCCAGTGTTGATAGTAGTAGTCGGCCCTCTTCTCGACGTCCAGTCAAAATCATCTGTCTGGTCTTGCGTCCAGTCGCAAAGTGACCTCTCAAAGTCGCACGTGTGTGCACTGGTACAGTTGGCTTCATCTCCATTATCGCCTGGCCCGCAGTCATTCTGCAGGTCGCACACCTGATCCATCGTGATGCAAAAGCTGCGCTTGGTGCAGCGGTACTGAGCAGCTGAACACTGTGGCTGGGATGGCGGGTAGACACAGTTCAGCAGCTGCAGGTCATCAACCACCACGCTGCCATAGGCATAGAAGCGCTGGGCCTTGATCAGGATGGTGAAGTCACCGTCCATGGCTCCAATGTCTGCCAGACCCTGCGTCCATACGTTGCTGGTTGTCACTGTTGCGGTCCACACACCAGTCACTGTTGTACCAGTCTGGACGGAGATGGACACGGTGCCCCCGCCACGACCAATGACATAGTAGAAGAAGGACAGCTGGCAGGTCGGGGCGCTCTTCCTCAACACTGGGCTCTGCAGCGTGGCCAAGGCGTTGATGCCACCCTGACTGGAGTCAACATACAGCATGTAGCCGTAGGTCTGATTGAAGGTGTGGTCTACAGGCAAGGCAAAAGCTCCCTGGAATGTTGAGTTGCTGGTGCGCGTGAAGCGGAACGAGCCCTGACTCACATCCTTGTAGCCGCAGAAATCGGTCTGGAACGTACAATTTCCACAAAGGGCCTCATCACTGCCATCTGTGCACTGCGGGCTGAAATCGCAAACATTGCTGACATCAATCTGTTGGTTGTTTACACAGGTGAACATCGTGGGCTGGTTGGCATTAGAACACGCTCCGGACGTCAATTTGACATCATCAATGGCGATGTCGCTGGTGTAACTGCTTCCGATGATGCCCTCGAACATGAGGATGTACTGGGTGTTGCCTTGAGGCACGGTGACGAAGGACTGGACCCATCTGTTGCCTTGCTCGCCGCTGATGCTCCAAATTTGGTCCATGGGCGTGTTGTCTAGGTACTGCTTGTACACCGTCAGGGTTCCCATTGCTACCCCATGCATGTGGTACCAGAACTGCAGGCACTGATCTGACGTTACTACAGGAAGGATCTGGGAGTGCAGGCGGGCCCTCTCCCCGGCTTTGCGTGGCGCTGATGTCTCGATATACATGTAGTGCCCTGTTCAAGATGACAGACCAAGTAAGCAAAAGGCTCTAGGGCCTACTACACCTCTTCCTGACAAAGACAAAAACACGCATAACCCTTTCGCTGTCAGTGGCAGCTTTTGTCGCGATGGCTCTGACAGGAGTCACGGTGACAAAAACTGCTAGCAAAGGGTTAACTCATTCGAGACGTGCCGCCTCCAGATATACGGCATAAGCCGCGTATCCAGAGGCGGTACGTCTCAAAGGAGTTAACCCCTTCCCTGCCACCATACGTACGCTGTAAGTACATCTCCTATTGTAGTGTGTGGAACTAGATGAACTATAAGATTAGATATAAACTACACGTAGAGTTCTCATGAGCTGCCGGTACAACACCTATTCTGCTGATCAATTGATTGATCAATGAAATAATCAGTCAAATTCTTTTATGTTTTCTTCACATTGCCCCACCCAAACCCACTGGGGGAAAAATTGTTCAAGCTCATCTAGACATCAACACACAAGCAAAAATAAATCAGATATGAGAAAAAGAGACTGTAGCTATGACTGTGGCTGTAACCACCTAAATGATAATCTTTAATGACAGATGATACGTTTCGCCCTTCAAGAGTTTTTTTTTTAGAGAGCAACTTCCTTTTGAGCCTTTTTTTCTTTTTCATAACAAGATTGGAGGTTTCTACCAAACAAATCCCACACTTTACATACCTCTAGCATCGCCCAGCGTGTGATCAGCGTCCGGACCGGTCCCAGACGTAGCAGTACTACCCTGCGAGCGAAGCCAGTCAAAATCGTCGCCGTCGGCTGTGTTGGCCCAGTCGCATCGGTTGCTCTCAAAGTCACAGGTGGCCGGTGGGGTACATGCGCCGTCAAGTAGCTGAATGTCATCAATGGCAATGTCACCTGTGTAGGTGATACCTCTCACGCCTTCAAAAACAAGCTGTAAGAAAAGACAGTGAAAATTAATGTCTACCAAACTCATAAAGTCTTGCTACTAAAATTCTCAACTTCAGGTTTGTCATTCGCAAATCATATTGAGCTACAAATGGTAAAATAGGCACCCAATTAAAAAAAATATATCCGCAAAAATGACTGGCATTCTTAAACTGTTTCTTGTGCTAGGCTTTCAATGTGACCACACCAAAAGTCATGTGACCTTTGGGGACGTTTACATATGTACATTTCCTTTTTCGGCCTGGGGACATTATACGAACGAGCAGGGCACAATGAGACACCAGGCGCATTTGCCCTGCGGAAGTTTGCCCCTATGATGGGGTGAATCACAGCTTGGGCATACCACCTCAGCATTTATATTATTAGTTAAGGGGGTAGGTATGCTGTATCAGTGAAAATGTCACTGTGCCTGGAACAGCTAACTGCACTCAGAATGCAAGAGATATAGATCCTCTTGAGCCCCGCAAATGCAGGGGCTCATGAGGATCTATGCCTCTTGCTGGTTCCATTCACATCTCACTTCCTCTAAGACACACAGTCTCTGTACCTGGAACTGGTAGAACGCATTGATGGTGACCTGCCCTGCCCGCCAAAGGCTCCCTGTGTTTCCCGATCGCGACCACACGGAGAGCAGCCGTCCCTGGGTCTTGATAAAAATGTTCAGCGTGCCGATTCCACCGCCAAACATGTGGTAGAAAAACTTCAGACATTGGCCCTGGGTGGCCGGCACCATGGGTCCGATCAGGCGCGCTTTGTCACCAACCCTACGCGAGGATGCCTCGGTGTACATGTAGTAGCCTGAAAGAGAGTGAGGAATAACTACGTCTTGCACAAAACAAAGAAATCGTTGAAAAAAAAAGAGAGGAGGGATTCGAAAGCTAAATTTCGTAACACGAGACACAACAAACTTTAGTTGGAAGGAGACACCACTACTGATACAAAAATCACTATATACACACATGTAATCCACTTCACTCACGTTGGTAGATACAGCACACTTCTCTCCCCTGACACTGCTTTTAACTACTTTACTTTGTAAACTTCCTAAAATATTACCACTGGCAGTCTCCCCTTTTCTTTTCATTTATTACTACAATATCGACTGCAACCCCTTCCCCCCTTTTAGTAGGTTCTCTCTTAGGGTGCATGGAAATTTAGCTCTATGTGGAGGCATGGAATGTATGCCCCTGCAGACACCACCAGTAAAGAATTTTTCTCTAAAATGTATTTTTTTGAAAAATACTTACCGATGCCATTGCTGATAGGAAACGTACCAATTTCAGCCCAAAAATTCCTTTGTGTACCTACACAACAAGGGAGGCGACCCAAGGGCGCTGTACCCTGAGTAGCCTTCCGTCCCTCCCTACCGGTCACGTGCCCAGTGGTGTCACGCCAGTCTGAAGCTTAGCTTACTATCGGCAACCGGGGCAGGAGGGAGGGTCCTCTGAGTAATGTCATCGGTAAGTATTTTTAGAAAAAATAAATTTGAGAGAAAAATTCTTTTGTTTCCTCAAAAACATTGCCGATGACATTACTGATAGGAAGAATAGCGAAGAGGAGGTGGGTGCCGCGTAGAGCGCCCTTATCCCCTGTATACCGCTAACGAGACCCGCCCTCCCACGGGGCAACCTCCCGACAATTTCAGCTAAGGATTACCTACGGTGCCAATGGCGCCGGGAGGGAGTGTTGCGCCGCCGCGATGTCCCCCACCAGGATTAGGTTCTCCCGCTGGCCTGAGAGATCCCTGAGGTAGAACCCGGCGAAGGTCGATTCCGTTCGCCAGCCCACGGCCGCCACAATGTCTTTGACGGCGCAGTTGCGGTCGAAGGCGACGCTTGTGGCCATGGCTCTAAACTAGTGTGCCCTGATCTTCAGCCTCTTAGCACCGTCTGGGGAGAGATCCTGGTAGGAGGAGCGGATAACCCAGCGGAGCCAGGAAGATATCATCTGGGCCGAGATTTTATTTCTACCTGGGGACATAGGCAAAAAGGGGCTTGAATCGGCGCAGGTACACTCGTAAAGGCCCTCACTGGGTCCTGCTGTCTGGTCTCCCGGGGCAGGTTCATCCCTTCAGCGGCCGAATGGTGATCACCTGGGGCGCGGTCAATGGGGACCGAGTCTTGGCCAGGAAGGACGGGTCGGTCAGTAGCTGCACAGAGCCATCCGTTCTTAACTGAAGACAGGCGGGGCGTGCAGAGAGCGCGTGCAGTTCGCTTACCCTGAAAGCCGTAGCGAGGGCCAGAAGGAAGCAGGTCTTCCGGGTCACATTGACCAACCGCGCCAAGGGGAGCGGTTCGAAGTGGTCCGAATTGAGCGACGTCAGCACACAGGGTAGGTCCCATCGCGGAATCAGCGAGCGGGGGGCAGGCTGCTGGAGGCCCAAGTGGGCCATAATGTCTTCAAGGTTTTTGCAAGCGCCGGGGTCCGGGCGGCCCAAGTGGCGATACGTGTCAGCTATCATGGCGAGGTGATCGGCGCCAAGTGCTGCTCGGCGAAGAGCCAGAGGAAGAACTCGGCCAGCTGTGGGTCAGTCAGATCTGTGGGGGAGAGGTGCCGGTCGTCGCACCAGGACCGCAGTTCGCCACTTTCCCACATTGCCTCGTCTGGTCGAAGGTCTGCGGGCTGCAGCGATAGCCTCCGCTGCACTTGAGAAACCTCTAGTGGCGAGGGCGCGCCGCACAATCTCCAGGCGTGAAGGAGAAGCCACTCCGGGCACGGATGATCCAGCGGCTGTCGGGGTTGCTTGAGCATCGTGCGCGGGGTGGGGGAAGGGGGGGGGGGGAGCGATAGCCTCCGCTGCACTTGAGAAACCTCTAGTGGCGAGGGCGCGCCGCACAATCTCCAGGCGTGAAGGAGAAGCCACTCCGGGCACGGATGATACAGCGGCTGTCGGGGTTGCTTGAGCATCGTGCGCGGGGTGGGGGAGGGGGGGGGACCCGTGGCGAGGCTCAGGAGGTCGGTGGTCCAAGAATGGTCCAGCAGAACGGAGCCACAAGTAGCAAGACCGCGTTGCAACCCCTGAGCTTGAGCAGGACCTTGGGGACCAGCACCGTGAGAGGGTAAGCATACGCGTTGAGGCCCTCCCAAGAGATGGTGAGCGCGACGACCGTCCAGGCGAGGGGGTCCGTGATGGGGGAGACAAAGAGGGGGAGCTGTCGATTCCACCTCGTTGCGAAGAGGTCGATCATGGGTGTCTCCCACTGCGCGCAGATCATCCGAAAGATATCCGGGCGGAGCGCCCACTCGGTGTGGAGAAGCTGGCCGTCGAGAGAGGGAGTCGGCTAGGACATTCAGGTGGCCCGGGATGTGTCGCGCACGGAGAGAGATGCCGCGATCCTCGCACCACCGGAGAAAATGGTACAGGAGCATGCAGAGGGAGGGGGAGCGCGTCCCGCCCTGCTTCTGGATGTAGGAGACGACCGTGGAGTTGTCAGAAAGGACGAGGAGCTCCTGGTGTTGGAGACGTGTCTCCCACGCGATGAGGGCTCGCCAAACCGCTTCCAGCTCCAACCAGTTGATGTGCCGGTCCGCGAGGTCCGGAGGCCAGCGGTCTGACGTAGTGGCGAAAAATCAGTAACAGGTGAGCGCCCCAACCGGAGAGGCTTGAAACCACGCCGAGGGACAACTGGGGGGAGGGGGGGGGGGGGGGGCGGCGGAGAGGCGAGGGGTACACCGCCAGCGGAGGAGATGAGATCGGAGCATCGGGATAACCAGCACTGGGGTCGTGAGTGGTGAGGTCGCCAGAGGACGGACGCCAGTGGAGGAGCAGGTGCAGCTGAAGCGGACAGGAGTAGAGCCGGGCGAGCCGAGCTGTAGCCAAACTCTGGCGGGCCGACGGCAGAGGGTACCAGGACAAGGGGACGGGGCCACACGAACGGCCGGGCGGGGGCCGGGGTGGGGGGTGGGGGGGGGGGACGGAGGTCTTGCTAGCGTCGTCACGTCATCCGGAAGTCGAGCTGGGGGGGGGGGGGCGTCTCACCTGTGAGCTCTGCCGAGAGGGGGGAACCGAAACAGCCGAGGAGGAGTCCCGTGAAGCCCTATGCGAAGAGGCCGCGCTCCGACGCGAAGACCATCACGTGGGGAGCAACTGCGTCGGCGGGGACTAGGCAGCCGGGTGCGGGACGGCGAGCGCCGACGAGGGGAGGAGCGTCGAGAGCGGTGCCGCGCCCGAGGAGGCGAGCGTCTGGGACGGCGGGGCGAGGCACGCCGGGGCGACGGAGGAATCGGTCCAGGCTTCGAGGAGGGCGCAGTGGTCCGACAAGCGACGGGGGTAGTGTCCGGGGGGGGGGGGGGGGGAGTGCGTCGGCCGTGTCGACGACCATCCAGGTCTGGTGATGCGGTCTGTGGGCTGGGGGGCCGGTCCCGCGGGTGCGTGCATTGTCGGGAAACGGAGGGTAGCCCGGAACTCCTATCGCCATCCCTCCTGGTAGCCACGTCGGATCCCGAGAGAACTCGGGCCCGGAGGCGGGGCGAGCAAGCTCGCTGTGGGCCAGGCTCGGGTGAGCGGGCGCTCAAGGGTCCAGTAGTCTCGTCCGGCCGGGGGTACTTGACACTGACGCTGGAGCGGGACGAAAGACATCGGTGCTGGCCTGGTTCCATGGGGTTGGCGGGCTGATATCTTGTAGCCGCGTCGAAGCCCGAGAGAGCTCGGGCTGGAAGGCGGGGCGAGCAAGCTTGGCTCGGGGGAGCGGGCGCACAAATAGGCCATTGTCCGGGGACCTGAAGCACGTGTCAGGGCACGGGTAGTCAGTCCTCCAACGTCAGAACGAGTGCGGTAGCGGGAGACTGGTCTCGGGCCGGCGTAGGACGTTCGCGCCGATAGAACCCCCAGAGCTGAGAACATTGCTCTTCCACCCAGGAGGCGCAGGTGTGACTGGAGGCACAGCCGGAACAGGGGAGGCATACCGCATGCGTGTCGCTCGGCCATTGGAAGTCCCCACAGCGCGTGAAAGTGCGTACTTGGTAACTGCAAGACATAGCCAAGGTGAGAGGCGAGCGAGCGTGGCTCCCCGAGTGCACGCGTGTATAAAGGCGAACTCCGTATAAAGAGCAAATTCCACGGCCAGTGCCACCGCCTGGCGCACCGAGCGCCGGTCGAGGGCAACAACCGAGGCCTTACCTTGCCATGGCGGAGAGGCCGGCGAGGAACCTGTTACGAAGGCCGTAGGGGACCGACCAACCATGCGCAGCGGAGAACGCCCCAGCACCTCCCAATCCAACGGAAAAACCACAAAAATCAAACGGAAGCACCACGATAATCAAACGGAAGCACCAGCGCCCACACGTAAATCCAAAGAACGAAGGTAATCCAAGGCAGGCACGGTAAACCACGGTAAAATCCAACCCAAGGTACGACCGGTACAACCGTACACAGCCGAAACGTCCAGTAGGCTTGAACACAACCATTCCCGGTAAGCTAAGCAAACAGATTGGCGTGACACCACTGGGCACGTGACCGGATAGGGAGGGACGGGAGGCTACTCAGGGTACCTGGTTACGGCGCCCTTGGGTCGCCTCCCTTGTTGTGTAGGTACACAACGGAATTTTTGGGCTGAAATTGGTAAGCTACGTGTACGTTTCCTATCAGTAATGTCATCGGTAATGTTTTTGAGAAAACAAATGTGGCTGTCTTTGCAGGTAGGCAAAAGTTCCTGCCTTCCTATGCCGAATGGTGTGCTGACGAGGTCGCCAAGACCGAAACAGCTGTCCACACCGGCGAATTATCTAGACCCCCCACCCCCCACCCCTTTGGGGGACCTAGATTTAAATTTCCATGCACCAAGGGGCTGGAACGGTGGGATAAGTGATACGCCCCCCCCCCTTCGGGGGGGGGGGGGGCTTCCATATGCATTGCTTCAAGTCACTTACTTAGCGCACCCCCTCTTTCCTATCTTTTTTTTGGGTGCTTCGATCAAACTAGATCTATGATCATTGGTCGATACAGCACACTTCTCTCCCCTGACAGTGCTTTTACCTACTTTACTTTGTAAACTTCCGGAAGATACTCTGTAATAGGTCTTAACTGTACTTTTTCTATGCAAATTACTTCACTTATAACAAATATATATTATATCCAACAAATTTGGGTCTCAGGCATTTCCTTACATCTTATGTTCAGTGTACACAGAACGCCTAGTTACCAACTGTGTGTTGGTCTGTGATGTTAGACCTTATGGCTCTTAGCCATAAGGTAAAAAAATCAGAGGCCAACACATTGGGCTGGCAAGGGGTGATGAATCTATCACTTGCGGATGGGCAGCCTCCAACAAACTGCAAGATAACTAACCTGAGACTGTGCCGTAAGTATGATCACTCTGCGGCCCGGTGCCGGCAGTGGACGAGTGGCCTTTCTGTCGCGTCCAGTCAAAGTCGTCCGTGTTGTCCTGGGTGTACCCGCAAATGTCCGAGTTCTCAAAGTCACAGTCCACGGAGATCGGGCATGGCCCGTCGTTAAAGGTGATGTCGTCGAGGGCCATGTCACCTTGGAAACCATTCGCCAGGACACCCTCAAAGACAATCTGCAGCTGCATGCATGGAAACAAGAACAAATGAAAGCACAGGAAATGCCGCCAAAAGCTTTAAGGTCCTAAGGACAACTGTTCACCACGTAATCAGTGTTTGCGTTAAGAGGTAATTCTTTAGCGTGATAGGCATGTGGCGCAAAGGAAAATATTAATATTACAAATTACATATTACAAATCTAAGAACAGGTATAAGCCATTGAGGATGTGCGGCGAACAGGCACGCAAAAATATTAACTCATCTGATACGTGCCGAATACAGACACTTGGCAAGTTATTCTTTTCAGGATTTTGTCAGTTGGAAGGATTTTCAGAGTGGCGTCTGTGGGACACAAAAGTAGGAATTCAGGCAAAAGTAGGAAGATTCACATGACTGACCTGCGTGGCGGTGGTGGTGGGGGTAGAGAGGGTCTGGGGGGTCAGATAAACTTTCGCGCCATGCCAGTCATTGCCTTGCTCACCGGACCGTGTCCACACTGGGATGCCCAAGCTTTGGCCTGTTAAAGAGAAAAACTGCTTATTACTATCAGGTATGTTGTATACTCCTACACATGCGTGCTCACACACTTAACCCTTTGGCTGTCGGTAATGCTTTGTGTCTCATGGATTCCTGTAGGAATCATCGCGACAAAAAGTGCTGAAAGCCAAGGGGTTAAAGCACATAAACCCTGCCATGTGTCACTCTAGAATGAACGGCAAGGGCATTGGACATTATATAGTGAAACTCTTTATTAGTACACCCATACTTTTAATGTAGCCCACAGCATGCTGTACGCTATGGGTGTGAGCGCACCCTATGCTATGCTATTATTGAAGGGACAAGGACTTCCAGCTGGCGCTGATTTCGTCCGGGGGGGGGGGGGGGGATGGGCCAAGGGGTGGGGGGGGGGGGGGAGAAGGGAGTTTAGTTCTGGCTGTCTGTCGCTGGTGCTCGCGCATCGCTAGTTTTACAATCTTGCATCATGGCTGCCCGCGCCCTATGGAGCGCACCCATACTTTCATATCGTCAGTAATATAGGTCATTGCAGCAACACACAAGAACAAGACAGAAACCCCCCTCCTTTTTTAAAGATCTTTCGTACAGTACCGCTGATAAAGCCAAGAATTTTTGTTTTAACTCTTTGGCTGTATATCGGTAGTGCTTTCTGTCGCAATGATTCCTGCATGCAGGAATCATTGCGACAAAAAGCACTAACAACAGCCACAGGGTTAACCGTTTAGCCCCAAGGTCCCATTTCTCAAATTTTAGAGGTGTTGCCTAACGACTTTGTACCAGTTGCAGGAGATGGATTGAACATGACAATTAAAGGGTAGGGCCAGATTAGCTTGGCGCCTGAAGGCGAAAAGCTAATCTAGCACTACCTTTGAATTATCATGGTCAATCAATCTCCTGCTGTAGGGTCTCGGGGCTAAATGGGTTAACATGTATCTTACGATTAACTCATTCAGCCCGGCGCACGTATTTCCCAAATTTTGGAGGCGTCATCTGACTATGCACCTGTTGCAGATGGGTCGACCATGATAATTCAAGGGCAGTGCCAAATTAGCTTGGCGCCGAGAGGCGCCTAGCTAATCTGGCACTACCCTTGAATTACCATGGTCGACCCATTTCCTGCTGTAGTGCGTCAGGGCTGAATGGATTAAGATGTACTACACCGACTGCGTAAATACAGCATACAGGCTAGGTTAAGCATCACACTTGCTACAAGCATACCTTGCATTGTGTAGACGTAGACGTTGAGTGTGCCGATGCTTCCACCGTACATGTGGTACCAGAAGTGAAGGCACGTCCCCACACTGTCAATAGTCATGGGGGTACTCAAAATGCGAGTGGTGGAGTTGGGTGCTTTGTTTGACGCCTCAGTGTAAATGTAGTAACCTGATAGCAAAATAAATCATGAGTTTAACCGCTTCCCTGCTGGGGCATAGCAACCGACAGCTGACAGCAAGGGGCATAGATCCTCATGGGCCCCTGTAGCCACGGGGGGTGGTGGTGGTGGTGGGGGGGGGGTTCATGTGAATCTTTATCTCTTGCTAACTACATTCATACTGACTCCATTTCTCGTGTGCAACGCTTACCGAGCTATCAGTCGTCAACGTTTCGACATATTTCATTTGCAGTCACTGGCAGAAAGGGTTAATAAAAACTATTTCAATGTGAACACACAGCAAGAAAAACCCAGGGCACAATAAGTCATCGGGCTGACGTCTGCCACAGCGAACGTGTGTGCAGCTGTGCGTGGGCCAACTGTGTCTGACATCGGCATGATGACCTAATATGGACTGTGAACATAGAGCAATACACCTATCTTCTCTTTCAAAATCTAAGGATGCTCTTTATCCTTCCATATCTCTTGATCCTTCCATATCCGAAACAGAAATCAAGCAGGAGGGGAGAGTCATCAGTTAGCAAGGAGGCGTGCACGTGGATCTTCATGAACCTCCACATCTGCTGGGGCTCATGAAGATCTATTCCTCTTGCTAGTCATATTTATAACATGTTCCATATTATCAAAATGTCATCACATCAGCAGTTAGCCCTTTGGCTGTCAGTAGCGCTTTTTGTCGTGATGATTCCTGCAGGAATCATCACGACAAAAAGCGCTCCTGCAGGAATCATCGTGACAATAGCGCTGCTGCACTTTTTATCACCATGATTCCTGCAGGAATCATCACGACAAAAAGCGCTGACAGCCAAAGAATTAAAATCGATGTAAACAAGACTCAAATTTAGAAGCAAGGATGCTGTCTGCTGATTCTGCCGTTGTGCATTAGCAATGACGCTATACCTACAGCATACTTAGTTATACAGCTTTCACATGCTTTAGATCCCCTCCCAGAAAGCTCAGGACAGCCCTACAACTGTTCCTCCTGTGTCTTTCTTGTCAACAAAGAACAACACCCTCTCACCATTACTGTTGCCAAGCGTGTGATCATAGGACGGCCCAGTGCCCAGGGAGCCAGTGGATTGGTGTTGCAGTGACCAATCAAAAGTGTCGTTCTGGTCCTGCTGCCATGTACAGATACTGTTCTGGTCAAAGCTGCAGTCGTATGTCGTGGGGCCTACATTGGCAGAAAAAAACAAGATGTAAATTTATTCATGTCTAAAACATTTATTAACATGCGTGCTGAACACGTTGGAGATACGAATCTAAGGAGCAAATGCGCATAATCATCATCAACATAATCATCATCTTTACGATTAACCTCTTCATGGCAGAGAAAAAGTGGACATTTCTCAAATGCATGGGACATAGATCCTCATGAGCCCCCGCAGCTGTGGTGGCTCAAGAGGATCCACGCCTCTTGCTCAGACCAGTTGTATGCATGTTCCATGGACGGTAGTGCGTTTTGGTCACTGAATGAAGACAGCTTTCAGAAACAAGGCATGCGTCCAGTGGCAGGGAGGGGGTTATCATCATTATGGTTATTGTCATTTCACCATACACAGACAGAATACAGACAAGATTTTCATTGTTAACATACGAGTTTAAAACCATTAGCAATTAATCTTTTCTGTACAGGGCACATAGCAAACTGCCCCCCCCCCCCCCCCACACACACACACACACCATCCTATTGCAAATTGTGCAAGAAGTGCATTTCTTACTCGTTGGCCTAATCAATTAAGCCCTGGTGCATTAAACAAGGACACAGATGTACCATGACAGTTCAAGGGTGGCGTCAGAACAGTTCGGCGCCTGGAGGCGCTGATCTGTTCTGGCACCACTCTTGAACTATCATGGTCGATCTATCTTCTGAACTTGTTCTTGGTCTTCAGAGGCCAAGTTCCACGTTTGGGAATTTCAAGCTTAGGACTTAATGGGCTAATGGTCTTTTGCTTACTTGGCATGAGCTCCCATGGAGCTAGATGCAAGGGGTTGGGAGGGGGGGGGGGTCATGATGACCAGCGGCCCTTTCTGACCCTGAGTGAGATGTGAAAACTGCCATAGAGACGAGTGAATGCGTCTCTATGGCAGTTTTCACATCTCACTTGATGTTCAGAAAGAGTCGCTGGTCCTCATGAGCCCCCACATCGGCGTGGGCCAAGTTCCACTTACTGTATGTGACCTGAGTGATCCCTGGCCGGTCTGTCGGGGCTGGAGGTCCTGTGCACTGACTGTTTTTGACTGACAAGTCGTCAACGGCGATGTCACCAAGGAAACCCGATCCAATCACGCCTTCAAAGGTCAGCTGGCATTGACAAAGAAAAACACAGAGATGAATGTTAGGCATAGTGCCAAGCCAGTGACAAAGAGAGAATGCAGGACATGAACAGTATACGGTTAACTCCCTTGTTCACGCAGCCACCGGTATTCTTTACAGTGCCAAAGGCCGCATACACAAGGGGGTTAAGGCAAAACAAGTGACAAAGACAGCAAGCGAGAAGTGACCATCAGATTAATTCAAAGAGAAAGGGGGGTGGGGGGATGGTGGGCGAGGGAGTTGGGGGGGGGGGTGTGGTGTGTGTGTGTAGATTTAACATTTTCCAAACTGGTTTCAGGAAGAGTAGAGTGCCGAAAAAAATCATTGGGTGCATTTGCACTCGGTACATTTACACCCTGTACAAGGTGAAGTAAACCAACTCAACATTACTTGCCTTCGTTTAGGTGGCACTAAGCATAGGAAAATAAAACGTTTTTAAAAGGAAGAAAAATTAGTAGGAAATCAAAACAGAAATTTAGTCCTGATGCACTTGAGCAGGAGATAGATCAAGTTAATTACTTAGGTTTAATGCCGAGCAGGCGACAAAAGCCATCTCATGGTGGGATGGGTACAAATCGGGTCAGCCAGACTAAAAGAAAGGTCTTAAGACAAGATGTAAATATATCATAAAAATATTTCATGCTAAAATGTCGCAAGAGTCTTTAGAGGAAAAGTCTACAGACTCTCAAAAGGTCAAAATAATAAAACTCACATAGTCTATGAATGCTCAAATCTTGCTAAAAATATTGGATTCAGGAGATGGATCGAACATGATAATTCAAGGGTGGTGCCAGATGACGGCGTCAAGCTAATCTGGCACCACCCTTGAGTTATCATGGTCGATCGATCTCCTGCAACTGGTACATAATCATAAGGTGACACCAAAATGTGAGAAATGTGGCAGTGGGGTTAAATGGGTTAAAACCAAATGTGTTCTAGACCTGGAAGTACGTGGTTTGTCCAGTAACAGTTGTTTCCCAGTAGTGCCACAGATCTCCCTGGTCGCCTGTCACATTCATGAGAGCCACGGTCCGAGCTGCCTCAACCTTGTACACGCGAAGCATGCCTTCATCTGACAAAGGACAACAATGGCAATATCTGTATAAAGAAAACTAAGCGGGCAACGTGTCAAACAAGTTCAAAAACAGTAGCTTCTCTTTACGAAAATGCAAAACATCCCCTGGTTCATAACGGACCACGGATGGATGACAGATGACTTGGCATATAGACTCTGCAGTTCACAATCACAATTCTTTTTTCATTCAATCACATCAAAACTTCTTCAAGAAAAATTGACGAAGTATCAAAATCAAAACTTCTTCAAGAAAAACTGACAGAGTATCAAAATCAAAACTTCTTCAAGAAAAACTGACAAAGTATCGAAATCAAAACTTCTTCAAGAAAAACTGACAAAGTATCAGTCTCCCCTTTTATTTTCAAAGTATCAAAACTTCTTGAAGAAAATAAGCGTATTACATCATCAATTTTATAAATGTTTGTTACCTTGTTATGCTATTTTTACAAGTCTCATGGCAACACTGGCTTATGAAGGCTATAGCTGCCATGAGATGGCCTTAGTTGCCTGCTCGGCGTTAAACCCAAATAACTAACTAACTACGAAGGCTATAGTGAAGCTGACATACAACCATAGGGTGATTTTTTTTTCAGACGTCACACACCTTTGCCGTACATGTGGTACCAAAAGCTGATGCACATGGTAGGACTGGGGTTGATGGCTGGAGAGTAGAACCACGCATACTGCCCCTGGGCGCGGGTGTTGGCCTCCAGGTACACGTAGAAACCTGTGGGATGACATAACAGCATATATTAACCCTATGGCTGTCATCAGCGATTTTTGTCACGATGATTCCTGCCGGAATCATCGTGACAAAAACCGCTGATGACAGCCAAAGAATTCACCACTTCACTGCCAGGAAAAAGTGAACATGATCCAACTGCAAAAGACATCGATCCACATGAGCCCCACAACGCCAGGGGCTCACGAGTATCTATGCCTCTTGATTCATGTTCCTTGAATGGCTGCAAGAAACACAGATCCTCATGAGTCCCAGCAACAATGGGGCCAATTAGTCTCTACGCCTCTCGCCGACTACTTTGTAGCCTTGTTTCTGGGGATCTTTGGCGTCGAAGTATCATAGACTGTAGATGCACCGCTGCCAGTGAACACGTTAGGACATAAAACCTTTAAACTTAGGGCCAAGGATAAACACTGAAGCGCAAGGCTTACTTTACTGCCTGAGCCCATATGTGACTAGAAAGCTATTGAACGACATAAACTTCACGCTAAGGTAAAGATTCTCAAAGTTTGTTATAAAAGGTCATGTAGAACAAAACTCAAATGTCTATACCTATATGGACAATATAAAAACATTGTTTACAGTATCGATGGCTGCATACACAAGGGGGTCAAAAGCACACAGCATGTCCATCCTCAGGGAAACAACCAGGAAAACACTTAACCCCTTTGATGCATGCAGCCGCAGGTACTGCTTTCATTACCAATTGACTGCACGCACAGGAGCTGGAAAACACAGCAACTTGATTAACCCGTCCAGGACTGAGAACATTTGAACGCCATTCAAAAGCAAGAGGTATAGATACTCATGAGCCCCCGCAACTACGGGGGCTCATGAGGATTTATGCCTCTTGCTGTCATCACTGTGGCAGCTAGGGATTTTTGGTGTCGAGTTATCGCAGATTGCAGAAACCCAGTCTGCGTCATTTGGCACTGAACGGGTTAAGCCTCACCTGCATCAGAGTTGGTGGTGTGGTCGACAGAAGGGCCCGTGTTCTGCGTGATGGTGGCGCCGGCTGTCCTCAGCCAGTCCAGGTTATCCATATCATGAACGTTGAAGTAGCCGCACATGTCGTACTCAAAGTCACAAGTCCCTACTGGCGGGCATGCACCTGACTTGACTATGATGTCGTCAATGGCTGTGTCACCTTGGAAACCTGGGCCCACCACTCCTTCGAACGACACCTACAGACAGAAAGTTGAATATGCCAAAGTAACAGTCAGAAACGACCTATAGAAGGTTCAACGTGTAAAAACCAAACGTGTGCTGGTTTGTGGTTTTGGACCTTATGGCTGCAGGAATTAAGGTCCGAAATCACATACAAGCACCCCGTCTGTAGAAATTTGGATCTGCAACCAACAAATGTGTGGTAGTCTATGATCATCTATGCCTCCAGCAGATAAAAGAATTCTGCCAGAGTCTTTTATAAAAGCATGACAATAAAGTTCACCTGTGTCATTTTGTAGTTCAATTCAAAACCAACCCACTGGCAAGAAGCATAGATCCTCATGAGCCCCCAACATCCTGCCGGGGCTCATGAGGATCTGTGCCTCTTGCTGATGAAGATCTGAACTGTGCTTGATCCCGCCAGAACAGCAATAACCCTTTCCATCCTGAGGCTGATTTTTTTTTTTAAATTTTGGTTATTGTCCTATGAAAGCTACATTACAGATTAAGAGACAGATCAACTATTTTAGTTCAAGGGTGGTGCCAGAATAGCTTGGCGCCTCAGGCGCCAAGCAATTCTGGCACCACCCTTGAACTGCCATAATCGATTTTATTTCACGCAATTGTATCAGGAGGAAAAGGGGTTAACACTGTCATTGCATTGCAAGAAAAACTGAACACCAGCCAACTTCAAAGAGGCATAGATCTTCATGAGCCCCCGCAGTTGCGGGGGCACACGAGGATCTATGCCTCTTTATATCCACGTCCATCTGAATGCTAGGGATCTTTGATATACAATTCAGTTCAATACACAATCTGTGTCCACTGGCAGCGAAGAGGCTAAAAGCCAAGCGAAGAGAGGAACAAGAACGGCGAAGCCCTTCTATGTCTTATGCACACAAAAAAAAACAACCGACCTGCCATGGGCTGCTCTGAGCTGCCACATCCACAGAGGCAAAAATCCAGTAGTCTCCATGGTTCCCCTCCTGGTGGAAGTCCGGCTGTTGGCCCCTGTTGCCGTTGACAACGATGTACACGTTAAGGGAGCCGGTCTGGTTGCCATACATGTGGTACCAGAACGTCAGACACTGGGGACCCGCCGAGGGCTGGAAGGGGGCGCTAGTCATGATGGCTTTGTCACCTTGATGGCGCGGCGCAGACGTCTCAATGTAGGCGTAGTAGCCTATGAGGAGTCAACAACAACATTGTCTTCGGCACAACCTGTCAAAAATTACTTGTTAAAAATTACGTTTTAGCACATTTTGCCCCAGCACCGAAATCCCCAAATTTTGAAGTTGCCCTCTGAAGGACTGTTTCACAATTACAGAGACTGATCGAGCATGATAGTTCAAGGGTGGTGCCAGAATAGCTTGGCGCCAATCCATTCTGGCACCATCCTTGAACTATCATGCTCGTTTCGTGGCTTGCTGTGGTGTGTCGGAGCTGAATGAGTTAATGTGCATATTATCTAAGTTTAAGCAAGCACAGTAGGACAGGTGCATTTATTTATTTTTATTTTTTCGGGGGGGGGGGGGGGGGGGGGGTACTAGTATCCTTGTATTACTGCTTTTACATGTACAACCAAAGAAACATTTGCCTTGTAAACCATAATAAATTTGTTTGAATATTAAATCTTCTACCTTTTCGTGAAATAATTTTTTTTGCGCATTCCACGAGACTAATCAAACTCCTTGAGATTAAAACACTGTTTTGAGCTAACAAGGACTCTAGACTAAGACCTGCACGTTTAATGTTACATTAAACCTCCTACCTCAACCCCCCCCCCCCTCCAACAACCATTTAAACCAAACAAACAAACAAAACAACAAACAAACAAAAACGACCCCCCCCCCGCCCCCCCGCCCCCAAAAAAAGTACTCATAAAAAGTAAGACATTGAACCCTGAGGTCAACATTCCAAAATTTGGTAGCTGTCCTTTAAAATTACAAAACGAATCAAGAGACAGAAAAAGCATGACAGTTTAAGGCGCCAAGCTATTTTAGCACCACCTTGAAACTCCTGGTCGAACCATATTCTGTTGTAGTAAAATATAGTGCTAAATGGGATACCCCCCACTTGCGCGTACAGTCACTAGTACAGTAAACAGTGTTGGCGGTTGCACGCACAATATGGTTAACCAATGTAGCCCAGATCAACTACGGCAGGAGATGGATCGACCATGATAATTTAAGTGTAGTGCCAGATTAGCTTGGAGCGACAGCGCCAAGCTAATCTGGCACTACCCTTGAATTATCATGGTCGAGCCATCTCCTGCAAGTGGCACATAATCGTCAGGTGACATCTCCAGAAATGCAGCCATGGGGCTAATGCAGTTAATACTAAAAGAGACAGGTATGAGAAGATGACCTACCATATCCATTCTTGGTGGTGTGGTCGTGAGACGGGCCAGTACCGTTGGAGGAGGTAGCGTTTGCGTGGCGCGTCCAGTCGAAAGTGTCGTCCGTGTTCTGCGAGTAGCTGCAGAAGTCCACCTCAAAATCGCACTCCACTGAAAAGAGAGAAAGAAGAAGCTGTGATACAGCCTTCCTCCTGAAATCAGCCTGCTTCGTGGCAGCCTGCGACGTAAAGATCTCCGACCTACCCTGCAGCCTTGAAAAAAAATCAAAGGCAGAAGAAAAAGAAGAAAACCACATCGGTTCACAATAAGCCTAGTACAGGTCAGCCTTGGAGTACTACACGCTCCAGTATACCACTGTATCGGACACAACTTGTACAGGTCTCTGGTCCCCAGTGAGCAAAAGGTCTTCAGGTCGACGTCAGCTTTAGCTGGCCCATGCGCAGCTGACGTTGGCCCTAGGGTCTTTTGCATACAAAGTGTTTGTTTTTTCTTCACAAATCTACGTAAACGCTACAATTATACAGCCGCAAAAAAATGCGGTCTGGCTTTATGGCTCCTGGGCACCACGATATATGGAGGTGAAAGAAACTATGTCAGAAAAAAGGCCCGACTGTTGTGAAGATAATGTCTTAACTCCTTCAATGAAAGCGGACGCAAACTGTCTTTGACATCACGGTCAATTCAGTGTCAAAGATCCACAGCCGCCGAGGAAAGATGGACAGAAACTGGCTTCAGCAAGAGGCATAGATCTTCATGAACCCCCGCAACTGCCAGCGGATGCAAACCTTGTCTTTGACATCACTGTCAATTCAGTGCCAAAGATCACCAGGCGTCGAGGAAACATGGACAGAAACTGGCTTCAGCAAGAGGCATAGATCTTCATGAACCCCCGCAACTGCCAGCGGATGCAAACCTTGTCTTTGACATCACTGTCAATTCAGTGCCAAAGATCACCAGGCGTCGAGGAAACATGGACAGAAACTGGCTTCAGCAAGAGGCATAGATCCTCATGAGCCCACGCAACTGCGAGGGCTCATGAGGATCTATACCTCTTGCAGTTGGGCAATGTCCAAATTTTCTCGGCAGTGAAAGGATCGATGCTAGATTGCATAGTATGTGCATATGCAGGCACAAGAAAGTAGGACATTTCAGGAATGAAAAATCGAAAGCACTCACATGCAGGTGGACAGGCTCCACCCATTAACGTCACATCGTCCAGTGCGATGTCTCCAAGCCAGCTGCTTCCTACCACTCCTTCATAAATGAGCTGCAAAGAAAAGGTTCAAACGTCAAAACTTTCCCGTGGGAAAGAAAAGACTCTGAAATCTGCGCGGCCCAGGTTCTGCAGCCGCTTTAGCCCCCTGTCAAAATACAAAGGTGCCTGATAAGGTCGTTACAACCACTCTGACAACTGTGCTGTTCGGCATGTATAAAAACAACTCGTGCCAGAATGTATCAAGAAAACTACATGTCACCCCTTCAATGCCAGTGGATGTGAAATGATGTCCTTGAAAGCAGGGCAAATGCAGCAACGAATAATCCTATCAAGCCGAGGAACGCAGAAATGAGTAGGGTCAGCACGAGGCAAAGAACCTCATGAGCCCCCGCATCTGCGGGGGCTCATGAGCTTCTTTGCCTCTTGCAGTTTGTTGGTGTTCACAGTTTCCCAGCAGTGACGGGGTTAAATCTGAACCGTGTCATTCTTGGGACCAACACTTTTTTCCCCTCTAAACAGTCTTGGGGGAAAAAAAAAATCTTGTTTCTTCTCGTGTGACGGTCTTTTTTTCATAAAATAACACCTCTGAGAATAAACCTAAGTGTATAGTTACATTATTTTACAAGTACTTTTAGCCCCTGAAAACGTGAGAGGAGCATGGAAGGGCTTCAATTCAATTCAATAAATCTTATTCACCCTGCTCGGGGCAATTAAAGTGGCCCTACAGACTCAGTAACTCAAATATAAGCCAAACTTTACATTGGAACATACACACAATAATAATGTATGACCTGATGGTAGTGTGGAAAGTACTAATACTATACTGTCATGCACTGCTTGAAATAATCTGCCCTTCTGCTGATTTAAATATAACGTATGTATACACCATGTTCAGTGTGTTGTAAAAATGATATGTGTGTGCATTGTTTTTCTGCTTGCTATATGAAAATTATGTCATATACTTGCTCACTTTTTCTACATCTTAGAGCGTTATACAATATACAACTATCTGTAATCATTATTTTGGTTTCTAGGTCTCAGTAGCAACAAACCTTGTACGGCAGTGGACTGACAACGGAGCGATGAGCGACTCGCCACACGTTGCCCTGGGTGCTGGATCGTGTCCACAGCAACGTTTTCTGGGAATCCGCCTGCCCGGTCTGTAGCATGTACAAGTTGAGAGTCTCCACGTGCGCCCCGAACATGTGGTACCAGAAGGTCAGACACATACCAACGCCATCAGTTGCTGCCTGCAGCAGAAATGGACAAAGTTATAGGAATGGCATCTTCCCTCTCATTGAATGTTGATGGGATCATAACCTCCTTGCGCATGCAGCTGCTGTAAACTGTAGCAGCGGCTACATGCACACAAAAAGGGGGGGGGGGGGTGTGAGAGGGGTGTGTGTGAAAAGTGGTCACAAAGGAGGCAACCACTGTTATAACGGTTTTACCCGGCGTAAGATGGCCTTAGTCGCTTGCTCAGCGTTAAACCCCAATAACTAACTATAACATTCTGCCTTCTAGTTGTATCTTCAAGTGCATATAGCTCTGATGCACTACAGCAGGAGACGAATTGACCATGATAATTCAAGGGTAGTGCCAGATTGGCTTGGCGCCAGCAGGCGCCAAGCTAATCTGGCACTACCCTTGGATTATCATGGTCGACCCATCACACTTCCACTGGTGCATAGACATTATGTGACACCTCCAAAATTTGACCATAGTGTTAAATTGGTTAAGTTTAATGATGACGTGTTAATTGGGCATGTATATGCTCAACAAAACACAGGACAACTCCAAAATCTGAGATTTTGACCTTGGGTCATAATGGGTATAAAAAAAAAATAGATTGACAGATACATATATCAACAACAGGGACTATGGAAGGACCATTATAGTTCAATGTTGGTGTCATGATCACCTGACGGCAAAAACATGTTGAATCTCCTTCAAAAGACTGATCTTTTCACACCGGAGTACAGAACTTTGTTTCTACAAAATCCATACCGATGGCATTACTATATGGAAGGTACACTTAGCTTACCGATTTCAGCTCAAGAATCCGTTGTGTATACCTAAACAACCAGGGAAGCAACTCTAGGGAGTTGTTACCAAGAACCCTGAGTAGTCTCCCTTACCTGAGTAGTCTCCCTTTACCTCATCCAGGTACGTGAGTAGTGTATTCCCGCCAGTCTGCTTAGCTTCCTTGTGAAAGGATTGCCGGTTCAGGCTTTGTACTTGACTTCAGGCTTGGGGTCTTGGTTTCTTCTTCACTCCCCTCTGCCTCCTTCCCCACTTGGATATGGCGAGGTAAGGCCTCGGATAATGCCTCTGGCAGCTGGCATGGCAGTCTCAGCAGACAGAGGCGCTGTCTACGGTTTTTGCTTTTCATTGTTAAACACTACTGAGCCGCTCTCCGCCCCCGCACCGGACGCTCCCTTCCTGACGCTGGTGTTTGCCCGCGGCTGTGGAGGCCCTCATGGTCAGGATCATGGATGCGGTGGTGGCCAGAGCCCGGCTGTCGTCTTCGATTCCGACCTCCAACATTCTGGACGATCTACTCCTGAGGAACCAATGTGTGCCTCTTGGAGAAACATGGGGTCGCGCTGCTGCCTCTTCTCCGACAGCTTGGTTCTCGTCAACCTCGGCAAGTTGGACCTCGTGCCCTCACGCCGGTGCGTCTACCATGGCATGGAGTGCCTGACCGACCTCAACCGGGTGAGACTACTGGAGGCCCACTTCCAGACGTTGGCAGGGCTGGCCCATCAGGTCTCCCTCGAGGAAGCGGTCCCGGCCAGAGTCTGGCTGCAACTTCTGGGTCTCATGGGCGCATCGGCGGTTTCCTTTCCCCTCAGCAGGCTATACTCGAGACCTTTCCAGCTGCATCTTCTGCTTCTTGGCGCCGGTCCCCGGGCGACCGAGCGGCGTTGGTCCCAGTTCTGCCGTTGGTCCGCCCTCACCTACAGAGATGGACTGACCCGTGTTGGCTAGCGACAGGAGTGCCCTCTCCTCCCCACCGTCCAGCTTCACTCTGCACGGACGCGAGCTTCACCGGTTGGGGATCACCCTTACTGCCGGACTTCAGTGAAGCCTCGGGCCGGTGGCCTCCGGACCTAGCGAACAAGCACCTCAACTGGCTGTCTGGGCATGCTCCTGTATCAGGTCCTCCTGTGGTGCCGGGATCGCTGCGAGCGCTACTGATCCCCGGCCATTTGCATGTTCTCGCGGACTCCCGCTCGCGGCAGGGTCAGCTCCTCCACACTGAGTGGACTCTCCGGCAGGACATCTTCTAGATGATCTGGGTTTCACCCATGATCGACCTTTCGCGACAAGGTGGAACAGACAGCTTCCTCTCTTCGGGTCGCCTATCCCGGACCACTCACTTGGGCCGTGCACGCTCTCCATAGTCTAGGACGGCCTCGTGGCCTACGCGTACCCTCCCACGGTCCTGGTGCCCAAGGGTCTGCAGACACTCCAAGGCTGCAACACAGTGCTGTTCCTCGTGGCCCCGTCCTTTTCCCCTCGGCTCTGACGAATCCTCAGCTGGCCGAGTTCTTCCTCTGGTTTTTCCGGGAGCGGAACTTGGTGCCCATCACCATTAGAGGTTACCTGGCCATAATCGCAGACACTTCCCGGCATATGGGCCGGGCGGACCCGGGATCTTTCCGACCTGATGGCCAATTCTGCGCCAGCGCCCGGTCCCCCGCTCTCTGCTCCAGCGTGGGGTCTTCCTTGGGTTCTCACCTGGCTGAATTCGAACCGTTTCGAGCCGCTCACGTTTGCCGCTTTGCGGACGTGACCAGGAAGACCTGCTTCCTGCTGGCCTCGCCACAACGACCAGAGTACGCGAATTGCACGCCCTCTCCGTGGTTCCTGCTTGCCTGCAGTTCAGGATCGATGGGTCAGTACAGCTCCTGACCAAGCCGGCCTTCTTGGCCAAGAACAGACTCCCCTCAGCCTCGTCTCAAGTGTTAGCCTCCGCCCACTCAGAAGTTTCGACTCTTCCCGGGAGTCCCGGCAGCAGGACCCGGTCCGGTTTCTTGCGCAGATCAAAGCCTTTTCGAAGAGGCCGGTCCCGCCTCTTCCTGGCCTTGTCCCCGTGTCGCAACGACATATCCGCGCAGACAGTGTCGTCATGGTTGCGCTGGGTCGTACGGTCTGCATACGAGGACTTCTCCCCCGGAGGGGTCCAGAAGCCTGCGCATCAGAGCGCATGAGTCCGAGCGGTCTCCGCACAGACGTTGTCGTCATGATTTGCGCTGGATCATACAGTCCGCCTCACAACCTCCCCCCCCCCCCCTCCCTCCGGAGGGGGCGAGAAGCCTGTGCATCAGAGCGGTCTCCGCATGCAGTGCCTTCGACCGCAACTGCGCAGTGGGACTCCTTGTGGCGATTGTGAGGTGGCGAGTAGAGTCCACCCTCGCCCGCTTCTACCTCTCCGGCCAACACGAGAACCTGGCCCTGGTGGAGGACATTTCGGCGGAGCAACACTCCCTCCCGGCGCCTCGGGCGCCATGGGTATGCTTAACTGAAATCGTCGGGAGGTTGCACCTAGTCTCCCTTCCTGAGCGTTATGCAGTGTTGGGGCGTAGGGGGCGGCACCCTCCACCTTTTCGTTATTCTTTCATATAGTAATGCCATCGGTATGGATTTTCTAGAAACAAATGTATTTTTCTCTACAATGTATTTTTTCGAAAAATACTTACCGATGGCATTACTCGGAGGACCCTCCCGCCTGCCCCGCATGCCGCCAGCAAGCCATGATAAGACTGGCGGGAATACACTACTCACGTACCCGGATGGGGTAAAGGGAGACTACTCAGGGTACTTGGTAACAACTCCCTGCCATCGGTATGTATTTTTCGAAAATATACATTTTCGAGAAAAATACATATTTCACTGCTCGTGGCATTATGGGGTGGGGAGACAGCACACATGTGCACACACAAAGGAAATATCCAAGCATGTCTGGGTAGACATCAGCCAGTCAGCCATGCGCGGGTCAACTGTGGCCAACGGCGGAATTTTTTATTTTGATCATCATGCTGACTGCTGCGACAAAAAATAAAACCACAATACCTGAGGACCGGTAGACAGCTGCGCCTTGTCACCGGGTTTGCGAGGGGAGGAGGTCTCGATGTACATGTAGTAACCGTGACCGGATGTGTGGTCGCGATCGGGGCCCGTCCCCACTGTGGGCGTGCTCTGATTGGTCCAGCTCCAGTCGAAGTCATCGGTCCGCACGTCGAAGAATCCGCAGAATCCTTGGTCAAACGTGCAGTTGACAGAGAAGTCGGACACTACAAAAACCAAACAGCGACACTTACAGTCACAAAAAAACCGACTTGATGCTGTCATAGTTGCAAATAAAGGCCTACAGTAAACACATACACACACACACACACACACACACACACACACACACACACACACACACACACACACACACACACACACACACACACGGGACACTTTAGACATGATAATAGTTCAAGGGTGGTACCGGAGTAGCTTGGTGTCTCGAGGCACCAAGCTATTCTGGTACCACCCTTGAACTATCATGATCGCTGAATACCTTACTGAGCTGTCAGGGTTTAATGGACTTATACGGCTTGTGTTAGTGATACACGATTCACACCAGCTGGAGAAATACTGGCTTCTGATGTTTATGACACCAGTACATGGCAAAAATAATTAGCCCTTTGGCTGTTGGTAGCGGTTTTTGCCATGGGGATTCCTGCATCCAACAAAAAGTGTTATCAACGGCCAAGGGGTTAGAACTAAGTTCCCTTGGTCTGCACAGCTCATGATGATCCAGCTCTTGAAGGTGTGAAAAAAAATGTATGTAGGTCCGTGATTTTGAAATTATGACTATGCTGTAATGTCCAAAATCACAGACCAGCACAGAAATTGCCGTAACAATCTTATGCCCCCTTCACATACACAGATTTTTCTTACGAGTCCTTAGGGATCGCACAAATTCACGGATCCTTACGATTTGGCCACTTTTACGACCAATTTAAGAGTTGTTACGATTTAATATGAGCTATTTGCGCTTTATTGCGGATTATTACGAGGTATTACGATGTATTTATGGCGAAATTCCACGATTTGTTATGAGTTGTCACAGATAACTACGAGCAACTTATATGCGAGCTTTTTACGGATTGTTACGAGTACATTACTTCATCGAAGCTTTTACGTGTTAGTTACGACCTGTTTACATGTTGTTACGAATAGTTACGAGTTAGTTACGAGTATTTACGAGTGCTTAAGATTTTTGCACAAAAAAACATATAATCCTGCAAATCTCGATGTATCATCATTCGACAACTGACATCCAGACAGACTACACGGCATATGAGAGAAACAGATTGCAGTTATGTCACCAATTTCTACAATTGCTCCTTCAACTAGCCCGGAGGGAAGAGGAAGCTTTTATACCTTTCACCGAATCGTAAACAATACGTAAGAATACGTAAAGTATACATATCTATTCGTAAAGTACTCGTAACTACACGTAAAGTGCTCGTAATAACTCAAAACAGTCTGTAAAGCCATCGTAACACGACCAGAATGAAATCGTAAACAACACGTAATAATCCGTAAATAATCTGTAAACACATCGTAAACTAACCGTAACAAACCGTAAACAAAAATTGTTACGAGTCATTTACGGATTCTTGCGAGCAGTTTACTGATGGTTACGTGTTGTTGTGAGCGGTTTACGATACTTACGGATTGTTACGAGTTATTTACGGAAAAATCAATCCGTGGACAATCGTAAGAATATTTTTGACACGTCAAAAATTTTCCTCTCCTTTCACGGATCCTTAAGAGTGCCTGCGTGTTGTGCGCGTTATTTACGGATACCAGCGAGTTATTTACGGATGCTTGCGATTGACGAGTTGGCGATCCGTAACGACTCGTAAGAAAAATCCGTGTATGTGAAAGGGGCATTACTCCAACTGTCTCTACAAAGTCCGTAACAAAGAAATGTCGGCTGGTTTGTGATTTTTGATCTTACAGCCTTTGGCAATAAGGTCCAAAATCACAAACCAGGATACACATGGCTGAAATCTTACTTGATCCATTCACGACAGAGTCTGAGGCACAGTCGGCGAAGTTGGTGTTGTCAATCGCCATGTCGTAATCTCCAAATCCTGGGCTGGGCATTGCAGCAAAAGTGATCTGCAGAGCATGGATGACATATACACCATCAGCCACAAGCCATGCAGTCAGGCAACAAGCTAGTCAGGCACTTATACCCTTGAAACAGATCTCTTCCTAGTGCCGATGGCTGCATGCACTAGGGGGTTAATACACCAAAGTTTACATGGGTAAGAAAAACGGAACAGTGGCGACTGACCACAAATGGGTAGTTGATCTGGCTAATGTCAACGGAGTATTCCTGCCAGGAATTGCCTGCATTGCCTGTGAAGTGCCACAGCCCCACACCATTGTCTGTTCCCATGTCTGACACCCTTTGCAGGAGGATCATCACGTTTCCTGGAAAGAATAAAGAATTAAGGTTATGCTGTGGAAGATGCAGTTCTGCGGACATGACATCATCACTCACAAAGCCCAGACATGCTACGACCGGATGTGGATCGACAATGTCAGTTCATGGGCATTGTCAGAATAGCGTGGCGCCTGTAGGCGGTAAAGCTATTCTGACAACGCCCTTCAACTATCATGGTCGATCTGCCTCCTGAACTGTGACGCAGACCTCAAAGGACATCTCAAACCATTGACAATTGCATCCTCAGGATGTAACGGGTTAAATACAGCAGGACCTTTTTGAGTGACGACCCTTACGAAAGACCACATAGCCACCTAAATGATGGTCTTTAATGACAGGTGGCACTTTCTGCCAATGAAAACTTCCCTTGAGAGACTACCTGTCTTTTTCTTGCAGAAAGCTACTGCTGAAAATGGTATCTTACAGTATTGTCAAACGATGTTAAGATCCAATCAGTTGACAGGCTGGGTGCCAGTAAATTTCTTAAAGATTATTAAAGATTAAAGATTTTGGGCTTCACAAGTCGTCAAAGAAGTAAAAAGGAAAACAGAAAAAGAGGTTGAAAACCCTTTAAATTAGATACAAGGAACACGACGTTTCGGATCAAAGATCCTTCTTCCGGGTGACATGGAGTGAGTGAGTGAGTGAGTATAGATTGCTTTACGTCCCGCAAGTGACAAAGGCCTTCTCAGGACGTGCCTGCGCTAAATGAAGAAAGAAAAGCAAGAAGCGCAGACAGGAGGGAAAATTTCAAAAGAAAAATACAGACGAATGGACCAGAAAGACAGAAATAGAAACCCTCAAAAGAGTAGATCCCACCTTGCAGGGGTTAGACAAGGTGACCCTAGGAACTAAAAAGTAGACAACCCCACCAAGGTCCCCTAGGGCAGACCCGGTGGGGGCCGGGTGACATGGAAACAAACGTAGAACAGAAAAGAACACACGATAGAAAGAAAAGACGAATGACGTAAAAAAACAAAACAAAACGAAACAAACAAAAAAACAACAACAAAAAACCCCCAAACAAACAACAACATAATGACGCAACTACACATGCACAAAACACGTAGCACAAAACGTACGTCTACATACATACACGTCACTGCATACATTCGCATTCACTCTGCCTGCTGCCGCTCGCGTACATGCATACACACACACACACACACACACACACACACACACACACACACACACACACACACACACACACACGCACACACACACACACTAATCAGTGCAACGGTAGCATCAAGTATCAACGGTAGCATCAAGTAGCAACGGTAGCATCAAGTATCAACGGTAGCATCAAGTATCAACGGTAGCATCAAGTATCAACAGTGAGGTCAAGTCTGGCAACAACCACCCATCAGCCCGAGCAAACATCCCTAGGGGCGAATGTTCAAGCCGCGCGGATGGTAAGTGCCAAGCCTGTCCGCGAAAAAGGATTCTGTCATTTTGCGGCGGATGAAGCTGGATGTATTTTGCCAAAGGATGCGTATGCTGAAATGTGTGAGGCTATGAGGAGGTTCGTTGAAATGACGTCCAACCTGGTTGTTGTATCCGAGGCGGATCGAACGAACATGCTCCTCGCAGCGTTCGGGGAGTGTACGGTATCTCCCCCACATACAGCAGTGAGAACATGAGATGACATAGACAATATCTGATTAATGGCGTGTAAATGATCGTTGGACAGTGAAAGATGACAAGGGTCTGGTGATGACGTGGGACGTGTTGATGTACGGACATGCTTTGCAGTGTGGTTGCTGACAAGGGTGTGTGCCAGGTGTTAGATAATAATAATAATAATAATAATAATAATAATAATAATTCCCGTATTTATAATGCGCTTATCTTATAATAATTATAACTCTAAGCGCGCACTCACAACTCGCGCACGCATGCGCATGCTTTAGACAACGACTCACGTACCACAAATAGTGAAATACATTACGACAGTCAGCTTGGGGTGGGGAGTGTGGTGATATAGAGCTAAAACTGTTGAAAGAGGTGAGTTTTTAGGGCGGACTGGAAGGAGGAGAGAGAATGTTTCTGACGGAGAGAGAGTGGGAGAGTGAGCGGGGGCCGAAAGTGCTGAGTTTGGTGCGGGGGATGTGGAGGCGGAGAGGGTCGGAGGCGGAGCGGAGGGAGCGGGAAGGAGTGTAGGGGTGAAGTAAGTTGGAGAGATAGGCAGGAGCGCAGTTGTTTATGGATTTGTAGCAGAGAGACAGAATCTTGTATTGGATGCGTTGGGAGATGGGGTGCCAGTGAAGGAGTTTGAGCAGGGGAGTGATGTGGTCGGATTTTTTCTTTCTGAGGACGGGGCGGGCAAAATTGTTCTGGACGCGCTGGAGAGTGAAAGTGGTGGAGTGAGGGATGCCGGAAAGGAGAGAGTTGCAGTAGTCGATGCGAGATAGGATGAGAGAGACAGCAAGTTTGGTGGCAGCTTCGGTAGTGAGGTATTTTCTGATCTGACTGATGCGGCGGAGGTGGAAATAGCATGCCTGGGCCATGGCGGAGACGAAGCTGGTCATGGAAAGAGAGGAATCGAGGATAACGCCGAGGTTTTTGGCCGAGTCAGAGAGTGAGATGGGGGTGCTGTCGAGTTGAAGGTGGAGAGAGGGAGGGAGCTGGGAAAGTTTCTGGCGAGTGCCTACCAGCTTGGCTTCCGTTTTGTCGTCGTTCAGTTTAAGCTTGTTTGCTGTCATCCAGTTTTTCACGTCTTCGTAGCAGTCAGCCGTGCGAGTCAGTAGTGACTGAGTGTTGTCGAGTTTGTCTTTCTCTAGTAGTTGTGAGTCGTCAGCGTAGAAGTGGTGGTGTGTGTGGTGAGACTGGATGATGTTGGACAGAGGAGAGGTGTAGAGTGTGAAAAGGCCCGCCCCCAGGACGGACCCCTGTGGAACTCCGCAGGAGAGCGTGACTGGGTTGGAGGAGACGCCGTCGATGGTGACGGATTGATGTCTGTCGGAGAGGTAGGAGAGGAACCAGGGGTGAGCAGAGTCAGTGATGCCAAAGGAGTGGTGAAGGCGGTGGAGGAGGATAGAGTGGTCTATAGTGTCGAAGGCGGCAGAGAAGTCGAGTAGCGTAAGAAGGGAGTCGGTGGAGAGAAGCAGGCCGTTTAAGATATGTAGAAGGGCTGTTTCAATGCTGTGATGTTTGCGATAGGCAGACTGGAAGTGACTGAGGAGGTTGTTGTCGGCGAGGTGGAGGTTGAGCTGGTTGAGAACAACCTTCTCAAGAAGCTTGGACAGGAAAGAGAGATTGGAGACTGGGCGATAGTTTTTGAGTTCGTTTGGGTCGAGGTTGTGTTTCTTGAGGAGAGGACGGACGATGGCGGACTTGAAGATATCGGGGACGGAGCCGTTCTCTAGATGCGGGAAGTGAACTGTGAACAAGATGATCGCGTGGGTTTGTGTCACGTTTGTAAGCTACCAGCGGAGGCTCAGGAAATATGTCTTTCAATACTGTGTCATTCTGAATGATGTGGAAGTTTCTGAAGAGAATGTTTTTGATGGGGATGTTGTGAGGATGATACGTGATACACAGGACGGGCCGGTCCTCTGCAGCACTGTAAGTTTTTTCCCGCAAAGCTTCACTTCTGCTTGTGGGCTCAGCGTTAGAACAAGCGATGTTGACGATGTCTTACGGGTATCCCTGGTGTGAGAAGAAAGTCGCCATGGTTTGGATCTGTTTGGTGAAGTCGTCGTCGCTGCTTCAGATCCGACGGAGTCGCAGAAATTAGGAGAATGGGATACCGTTTTTGGTGGCGGCAGGATGGCTTGATGAAAACTGCAGGTAAGTGTGGGAGTCGGTGGGCTTGTAATGGACGGTAGTATGGAGTTTGACAGATTCGGCTTTGGTGGCTATTTGGATGTCGAGGAAGGGTCATCCTAACTTTTCTCTATACAAGTTGACGTCTTTTCTTTCTATCGTGTGTTCTTTTCTGTTCTACGTTTGTCTCCATGTCACCCGGAAGAAGGATCTTTGATCCGAAACGTCGTGTTCCTTGTAACTAATTTAAAGGGTTTTCAACCTCTTTTTTGTTTTCCTTTCACATGAAACCCTAGCATCAACAGTTTTACTACGTCAAAGAAGTAGTCATTGGCATGAAGGGTCTCCTGACTAGACACAAGACGGATGTGCCAGACACGAAAAACACGTACAGACCGACCTTTGGGTGTCCACATAATAATTCAATCTGGACTCTACTTCAATCATACATGCGCTTATTTCTGTAGTTTTGATAAGGCACATTCACTTAGCTCTACGTTGAACTACAAGAGACTCAAGCACAAACTATCAATGCTGTCAGCGGTAAACAGTGATTGTACTCAAATCCTCCGGACACAATGTTTAACACTTAAATAAATAATAATCAGCGCAAATCTGGGTCCTCTGTGCAAGTCGGGTCCACCACTCATTCTGGAGATCTCTGAGCTTGCGCTGGAGACTGCTGCAGACGAGGCGGAAGGCAGACTTCTTCACAGGGCAGGAAGGCTGGGCTAGGTGGGCCTGATGGGCGGCTCTTTTTTTTTGGTAGGTGTTCCTGGATCTCTACATCGTTTTCGTCAAACCAGTCTTTGTTCTTCTTTCTGGCGAAACCCAAGACTTCTGCAGAGGATTTTGCAATAGCAGTTTTCAGTTGTTCCCAAAGTGTTTCAGGGGAGGAGTCTACTGGGTCCGCTGTGTCTTTGAGCCTGCGCTGTAAATCTGTCTGAAAGGCAGCTTTCACATCGTCACGCTGAAGGCTGGCAACATCAAGCTTTTTCTTGGGGGGCCCCCATTTCTTGGGTTTTGGCTTGAAGTGGAGCCTGAGTTTGCAGCGGACAAGGCGGTGGTCAGTGTGGCACTCTGCGCTGGGCATCACTCTGGTGAGGAGGACGTCACTGCGGTCCCTCTGACGCACTAGGACATAGTCGATAAGGTGCCAGTGTTTGGAGCGAGGATGCATCCAGGTGGTCTTTCGACTGTCCTTTTGCTGAAAAGTAGTGTTGGTGATGACCAGTTGCTGCTCCGCACAGAACTCCAACAGTAGGCGGCCATTGTCATTGCAGTTCCCCACGCCATGCTTGCCGAGGACTCCTTTCCAGGCTTCAGAGTCCTGGCCCACTCTGGCGTTGAAGTCGCCAAGGATGATGACTTTGTCGTCTGCAGGGGTACTCTGTAGGAGGCTGCGCAGGTCAGTGTAAAACTTGTCCTTTTCAGCAGGCTCTGCCAGGAGGGTTGGGGAGTACACACTGAGAAGGGTGACGTGTTGCTGGTGTCTCAGTGGGAGGCACATGGACATGATGCGGTCTGAGTGGCCTGTTGGTAGGTTTTCCAGCTTAGTCGCAATGGATGTCTTGACCATGAAACCCACGCCTGAGAGCCGTCTTTCTGATGCAGGCCTGCCTGACCAGTAGAGAGTGTACCCAGCACCAAGTTCTTGGAGGCTGCCTTCGTCCGGAAGGCGTACTTCGCTGAGCGCGGCGATGTCGATGCTGACAATGGTGACTAAAGGGGCTTCTACGAAGCACTGAAAGCAGTGTATGGCCCCAGGCACCTGGTACAAAGTCCCCTGCGAAGCGCGAATGGCCAGGCACTCCTCACAGATAATACCTCCATCTTGAACCGCTGGTCGGAATACTTTCAGAGCCTCTTCAGCGCTGAGCGCACTGTTCAAGAAGCAGTCGTCCTACAAATCCCACACCTCCCAGTAAAGGTTGAATTGGACGAACCGCCCACCGCTGAAGAGACCCTCACAGCCATCCACCAGCTCAAGAGTGGCAAAGCAGCAGGCATTGATGGAATACCGCCAGAGATCTGGAAACATGGAGGCACAGCACTGCACAACAAGCTCCATGACCTCTTTCTCTGCTGCTGGGAGGAAGGAACACTACCAAAAGATCTCCGTGATGCAGTCGTTATCACCCTGTACAAGAACAAAGGCGAGAAGTCTGACTGTTCCAACTATCGGGGAATTACCCTGCTGTCCATTGCTGGGAAAATCCTTGCAAGGCTGCTCCTGAATCGGCTGGTACCTGCCATCGCTGAAGACCAACTCCCAGAGGGCCAGTGTGGCTTCAGAGCAAACAGGAGCACCACCGATATGGTCTTTGTGCTGAGACAGCTACAGGAGAAGTGCCGCGAGCAGAACAAAGGACTGTACGTAACATTTGTCGACCTAACAAAAGCGTTCGACACTGTGAGTAGGCAAGGCATGTGGCAGATCCTGGAGCGACTTGGCTGTCCCCCAAAGTTCCTCAACATGATTGTCCAGCTACGCGAGGACCAGCAAGGCCAGGTCAGACTCAACAATGACATCTCAGAACCATTCCCTATTCTCAACGGCGTAAAGCAGGGCTGCGTGCTGGCACCGACCCTCTTCACCATCTTTTTTAGCATGATGTTGAAGCAGGCCACAGTGGACCTCGATGATGACGATGCAGTGTACATCAGGTATCGTCTCGATGGCAGCCTGTTCAACCTCAGACGACTGCAGGCCCACACGAAAACCCTAGACCAACTGATTCGTGAGCTGCTTTTTGCTGATGATGCTGCCCTCGTTGCACACACAGAGAGAGCCCTGCAGCGCATCACGTCTTGCTTCGCAGATGCTGCCCAGCTCTTTGGACTCGAGGTCAGTCTGAAAAAGACAGAGGTCCTCCATCAGCCGGCACCCAAGACAGTGTATCGCCCTCCTCACATCACCATTGGCGAGTCTGAACTAAAGTCAGTGCACCAGTTTACTTACCTTGGCTGCATTATCACGTCGGACGCCAAGCTGGACAAGGAGCTTGACAGCAGGCTGGCAAAAGCGAACAGCGCTTTCGGGCGACTTTTCAAGCGGGTGTGGCACAATCAACAACTGAAAACAGGCACCAAGATCAGCGTGTACAGAGCTGTGGTCCTCACCACCCTGCTGTATGGTTCCGAGTCCTGGGCCCTCTACCGCAGCCAACTACGACTCCTCGAACGCTTCCACCAGCGCTGCCTGCGTACCATCCTGGGCATTCACTGGAGTGACTATGTCACCAACGTCGAGGTCCTTGAACAGGCTGAAACTGTGAGCATCGAGGCTTTGCTGCTGCGGACACAGCTCCGCTGGGCGGGGCATGTCTCCAGGATGGAGGATCATCGCCTACCAAAGATCACCCTGTTCGGCGAGCTTGCTACTGGACACCGTGACAGAGGGGCACCAAAGAAGAGATACAAAGACTGTCTCAAGAAGTCACTTAGTGCCTGCCAAATCGACCACCACCAGTGGTCTTCGCTTGCTGCGGACCGTGACACCTGGCGCTCCACCATTTACAAGGCAGCTGTCTCCTTTGAGGACTCTCACAGAGCTAGCCTTAAGGACAAGCGGCTCAGGAGAAAAAAACAGAGATGCCGCAGCTCAGAACCCTGGCCATACCTTCCCCTGCAGCCACTGCGGTCGAACCTGCCTGTCTCGGATTGGCCTCCGCAGCCATGAACAAGCCTGCAGACGTCGTGGGCAACTCCTATAAAATCTTCGTTCGCGAAGTCAAGCCAAGAGAGAAATTATAATAATAATAATGAATACTTGTATAGCGCCTAAGCTCAGATTAGAGCTCTAGGCGCTTAACAAAAACGAATGTACAAAAATAACTAATCACAAAAATGCAATTTACAAAAAGTACAAAAACAAAATACAACGCACTCTGTAAACAAGCTATACAGTCACCATTCAAAAGTGCTACGCTTATGGACTCATACTGGCATTCACAAACACACCCACATACACCCTACTTCTAACATAGATAGAGATGACTTTAACATGACAGGTGTGTGACAAAGTCATTTGTAGCTGACAGAAAAAATATAGGTCTTTAGGGCTCGCTTGAATGCCTCTCTCGAATCCACGTATCTCAGTTCGCGTGGGAGGTCATTCCAAACAACTGGGCTCTGGTATCTGAATGACCTCTCACCAAACGACTTTGTTTTGACAAGAGGGATACGTAAAACTCGAGAGTCGGCAGCAGAGTGCAAATTCTGTCTTGAGGGCGTATACAGCTGGAGAAGAGAGGCAAGGTAGTGTGGGCAGGAACAGGTAATACAACTGTGAGTCATGCATGAAATTTTGTACTGAATCCTAGCTGTTACAGGTAACCAGTGAAGGGCAGACAGATGGGGTGTGATATGATCTGATCTAGGGACTCTAAGAATCAACCTAGCAGCTGAGTTTTGAATTTTCTGGAGTTTGCCAATAAGACACTCCATTGACAATTCCATTCTACCGAACGGAAGTCATTTAGTTCTGAGAGCTTACGAGTTAAATGTTTCAACAGTCATCTGCCAGCAATACTTAACTCCTACACTGCTGAGAAAAGGTGAACATGATCCAACTGCAAGGCACATAGATTCTCATGAGACCCCACAGTGGCCAGGACTCATGAGAATCTATGCCTCCATGCTGACACCATCTTGTATTTATGCAGGTTGCATGGACGGCTGGGGCTGTCGTTGAATCAGATTAATGGGGGAAAATGGCCGTGAAGGGGTTCAAGAAAAAAAAAAGAAGCCAATGACGAAAATGTGACGTACCTGTGCTGGCACCAAACATGTGGTAGAAGAAGCTCATGTGGCAGGCCGAGCCCGTGTTGTTGAAGACCGGAGAGACCAGCCTGGCACGGTCCTTCGTCACGCCAGTACCAGACTGCACCAGCATGTACTGACCTGAAAAATAAGCACAACCTTGCACGTCGCACACGCTACCCATGCAGCCCCCATACAGTACAACAGAAGGAATGACTGACCGCGACAGTTCACGGGTAGTGCAAAAATTAAAATGTTTGGTGCCTGTTTAAGCGCGGTCTTGCGCCAGTCGTAACCCACCTAACCCCCAATTTTACAGGTGTCTCCTAGCCGCTATGTACCAGTTATAGAAGATGGATCGTCCATAATTCAAGGGTAGTGCCAGATTAGCTGGGCAGCGTCAGGCGACTAGCTAATCTGGCACTATCCTTGAAATATCATGATCGATCCATCTCTTGATGTAGTGCTTCGGGGCTAAATAGGTAAAACTAGCCTGCATGGGTGAAAAATGGCAGACTGACAGTTACAAAAATCATGTGTGTCTGCCAATTTTTGTATCTAAAAAAACCTCCAAAACCGCTCTTACACTAACAGCAAAATAACAGTTTATATCTAGAGAAGTTATGAGAGAATCTACAGAAAATCTTGGAAAATGCAAAACTTCACGTCGGGCTCCCTACCGACGCCACTGGATTACTCTCAGGTTGGGAATTCTTATCCCAGAGCTCTATGCGTTAACCAATTGACTGATACTGACGATACCGCTTGAAGGAAAAGATGCGTACCTACACGTATTTACCGCAGAGCAGTTTCATCAGCAGCAGTCAAGGAGTTAACTCATGATTCCGAGCGTGCAGAAGAAAAAATTGTAACTATAGCCCATAGAACCAAAGTGAAGTTCAGTATATGCAAACAGTGAACGTACATTGCTAATCAAGTAGACAGAACAGAGAGAACCCATTCTCAAAAGACAAAACAACTAACCGCCAATATTGTTGTTGGAGTCCACGTTCGGGCCGTGGGTGGTGGCGCTGTTGTTAGCTCGCACCTGGTTCCACACAAACAACCCCGTGCTGTGGTCACGCCATCCGCACATGCCAGACTCGAAGAAACAGTTACCTGCCAAAAGACATGCACAGTGAGGATATATACATACTAGCAAAAGAAATGCAACATTTTTGGAATGATCAGATGATTCCCCAAATGTCGCATTTTTTTTGCTTGTCAGTATATCTATGAGTCTGAATGAGCGTTTGGTCAAAGTACCGTAACTCAATATGACACATGTCATACATAGATATATGGCAAATGACATTGGGAAATGCTCCAAAATAATATCAATTAAACATCTACTGCAGCGTTTTCATGGTCAACATTTATATTCTAACTGCAAACTTTCCCCCAAAAAAACAACAACAACAACAACAACAACAAAAATCAATATACATTCAGCATCAACAATCACTAACTGTCAATGGAGCATGAATACGTGTCAAGCAAAAGGCACAGATCCTCATGAGCCCCCGCAACTGCAGGGGCTCATGATCTGTTCCTTTTGGAGTTGGGAGGTGTTTATTTTTTCTGAGCAGTGAAGGGGTTCAATGACCTTTTTCACAGTTGTGTTTCTGACATGCACATCTTAATCGAAAATAAAATATGCACTGGCAAAGCATATCAGAAAGAGTGTGCCCGCCCACATACCTTCAGGTAACTGAAAAGTAATCGCACGCGCAGTCTTCTCTTAACCATCTGAGAATGATCCTCAGTGTTTTCAGCCGAAGAACGCACACAACGTCAACAAGTACCCTCCCTACAGTTTATTGAAAGCAGCCACACACACAATCCTCTAACAGCTGAGCCCCAAAGTGTTTAGCCAAGGAAAACAACAAACAAAAGCATATAAAGTGACCCCGTTACACACTCAGCAGCAAAATATCGTTAACCCTTTGGATCTCGGTAGCGTTTTTGGTCGCGATGAGTCCTGCAGGAATCATCACCACAAAAACCGCTACCGACAGCCAAGAATCAACCCATGGCTGCTGGAAATTAATATACCCACCACAGTTGGTCTCATCCGAAAGGTCAGCACACTGCACCACAAAGTCGCAGATCTGCGCCGGCGAGAGACATCTGGTTCCTCCGTCGCAGGCGGTCTGACCGGCAAGGCAGGGATTGGAAGTGGTGGCCGGCGGAGGAGACCCACTCGGCAAAGGACCTGTCGCACCCAGTAACATGTGATTTGGAGGAAAATGGATCATTTTGTTTTCACTGCGAGAACGTGGACGCTCGTGTCTCACATCGTTAACCTCTTCACTGCCACGGAAAACAGAGCCCCCACCCAACTGCAAGAGGCATGGATCCTCATGAGCCCCCGCGACTGCGGGGGCTCATGAGGATCCATACCTCTTGCTGAAACCACTTTGTATTCACGTTCCTGGGCCGGCAGGGGATCTTGTACGTTGAAGTGACAAAGATTTCTAAAACACAATCTGCATACACTTGACTTCTACTGACAATACTGCTCGGCGGAAAAGACGCGTAACACTGCTTCTTTTTTCCGCCGAACGGAATAGTCATCATCATCATCATCAGTAACAGTCAAGGGGGTGATATTCTTGAGTGTTTGCGTCAAACTAATACAACTCTCTGCTCTGTCCACAGACAATATACATTATCTTGAAGCAAGAATATCTGTTTGGGCAGAAACAATGTGCGCAAATTCGTGATTTTGGACCCCACAGTTCTCAAGTTGAGTCCACAATCACAGACCAGCCCACATTTTCTCACAATCAAAAGTGGCCTTAAAACGGCTTTCGTCATGGGACGTAGGATTAGGGAAAAGCAAAAGATATCAATTGTGTACCATGCCGCTCTGTACATTTTGTCATACAGTTGACCTGAGTTATAACAAGGTTTCAGAGATCGCCGGCACATTTTTTTCACAAAATTCTTGCATTTCTCACAAACCTTGAACAAAACCAAAACTTGGGTTCCCTAGCATTTTGTCATATGAGAGGTTCACTGCAATAAGCATATGGCTACGAAATGTGGACCATTTTGCTCCTTGTGAGACAGCTTAAATATACACACTGCATAAAAGACCATCGGGCCGACGTTGGCCCGCGCACAGCCATGCACGGGACGTCAGCGCGAAGGCCTCTTGTGCACTGGTAGCAGTCTGTTTGGTGTTAACTCGCATGCGTAAGCCGCATCTGGATACGCGGCATAAAGTCCCGTGAATAATTCTGATCTGAATGAGATCTATGATGCATCATCACATGCAGACGTGATAACCACAGCGATCTCTCACCTGCGGCTTGCTGGCAGTCTGGAGTGAAGGACAGGTCATCAATGGCGATGTCACCTTGGTAACCGTTGCCCACAACGCCCTCGATCACCACCTGGAAGGAGCTGGATTCCTGCAGAAGGATGTCCCTGCGCATCCAAGCGTCGCCGTAGTTACCAGAGAGGGTGAGGACCTGACGGAGAGCCCCTTGGAGGCTGGTGCGTGTGTACACGTTCAGGCTGCCAATGGTGCTGCCGTACATGTGGTAGTACATACGCAACTGGGGACAAATAAATAAATCCATGTATTTCTGAACTCTGTATTCTTACAATCTTGCAAATGATACCCTTAACCCCTTCACTGCTGAGAAAAAGTGAGCTCGATCCAAAAGCAAGACATAGATCCTCATGTGCCCCCGTGACTGCGGGGGCTCATGAGGATCTATGCCTCTTGCTGAGACCAGAAACTCTCCCAGCTCCCTCCCTCTCTCCACCTTCAACTGGACAGCACCCCCATCTCCCTCTCTGACTCGGCCAAGAACCTCGGCGTTATCCTCGATTCCTCTGTCCATGACCAGCTTCGTCTCCGCCACGGCCCAGGCATGCTATTTCAACCTCCGTCGCATCAGTCAGATCAGAAAATACCTCACTACCGAAGCTGCCACCAAACTTGCTGTCTCTCTCATCTTATCTCGCATCGACTACTGCAACTCTCTCCTTTCCGGCCTCCCACACTCCACCACTTTCACTCTCCAACGCGTCCAGAACAATGCTGCCCGCCTCGTCCTCAGAAAGAAAAAATCCGACCACATCACACCCCTGCTCAAACTCCTTCACTGGCTCCCCATCCCTCAACGCATCCAATACAAAATTCTGTCTCTCTGCTACAAATCTCTGAACAACTGCGCTCCTGCCTATCTCTCCAACTTACTTCACCCCTACACACCTTCCCGCTCCCTCCGCTCTGCCTCCGACCCTCTCCGCCTCCACATCCCTCGCACCAAACTCAACACTTTCGGCCCCCGCTCCTTTTCCGTCTACGGTCCATCCACCTGGAACACTCTCCCACTCTCTCTCCGTCAGAAACACTCTCTCTCCTCCTCCCAGTCCGCCCTCAAAACTCACCACTTTCAACAGTTCTAGCACTATATCACCACACTCCCCACCGCAAGCTGACCGTCGTAATGTATTTCACTATTTGTGGTACGTGAGTCATTGTCTAAAGCGTGCGCATGCGTGCGCGAGTTGTGAGTGCGCGCTTAGAGTTATAATTATTATAAGATAAGCGCATTACAAATACCATAATTATTATTATTATTATTAGACCAGCTTGTATCCAGGTCCCTAGGACGGTTATGGCTTTTGATCGTTGGATGAACAAAGATTTCATAAACTAAATAGACGTCCAGTGGAAGGAAAGAGGTTAAAATGCCAGCGGATGCAGACTGTCTCTGAAATTTGTGTCAATTCAACGCAAAACAGCCCCAGCCATGGATTCATGGATACAAATTGGTGTCAGCAAGAGTCAACTGCAGGGGCTTATGAGGATCTTGTAGTTGGGTCGTATTCACTTTTTCTCAGACGGATAAGGGTTAAAAATTTCGCAACAGATACAATATATCACTTCCAGTTCTATTGTTCAATCATAATATCATGGCGATTGTAATACACAGGTCCTGCAGGTATGGTGGCCAGTGCACTGTTGCTAACTTGCACAGAACCTACTGCAGACCATTTCGTTCCCTTTACTACCAGTGATCGCAGGTTTAGTGTCTGAAATGTTCTTTAATTCAAAGCCAAATACCCTCCGTCGCCCAATGAACATGGATGTGGAGTGGTGTCAGCAAGCGGCATAGCTCCTTATGAGCCCCCGCAACTGCGGGGGCTCATGAGGATCCATTCCTCTTGCAGTTGGGTGGTGAATACCTTTTCCTGGCAGTGAAGGGACCAACAGAAGAAATATAAAGGGTTAACAACTGTGCACTTACCACGCACTGTCTGTTGGTCGTCGGGTTGAAAGCACCGCTGACTAGCCATGCCTTGTCACCCGGCTTTCTGGGTGCGGAACTTTCAATGTATGCATAGTAACCTTTAGCAAACGAAGAGAGACAAAAAAATTTAAGTAAATTCACAAATAGAGTGCAGTGTACTTTCTGCTGACTACATCATCCACAAAAAGTATGCATTTTGCTTGTACCTTGATATTATTATTACTATTATTATTACTTATTATTATTATTATTTCAGGCAACCAACACATCCTCATTCCACAAAAAGACAGATGCTATTGTGACACTTCTGACTATGCAATATTGTAACAATACAGCAACTTTGCGAGAGTTTAACCCTTTGGCTGTTGGTAGCGTATTTTTGTTGCGATGATTCCTTCCAAAATCATTGTGACAAAAACTGCGACAGACAAAGTGTAAATGCTTCACTAAACGAAGACACCATCATGGCTCATGTAACTCAAGCATCAAGAAACAAACACAGGATAACCTTGAACAAAGTGAGATAGACCAAATTTTCATGGAAACTTACACAAAGAAGTTACAGCGGGCATTTATTCAAGACAAGGATGTCAATAATTATTTAATCTGCAACTGTAATCAGACTAGTGTGAAAATACAATCAGCAATCATACCACGGGCAGTGCCACGGGTATGGTCTCGACTTGGTCCAGTCTGCAGTGTGAGTGTGCTGCCGTGCTGCTGTTTCCAGTCAAACTGGTCTCTACCAGAGATGTCATTTGCCCAAGTTCCGAAGCTCAGCTCGAAGTCATTGCGGGGCTGGTAGGCACCTGCACAAGAATAAAATTCACGTTCACAGTCCCAGACGTGAGAATCCATATTTTTCATTCACAAGCAGGAGGATCATAATTGTGCTGCTCTGTGATTTTGGACATTACGGCTCTTGAGCCGTAAGGTCCAAAATCACAGACCAGCAAAAACTGTCTCTCCACATTTGTTCCCCTCGATTTGCCGAGACTCTGATCTCTTGCCGTACCATCAAATGGACAGGTCAATCATCAACAAAGAATTCAATGCAGAACACAAAAGTCGGGAATAAAAACACTTTTGAAGTGGTCCTGATCACATACATTTTCGTCTATGTACATTACTTTATAGTAACAGACTTCAGACATAACTAGAAGGTGTGTTTATCCTTGCGGCGCCAATATCCCATGCGCCACGACCAGTGCCACAATGACCTGTGCGCTGCAGCCTGTGCCCCCTATGAACCCATTTAACCACATGGCCGCAAGTCCCAAATTTTGCAGGCGTCACCTAACAACTATGTACCAGCTGCAGGAGATGGATCGGCCATAATGATGCAAGGGTAGTGCTAGATTAGCTTGGCGCTGTCAGGTGCCAAGCTAAGCTGGCACTACCCTTGAATTATCATGGTCGATCCATCTACTTCTGTAGCGGATTTAAGACAGGTGAACTCACTGCACTGCGCTTCGTCGCTTCCGTCCCCGCAGTCATCGGTGAAGTCGCAGACAGACGACATGGGCACGCATGCTCCGGTCTGACAGTGGAACTGTATCAGGTTGCTGTCACAGCTGTCGTTGGCTGAAACATTTCAGAAAACGATAGCATTCATGAAGTTTCCGACACCGTTTGCAGAGGTACTGACCAGACGGAGAGACCAACTCGGAAAGTCTGCCACAAGTACACATCTATGTATATTAGCATCTCATTTGAATATTAGTGTACTTGTGGTCTACTTCACAAAAATAAGTCCATTCAAATGATGTGCTTAGGTGGGTCTATCTGGGGAGTACGCCCGCAAATGGTGCGCGGATGCATGTTTCCAGTGGGGGGAAAAAATCCCAACAGAACACAACTTTCCTGAAATTTATTTTCTTTGCTCTGTCACCTCTACAGTCAAAGGTTCTCCATATTGGCAAACAGATGTACGAGCTCTGAACTACCATGTGTGACTGATCAACCATGATGGTTCATGGGCAGTATCAGATGAGCTTGACACCTTCCCAGGTGCTAATCAGGCACTACCCTACAATTGTGCAGTCGATCCATGTCCTATTTACCGTAATGCATGGGTTCAATGCAAGCCTATTGTTGTGAGGTGGCCTCTAGAGCCTGCTCGGCATAAAACCTAATAACTATAACCAACGTAATGCAAGGCTATAGTTTACATTTTCTGTGCAAAAAATTCTCATTAACCAAACTTACTTGGGAAATTACAGTTGATAAAATCCACATCGTCGAAAGCGAGCATGCCAAGCGTCCAGGTACGGGTGCCTTGTATGTGCACCTGAATAAAGGAAGAGATTTAGCACTTTAATAAGGTAAAATATATTTCAACTGCAAGCGACACGTTTTCCAACAAAACCTGCCCAGTTGCCAAGCTGTCTTGAGCTACTAACCAAGTCCGCAAAAGGTCATTGGGCGGATATCAGCTGCAGTTGGCCTGTGCATGGGCCAACTGTGGCTAGCATCAGCACGATGACCTTTTGCTTGTTGGGAAGATTATATTCATCCATATTTTGCATGCACACACACATACAACAGTGCTCTCTCTCTCTCTCTCTCTCACACGCACGCACGCACGCACGCACGCACACGCGCGCACACACACACACACACACACACACACACACACACACACACACACACACACACCACAGGGTGGACTGATTGCGGTAGTTCGCAGGACCTCTAGGTACCAAGTTATTCTGGCACCACCCTTGAACTATCATGGTCCATCTCTCATAACTGTAATGTAATCTTTAAAGGACAAACTCCCATATGTGGAGATTTCGAAATTTAGTCTCATACGTGTAAACACAATCAAGATGAACTGTATACAGATACGCAACGCACATGCAGATCATCTTGAATGAGCTCAAGCCTGAAACAAGGTTTGTTTGACCCGTACCGTGAAAGGCCGTGAGATGCGATTGATGTCAATTGTAGCCCTTTTCCATTGTGTCCCTTGGTCGCCGGCTAGCCTCCATATGATTGTCTGCTGGCCTCCCTCCTCTATTGCCACTTGCAGAAAGAGGCCTGAATATAAATAAAATACTAGCTCAACTCATAATGACAATGTCTGCTGAGCAAACTCCTTAGTGCCCACTTTACCATTGTAAAGTATAAATCAAAACAACAAATAAATTGACTGATCGATTGATCGATCAATTAATCAATCACTCAATCAATTACTCAATTAATCAAAGCCGGCGCTACTTAGAAAAACAATAAGCCATGAATCAATCAATCAATCAATCAATCAATCAAAGCCTGCGCTAATTAATCAATCAATCAGTCAGTCAGTCAGTCAATCAATTAACAATCAATCAATCAAAGCCTGCAAGCGCTACATACAAAACAGTAAACCATGCAACATTGCAACAGTAAAAAGACATGTGAAACAAAGTGAAAACAATTTAACCAATAGTTTTTGTGGCAGGAGAAGTGCAGCACACGTCGTCCGAAAAGCTAGGGAACAAATGTGACCTTGACAACAATCCACCATCACATTCACGACTTCATAATAATAATAATAATAATAATAATAATAATAATAATAATAATAATAATAATAATAATAATAATAATAAAGGAGATGTTAAAGCGCTTATTCTAAAAGTAGCTTTAAGCGCTGATACAATGAAAAAGCTAACAACTAACACGCACACACACACAACGCACGCACGCACACACACCTGACTGTGGTGATGAATTGTGCATGGCTGGGGAAGTGAACTAGTGAAAGGCAGCGTTGAAGAGGTGTGTTTTGAGAAGTGATTTAAATGAGGAGAGCGTTTGACAGTTACGGACTGGGGCGGGGAGCCTGTTCCAAGTGGCGGGGCCAAGATGGGAGAAGGCACGACCGCCACGTGTTCTACATTTGTCAGAGGAAGCGCGGAGGATGCGAGATGGAGTATACAGATGGAGTAAGTCAGAGATATAAGCAAGAGAAGTCAGGTTGATAGAGTCGAAGCAGATGAAGGTCAGTTTATACAGAATGGGTTCTTGTACGGGCAGCCAATGGAGATTTTCAAGGGCGGGGCGGATATGGTCACGCTTACGCACGCGCAGAACTAAACGGGCAGCACTGTTTTGCACTCTCTGCAGTTTATCTAGCTGGGTTTTAGGCAGGCCAGAAAGGAGAGAGTTACAGTAGTCTAACCGTGATAAAACATAGGAGGTGACAAGGATTGCAGTTGCTTCGGGCGTCAGATACTGTCTAACACTGCTAATGCGCCGAAGTTAAAACAAAGCTGATCTGCACATATGACTAACATACTTATCCATTGAGGTCTCTGTCAATGAAAACACCAAGGTTTTTGACACTGTCAGAGAAAGTGATTTGATTTTGACAGACAGAGATGTGACTGGGAAGACAGGACAACTGCGAAGGACGCACACCAGCTGTGATAAGCATAGATAAGCAAATACCATCCAACTGCAAGGGACACAGAAACTCATGAGGCTCCGCAGTTGCGGGGGCTCATGAGGTTCTATGCCTCTTGCTGCCCCCAAGTTGTATCCATGTACCTCCGACAGATCGATTCTTTAGCGACGAATTTACAACTATTTCAGAAACGCACAGCTTGTTACGACTGGCAGAGGAAGAGTTCAAACCCTACTAACTGGTGGTGGAGAGAACGCTGCCCGTGGACATGTAGTAGTACAGCTGCAGCTGACAGGTTGAGCTGGACGGTCCAAACTGGATGCTCTTCAAGTCTGCAGGGGTGTCCAGCTGGCCGTAGCCAGTATCCAGGCACAAGAAGTGGTCTGAAAATTAAAATCAAAGTACACCCTTTAAAATTCTTATTGGTAAAAAGAATATTAAAATGAATATGTTGGGTGTTTTTTCCATCACACTGAACCCCCACATTCAAAGTGGTCTGAAAATAAACTTTTAAAAAAGTTGGCGCGGTCTGAAACGAAAATGAACTCCAATACGTCTCAGTGGTCTCAAAATGAACACAAACTCCCCAAACTCAAGGTGTTCTCAACATGAAAAGGAGCACCTCAAAATTCCAAGTGGTCTGAAAAATGAAAATCAATCCCCAAACTCTAATCCTAGAAACATTGATACACCTGCAATGCCCCCTCTCACCTCCCCCCCCCCAACCAGTCACACAGTCAAAAGATGGTATGACTGTGTGTGACTCACTAACAGAGTTTGGGTGTAAGTAAGGGTTAAACAGAATAGTCAAAATGAGTACAAATCAAAATCACAAAGGAAGAAACTGTAAAAGAAAGCAACAAATGTTAAGAAACTAATATGGCCACCATGACCGTCAAGATGTGGTTGGGCCATGGTTCATGACATTCGTCACAGTCAAAGGGCATCAGGCATCATCACTAATACCTTTACATTTACCCATTGGTTATCAGCAGCGCTTTTTGTCAAGGTGATTCCTGCAGGAATCACCTTGACAAAAAGCACTGCCGACAGCCAAAGGTTTATCTTTCAAACCAGTGACATAACGTGACCGTTTTTTTTAAAATGATTTCATGAAAGACTGACCACTGGGACTGCCGTTGTGGTCGTAGTTTGGTGCTGTGCCATTGACATGCACCAGACCGTTGCAGTGATCCCACTGTTTGTTTCCGCTGCTGACATCCGTCCAAGTGCAGTAATACGAGTCCGTCTGGAAGGCACAATCACCTACAAAGACAAATGAACACGGTAATGACATGTACAGGCTAGAGAGGGCTAATTCATCAATACCAAATACGTGACTGCCAAGCGTGTAAAATGCAGAGAAGAACCCAACAGAGAAAGAAACACGCTTAGCGTGTTTCTTTCTCCGTTGTCTTCTTCTCCAAAGGCTTGTGGTGTTGGACGGGTGTTTTCCCCATCAAACTGGTAATTACACGTATAGATGAAAGCTGAGAGTGGTGAAATTCTAAGAGAAAGGCACTTTGCAAGCATTTGTGCAGCTTCACTCCTGCAGTCTCTGTGAAATTTATGTAAGAAAGGGTATTATGTTTTAGAATGTGGAAATTTCTGTACATAAGATGTGTAACCTTTTGGCTGTCAGTCGTGGTTCTTGTCATGATAATTCCTGCAGGAATCATAGTGGCAAAGAGAGCTACCGACAGCCAAAGGGTTAATGTACAGATTTTAATCTTCCTCTCTAGCATGTGTGCTGGTCTCTGATTTTGATGCTTACAGCTCTAGGCCATGATGTTGAAAATCACATACCACGAGCAAACACAGCCACAGCCAAGCTATGTATGCTGATTTGTGATTTAGAACATTACAGCTCTAGACTGGAAGCTGAAAATCAAGGACCACCAAAACACTCAGGAGCACTACTGACAAGTGGTGGTCTTTGATACTGGATCTCTTGGCTCTAAGTCGTATGATCCCAAATCACAAACCAACACACAATATCCCATTATAGCATAGGTGGAGTGTTTGTATACTATCATTTCTAGACAGACCGAGCGACTTCCATTCTCAAACTGTTTGAATCAGTCACCGAGAGCGAAACCCACCGCACACTGACCAACACTCAACACAAATAGCTACAAGGAAAGTAGGACTAACAAGAAACATAAATCTTCATGAACCCCTGCAACTGCGGGGGCTCATGAGGATTAATGTCTCTTATGCCAGTGCATTGACCATGTCAAATCATGGATGACCACCAACAAACTGATGTTAAATGATGGCAAAACTGAAGCAATGTTGGTAGCTAATCCAAGATTATCTTCGTCCCTGCCTTTACCGTCATCATTGTCTGTGGATGGAACACTCATTGGCTTCTCTGCGAGTGTGAGAAACCTGGGTGTTACACTTGACAGCGAGTTATCTATGTCACAGCATGTCAGTGCAGTGTGTAGATCCGCTTATCTGGAACTTCGTCGTATTAGTTCAGTTCGTCACCTGCTGACCGTGGATGCCACTAAAACACTAGTTTGTGCATTTGTGCTGTCCAAGCTAGATTATTGTAACTCTTTGCTTTGTGGCTGCCCTCAGTATCTCATTGATCGCCTCCAAAAAATTCAGAACAATGCAGCCCGGCTTGTTGTGAGAGTCCGTAAGACTGAGCATGTCACACCCATCTTGAAGTCCCTTCACTGGCTACCTGTGTCCTCACGTATTCAATATAAAGTTATGTCAATCTGTTTTAACTGCCTTTCAGGCACCAGCCCAGAATACTTGTCCTCTTTGCTGCATGTGTATACACCCTCTCGTGAGCTCCGCTCCTCTTCTGATAAACGGAAGTTGTGTGTACCTTCTGTCCAAACTAAAACATTTGGTCAGCGCACTTTTGTTTATCAAGCCCCAGTGTTATGGAATACACTTCCTCTTGAGGTCAGAAACAGTGAGTCTGTCTCTGACTTCAAGAGGTCGTTGAAAACTCACCTCTTCAAGCTTTACTTTGAATAACTGCCAGTGTTTGATGCCTTAGTTGTAGTTCTGCAATCCTCCTTGTTTAGACTGAATGTTAATTAGAATATAAATTATTATGTATGTATTGTTGTTTAGTTTATTGTAAAAGTGGTGTGTTCGGGCATTGTGCTTTGTTTGTTATGTGCATATGTCATTGTATTTTTATTTTTGTGTACAGATTGTAAAGCGCTTAGAGCTTTTGAGTAAGATTAAGCGCTATATAAATACTCATTATTATTATTATTATTATGGGCAGCGTTTGTCTTGCAAATTAACTCATTCAGCTCTGACTCACTACAGCAGGAGATGGGTTGACCATGATAATTCAAGGGTGGTGCCAGATTAGCTTGGCACCTGTCAGCGCCAAGGTAATCTGGCACTACCCTTGAATTATCATGGTCGATCCATCTCCTGCAACAAGTGCATAGTCGTTAGATGACGCCTACAAAATTTGGGAAATACATGTGTCGGTATAAATGAGTTAACAGTGTGCGACAAAACCTTCCTACTCTAAGATGCCACACCAGTCATCACGGCGATTGATGGCACCAGCGAGCACTAGTCGCCGCCCGGTGGCTGGTGCACTCGGGTGCCATTAAAGACCTCGAACCTCCCACTAAGAAGGAAACGGCCAGCCAGGCCACCGTCCACACAGCAGAAACGGAGAGTCAAACAACGACCGACCCTCCACGGACCGTGACAGCAAATAAGAAGACCGGCACGACACCACCTGCAACCCAGGAGAAAGACACCTCAACCGAGGCCCCACCAACACCAACCACACAAGACACGGGCACGGACCCGCCCCCTCAACTCCAACCACCATCGACGGGCAACGGACCAGTCGCCGGCCCGTCACCAACAACAAGAAGACGCCACCGACCTCCGAAAAGCGTCAGACAACAGCGCCCACCACTCCTCGCCACGCCGCCTCCGCCTGCCACCCCAACACCGCCATCCACCCTGTCCACGTCAGCGCCCGGCCCCTCGACCAAGAATTGACTGGCCGCCGCCACCACCACCCTACCTTCCCAGACCCTACTTCAACCGGCCACGGTGTCCCCGGCCGACTCCACCACCACCGCCACCACTCCTGCAACATCTTCTGGAGTGGCTGGCCTACCACCACCCACCAGCCTGGCGCTAGGCAACGGTCCCCCCCGGCCTACCACCTGCCTCCTCCACCACCAACCACCCGGCCCCGGCAGTATCATCAGCCAGCTGCGCGACGGAGCGGCAAACAGACAGCGAGACAACTTCTCCCCCCCAAACCCCCTGGCCCACCCCCCCCCCCCCCCGGACGAAATCAACGGAAGTTGGAAGTCCCTGTCCCTGTTCAATTTCATCATCATCATCGACAAAACCTAGAGCTACTCACCACAGCTGGCTTCGTCAGTATATTGTGGGCAGTCTCGTCGGAAGTCGCACACTTTGCTCTGAGGTATGATCGTGTTGGCCGCATCCCCACAACTGAACGTTGCCCCTGTGTTGATTGACTGGTTCACTGCCAACACAGAGAAAAAACACACAATTAAACAATAAATACATTTACTAACCTCTTGCCAATGCAGCCACCAGTAATGGGTAGACTATCGAAAACCGATGAGGTCGTCATTGTGCATGACTTATATTTGTGGGTGCGGGTGTGGCTGACCAAGCCAATCCTGGAGCCACACCTGCGAGGGCAATGGGGGCACTGGAACGTAGCTGTGGGGACAGTCGACGCTGTCTTTCTGCGAGCTCTGGCACTGGTGATCCGTTCGCGCCGATTTTGTTCAAAGAGCATGCAGGCTTTCCTGGTGGTGGCACGCCAGCCAGATCTGTCTTGTGCTTCTGCTTCAAGTTCCTTTACCGGGAAGACGCAGTACTTGAGGCTGTCTTTTATGCAGTCTTTGAAGCATTTCTTTGGCCGTCCTTGCTTCCTGTGGCCTTTTGAGAGTGCACCATACAGGAGTTGGCGTGGCATGCGAGAATTATCCATGCGTATGACATGACCTGTCCAGCAAAGTTGTCTCTTTAAGATCAAGGCTTCAACACTCACTAAGCCAGCATTGTCCAGGACTTCCAGGTTTGTCACCTTGTCTTGCCATTTGATGCCCATGAGTGAGCGCAGGGATCTCATGTGGAAACGTTCAAGCTGCTTGAGGTGCTTTCTGTACAGCGTCCATGACTCACAGCCATAGAGGAGGCTGGGGAGGACTACTGCCTTGTAGACTTTGATCTTGGTGGAGAGCTTGACGTTGTTGTTATTCAACACACGAGTGCGCAGACGACCCAGGACTTGGCTGGCTTTGCTGATGAGAGCTGCGATTTCCTTGTCGATAGTACCGTCAGGAGAGATGATGCTCCCCAGGTACCTGAACTGGTCGACATTCTTCAGCTCGGTGCCTTCGATATACACTTTGGGTGGGTGGGTGGGGGTGTGTGTTGGGGGGCGGCTCTTGTGCCTGGGGCTGGTTGGTGCAGGACCTCGGTCTTGCTGAGACTGATGGTGAGGCCAAACAGTCGAGAGGCTTCCGAGAACCTGTTGACGATGGTCTGGAGGTCAGACTCCGTGTGCGCCATCAGCGCACAGTCAACGGCAAACAGCGCCCCAAGGATCAGTCTCTCGATGGTCTTGGACCTGGCGTTCAGTCGACGGAGGTCGAAGAGAGAGCCGTCGAATCTATACTTCAGGTACACTCCTTTCTCAAGGTCGCGTACTGCATGAGTCAGGACACACGTAAAGAACAGGTTGAACATCACGGGGGCAAGAACACAACCTTGTTTCACACCGTTGGAAATGTCGAAGGGTGCGGATGTGTCGCCGTTTGACTGGACAACTCCTACTATTCCATCATGGAAGAGGCGGATGATGTTGGTGAACTTCCTGGGGCAGCCGAGCTTTGCGAGGATGACCCAAAGCGCTTCTCTGCTTACGGTGTCAAATGCTTTGGTCAGATCTATGAAGACAGCGTAGAGGTCCATGCGCTGCTCAATGCATTTCTCCTGGTGCTGTCTCACAGAGAAGGCCATGTCGACTGTACTGCGGCCAGGTCTGAAGCCACACTGAGCCTCTGGGAGTGCTTCCTCAGATACAGAGCTGATCAGGCGGCTGAGGATGACTCTCGCGAGGATCTTGCCAGCAATGGACAAGAGTGAGATCCCTCGGTAATTGGCACAGTCTGCTTTGCTGCCCTTGTTCTTGAACAGGGAGACGATTGTAGCATCTCTAAATTCCTGTGGCATGTTCTCCTCTGCCCAGATGCATGTCAGAATGTTGAGGAAGGCGTCAAGAGTCTCAGGTCCAACTGCTTTGAAGACCTCTGCGGGGAAGCCGTCCATGCCTGCAGCCTTGCCGGAACTAGTCTGGTTGATCGCTTTCTTGATCTCGTCCAGGGTTGGCGGGAGGTCAAGGTCATCCAGTGTCGGCTTCTGTGGAATCATGTCCAGTGCTGCGGGATCGACAGTGGAAGGCAGGTTCAGCAGATTTGAGAAGTATTCTCTCCAGCGCTCAGTGATGCTGCCTTTGTCCTTCAGCAAGGTGAAGCCGTCGGAAGAAAAGAGAGGGGTTGTGCTGGGTCTGGCAGGGCCGTAGACAGCTTTCATAGCGCTGAAAAACTCCTTGGAGTTGTTGGATTCAGCAAAGTGTTCAAGTTCTTTTGCCTTGCTGTCCCACCAGGTGTCCTGCATGTTGCGGAGCTCTCTCTGGGCTTCTCTCTGGAAGTGTTTGAAGCGGTCTTTCTTGGACAAGGAGTTGATGTCGTTCTGCTACTCGATGACGGCACTGCGCTTTTGCTCCAGTATCTTGTTGTTCCCTTCATTGTTCTCATCGAACCAATCCTGGTGTACCCTCTGCCTTGGTCCAAGCACGTCTTTGGCAGACTCCGTCACCATCCCCTTGAACTGGTTCCACATTTCAGTTGGGTTGCCAGTCAGCGGTCATCAAGGTGGGACTGGAAGTTTTCCTTGACGTCCGGGCGCTTCAGCTTGGCCAGGTTGAATGAAGGTCGGGTGAGCTTCGGCCTCTTCCTGTGTGCTGGTACAATGTGCAGGTTGAGGACAGACCGCACCAGCCGATAGTCGGTCCAGCACTCGGCTCCTCTCATGGCTCTGGTGATTCTGACATACGAGTATCCCGCTGGCGGACAATGACATAGTCTATGAGATTCCACTGCTTGGATCTGGGATGCATCTAGCCTGAAGAGGGTGTTGGTTATGGTGAGTCCATTCTCAGCACACAATGTCAGCAGCAGCAGGCCATTGCTGTTCATCTGGCCCAGCCCGTGTGGGCCCATCACTCCTTCCCAGCAGTCACATTCACGCCCATCTCGAGCATTGAAGTCACCAAGCACGATGAGTTTGTCACTTGCAGGAGTGGACTTCAGGAGGGAGTCGAGGCTCTCATAGAACGCCTCCTTGTCGTCATCGGCATTGGTGAGTGTCGGAGCATAGGCGCTGATGATTGTGACATGTCGGGTGTGGGAGATTGGGAAACGGAGCTTCATCACTCGTTCGCTGATGCCAGTGGGAAGAGAAGGCAGCTGTCGGAGGAGCGTAGTGCGGATGGCGAAGCCAACTCCGTGTATCCTGTCCTCGTTCTTAGCTTTGCCCTTCCAGAAAAAGGTGTACCCACCCTCAGGTTCACAGATCGAGCCTTCGTCAGCAAATCTGGTTTCACTAAGAGCCGCAATGTCAATCTTATATCTCGCCAGCTCCCTGGCTATGAGGGCTGTTCTTCTGTGCGGTCTCTGCGTCTGATCTCTGTCCAACAGGGTTCGTACGTTCCATGTACCGAGGATAAGTTTCTTTCTTTGTTTTTCTTTTCGACCGCATAAAAGGGTTAAACCGCCAGCCGCGGTAAGCTGATCGGTTTGGTGTAGGGCAGGCAATGTTTGGAACACTTTTTCTAGTTCCCTCCCTTACTAGGGTGAGCAGTGCTGTCCTGAAGAGGGCTGCTCAGTCGCCTGGGATGCTGCCGAACTTCCCTGCTGCCCCTGGTACAGGGAAGAGCGACCACTGGTCCACAGACCGCCTACGTGCAGGTTCGGAGCTACGGCTCCCAGAAGTAACCTCTACCTGTCGGTTCGCCCGTTCCCCATCGCCGCAGGGCTTCTGGAGGAGGCAGAAGAAAAAAGAAGATGAAGAAGCAGATTTGGTGAAGATGAAGATCCATGCACAAAACCTGCGCGTGAATGAGATTTTGGTGGAGAAGCTGTTGCGCTGGAGCAACCCCACCCTCTCGGCCGCAGAAATCAGAGTCCAGTGGCACGATGAGACGTTACAACTGGTAACTTCCTTGGCTGCAGTAGATGGCCATGTCTTCTTCTGTGCTCTGACATGCCCTATGCACTCCACAGTGCACTGATGACCCGTCCTCTTGGCCGTTGAACCCTTGATCGAGTTTCCTCCGCCCAGTCGACCGGTGACAGACTTCGCATGCTAGGACAAGCAAGTCCTGCCTCACCAGGGGTTTGAGACCCCCGGTTTCCCCTCACTTGGTTTAGCCAGCCAGTCGAAGCTGTTGCCCGTGGTGTGGCCGCTGCGCATGCTGCAGCTACGTGGAGCCACAAGTGAGAGTTGAGTGTCAAAGTGGGTACCTATACTGGTGGACTACTCTCTAACCTTCGAGAGACGACTTGTTCCCCCCCCCCCCCCCCATTATAGGTGAAACCCCCTCCTTGAATACTCCAGCCACCAGAACTGCAAACAGTATCAGTGTCTGCATGCACAAGGAGGGTAAGTACATCATTTTGAACAGTATCAGTGTCTGCATGCACAAGGAGGGTAAGTACATCATTTTGATACGTGCGCCGCCAATGAAAAGATATCCTCTATCTCTTTGACACCTGGACATAATACAAATAAAAACACACATACACAAACAAGAAGGTGCACTACTAAATGTGGTCGGGTAAATACCCTGATTTTCCACAGTAGATGCACAAGACAATACACAACAATGTAACGATACAAATTTTGCCTCGAGTTATAGAATACTCACAAACCGGGTAGGTGAGGCTAGCGCTGGTAGAAATGTACACATAGCAAGGGGAATTACTCAGCGCTGGACAGACAAACAGTTAGATCCTTTGCCCCCGCTTATCAGGAACCCAATCGCCAGCCCACAGAAAAATTACGCAGGTATAGAACAAGACGAACATATACATCCCTATATAGGCGATTGGGTGCCTGATAGGCGGGAGCAGGGGATCGAACTGACCACACTGACAATTACTTGCTCACCTTGGCTACAGCTGCTGTCATAGAGTTTGAAATCATCCAGAGCAATATCACCATGGTAACCATTGCCTACGGATGCCGTGACCACGATCTGCACACCAGAAACAAAATGAAAGATAAATAAATCGAAGTTCTGTGAAGCGCGTATACGCACACTTAAACCTTTCATCATTAAACTTCACCCACTAAACACCATGGCCACATTTCCACATTTTGCAGGTTTCACCTAAGGAGTATGCACTAGCTGAAGGAGGTGCAGCGACCATAACAATTCAAGGGTAGTGCCATCAGATGCCACACTAATCTGGCACTACCCTTGAATTATCATGGTTGATCCATCTCTTGCTGCAGTGCCAGGGCCAAACAGGTTAAATTAAATAGTCTTCGAGAAGACGTAAACCTTAAAGTTCTATCATGGCCGATGGCGCACAGACGGCAGACCACTGGCCAAGTACACTTTTGATTCACTTTTGAGGTCCTGACTTCAACTGTTCTATGCTAGTTACTCTGCATGCTACAAAATATTAACTGCATTTGTCCTGAATTTTTGTTATATCTGAAGTTTACTGTACCTGGAAGCTGTCATAGGGAGCAGATATACTCATGAACCCCTGGTACCACACGTTGCCCTGGTCGCCCGACAGAGAAAACCCGATGCCAGTATCCTGCAGGGCACCCTTGTTGCTGTAGAAGTAGGTGGCATTCAGAGTACCGATGGTGGAGCCGTACATGTGGTACCAGAAAGTGAAGCAGTAGTCAGGAGAGCTGGTACTGATGGGAATCACCTGCGAGCTGAGCCGAGCAAAATTGCCGGGGCGCTGCGGGGCGCTGGATTCGATGTAGATGTATTCACCTGTACAGACAAAAAGCGAGAGTTTGTACAGACCATCAAGTACTGGGCTCGATGTAGACGCATGCACATGTGCAGGGGAAGTGATTGATATAGGTCAGCCTCAGCATATTAATTGTTCTTGCCAAAACTAACGTCATTTACAGGTCAGGCTAACGTCAGCTTTTTTTCGTTGGCCCGTACACATCTGTGCATGGTTGATCAAGCCCCGAGGGTCGGTACACACTCATTATAAACTGCTGCAGTTGTTATTAAATGTGACTGGGTAGAATAATATGTACTGAAAAATCGTGTTCACCAGACTTTTGTGTCATCAGAGTTTGTGATAACTGGACTCGAATGTACCTTAACCCCTTCACTGCTGAGAAAAGTTGAACACCACCAAACTGCAAGAGGTATAGATTCTCATGAGTCCCCACAGATGCGGGGGCTCATGAGGATCTATGCTTCTTGCTGAAACCACTTTGTATCAATGTTCCTCGGAGAAATGGGGGTCTCTGACATTGAATTTATAATGATTTTTTCAAAAACACAATCTGAGTCCTCTACCACTGACAGGGTTAACGGTCTGTCAACTGATAATGAAACACAACAAAATGACCTGCAGGTTTGCCAAGAGTGTGGTCAGCGGGTGGCCCTGTGCCAAGAGAGCCGGTGGTGCCACTGTTGACCAGCCAATCAAAATTGTCGTTAGTGTCCTGCATCCAAGCGCAGGTGTCTCCGTCCTCAAAGTCACAGTCGGCAAGGTCCAAACAGCTCTTGGGCAAGACCCGAATATCGTCAATGGCAATGTCGCCCAGGTAATTGCTGCCAACGATACCTTCAAACACAATCTGTGGAGACAGCCGAGACAGAGAATGTAGTACAATTTTAGTGATGAGGAAGAAACAAATGGGAAAAAACAAACACTATTGATACTACTGACGTTGTCCGGACCTGTACATAAGTGTTGGTAATAGTGATATCTGACTTTTGATATACCTGACTTGTTCATTATAAGCAGAAACTGTTTTGAGCCACCCCCCTTCTGAGAGATTACCAGCTGCCATAAACACTTTTCATCCTGATACACATGTGATTATGATAGTTCAAGGGTGGTGCCATAATACCCTTGAACTAAAATGATTGATCTATTTCCTGAACTGTAATGCAGCCTTCATAGGACAATAAGCAATTTTTAAAAAAATCAGCCTCAGGATGTACATAGGTTAAAAACCATCATTTAGGCGGTTGCATGTAACTGATGGTCTTTCATGAGAGGTTAAACTTAATGCCCTTCAAAGCTTCTTTCGTAAGAGCACCTGTCTATCTAAACCAACTGTTTATTGCCAAAATAATGCGGTTTCTCTGTTCTACTGCATGTGATTTCTGTTATATGATAATATCTCACTTTGTTCACGAGTAGCGGACTCTTTTTTGTTGCTTTTATCTTACTGTAGGTGTAATCTTTTATATCTCCAGCAAAACGTTTTTTTTTTTCCTTCCTTCACAAAAGGCTTAACAAACTGAACCTTAAAGTACCATTATGCATAAATCTGAAGACACATTTCAGCACCATTTGCGTTTGTTATGCCTTGTCGACACACCTAATGAACTTTAACAGCAGTGTGGTCACGCAGCAAAAGCACATGCGTAATCGCACTTATTCATTCAGCGCTACCGTTAGGGTGCCAATCTATTTTTAGCTGTTTCTTGCACTGACAGCGTTGTATTTTTAGAACGGAGTGAAATCATTGTCAGGTTACTTGACATAAACACGACGTGTGCTGAACTGGATTGTCTTGTGTCTAAATGAACCATAACTAGACCTGTGTGTAGCATTTCGAAACCATCTGTTACAGAAAAGTGTATCTTTGAACATTTACGGCGGTAGTGGGCCTTTAAGGTATGTTTCCATATAGTGATGCGATTGTGGTGCGGTAGGCCATGCAACTAAAATGTAGCCGAGCAGCAGCTGGCAAATATAAGCTTTTGTACACAGCAGCACAACTTGCCAAATCGCGCCGTTTATTTTGTCTTAAAGGTTTAAAAAAGAATCTGTCGCAGACTGAAAATTTCAGCATGCTCCATTCGCTGTGGAAACACATTTTAACTTATTGCGCACTGACACACTAGTGCAGGATGTGGATTGACCATGACAGTTCAAGGGTGGTGTCACTGAGAAGAGCTTGGCACCTGTAGGCACCAAACTCTTCTGACACCACCCTTGAACTGTCATGGTCAATCTGTCTCCAAAATCACGACATAGACCTTCAGCTGAGATCTCCCAAATGTGAAAATTGCGTCCTCCGGGCATAATGACCTTAAAATTGTTTGCCTCACTTCTGACTGACAGTCCACAACCACACCACTTTCCCATTGTGCACACGGGTACGAGTCATTCTTATTTATATGTCCTCTATTTCTGTCGCCGTCCCCATCGCATCGCTATATGGAAACAACGCAAAGGTTGACCCTTTGGCTGTCAGCAGTGGTTTTTGTCTTGCTGATTCCTGCAGGAATCAGCAAGACAAAAACCACTGCTGACATCGAGAGGGTTCCAAATTCCCACAAACTGTGTGAATCATCTTAGGAAGGTTACAAAGTAAAGTAAGTTATAGCACTGTCAGGGGAGAATTTTTTGTGTGAATCATCCCTTTGGGGATGGCACGCCAGTGCAGGAGACAAAAAAAAATCATGACCGTTCAAGGGTGGTGCACAGGATGTAACCAGCAACTGACCTGGAACTTTTCCATGTTCTGTATCTCAACGGAGGCCGTGCGCCACTGGTCCCCTTGGTTCTCAAGGAGCGACCACAGCACATTGGCCCCACTGTCAGACACACCGAGCCCGACAGGCACGATGTAGACGTAGAACGTGCCCACAGTTGCGCCGTACATGTTGTACCAGAAGTTGAGACAGCTGCCGGCAGTCGGGTCGTACGGTTTACTGTAGAGCAGTGCTTTATCGCCAGGTCGACGTGGCTGAGATGAGTCAATGTACATGTAGTGGCCTGTTGTCAAAGCATGAAATAAATAAACTGCCTGACTGACTAGAACTACTCAAGAATGAAAGAAACATGCTTAGAAAGGAAAAGTACAACACAACTGTTTGAACTTGTCCTTTCTAAGTTCGTTTTAACCCATATGACTCCTCGGCCGCATTTCCCCAATTTTGGAGGTGTTATCTAATGACCATGTACTAGTTGTAGGAGATGGATTGCTCGTGATAATTCAAGGATAGTGCCAGATGAGCTTGGCGCCTTCAGGCGCCAAGCTCATCTGGCACTACCCTTGAATTATCATGATCAATCCATCTCCTGCTGCAAGGTGTTGGGGCTAAATGGGTTAAAGAAACACATTTACAAACAAAAGGTACAAACAGTAAACTAGCTGTGCTGTACACATACTTTTCCTTTCTAAGTATGTTTCTTTCTTTGCTGAGTATTTCTGTGCAATTTATACACTGGCACTCACCTTTGTAGTTTGGATTTGACTGACTGCACAGGCAACAAGAAAGGCAAAGCTCTTAAGGCTCACATGCATGAACGATCCTGTTCTCACATAAGTGAACGGTAGGCTTTTGTACCTGCGATGTTTTCTCAAAATGTATGCAATTTTCACACTTTTGTCCCATAACCCTTGCCCTTCGCAAGAAGTGAACCAAAATAGTATGCATAGAAAGGTCTTATCACCTACCTTTCTACCAAATTTGGTTGAAAAGTTTGCAAAAGTGCTGAAAAAAACTAAAAATCTTTTTCCACATCATTTGCCAAACTTTGTGACCCTTGACCTTTCCGAGGGGTCATCCAAAGTAGCACGCATACAAAGGTCTTGCCAAATTTTATCTCTGGACCAAGTTTGGGTTTGAATTTGTAAATAGTATTGGAGAAAAAAAAAATTCAAAAAGCAATAGCTATAAATTTGTGACCTATTTCCTCATCTCTTGTGACCCTTGATCTTTCCAAATTAGCATGCATAGGAAGGTCTTGCTATCAGGTATCTCTGTACCAAGTTTGGGTTTGAAGTTGTCAGTAGTATTTGAAACATTTTGGGTCAAAATATGGCTTTTTGGACATATTTCCTTTATCCCTTTTGACCTTGACCTTTGAGAACTGAAATTGGTATGTTTAGAAAGGTCTTGCCACAAAGTATACTTGGGCCAAGTTTTAAGACTGTTGCTTAAACAGTCTCTGAAAAAATGCCAAGATTATAAGTTTACCACAGACCACGGGGGATGGACGGCCACTTGCCCAGAACACAGACTCACTTTTGCTTCACAATTGAGCCAATAATTGATAACACTCATACTTAATCAGTGCAATTCAAATATGGAACATGTGTTGGTGTACGTATCATACTTCTTTTAACTGGGAAGCAAAGACCATATGCATCTTTCCTTCAGAAAACATTTTCATACTTTATACGTTCATTACAGTTTTACTACAATTGAGTTTAACCTACAGCTCAGAGACATAGGAAAAAAATAAAAAGTGTTCTGTCCCATTATAAGGATAATGATTTAGTTTAACCTGTTCAGTGCCGAGAAAATCTAAACACACCCAACTGCAAGAGGTATAGATCCTCATGAGCCCCTGCAGTTGCGGGGGCTCATGAGGATCTATGCCTCTTGCTGGCCTCACTTTGAATCCCTGTTCTTAGGATAAGTAGGGTTTATTGATTTTGAACTGACGAAGACCATAGAAACAGTTTCCATCAATAGGCGCTGAATGGGTTAAGTCACAAAACTATACAATCCAGACCAAAAAGGTGACTTCCCCCCCCCCTCCCCCCCACCCCCGTCTCTCTCTCTCTCTCCCCCCTTATTATTTTTATTATTTTTTTAGTTACCCTTGAAGACGGTTTCACAACTACCTACTCTCCACTTATACCTAATTATTCTCTTACTGAATTTGATTTTTTTGCTTTGTTATCATGACTTATTCCTTGTTGTGTACCGTGCTACATGCTGGGGTTTTTTTCCCCGGGGTCCTCCCGTTTTTCCCCGAGGTAGTCCTCAACTTGAAGGTGATATAAAGTTTGCCTTCGGGTTGGTGTTTAGCAGGCTTTGTGTATTAGACACTCAGCCTACTTCGTGCCCAAGGGTAATCCCCGTTCGTTCTCTCTCTCTTTCTCTCTCTCTTTCTCTGGCCTCTTCTACACGCCTTTTCTTTCGCTCGCTCCTGCACGTGCTTGCACATACTCTTGTCTCTCGTGTTCAGGTTCTTTCCGAGTCTCTCTCACGATTTTTCGTTGACGTCATTTTTACTTTTTCCGCACTTTTGTTCTTCCTTTTTTTTTATATTTTACGTCACCTCCTTCAGTTGCCACATTCCTTCTGCCAATGAAGATAAGTAGCGGCTAATCTCTCTGTTTGTTTGTTTGTCTATTTTGACAAAGGGTATTTACCCGAAATATTAATAAACTGTGTTGTACCCGTCTTTTCTAAGCGTGTTTCTTTCTCCGTTGGGTACTTCTTTACAAAACTATACGATTTCCATTCTATAGAATGGAAATCACAAGTGATAAACACCCGAAGCAATTTTAACCCTTTTAGCCCCAAGGTCCCATTTCTCAAATTTAGGAGGTGTTGCCTAATGATTACGTACCAGTTGTAGGAGATAGATTGATCACGATAATTCAAGGGTAGTGGCAGATGAGCTTGGCGTGAAGGCACCAAGCTCATCTAGCACTGCCCTTGAATTATCATGATCAATCCATCTCCTTCTGCAGTGCCTCAGGGCTAAAAGGGTTAATGACATTTCAAATACTGACGGGCACTAATCGGACATTTTAGCCATGAAATCAGTCGATGACCGGTGTCCAATATTTACTTGCATATCTCTTGAATAACAGAAAAAAAAAGATCTCTACAAAGTGCTCAAAATGCGATTGGACTGCCACTGGTCCTGCCAGTGCATGGGGCTAACGCAGCTGATGGCGGTCTGATCCTGAGGATGCGGTCTTTCATCTCTATTGGAACTTCTGTCATCAGTAAATGGCGTTCAAATATTAAACAAATATCCAAAACAAGACAATCTCTAACGCACCCTGTCTGGTACCATAAGTGTGATCGTTGGTCGGTCCGGTACCAGTTGTGCTTGTGGCACCCGAGTTGAGCGTCCAGTCAAACGTGTCGCGCGTCGACTGTGCAAAGCCACACAAGTTGTGCTCCTCAAAGTCGCACACAGCTGTACAAAACAGTCATGAGGCCAACACCATTAACCCTCTGGTTGTCGGTAGCAGTTTTTGTCATGATGATTCCTGCAGGAATCCTTGCCACAAAAATCGCTACCAACAGCAAAAGAGTTACATGATAATCATCATCATCATAACAATGTGCCTTCTCATTCATTTATTTTGCCTAGATTTCCCTTCAGCAGCAAACACAAGTGTCAATAAACAGGCAATACCCTTGATATATCTTCATCAATGCATCTTGTCCAACTGATGCACAGACGTATGACTATTATAGCATACAAGTGGAGTGTTCATATATACTATCATTTCTAGACAGACCGAGCGACTTCCATTCTCAAACTTTTTGATTCATAGTCACTGAGAGCAAAGCTCGAGGTGACTATGAATCAAAAGTTTGAGACTGGAAGTCGCGAGGTTCACATACTGTACTATCATTTCTTGACCCACCTCACAACTCCCATTCTGAAACTGTTTGAATCATAATCATTAAGAGTGAACTTTCATTTCGAGACCGACCTCGCGACTCCCATTCTGAAACTGTTTGAATCATAGTCATTGAGAGCAAATAGTATACGAACACTCCATTTCTAAGTTTTATAAGACCTTCCACAACATGAATCCAGTCAACAAAATCAAACAATGCAGACGAAAGTTTCGCTTTAGCCTGTTTGTCGACTGTGCCGGTCTGAGCTGTTAATTGCTGATTCTGTTGAGTTTCGCTGCTTTGTAGAACAAACAAGGTAAACATTGAATATCTACAGCAGTGACGATAAATAGTAAAGGTTTGCGTCTTTCACTTTCATACGTTTTTATCGCTTTCGTGAGGCGCGTGATGTCGCTGATTCTAGTGTAGAGTTAAGCAGTGGTTTTTCTGCCAGCTAGAGGGGTACTATGGACCCCCAGAAAGCACAGCGCGGTAAGACTAGGACTTACGGTGTGGGGTTAGTTGCTATGTAAAAGTGGTCCTGAAAGGTTCTATAAGTATATCTCCTACACCCAGAGCACTTGACCCTATGACTGAGAATGAAGGATTTTTAACCAATTCAACCTCATGGCCGCATTCTCAACTTTTACGTGTCACTAAACAACTACATACACGATGGAATGACCATAATTCAAGGGTAGGGCCAGATTAGCTTGGCGCCATCAGGCGCCAAGCTAATCTGGCCCTACCTTTGAATTATCATTGTCGATGCATCTCCTGCTGTAGTGTGTTGGGACTAAATGGGTTAACCCAACTGTGCGTGCAGCCACTAGTACTGTCAACAGTACCTGTGCCGCATACCACAAGGGGTGTTACAACACAGCAAAGTTTGTTTCCAAGCATATTTTGTCTAGTGAAGAAAGTTAAGCAACTGTATAGACCTGGGGGAGGGCAAAAGCCTTGGTACACCGTGACGTCATCCAAAGCAATGTCGCCCTGGTAACCGTTTCCACGCTGGCCTTCAAACATGATCTGAGAAGACAAACAGAAGCACAATTACAAACCAATATAATATCACAAACAGCAAAAACCCAAAACAAAACATCCACAATGTCGACTTGACCGAGACATTTTTAAAAATGTGCAACATGAATATTCTTTAACCATTTAGCGCCGAGGGCATATTTCCCACATTTTGGAAGCGTTAGGTGATGAATTAACTAATTTAAGGGTAGTGCCAGATTAGCTAATCTGGCATAACCCATGAATTATCATGGTCAATCCATCGCCTGCTGTAGGGCGTTTGGGCTAAATGGGTTTCATGAAACCAAACACACACACACAGCTACTATTTTTCAATGTATTTTCTCCCAAACTTCCGATATTCTACAAACGCAACGCATGCTTGGAAACAACCAATACTTTAGATCTGCGACTGGCATTTCTTTTACAAGAAATAAAATTAAATAAGCAACATATCTTCCACCCGACGCAATCAGTACTATTCTCCCTTGCATTTACTTTGAAAGCAATTACACAAAGTAAACACAAACGTTGCCCACCTTTGCATTTGTCACTGTTCCAAGCTCCACCCACGCCTGCTTCCACATGTTACCCTGGTTGCCGGCCTTCGTCCACAGCTTGGTGTAGGTCTGCGAAGCCGCCCCACCCATGTACATGCTCAGCTGGTTGACGTCCGTGCCGTACATGTGGTACCAGAAGCTCGCACATGCAGCCGCCGGGGTGGAGAAGGTTGGACTCAGGATGCGGGCAGAGTCGTTCACGCTGTTGCTGGAGGTCTCGATGTAGATGTAGTAGCCTGCGGACGAAGGAAATACCTCTGAAGCTTTTCAACACAACCACCCTTGACTCACCCGTACAGTGCCGAGAAAATGCGAACACCACCCAAATGCAAGATGCACAGATCCTCATGAACCCCCGCAGTTGCGAGGGCTCATGAGCGTCTATGCCTCTTGCTGACACCACTTTGAATCCATATTCCTGGGACATGTAGTTTTTTTTTAAGTTGTGAATTAACGAAGATTGCAGAAACAGTCTGCGTGAGCTGGCACTGAACAGGTTAAAGCCTGCCATAAACCCTGTACAGACAATTACAGTGTTTCACATTGAAATGCCATCATCGCCTGTACACGCTATATAGCAGGTTTTAATTAACCATTTAACCACAAGGCCGCATTTGCTGAATTTGGGAGTTGTCGCCTAATGACAACATACTAGTTGCAGGAGACGGACCAACCATGATATCGATCCATCTCCTGCTGTAGCACATCGGGGCTATATGGGTTAAACTGCGCTTTTAATACTCGATCCTTTGATATGGCTGGAGGCTTTGATGTAGCAGTCTGAAGATAGAGAGAAAGTATAGAGGTGACATTTTGTGAACGAGTCTCTTCAATACCACCTACTCTGGTAGCAAAATGTATCCGGGCCCACGACGGCAGCAGTGGGCACGCACACTGCGGCTGTCATAAGTCCACAGACCTTTGCGTACTGGGCAAGTGCTGTGTGAATACAGCTTTTCGAGAGCCGCTGACACTCATTCAAGGATCCCTTTACCACTCAGGAATTAATTACGGCACAGGTGAAACAAAATTCTCTTACTTTTTTTTCAATTCCGAAGGACACACAAATTGTATTGCTTAAAATGCATCCTCTGCCTAGCATTTCACTATCTGGAAAACCTTTGACCGGCCCGCTTACCTTGAATGTTGTTCTGTGTGTGGTCAAAGCGAGGCCCTGTGTTGCCAGTGGCTGTCGACCCTCGTTGCCTGATCCAGTCAAACTGATCTGTAGTGTCCTGCTGCCACTGGCACAAGTCGGTATCGAAGTTGCAGCTGACCGATTGCACTATGGCTGCAGAAAATACATGGGAAAATGGGCTTTTAGTTACTATTATTTTATCGCTGGGCTTCGGGTTGTAGTGCCCACACACGTGTGTGTGAAAGAAAGAATCAGAGTGTGTGTGTATGTGTTTTCTTTATTGTTAACCATTTTCACTATTGCTTGAAATAACTTTGACTGACAGTTCAAAGGTGGTGCCAGAATAGCTTGGCGCCTGAGGTGCCAAGCTATTCTGGCACCACTCTTGAACTAAAATGGTTGATCTATATCCTATGTCTGTAATGTAGTCTTCAGTGGACACTAAGTGGGTTTTTTTTTTGCCTTTCTCAGGGAAGCCCCAAATGCTCAGCTCAAAATGTCTTCAGTTGGTTATCATACTCCAAAGGTGCAGTAGGTTCAATATGCTTTTATCCAAATACTTCTATCGTCTTGCTCTTAGCGTACTATCTTGTCGACAGACTATCCGAATTAAAATAAGGCAGACACTCTTGGATATAAAAACAATATAATACATTTTTTAACCTTTGGGTGTCAGTGGGGGTCGGCAGGAATCGTCGCGACTAAAACCGCTACTGACACCCAAAGGGTTAAAACTTTCAAACTGTGATGCTTTGGAATGACTGAAATAAAAGAATACAGTGGAACTGTCTCTTTTGCAAGAACAAAGTGGTCCTAAAAGACAGGTTCTCAGAAGAAGTCTTAACCCTTTTAGCTCCAGATCCCTACAGCAGGAAATGGATTGACCCTGATAATTCAAGGGAAGTGCCAAATTAGCTTGGCGCCGTCAGGCGCCAAGCTAACCTGGCACTACCCTTGAATTAACATGGTCAATCCATCTCCTGCAACTGGTACAGAGTCGTCAGGCAACACCTCCAAAATTTGAGAAACCGGACCTTGGGGCTAAAAGGGTTCAGGGTAAAAAATGTCAATTGTCATTATTAAGGCCCAACATTCAGGCAGTTACAGCAACCTCAAAGTGATGGTCTTTAATGACAGTTAATCTCTCATAAACGTGGGTGCTCAAAAACTGGTTCTGCTGTGTAACTTACGAGGAGGAGCTGGGGTGGTGATCACAGGAGGCCCTGTGGCTTGTTGGGCACAAGTGCCTGGGAGGACCGTAATATCATCGATGGCGATGTCGCTGGTGTAGTTCGCTCCCTTGACGCCCTCGAACACGAGTACGAAGCGTTGGTTGGTGTTCAGGTCGGCTGTGGCCTTGAACCACGCTGTGCCCTGTTGCCCTTTCATGGAGAACAGCTGGGCTTGGCTCCCGTCCTGTTTCTTCATATAGACGTTCAGCGTTCCTGTGCCTGGGGAAGATAATGGAAGCTAGTAAGCTTAGCAAAATCAAATAGCCTCCAGTGAGGCAGCATCCCATCATACAAAATGGCATAAAACAAGCCCAAATATCTGCTGGCACCTTGCGGAGTTCCCACTGAAATAGTCTTTGATGCTTGCGCAGTGTTAACTCCTTTATGATAGTGGGCGCAGACTGTGTTTTGGAAGTCAATGTGAATTCATCGTCAAAGATCCCCATTTGTCACAGGAAGTACACAGAGTGGCATCAGAGACAAATACTTAAGAATGAGGAAGAACATTTTACCGGAAATTAGTAGGAAACATCGTGAATGGGAAATCATTTTATAATACGCACCTGCACCATTCATGTTGTAGTAGAAGACCAGACAGCTGCCCGAGGTGGGGTCGAGCAGTTCACTGTTCAACTGGGCCTTATCTCCAGGTTGGTTCAGGCTGCTCTCGATGAACATGTAGTAGCCTGAAATGCAAAAGCAGGATCTCATGTTAGATTCCATTGCTGATGTACACTGCACACATCCTGATAAAAAAAAATGTTGCTGTTATCAGGACATGAAATCTTGAGCCAGCATATTTAACCTATTAAGCCCTGATACACTACACAAGGAGAAAGATTGACAACAACAGTTCAAGGGTGGAGCTAGAACAGCTTGGTGCCAAGCTTTTCTGGCACCACCCTTGAACAATCATAGTTTGTCCATCTCCTGTGGTCTTCAGATGACAAGTTTCAAGTGTAAAAATTACATGCACTAGGCTGTCACCATGTAATCCAGACCCAAAAAAGGCAACTGCCAAGTGTGTAACATGCAGATAATGTTAACACGCTTATAAATGACAGTTACAACACAGTGTTCTTTTTTTTATAAGCGTATTTCTTTCTTTGTTGGGATGTTCTGTCACCACATAAGCTTTGCACGGTCAACGATCAGCGTTTACCGGACAGCTGACCATTACGTGCTGAGACTTGCTGCATACAGATACATAACAAACAAGAAAGGCCAAGCCCTTATGGCTCACGTGTATGACCGATCCACAAGTCTGACAATAAGTAAAGGGATGGCTTCTGCACTAACAAAATCCATATTTTCTCAAAATTTAATCAGTTTTCACACATCTGTGAAACCCCCGTGACCCTTGACCTTTGCAATGAGTTGACTAAATTAGGATACATAGGAAGGTCTTATCATCAGCTACCTTTGTGCCAAATGTGAGTGAAAAGTTTGCAAAAATGTTGGTAATAACTACAATTATTGGCATTTTATACATATTTGTTGACCTCTTGTGACCCATGACCTTTTCTGAGGGGTCATCCAAATTAGTATGCATAGATGGGTCTTACCATCAGGTATCTCTGTAGCAAGTTTGGGATTGAAGTTGTGAATAGTATTTGAGAAAAAAACATTTCTTGTCCAAATATGGCCATTTTTTTTTACCTATTTCTTGAGCTCTCGTGTCCCTTGACCTTTCTGAGGGATCAACCAAATTAGTTTGCTTAAATATTAATAATAATAATAAAATAATAATAATAATAAAATAATAATAATAATAATAATAATAATAATAATAATCGTATTATAATGCGTTTATCTTATAATAATTATAACTCTAAGCGCGCACTCACAACTTGCATGCTTTTGACAATGACTCATATACCACAAATACATTACAACAGTCAGCTTAGGGTGGGGAGTGTGGTGGGTTAAAGTGCTAGAACTGATGAAAGATGTGAATTTTGAGGGCGGACTGGAAGGAGGAGAGAGTGTTTCTGATGGAGAGAGAGTGGGAGAGTGTTCCAGGTGGATGGACCGTAGAGGGAGAAGGAGCCGAAAGTGCTGAGTTTGGTGCGGGGGATGTGAAGGCGGAGAGGGTTGCAGGCAGAGGGGAGGGAGTGGGAAGGAGTGTAGGGGTGATAGGTCTTACCATGATGTATCTTTGTATTAAGTTTGGGTTTGAAGTTGTGAATAGTATTTGAGAAAAAAACATCTTTTGTAAAAATATCGCTATTTTGCACCTATTTCCTGAGCTCTTGTGATCCGAGGGATCAACCAAATTAGTGTGTGTATAAAGGTCTTTACATCAGGTAACTTTGTACCAAGTTTGGGTTTGAAGTTGTGAATAGTATTTGAGAAAAAAATTAAATTATGTCCAAAAATAGCTATTCCTGATATATTTTCTGATCACCTGTGACCTTGACCTTGTGAGAGGTCATTGAAATTGGTATGTTTAGAAAGGTCTTGCCACAAAGTATCCTTGGGCCAAGTTTAAAGATTGTCGCTTGAATAGTCTCCGGGAAAATGCCAACGTTAAAGTTTACCACGGACAACGGCGGACGGACGACAGACAACGGACGGACGACCACTGGCCAATAACATAGACTCACTTTTCCTTCGCACGTGAGCCCAAAAGCGTTATTTGCAGTGCATACGGCACGTTTCGAGTGAGTTGAGCAAAGAACAAGCAAGTGTCACCATAAAATGATTGAGTCGTATGGTCAGTGTTGGGGCCAGTGAAATACGACTGGGTGTTGCCTTGGCCGCGTGTCCAATCAAACTGGTCCGTTCCCCGGGCATTCGTGTAGGAGCAAAGTCCGCTCTCAAAGTCACATGACCCAGGCATGGAGCAAGGGTAGGGTTTGACTGAGATGTCATCAACTGAAACAACGCTACCTGCGGCACTGGTTTGAGCTCCAAATGACACCTGTGCGGAAGGAAGACAGCTGTTTTGGTGACATGCGAGCATCGTGAGCTGGGGATACATGCAAAGGGATACACATATACTTTCCGAAAACTGATGAAGCGTCTGAGGAAAATCATGAAGTCAGTTCCCAGCAAGCAAAGGCCACCGAACTGATGTTAGCCACAGTTAGCCCGCGCATGGCTGTGCGCAACCTGACAGTGGCTGAGGACAGCCTGATGACCTCTTGTGCACTGGGTTGAGTGCAGGCCCAGAAATACTGACATCAGCTTAACCCATTTGGTCCTGACACCCCACAGCAGGAGACGGACTGGCCATGATAATTCAAGGGTAGTGCCAGACTAGCTTGGCACCATCAGGCGCCAGGCTAATCTGGCACTACCCTTAAATTATCATTGTCGATCCATCCCCCGCAACTGGTACAGTCTAGATAACACCTCCAAATTTGTGAAAATGCGGCCATTTTCATAAATCGTTTCAGGACATTGTAGTCATCAAGCAGGTGAACCAGTAACTTATGTGATGCAGCCGAGTTCGTGACATACTGGTACTCTATACTACAGCAGTTGAACTGCACTTGTCTATTTACCGATTAATTACATATACAGATCCTGTTCACTGTCCGCCCCCTTTCACTGCTGCCAAAATGAAAACGTCATTTGTTTCTTCAAAACCCTTACCGATGGCATTACTGATAGGAAGACACGCTAGCTAGCCCGATTTCAGCCTAAATCCGTTGTGTGAATAAACACAAACGGGGAGGCGACTCCGGGGATCCCGTTAATCAAACGCAATCCCGGGTTACCTCCCCTCCCTTCCCATCAGGCCCTATGGGCTGATCCCCCAATTTCACGCTTAGCTGCCTTCCGGTCGGTTGCATCGTTTTCCGTTGTGATCATTTACGCTGGTTCTCTTCACCGTTTCGGAATTCTTAGACGGACTGGTTGTTGGTGGTGCTTGCCTGAAGGATTCACTTCTTCTTTTTCTTCTGAACTCTCTTTCTTCTGCAGAGATTTCAATGAGGTAAGGCAGTTTTGGCGCCTGAATCGTCGGCCAGCGCGGACGGTCTTTGGCCACGTGGTGTTTTTCATCGCGCCTCGGCGAGGGACACTACTCGCCACGCGCGATATTGCACATGTTTGGTGCCATTGTTTTTCCTTTCCTCCCATTTACGTTCGGAATATTATTACATAGGGCACATCAGTACCACAGCTCGGGGAATGTAGGAATTTGTCTGGGCATTTTTCGCGCCACCGCGCGCCATGGTTCGCGCGCCGCACGGTGATGATATGATATTCACTTGTAATGCGCACCCACTCCATACTAGCATCGTGCTCAGGGCGCAAATAAATAAATAAATAGATAAATAAAACAACACACGCAACTTCTTGTTGGTTCACGGTGGTTGTGCTATCATCCTTACCAACCTTCCTAGTGTGGGCGGGGTACCGCGATGGCACAGCGGTACGGTCTTTCTGTTAACGTGCTCTGTTGGTCTGTTGCAGTGCTCAGTGCGTCGTGCCCGTCCTGCCGGGGATTCTAGTCCAGTGGCCTAGTGCAGTGGCCTAGTGACAACCATGGCCTATGTCTACCCTGTACGGGCTGCTCCTCTTCCCGACCTTGCCGGATTTGTGAATCTTGGATGGAGCAACACTGGTCCCTCCTCTGGGATTTCTATCGACGGGACCGACCCTCGGCTGCCCAGGATCGCAGTATGTTGCCTCCGGCCCCGCTCCCCTTGGCTTCCGCGACTTCCGCTGCTGTGCCTACCGGACCTCCGAGACCTCGCAAGCGCGCTTTCTCGGACATTGCTGGGCTGTCTACGCGACTGCTACTGACCAGTGTGCTTACTCCCTGACCGCTCACCCCTCAGTTGGGGATCGTAGCTTACGGGATGATACGACACTCACACAAGAGAAGCATTCACAGGCCCGATGCGCTCCCGCCTGTGGCCTAACTCGAGCATTGCCCAGTGAGCTGCGTGCTCCCAAGGCCCGCTCAACCCTGAGCCCCGCCCATATGGAGCCTATCCACCCTGCGGCACGGGGCTCAGATCGCAGACCACAGAATGACCGCACACGAGCATTACCCAGTGAGCTGAGCACTCCGGAGGCCCGCTCATCCTTGAGCTCCGACCATAAGGCGCCTATCCACCCTGAGGCACGGAGCTCAGATCGCAGACCACCACGGCACCAGCGGACGGACGGACACTCGCGGCGTGGACGCTCTCCGTCACTCGTCGTTCTTCCTGGACCTTCCATCGGTTTTCAGGGAGCTCTTATCCTCGCCACGAGGATCTTCACTCCGATTTTTGCCGCTCTCGTTCGCCGAGGGACGCTCGCCGCTCGGACTCCCCCCTTTTGGCGCGTGGGGACTCGCGGGCTGGCTGCATCCCTGCCCCGCCACGGCGCCCTCGATCTCAAGCGAGTGCCGTTTTGGTTCCGGGCTCCCGGCGTTCCTCTCGTCGCTCAGCCTCCTCTGAGCTCCCAGCTCGGCCTTCGGGTTCGCGGACCCCTTCTCCTTACGCGACCGCGGCCCCCCGCGTGCTGCCCTCTTCGGTCCGCCTACGCGCAGGCTCACCCTCCCCCCCCCCCCCCCTCCACCCCTTGCGGACCTTTCTGGCAGAGAGTGGGAAAAGGATGTCCTTAGTCTACATCCAGAGGACTCCGCTTCGGCACTTCTGTCTCATCGTCCCACGGCACCCTCTCTCTCTGCGGTCAGCAGTCCTGGCTCTTCGCTTCACAGCTCCTCACCCTCTGCTCCTCACCCTCTGCTCCTCACGGACCCGCGGGATCCGAGACCATTACGGCGCTGGACGCGGCCGCGCGCGTGATTGCCAGCTCCCTCCCTCCAGCCTGGTGCCCTCCGTCTCCTCCACTCAAGCGGAAGATCTCTGCCTCGGTCGACGCCTCGCGGCAGGCCAATTAGTTAGTTAGTTATTTGGGTTTAACGCCGAGCAGGCGACTAAGGCCATCTCACGGCGGGATGGGTAAAAATCTGGTCAGCCAGACTAAAAGCAAGGTCTTAAGACAAGATGTAAATATAGATTAAAAATCTCAGGCTAAAATGTCGCACATGTCTGGAAAAGAAACGTCTACAGACTCTCAAAAAGGGCAAATAAAAAAATTCACATAGTCTATGAATGCTCAGATCTTGTTAAAAATATTGCATTCTCTCAAAAAATTGAAGATTTTGTCCGGGGGAACATCCCGGAACAAAACCTTCAAGGAGTCTGCTGTGAAGTGTTTATATCTGGTGTCAATTAGGTCAGCACAATACAGCAAAAAGTGTCGAACAGAAAACTGCTCATCACAGGCAAAACACCATGGACGCTCATCCTGTTTAAGTAAGTAAGAGTGCGTAACATATGTGTGCCCGATGTGGAGCCGAGCAAGGACAGTCTCCTCACGGCGGCTGCCGCAGCGGAAAGGTAGACTGTCAGACAACTTAGGAAGAGCTTCATGAAGCTTGTTCCCTTCTTCTTTGTCCCACTCGGACTGCCATTCGCGGGCTATGTACGCACTAATAACAGGTTTAAAATCACTATAGACAGTCTGTGTGTCAGGGACAGGGTCACTGCGGGCACTGTTGGCAGCAGAATCTGCGATTCTGTTGCCTTCGATGCCCACATGGCCTGGGACCCAAATAAAAATGATGTCATAATATTCCTTCATCAAGTCCGCGTAGAGCTCTCTAATCTGCACCAGCAGTGGATGGTCTGTTCCCGCGCCCTGAAGGGCCTGCAGGGCAGAAAGAGAGTCAGACAGAATCAGGAAGTTCCTTTCCCGAGACTGATAGGCATGCTTGAGTGCTAGCAGAATGGCCTGCACTTCTGCACTAAATACAGAGGAATGGTCAGGGAGACGGAGCTTAAATGGGCGTCTAGGATGGCGAGAGGACACTGCAGCCGCAGCCACTCTTCCATCCTCAGACTTGGACCCATCCGTATAAAGACGACAATAGCCAGGAAAAATTGAAAGGAGTTCATTGAGGCTCTGTTGGTATATGGCTGGTGGAGTACAATCCTTCTTGTGGGCAGTCAAGTCCAGCAAGATGTCAGGAACTGGTAGTAGCCAGGGTGGAGTGACGTGTTGCAGAGATTCCGAAACTTTGTCCAGGTCCACTCCGGCCGCCTGCAGATGAGGTCGGACACGGAAGGAAAGTGGACGGACAGCTCCCGGATGGGCATCGTAAATCTCTGCAAACGACGGGTTAAAAACACAATCATAGGCAGGATTTTCTGGATGGGCCTTCAGCTTCAGAACGTAGCTGAGCATGAGGCGGATGCGGCGGAGCCTGAGAGAAGGCTCCCCTGCCTCTGCATACAGACTAGGAACTGGAGATGTCCTAAAGGCTCCCAGACATATGCGCAGACCTTGATGGTGAATTGTGTTCAGACGCTGCAGAACAGACTTGGAAGCCGAGCCATATACCACAGAGCCGTAATCCAGTTTGGACCGAACAAGGGCCCGGTACAGTCGAAGTAAGACGATGCGGTCTGCACCCCAGTCAGTACGACCAACGACACGAAGAATGTCGAGGGCCTTCCGACAAGAGGTTCTAAGGTAGTTAACATGGTTGCAGAAGGTCAATCTTTTGTCAAAGATGACCCCCAAAAACTTAGCCTCTTCAGCCACCTTAATTGGCACTCCAGCAATGCTCAGGCTAGGTTCTGGAAAAAATTTCGTCTGGTTAGTAAAATGCACACAGACTGTCTTGGAGGGCGAGAATCTGAATCCATTGAGAGACACCCACCCCTGGATGCGATCAACGCACAGCTGCAAGCGCCTCTCAAGGGACGCAAGTCCTCGACCTCGTGCACACAAAGCAAAGTCGTCCACAAACAAAGAGCATTCAGAATCATCCTTGACGGCCTTTACAATGTTATTTATTTTAATGCTAAATAAAACAGGAGATAGAATACTGCCCTGCGGGACACCCATCTCCTGTTCAAAGGAGTCGGAGAGGGTGGAGCCCACACGGACATGGAACGACCTGTTGGACAAAAAATTGTGAATAAAAACGGGCAGATGCCCTTTAAAACCCATGTCCGACAAATCAGACATTATACCATGCTTCCAGGTAGTGTCATATGCCTTTTCAAGATCAAAGAAAATTGCATAGACATGCTGCTTGTTGACAAAAGCATCTCGGATAAAAGACTCAAAGCGGACTAGATGGTCAGTTGTACTACGGAAGCGCCGGAAACCGCACTGGAGGTCTGTGATGAGACCCTGTGACTCAAGATGCCACACCAGTCGGGCGTTGACCAAGCGTTCCATAGTTTTACATAAACATGATGTCAAAGCTATTGGCCGGTAGTTGCCCGGGTCGGAAGGATCCTTACCCGGCTTGGGAATTGGCACAACCACAGCCTGGCGCCAAGATGGCGGAAAATGACCGGTTATCCAGATATGGTTAAAGGCCTTGAGAAGTACAAGGAGTGAATCCTCAGGCAGATGTGTTATGAGCTGATAATGGATGGTATCTAATCCAGCAGCAGAGTCAGTACATTTCTGCATGGCTTGCTGCAATTCTGAAAACGTAAAAGGGGCATTATAGTCTTCCAAGTTATCCGATATAAAATCACAAGCACAAGATTCTCGCTTCTCCTTCTCTCTCTGGAAGAAAGGTGAATAATGCTCTGTTGAAGAATTATGGGCAATGGTGGAGGCAAGCAAATTGGCCACAGCCTTTTTATCTGTGACCAAACTGGCACCATCTCTAAGATGGCCAACAGAAGCCGAGCCACCCCTGCCCCTAATTCTTCGAACAGCCTTCCAGACTTTTTGGGACGGAGTCCTAGAAGATAAAGATGAGACGAAGCGTCTCCAGGAAGCACGGCGTTCACGTTTAAAAATATAACGGGCTTTCGCCCGCTGTCTTTTAAAGGTTAAAATATTTGCTTGCGACGGATTACGAAATGCACGTCGCTGAGCAGATTTGCGCATTGTTTGGGCCTTGCGGCACTCTTCATTGAACCATGGTACTCTCGGCTTCCGAGGGAGTGATGTGGAAGTTCTAGGGATGGTTTCACCTGCAACCTCCAACAAAATAGAAGTAAAACAAGAAACAGGTTCTTCAGCTGACATGACCACCTCCTCTGTAAGACGAGACTGACAGAGAGAGGCAAACAGAGACCAGTTAGCTTTCTTGAGATTCCAGCGCCCCACCGGCGAATCCTCCTCACAGCTGACCGATGACAGGACTACTGGGAAGTGGTCACTACCACACAGGTCGTCGTGAACCTTCCAGTCAAAGTCCAGCATGAGAGAAGGATCACACACAGTGAGGTCTAGAACAGAACTAGATCCGGAACCTGAGTTAGAGTATGTAGGTGAGCCATCGTTAAAGACACATAGGTTAAGTTGAGAAAAAACATCTTCTAACATCTGACCTCTGCCATCATAGTGGTCATTACCCCAAAGGTGAGCATGACCGTTAAAATCCCCCATGAGAATAAAGGGAGGGGGCAGTTGATCTACTAAGTGAAAAATATCATTGCTACAGACCCGCAGTGATGGTGGCAGGTAAATACTGCATATGGTTATGGTCTTTTTTAAGGTAACCCGAGCAGCGACAGCCTGAAGACAGGTGTCGATGCTAACGGGGCTACATAAAATTTGGCTACTAATGAGAAGAGCCGCTCCACCCGAGCGCCTCTCCGAATCAGAGCCTTTATGTATAACATTAAAACCATTAAAAGACACAGGGTCAGAAGTCTTCAGGTAAGTCTCCTGAAGAGATATGACTGAGGGGTTATAGAACTTGACTAAAAGACGTAATTCCTCAAAGTTAGCTCGAAAACCACGACAATTCCACTGAAGCAAAGAGTCCATGATTAAGTCTGATCTGGGGGTAAGGAGTTTTTCCCCCCTTTTTCCTTTACCTTGGAAGGAGTTGAAGAAACAGAGGGGGGCCGGCTCCCGGGCCTCCTCTGGTTCTTCGGAGAGGAAGGGGGTGGAGCTGCCGCAGCATCAGCAACAACAACTTCCACTCCCTCCATCCGCTCCTCCAGTGCAGCATATTTGTTTTGAAGGGGCACATCTGTGTTCCCCTTCTGGGCCCGTGCGCACAGCGGTCCCATAGATTTCTTAGACTTCTGGTCCTGGGCAGCGTTCCTGCCGCTAGAGTTAGCGGCCTTAGAAGGCTGACCAGAGCCAGAAGCCTTTGGAGTTGACTGACTAACAGGTTTGGGTGGGGGCTGAGGCTTAGGGGCAACAGAAGGCGGCACAACCGGACCGGCAGTGTCCGCCCTCTGCGTTCCCTGGCTCCTTGTCACCACCGGAGGAGGGTTACTCTCCAGGGGCGAGAGGAGCCGAGGCTCCGCCCCCAACCAAGAAGTTGGGGTCTGACATGAAAAGTCTTTGGTGGGGCGCTTGCCTGCCACCGCTGCACTAAAAGTATACACTGAGGTGTTAGAGGTTGGGGCAACCGCAGCTGCACCAGGGCCTTCAACCAGTTTTTTTGCATCCAGAAAGGACAGCCCCTTCTCCACACGCACCTGCTGAATCTTGCACTCGGATATCCAACGAGGGCATTTCTTATCCGAAGCCATATGCGCCCCCTGGCAATTCACACACAGCGGGGTGGCTGTGCAGGACTCAGCAGAGTGTCCGGGCCTAGTGCAACGGGCGCATGAAGCCTCTGCCTGACGGCAAGTCTTCTGCCCATGGCCATACTTTTGGCACTTAAAGCACCGGAGGGGAAGAGGGACGTACTTTTTCACTCTCAGGGAGTAGTAACCTCCCCAGATGGTAGTAGGAGGGGTGGGGGTGCCAAACGTCAGGATGATGGTAGGGAGACGGATCTCCCCACCACCTCGCTTGGAAGCGAAGCGCCTGACGCAAGTCACCCCCTGAGACTTAAGGTTCCTTACAAGTTCATCTTCTGACAGTTCTGCCAAAGCTTGATCTTTGATTACGCCTCTTGACGAATTCATAGTTTTGTGGGGTGTGACTTCCACAGGAGTGTCTCCGATGGAAGAGAGCCCCAGTAGCCCGCTGGAGTGTGCCCGAGTACGGCACTCCACCAGCAAGTCACCAGACCTGAGGCGCTGGGCGTCAGGCCTGCCAACACGGCTCCTGAGGGTCTCCCCCACCAGAAAAGGATGCAGCTTGGTAACTGGTTTCTCCTTCATCTTGCTATGGACAATGAGGAAGCGAGGCCATACGGTCACCGCCTGAGGCGTCGCTTCCTCACAGTCTGAATCACTGTCATGTGCAATGTCGGTGTCTATGTGCCGTTTCTGTGCTAGTTTTGGTTTTTTTGTTTTATCCATATTATATTAGTAGAGATATTCATCCCCCGGGGGTCCCCGCCCGCCACCGAGCCCAACAAGGGAAAGTGCAACTGTCGGCGGGTCTCCAGCCGACGCACAATGGAGACTGCCCGAAAGATATACTCAAGGGGGTAAGCCCGATTGAACCGTTTGAGCCACCGCCTTCTATCACACCGTTGAATGCAGGGGAATACTGGCGTAAAGCACCTAATCAGCAGCAGAAGCTATAGCATGGTGCTCCGTATAGCAACCCGCATGTCAACAGTGGGATAGGGCTCAACGTGACAAGAGCCGATTGACTAGGCCGGTACGACTAGCCTCCCGTTTAGGTAGAAGTCAAGGCCGAAGTGGAGTGTTGGCACCAGTGAGCCGCAGCCCAAAGGGAACCTCAGCCACCAGGATCCTCTTCTCCCCCGACACGGGTCTCCAAGCACGGCAAACACTTGGGATCCAAAGGACCAAAAAGTCACGAGTATTTTTAAGGACCAATCCAACATGGTACGACCTAGGTTAGCACAGCTCCTTAAAAACCGGACCAGTGAAAAGGCTGAACAACATATCTGCTGACATCAAGTCCTAATCCTGGACAAAGATGGCACCCGTCCGCTAGCCCACTCAGTCAGGGACTGAGCGGACTACCCACCTACGCCACGTGGAGGCCGGTGCCGGGTAGGCTCGCGGCAGGCCAAGCGCGTCAAGTCCCTCCCGCAGTCTCCTATGTTTCGGGACCTCACAAAAGCGTTCAACTCCCACCTGCAGCAGGGCAAGTTGGGGGAGAGGAACTTCTTCGCTGAAAGCCGATGGCCCGCGGATGTCGACATCCGTTTTCAACAGTCTTGGTATGCCACTCCCAGGCTTTTCTGTGCCCCCTCCCGGCACCGGCACTGGCACAGACCGGGGAGAGCCTCTACACCGGGGCTTGACAAGACAGCCACCCTTGTTCGGAATACCATAGCTTGCCTTGGATTCTTGGAGCTGGCTACGCAGACGGTGGTCCGCCGCAATGAAGATTTCTGGGCTTCCCCGGAGACTCCGGATCCCCTACGCGATCTGCATTCTTTAGCTGTGACTGCCAATCGGGCGGTTTACCATGCCTCCACAAACACAGCAGCAGCTGCGGCTAACTGCGACTTGATGAGACGGGACTCGATACTGCGGCGGTGCACTGGACTTCCGGCCTCAGTCAAGATACAGCTCAGACAGGCCCCCCCCCTCCCCCCCCCCGGGGGGGAGCTCTTCTATTTGGCCCTACTTGGCAGTCCGTTCGGGAGGCGTCCGAAGATCTGTGGCCGCCCGTGGCCTCCACGGAGTCCTCCCGCTTTTCTACGGTCCGCGGGTCGCCCCTTGTGGAATTACAGACCCTCCTCGCGCCCGGCCCATCGGGATCTGCGCGGCGCGGAACCTCCTTGCTTCTTCCTCCGCGGACGCGGCTCACGGAGCCGCTTTGGCTCTGCTCCCCGCGGCGCTCGCCGCCGGGGTGGCGGGCGGACCCAGTGACTCGCTGCCTCCTCGACCCCCCCCCCCCCGACCGTTCCGGAGCCCCCGTCGGCGGGAGGTTGGCCCTCTTCTAGGACGTGGCAGTCTCTTCTTCCCGACGACCCTTGGGTACTCGCCACCGTCTCGGAGGGGCTCCAGATCTCTTTCAGACTTCCGCCCCCTCTACGCCGCTCTCCACTCTGGACCCAGTCCCCTGCTGATCCCGGAAAAGCAGATGCTCTAGCTGACGAGGTCGCCTCTCTGCTTCGGAAGTCCGCCACGGAGGTGGTCGCACGCCCTGACTCACCAGCCTTCTACAGCCGCCTCTTCCTTGTTCCCAAACCGGATGGCAGGTGGCGTCCGGTCATAGACTTGGCGGCTTTGAACAAGTTCATCACGGCCCCTCCATTTCGGATGGAGACGTCACGGGCGGTGAGAGTGGCCGTACGTCCCATGGACTTTGCGATCAGCCTGGATCTTGCCGACGCCTATCTGCATGTCCCGATACATCCTGCGTCCCGCCGATACTTGCGCTTCGCCTTTCGCGGGATAGTCTACCAATTCCGAGCGCTCCCTTTCGGGCTCAACCTCAGCCCTTGGGCCTTCACCAGGATCATGGATGCGGTGGTGGCCCTCTCCCGGAGTGATTCTTCCAGCTCGACTTCAAATTACTTGCACGACCTGCTCCTACGGAATCCTACGGTGGCGTCTACTCTATCGACGGACCGGGACAGCTTATGTCACTCTTGCAGTGACTGGGCTTCCTGGTCAACCAAGGAAAATCGGACCTTGCTCCCTCCCGCACCTTTGTCCATCTGGAATGGAGTTCTTGACCGAGCAGAACAGAGTGCGACTGACGGAAGCACGCATACTGAAGCTCTCGCTGTTAGTGCAGCAGATGTGCATCGCGGACACGTGCCCGGCCAGGGACCTGGCTGCAGCTGCTGGGACTCATCAGCGCCGCCGCGGAACTGCTTACCCTCGGCCGGCTCTATTCGCGGCCGATCCAGCTACATCTCCTGTACCACTGGCACCCGTCTCCGGGCGACATGGTCGCTCCGGTTCCTGTGGATCCCCTGGTCCGTCCACACCTCCTTTGGTGGGCGGACGCCACCTGGCTCGGGTCGGGAGTGCCCCTCACCTCCCCCTCCCCTCCGCGGCTCTCGCTATGTACGGACGCGAGCCAGTCCGGCTGGGGGGGGGGGCGGGTGGGGGGGGGGGACACATCTCCTGCCCGAATTCGACGAGATTGCGGGCCAGTGGCCTCCAGACTTTTGGAACAAACACAGCAACTGGTTGGAACTGGAGGCAGTGCGCCGGGCATTGGAACACTGGGAGCCTCGCCTCACGCATCAGGCGGTACTGATCCTCTCGGACAACTCCACGGTGGTGTCCTACATTCAGAAGCAAGGGGACACCCATTCTCCTTTCCTTTGCGCGCAGCTCTGTACCAGCTGATGCTTTGGTGCAGGGATCGAGCTCCGAGCGCGACACATCCCGGGCCGCCTGAACGTTCTCGCAGACTCTCTCTCTCGTCGAACACAGCTCCTACACACAGAGTGGACACTCACGCCAGAGCTCTCTCCGGATGATATGCGCTCGTTGGGTGATGCCTATGGTCGGCCTGTTTGCGAAGCGATGGAACGCCCAGCTTCCCCTCTTTGTCTCACCCGTGCCAGACCCTCTCGCTTGGGCAGTAGACGCCGTGTCGATTCCTTGGGATAGCCTAGTGGCCTACGCGTAGCCCCCAGCTGTTTTGGTACCAATGCCAATGCGATCGTCTTCCTGGTCGCCCCTTTCACTTGGACTCGAAGCTGGACGACGGACCTTCTCAGCTTGGCCACGGACCCCCCGCTGCGGCTACCGTCACGGCGCACGATGCTGAAACAGCCGAGGCAGAACCTGTTCCACCCGTGCCCTGAGAGGCTTCTACTACACGTTTGGAGATTGTGCGGGCGGCCCTCGCCGCAAGAGGCTTCTCGGGTACGGCAGTGGCGGCTATCGCAGCAGATCGCAGATCTTCCACTCTGAGGGTTTACGAGGGGAAGTGGAAGGTCTTGCAGGATTGGTGCCAGGCCAGAGACCCGTCTCCCACGGCTCTTTTGGCACCCCAGCTGACCAAGTTTTTCCTCTGGCTATTTACCGATCAAGGTCTGGCCCCCGTTACCATCCGGGGCTATCTCTCCATGATCGCCGACACATACCGGCACTTAGAACGACCGGATCCAGGAGCGTCTAAATATCTGGCGGACCTCATGGCCCACTTCGATTTGCAGCGACCAGTCCAACGTTCCCTGCTTCCGCGGTGGGACCGTGCTTCAGTGCTCACATGGCTTAATTCAGGCCGGTTCGAACCTTTGCACCTGGCCACCTTGGTGAATGTAACCAGGAAGTCGTGCTTCCTCCTTGCTCTCGCTTCAGCTTCCAGGGTCAGCGAACTCCATGCTTTGTCTGTGGCCCCATCCTGTCTACAGTGGAGAGCGAATGGGTCAGTGCAGCTCCTGACGAACCCTGCCTTCCTAGCAAAGAACAGGCTGCCGGCGGTCGGGGCACAAGTAATTACGCTCCAATCCCTTCAGGGGTCTGATAGGTCACAGGAGTTGCTCCAGCAGGACCCGGTGCGCGCATTACGGATCTATCTGCGCCGAACACGCCTCCACCGGCGGGGCCGGACACGCCTCTTCCTGCCTCTGCGGCGAGACAGGAACGACATTTCGGCCCAAACCATCTCTTCTTGGCACCGATGGGTCATACGGTCTGCGTATGAGGACCTCTCCCCTGAGGGGGCTAAGAGGCTGCAAATACGAGCCCATGAATTCAGAGCAGTTTCCACTAGCGTCGCATTGGACCGCAACTGTGCGGTGCTAGACATTGTGTCGGCGGTGGGGTGGCGATCGAGTTCCACCTCTACACGCTTCTACCTGCGCGATCTCTCAGGACAGCGCGAGAACCTGGCACTCCTGGGCGATGTCTCGGCGGCGCAGCACTCCCTCCCAGCGCCGGAAGCGCCATAAGGTAACGCTTAGTTGAAATCGCCAGGAGTGCGCCCTGGACGCCTTACTAAGCTTGTTACGATCACGGGGTTTGTGGGCGGCATCCTCCGCCTTTTCGTTATTCTTCCTATCAGTAATGCCATCGGTAAGGATTTAAAGAAACAAATTAATTTTTCTCTAAAATATATCGAACAAAATACTTACCGATGGGGCATTACTCGAAGGGCCCTCCCGCTTACCCCGCTTGCCGCCAGTTCGCTTAGCGTGAAACTGGGGGATCAGCCCATAGGGCCTGATGGGAAGGGAGGGGAAGCCACCCGGAATTGCGTTTGATTAACGGGCTCCCCGGAGTCGCCTCCCCGTTTGTGTTTATTCACACAACGGATTTAGGCTGACATCGGGCTAGCTAGCGTGTCTTCCTATCAGTAATGCCATGGGTAAGTATTTTTTGAAAAAAAAATATTTTAGAGAAAAATTAATTGTTTACTGTTCATTCACCTTTTACCTGTTGAGAGCCCAAAGGCACCCGAAGATACCATTTGGTGGAAAAGATGCACAGTGCAGTCCAATGCCTCTTCCACCAAGCAGTATCCTCAAGCGGTCAAGGCGCTCAATTAAAGTTTAACCCACTTAGCCCCGATGCACTGCAGCTGGAGGTGGATGGGCCATGATAATTCAAGGGCAGTGCCAGATCAGCTTGGCGCCCTCAGGGCGCCAAGCTGATCTGGCACTACCCGTGAATTATCATGGTCCATCCATCTCCTGCATCTGGTGCATAGTCGTGGGGTGACATCTCCAGAATGGGAGAAGTACGGCCTTGGGGTGAAATGGGGCAATGCACGTGAACTGTTCATTGTACCTGATATTGGCTGCTGCTCTGCAGCGTAACCTGCCCCTTCTTCCAGACTGTCTGCAACACACCAGGTCCCGCCTCGCTCCAGACGGGGGCGCCAGGTGTGTTGGTGGTGATGCTGAGCGACCCCTGGCCGTCGATGTGGTAGTAAAACTCCAGGCACTGGCCAACGGTGGCCCCGTAGGAGGGGGACGTGATCGTGGCCTGGAGCATCGGCTGCGTCGTACTTTTCACGGCGATGTAGTGGCCTGTGAACCATAAAAAGTGAACATGACCCAGATGCAACTACAAGAGACACAGATCCTCATGAGCACCTGCACACGTGGGGTGCTCGTGTGGATCTACGCCTCTTGCTGACCCCATTTTCATCCATGTTAGTTGGACAGATGAGGTTCTGTGGCGTTGACTAATGGCAGAATTCAGAAACGCATCCACTGGCAGTTATGGGCCAGGTTACTTTACACTGTCACGCCCACCTGCCTCTTGAGAAAAGGAATGGAGAAAGGCAACGTGTTCTGGTACGTGTATTCTAGCCCATGACCGAAATCCCCAAATTTTGAAGTTGCCTTCTCAAGGACTGTATTACAATTCTAGAGACAGATCGAGCATGATAGTTCAAGGTTGGTGCCAGAATAGTTTGGCGCCAACAGGCGCCAAGCTATTTTGGCACCACCCTTGAACTAACATACTCAATCCATGTCTTGCTTTGGTGTATCAGGGTTGAATGAGTTAAAAGGATATATGAAAGATCGATCAATATTGGAATGATATCAAAGAAAGTCTGAGACGACTGATGACGTATGTGATGGGGGGGGGGGGGGGGGGGGGGCGTGTTGCTTCTCTGAACTCCACACTAGCATTTCACATCTTCATGTTTCACAGCCATATCAATCACATTACGATAAAGTCTACGTAACATAGAGCGGTGATTGTGAAGGTGATCGTCACTTAAAGTCAATGGAGATGGTCAACCACAAGCCAGCACAAGGGTGATGCCTGAACAGCTTGGTGCTAAAAGCACCAAGCTGATCATGCGCTACCTTCGAGGCACCTTTTGCCTGTCCATCTCCCGCATGTAGTGTTGATATGTAGTCAAGAACAACAAACTGACAAGGCAACAATATTATGGTACGTAACAACTGTTGACAGAGGTTGCATCATCATCATCATCATCATCAGTCCCTTGCCCGAACTGGGCGTTGGGGGGACTGAAAGGCAGCAGCAACAGACAGTGCTCTCCACTGAGTTCTATTTTGGGCGGTGGCAAGCAAGTCTGGCATCTCGAGTTCGGTCCATTCTTTTATGTTTGTGACCCAACTCTTTCTCTGACGACCTCGCCGACGACTTCCTTCGAGAGTGCCTTGGAGGATAGTCTTGGACAAGGTGTTGTGTCGGGTCACGTGGCCAAACCAAGCAAGCTTGCGCCGTTTCACAGTTGCCAGAAGGGGTTCATGTGGGCCCACCAGGGAAGTGACGATGCTCCGTACATATTCGTTGGTCTTGTGCTCGCGGTACGAGATGCGGAGCAACTTCCTCAGGCACTTGTTCTCAAAGGCCTGGATTTTCTTTTCTGAGTCTGCAAGCAGTGTCCAAGTCTCACAGCCGTAGAGTAGAATAGACACTACGAGGGACTTGTAAAGCCTGTACTTGATGGTGAAGCTGATGGAGTTACTTCGCCATATCCTGTCCAGCCTAGCCATTGCGGATGTTGCTGTACCTATCCTGATACGGATCTCTGCTATGCAACTACCGTCTTTGGACAGGGTGGCTCCCAAGTACTTGAAGCTATTGACCTCTTCTAGCTTCTGGCCATTCATGTGAATGTTGCTGCTGCTGTCGCTTGTGGTGTTGATCATCACTTTGCTTTTATCCGTACTGATCTCCATGCCATAAGACCCTGCGCTACTTGAAAGTTTGTCTGTCAGGTTTTGGAGCTCACTATTGCTGCCTGCCATGAGGTCAATGTCGTCTGCGAATCGAAGATTGCACAGGGATCTGCCACCAATAGAGATTGAAGTATGGTGGTCGTGGAGGGTTTCCTGCATGATCTTCTCCAGGAATATGTTGAAAAGGACAGGAGAGAGCAGGCATCCTTGACGGACACCGATCGTCGTCCTGAAGAACTCGCCTGACTGATTGTTAAGTAGAACCGCGCTGCAGGCATTCTTGTAAAGCGCTTCTATCATTTGGATCAGTCCCTCCTCTATGTTGAACGATCTCATGACTTGCCAGAGTCCGTCGTGCCAGACGCGATCAAATGCTTTCCTGAAATCAATGAAGTTGTGGTAGAGTTCGCGCTGATGCTGCAGATGTTTCTCGATCAGGACGCGGCAGTTGAAAATCTGCTCTACAGTGCTTCTTCCAACTCTGAAGCCAGCCTGTTCTTCTGCCAGCAGTTCCTCGGCGAAAGTTTTGAGGCGGTTGAGAATGATTCTAAGCATTACTTTGCTAGGGTGACTTATCAGACTGATAGTTCTGTAGTTCTGGCACTGTTTCAGGTTTCCTTTCTTGGGGAGCGGGATCACTAGAGACTGTGTCCATTCTACTGGCCATTCTACTGGCCAGAGGTTGCATACCGGCATGCAAAGGTCCTGAGGATGATGACGGCCGCAGTGGGCCCGTGCACGACTGTGCACGGGCCTACTGCCGCCGTCATCAGCCTGAAGACCTTTTGCTGCTGGGGGTATGGCATTTTCCTATTGTCAACAGTAATTAATGTAACGTTTCTTAATGCTTTTATTTCCTTTATTTCAAACTGTATACAGAGAAGTAGTATACAATCTAAACTAATCTCATCTAATTCAATCAATCGTCTTTTGTTTATACCTGCAGGAGACCCACGGGTGTGGTCAGTATTGGGCCCTAGGCCTCCACCACCTGTGGTGTATGTCCAGTCAGCTGTGTCCGTGGTCGACTGGGTGTATCCACACAGGTCGTTCTCAAAGTCGCACAATTCTGAAACACACATGAAAACATAATGATAATGATTGTGAAAGGTGCTTCATCTCTATCAGGCATGGGAATTGTCCTCTGATCCGCGGTTTTCCGCGGAAAATAATTTCACATTCCTCGCAAAATATGCTCAGATTGCACAGATTTTCATCGCTTGTTTTTTTTTCCCTCCGAAACCCCTTAGTTTCAGCTGTTTTTAGCTTTGGCAATTCCCATGCCTGCTCTATACAAGTGAGCAAATTAAAAAAAAAAACAAGATGGGATGAACCATAACCCGCAAGTCTCTTCTATACAAGAGCCATAACTCACAACGTCCCTATATGCGAGCTGTACTCGCTGTCAAGTGTCTATACCTGTTGTCTTTGACCTGATTCTGCTTTTGAAATATATTTGAAAAAGCCTCGCAAATTTGTCAATGCATCGGTGAGCTCATAAGTCTATTACTATAAGTGTGCAACGCCTATCGAAAAAGTCGACGCCTTGTGTTGTGGCCGACGGATGTTTGAACAGGTATTTTCCAGCTGTCTATTTGAAGAGCGCACTGTTCAAGAAGCAGTCGTCCTACAAATCCCACAGCTCCCAGTAAAAGTTGAATTGGACGAACCGCCCACCGCTGAAGAGACCCTCACAGCCATCCACCAGCTCAAGAGTGGCAAAGCAGCAGGCATTGATGGAATACCGCCAGAGATCTGGAAACATGGAGGCACAGCACTGCACAACAAGCTCCATGACCTCTTTCTCTGCTGCTGGGAGGAAGGAACACTACCAAAGGATCTCCGTGATGCAGTCGTTATCACCCTGTACAAGAACAAAGGTGAGAAGTCTGACTGTTCCAACTATCGGGGAATTACACTGCTGTCCATTGCTGGGAAAATCCTTGCAAGGCTGCTCCTGAATCGGCTGGTACCTGCCATCGCTGAAGACCAACTCCCAGAGGGCCAGTGTGGCTTCAGAGCAAACAGGAGCACCACCGATATGGTCTTTGTGCTGAGACAGCTACAGGAGAAGTGCCGCGAGCAGAACAAAGGGCTGTACGTAACGTTTGTCGACCTAACAAAAGCGTTCGACACTGTGAGCAGGCAAGGCATGTGGCAGATCCTGGAGCGACTTGGCTGTCCCCCAAAGTTCCTCAACATGATTGTCCAGCTACACGAGGACCAGCAAGGCCAGGTCAGACTCAACAATGACCTCTCAGAACCATTCCCCATTCTCAACGGCGTAAAGCAGGGCTGCGTGCTGGCACCGACCCTCTTCACCATCTTTTTTAGCATGATGTTGAAGCAGGCCACAGTGGACCTCGATGATGACGATGCAGTGTACATCAGGTATCGTCTCGATGGCAGCCTGTTCAACCTCAGACGACTGCAGGCCCACACGAAAACCCTAGACCAACTGATCCGTGAGCTGCTTTTTGCTGATGATGCTGCCCTCGTTGCACACACAGAGAGAGCCCTGCAGCGCATCACGTCCTGCTTCGCAGACGCTGCCCAGCTCTTTGGACTCGAGGTCAGTCTGAAAAAGACAGAGGTCCTCCATCAGCCGGCACCCAAGACAGGGTATCGCCCTCCTCACATCACCATCGGCGAGTCTGAACTAAAGTCAGTGCACCAGTTTACTTACCTTGGCTGCATTATCACGTCGGACGCCAAGCTGGACAAGGAGCTTGACAGCAGGCTGGCAAAAGCGAACGGTGCTTTCGGGCGACTTTTTAAGCGGGTGTGGCACAATCAACAGCTGAAAACAGGCACCAAGATCAGCGTGTACAGAGCTGTGGTCCTCACCACCCTGCTGTATGGTTCCGAGTCCTGGGCCCTCTACCGCAGCCAACTACGACTCCTCGAACGCTTCCACCAGCGCTGCCTGCGTACCATCCTGGGCATTCACTGGAGTGACTATGTCACCAATGTCGAGGTCCTTGAACAGGCTGAAACCGTGAGCATCGAGGCTTTGCTGCTGCGGACACAGCTCCGCTGGGCGGGGCATGTCTCCAGGATGGAGAATCATCGCCTACCAAAGATCACCCTGTTCGGCGAGCTTGCTACTGGACACCGTGACAGAGGGGCACCAAAGAAGAGATACAAAGACTGTCTCAAGAAGTCACTTAGTGCCTGCCAAATCGACCACCACCAGTGGTCTTCGCTTGCTGTGGACCGTGACACCTGGCGCTCCACTATTTACAAGGCAGCTGTCTCCTTTGAGGACTCTCGCAGAGCTAGCCTTAAGGACAAGCGGCTCAGGAGAAAAAACAGAGATGCCGCAACTCAGAACTCTGGCCATACCTTCCCCTGCAGCCACTGCGGTCGAACCTGCCTGTCCCGGATTGGCCTCCGCAGCCACGAACAAGCCTGCAGGCGTCGTGGGCAGCTCCTATAAAATCTTCGTTCGCGAAGTCCAGCCAAGAGAGAGAGATTTGAAGACAGGGTGTCGAGAGCACATTGGTAAAAAGTACCGCAGGATCCAGATACACACAACTCTTTACATAATAAAATATTTGGTTTGATGTATTGGCATGTAAACGTCATGTAATGTTCAAAGCATGCAATGTTGAAAAAATACTTTTGTTGTACAGGGTATTATTTTGTGGGGTGTGTGTGTGTGTAGAGTTTGGAGGGGGGGGGGGAGGGAAGGGAGCAAATGGCTGCATAAGATGACAAAGTAAAAGGTACGATTTTGTCTCTTTTCCTGCACCAGCACAGATGTAACGAAGCAAACAAAAAAATCCTGCCCAACACAGGTCTCATAATTATCAGAGGGACGAACCGTTACCGTTCACGTAATTTTAACACGTCAATCCTCTTCGTTTTTTATCTTTTTTTCCCCGGATAAAATCAAGCAGCACAGAATGACCGCATTTGTCACAATGTTGCATATCTTCTGATTACATCACCTTGCCAAAGATAATAACCTAGTGTCGGGGATTTGTATGCAACCTTCTCATGATGCCGGTCTGAGTTTTGTTCTTTGAAGTCTGCGTACTTGTTTTTTACGTCACTACGGAACCTTCAAGCTAGGACGATCGAACATTACACGTCAACTAAAGTTACAACATGTTACTACACGTGCGGCCGATTTGTTGCACAATTATAGTAATAGCCTTATGGTGAGCTATATAAGGGTCTCTCTCTCTCTCTCTCTCTTGGCTGGACTTCGCGAACGAAGATTTTATAGGAGTTGCCCACGACGTCTGCAGGCTTGTTCGTGGCTGCGGAGGCCAATCCGGGACAGGCAGGTTCGACCGCAGTGGCTGCAGGGGAAGGTATGGCCAGAGTTCTGAGTTGCGGCATCTCTGTTCTTTCTCCTGAGCCGCTTGTCCTTAAGGCTAGCTCTGCGAGAGTCCTCAAAGGAGACAGCTGCCTTGTAAATAGTGGAGCGCCAGGTGTCACGGTCCACAGCAAGCGAAGACCACTGGTGGTGGTCGATTTGGCAGGCACTAAGTGACTTCTTGAGACAGTCTTTGTATCTCTTCTTTGGTGCCCCTCTGTCACGGTGTCCAGTAGCAAGCTCGCCGAACAGGGTGATCTTTGGTAGGCGATGATCCTCCATCCTGGAGACATGCCCCGCCCAGCGGAGCTGTGTCCGCAGCAGCAAAGCCTCGATGCTCACGGTTTCAGCCTGTTCAAGGACCTCGACATTGGTGACATAGTCACTCCAGTGAATGCCCAGGATGGTACGCAGGCAGCGCTGGTGGAAGCGTTCGAGGAGTCGTAGTTGGCTGCGGTAGAGGGCCCAGGACTCGGAACCATACAGCAGGGTGGTGAGGACCACAGCTCTGTACACGCTGATCTTGGTGCCTGTTTTCAGCTGTTGATTGTGCCACACCCGCTTGAAAAGTCGCCCGAAAGCGCTGTTCGCTTTTGCCAGCCTGCTGTCAAGCTCCTTGTCCAGCTTGGCGTCCGACGTGATAATGCAGCCAAGGTAAGTAAACTGGTGCACTGATTTTAGTTCAGACTCGCCGATGGTGATGTGAGGAGGGCGATACACTGTCTTGGGTGCCGGCTGATGGAGGACCTCTGTCTTTTTCAGACTGACCTCGAGTCCAAAGAGCTGGGCAGCGTCTGCGAAGCAGGACGTGATGCGCTGCAGGGCTCTCTCTGTGTGTGCAACGAGGGCAGCATCATCAGCAAAAAGCAGCTCACGGATCAGTTGGTCTAGGGTTTTCGTGTGGGCCTGCAGTCGTCTGAGGTTGAACAGGCTGCCATCGAGACGATACCTGATGTACACTGCATCGTCATCATCGAGGTCCACTGTGGCCTGCTTCAACATCATGCTAAAAAAGATGGTGAAGAGGGTCGGTGCCAGCACGCAGCCCTGCTTTACGCCGTTGAGAATGGGGAAGTGGGCAGATGTTCACATCTGCACGGGACATAGACGACCCCGCCCTCCACGAGTCGCCTGCTGCCTTGCAGGCCTGGCCGCTTGGCTGCGGAAAGGCTAAGGGAGGAAACCCCTGACATCAAAGCCCCCGTGTCTCCGGGGAAGGCTTTTGAGCCAGAGACTAGGACAAGGACAGTCTGATATAAAACCTACGACCCGAGGACCTCGATGCCATCGTCCCAGCTTGCTAGGCCATGGCAGATGAACCAAGGGTTTAAAGGGTGGGGCCAGTACTGCGCACACTGCACTCCACCAAAAAGCTCCACCGCGCAGGCTTTAGGAAACGTCCACGGACCATGACACTGACCATTCCAAGTCCTGTAGCGATGGGCGAGGGGCGAAACGGCAGGTGAAAGATGTCACTGGAAGCCGCAGTCTCAAACCTGCATGCAGGCGGTTCAGGATATTGGTCGCCTGATGTTGACCTGGGGATGACAACATCACTCGGCACACCCTGAACGACCAAGCAGCCTTCTCTAGGGACAGCACTGCTTGCTCCACACGGAGAGGGGCCTAGAAAAGGTGGCCTAACCAAAGCTCGTCCCATCGCAACCCCAGTTGGCTAGCCGCGGTCAACGGGCATCTTCTCATGCGGTCAAAAAACAAGAAAGAATAACGGATCCACTCTGATGACGACCACGACCGGACTCAACGTAGCATGCTGGAACATCCGAACCATGCTCGACAAAGCAGACAGCGGACGCCCCGAACGTCGCTCCGCCCTCATTGCCCATGAATTGCGGAGGTTAAACATTGACATCGCCGCGCTCAGCGAAGTACGCCTTCCGGACGAAGGCAGCCTCCAAGAACTTGGCGCTGGGTACACCCTCTACTGGTCAGGCAGGTCTGCATCAGAAAGACGGCTCTCAGGCGTGGGTTTCATGGTCAAGACCTCCATTGCGACTAAGCTGGAAAACCTACCAACGGGTCATTCAGACCGCATCATGTCCATGCGCCTCCCACTGAGACACCAGCAACACGTCACCCTTCTCAGTGTGTACTCCCCAACCCTCTTGGCAGAGCCTGCTGAAAAGGACAAGTTTTACACTGACCTGCGCAGCCTCATACAGAGCACCCCTGCAGACGACAAAGTCATCATCCTTGGCGACTTCAACGCCAGAGTGGGCCAGGACTCTGAAGCCTGGAAAGGAGTCCTCGGCAAGCATGGCGTGGGGAACTGCAATGACAATGGCCGCCTACTGTTGGAGTTCTGTGCAGAGCAGCAACTGGTCATCACCAACACTACTTTTCAGCAAAAGGACAGTCGAAAGACCACCTGGATGCATCCTCGCTCCAAGCACTGGCACCTTATCGACTATGTCCTAGTGCGTCAGAGGGACCGCAGTGACGTCCTCCTCACCAGAGTGATGCCCAGCGCAGAGTGCCACACTGACCACCGCCTTGTCCGCTGCAAACTCAGGCTCCACTTCAAGCCAAAACCCAAGAAATGGGGGCCCCCCAAGAAAAAGCTTGATGTTGCGAGCCTTCAGCGTGACGACGTGAAAGCTGCCTTTCAGACAGATTTACAGCGCAGGCTCAAAGACACAGCGGACCCAGCAGACTCCTCCCCTGAAACACTTTGGGAAGAACTGAAAACTGCTATTGCAAAATCCTCTGCAGAAGTCTTGGGTTTCGCTAGAAAGAAGAATAAAGACTGGTTTGACGAAAACGATGTAGAGATCCAGGAACACCTAGCAAAAAAAAGAGCCGCCCATCAGGCCCACCTAGCCCAGCCTTCCTGCCCTGTGAAGAAGTCTGCCTTCCGCCTCGTCTGCAGCAGTCTCCAGCGCAAGCTCAGAGATCTCCAGAATGAGTGGTGGACCAGACTTGCACAGAGGACCCAGCTTTGCGCAGACAATGGTGACTACAGGGGCTTCTACGAAGCATTGAAAGCAGTGTATGGCCCCAGGCACCTGGTACAAAGTCCCCTGCGAAGCGCGAATGGCCAGGCACTCCTCACAGATAATACCTCCATCTTGAACCGCTGGTCGGAATACTTTCAGAGCCTCTTCAGCGCTGAGCGCACTGTTCAAGAAGCAGTCGTCCTACAAATCCCACAGCTCCCAGTAAAAGTTGAATTGGACGAACCGCCCACCGCTGAAGAGACCCTCACAGCCATCCACCAGCTCAAGAGTGGCACAGCAGCAGGCATTGATGGAATACCGCCAGAGATCTGGAAACATGGAGGCACAGCACTGCACAACAAGCTCCATGACCTCTTTCTCTGCTGCTGGGAGGAAGGAACACTACCAAAGGATCTCCGTGATGCAGTCGTTATCACCCTGTACAAGAACAAAGGTGAGAAGTCTGACTGTTCCAACTATCGGGGAATTACACTGCTGTCCATTGCTGGGAAAATCCTTGCAAGGCTGCTCCTGAATCGGCTGGTACCTGCCATCGCTGAAGACCAACTCCCAGAGGGCCAGTGTGGCTTCAGAGCAAACAGGAGCACCACCGATATGGTCTTTGTGCTGAGACAGCTACAGGAGAAGTGCCGCGAGCAGAACAAAGGGCTGTACGTAACGTTTGTCGACCTAACAAAAGCGTTCGACACTGTGAGCAGGCAAGGCATGTGGCAGATCCTGGAGCGACTTGGCTGTCCCCCAAAGTTCCTCAACATGATTGTCCAGCTACACGAGGACCAGCAAGGTCAGGTCAGACTCAACAATGACCTCTCAGAACCATTCCCCCCTATATAAGGGTCACAGTATATATTACGCGTCATTGTTTTGAGAGAGAGGGAGAGAAATATGTCACATCTAAAGTTTTGCGTCAATGTATGTGTGATGACAAAATTTCTGCTTTTACGTCACCGTGACTGTCTGACTTTCTCCGGAAGTCGAGGTTTTTACTTAAAAAAAATTCTTCAAAGAATTACTTTTTACTGAAAAAATTTAAAAGATACAAAGCTGGCTAACGTACTCATCCAAAGTCTTTCTCCAATTCGGCCATATCCAAAACTGCAAGTGAATATAATGAAAATAACGGACTCTAATGTGGGGCAACCAACATCCTATAAGTGGTCATTTAACTCTTCAATGAGACATCCAATTTCAAAATGCTAGGAGGGGCTCCTAGGCACTCCCTGAATGAAGCACCTCCCTAAATTCAAGCTTGTACGTACGCAAACTTCAGAGATTTTCGTGTTTACATACAAACACACACACTTATGGCCTTTCGTGCCAAAAGTACGTTCTACAGCAAGGTTTGTGTAGCTAGACATGAGGTCGTGTGTGTCCTTTTTTAACACCCCCCCCCCCCCCCCCGTCCCATACTAAAAAGTCTCTTCTAAAAATAGAAGAGACTTTAAAAAAAAGACACCAATGAACAACAGAGAAAAAGCGAAAAAAATTGCCATATATGTAGAAAAGTTCCATCACAAAGTACTCACAGGTCAAGTTTGAAGTCTATGCTTAAATGCCAACGTTACAGTTTACCATGCGTGACAGACAGGTGGGATGGCCAAAGCACAGACAACAGACGGACAATGACGGATGACATAAATAGACTCACTTTTTGCTATCTAACAACAACCAATATTCACTGGAGCAGCCATGACTTAATGAAAAAGGCTGATGTCCAAAAGAAAATTATATTAGGACCTCTCCCTTTGGAGACATCTAGATACCCACAACTACCTGAAATGTTACACTACCAACTCACAAAAAACAAGAGTGATACTTACGTGAATCTGTATTCGGACAAGCTCCACTGAAAAAGGACAGTTCATCTACGGCAATGTCCCCTTGCCAGCCGCCAACAGTACCTCGAATGATGATCTGAAAATGGCAGTAGAAGTCACTAAATAATTAGATCAGACACCAATTACTGCCACGTGTCTTTGTGATCACACCAAAACACAGAAAACAACATCATAGCCTTCAAACCCTTCATTGCCGAGAAATAATCAACGCGATCCAACTGCAAGAGACATAGATCCTCATGAGCCCCCGCAGATGCGGGGGCTCATGAAGATCTATGTCTTGCTGACATCACTTTTGTGTCCATGTTTCTTGGATGATAGGGATTCTTTGGCGACGAATTCATAAATTTTCAGACACACAACCTGCGATCGCTGGCAGTAAAGAGGTTAAGAACTAAGAGAACTGGTGATCACATGCACTATGGGGTTAATTAAACTCACCTGGAAGTCCACAGTGGTGTTCATGATAAGCTGATCCTTTTGCCAAATGTTACCCTGCGTGCCTGTTTTATTCCAGCGAGTCACAGAGTTCCCATTCATGACGGTCATGATGGCCAGGCTGCCGATGCTGGGGCCATACATGTGGTACCAAAAGGAAAAGCAGGAAGGTCCCGGAGTCGGGGGGAGGATCGGCGAGAGAATATCGGCCGCGTCGCCGGGGCGTCTCGGTTGAGACGACTCCAGATAGATGTAGTACCCTGGAAGAGAGAGTGCGGCGCAGTGAGCGAAAGGTCCTAAGATCGGAATCAGCCTCTGATGGCTAAAGGTCCTATGGCCGACGTCAGGCTTAGTTGTCCTGCACACGACTGTGGTGCATGGGCAAACTAAGGCTGATGCTGGACCGAGGACTTTGTGTGTACTTTTTGTGTGATGACATGGAAGAATGCTTGTTCCCGTGATAGCAGTTTGGACCGAGTTTGCGTGCGGTCAATAGCAGCTCACCTGAAGTTAAAGCGCGGCCAAATATACTGTGGATTTTACTGTGGGTAAAATGAACTTTAAAATGAACTCACCCCTCCCTTTCCCGCTGCCTATAAACAAGAGTCGAGGCGGCAACTAAAATTTGGACACTTGCAGTGATGCAATATTTTCTCCCCTTGGAAAAATGGAGGGCTGGGGTCATTTAGATGTCAGTTTTCCTGAGAAATAATCATCGCGATCCGACTGCTAGAGACAGAGACGTAGTTGCGGGGGCTCATGAGGATCTATGTCTCTTGCTGACGCCACTTTGTGTGCATGTTTCTTGAATGGCAGGGATTCTTTGGCGATGAATTCACAAAGGTTTCAGACATAGTGTTCAGTGCGCTTTAAACGTCACACTGAGTATTTTCTGCTCAGTAGGAGCGTGGTATGTGCTCACCATAAGACGAGGTATGTACTCACCTTAAGACATAAACACTATAAAAGGTCTCCTGCATCTATTCAGGACAGTTAATCCTTTGGCTGTGGGTAGTGATTTTTGTTGAGGTCATGCCTGCATGCAGAATCACCTCACCAACAAAACAGCGCCAACATCAAAACCAGAGTCTGAGTAGCAAAGTGCCGGAGTACCTATAACCAACCCCTTTGGCCATCCACAGCATTTTCCGTTGTTCAGGAATCACGATGACAAAAACAGCTGCCAACAGCCGAAGGGCAAATGGCGCCACGAGGCAGTCAATGTTAAAACTACATGTGTAACTTGTCACTGGCTAAATCCACTCTCAAACTGTCCTGCGTACTGCTCTGTGACTTTTTTAAAACCTCCATCCCTAGAGCCTTAGTGCCGAGAAATTGGAACAGCACCCAACTGCAAGAGGTATAGATCCTCATGAGCCCCCGCAGTTGCGGGGGCTCATGAGGATCTATGCCTCTTGCCGACACCACTTTGAATCTATGGGACAGCTAGTTTTTGTGTGTGTTGAATTATCAAGGATTGCAGAACACCGTCTGGATCAGCTGGTACTGAACGGGTTATGGCCTCGACACACAGACCAGCATACACTTTGTTTCAGTGAAACAAATCAACTAGAGAAAAAAAGACAAGAGAAGCAAACCTGATCCACTGCGGTCCATCACAGGCCCAGTGCCAGCTGATGGTGTGTTTAGGTTTTTCAGAGACCAGTCAAAGTTGTCGTTGTGGCCCTGGGTCCATGTGCACGTTGTGTTCATGTCAAAGTCACACCCAACGTTGTCAAATGCAAAGGCTTGAAAAACAAAGGAAAGAGAGCGCGCTTCCAATATGCTGCCTGGTGACTGCCAAGCATGTCAAATGCAAAGAAAATCCCAACAAACTGACAGTTTCAAAGAAAGGAAACACGCTTAAAAGAAGAAGTACAACACAAAATAACGTGTTGTAATTGTCTTTCCAGGTGTGGTTCCTTTGTTTTCTGGGGTTTCCTTTGAGCTTGCCGTCTCAGTGCAGAAAAATTAAAACACCAAAATCACCAGAGGACCCAATTTGTTGTGTTGTTGTATTATATTGTAAGTTAGCTAAAAGCGAATGAATTTACATGGAAAAGCTGTGGTCAGAACCTCTTAACCCCTTCACTGCCAATGGAAATTCAAGGGTATCGCCATCACCCTCAAACTAGCACGGACACAGAAAACTCTATGAGGGCTCTGTGGGTTAACATGCAAAGGCAAGTTACTAAAGACAAAATTTGGAAATAGAGGAAACAGTAAATACTAACCTGACAGTGCAACCCCTTTACATCCTGAGGCCGATTTTTAAAAAAAAAAGACTGCTTATCATCCTATGACGGCTACACTACAGATTAGGAGATAGATCAACCATTTTAGTTTAAAGGTGGTGCCAGAATAGCTTGAACTATCATCGCAATCAAATTTATCTCAAGCAATAGTGTATCAGGATGAAAAGGTGTCTGCCAATATTGGGAATGTTTACCTTACGCTCTGTGGGTTGACATGCCATGGTGGCATGTTACAAACGACAGAATTGTAAAAATATTGGAAAATGGTGTGTACGCAAAATGTGAATTTTGTTAATGTTGAAACACTTATACTACCTGAAAAGGCGACGTAATAGATGACTCCCAGAAATCAGAAGTAGGTCAGAATTGCATGTGTCGATTAAAAGAGTCGATTCAAAGCACGAACAAAGTTTGTCCACGTTTTAATCCACTCTTTTAATCGAAACATATGCACTTCTTCTGATTTCCGAACAACGTTCATTGGACATTACCAAATTTCGGAATTTGAAAATTTGGATATCAGGGCTCTATAGGATATCATGCAAGTGAAAGAGTCATGTTACAAAAAAAACTGAATTTGGAAATTTTGGAAAACGGCTCATACCATTTGCAGGCATACTCCTCAGACAGACCCACTAGGGAGTACACCACCATAACACTTGTAGTCAAATGAGATGCTTCACATCGCATCTCATTTGAATACCACTGTCGTTGTGGTGTATTACCCGAGTGGGTCCAACAACACCTGCAAATGATACGGGAGAGTATGTAACTGTGTAAAATACTAACATTTCAGGGCGGCAAAGTCAGGCGTTGTTGCACAGTCCCCGGCAATGATGCTTGTATCGTCCACGGCAATGTCGCCTCGGTAACCATTTCCCACTACAGCCTCAAGGACAATCTGAAGGACAAACACATTTTGTCAGTCTTCAACTTCCATTAAGTTTTTCTTCTCAATTTTATCAGTAAGAATCCCCCCTCCCCTGCCCCTTCCATTGCTGCCGCAAAATAAAAAGCAAAATAAATGTACCATTTCTTGGTGTACTCCCCAGATAGACCCAGTCAGTACACTTCTATTCAAATGAGATGCAAAGCATCTCATTTGAATAGAAGTGTACTGACTGGTTACATCTGGGGAGCACACCCGCGAACGATAAGGGAACAGTTTTAAAATATACCACACCGCCTTCGTAGTTCTTCCTTGGTCTATGTCTTTGACAATGTCAATGCCTCAACCACTCTCAAATAAAGTGACGTTAATTCACTGCTGCTTTGTTAGCTTTGTCATTGGAGCAGCTTACATGTGAGGCGTTTAGAGCTTACTCGTTGTGCGGCTCTAATGGCGTATGAACACCCATTCTAACTCTTTGCCTACCAAGTAACTTTTATGCCGTATTATGTGCTCTGCCACATTGTATTATTGTAAGACGATCATTTCTGGGTCAGGTGTGCATGCCAAGTCAAGTCTCGTAATGACACATACAGAGATAATAATAGCCAAAATAGAAAAGCAGACACACCGCACGCCAACCTTGGCAAACGGATCTCATCTCTGACAGCATTCTAGGGGAAGTGATCTCACAGTGGCTGAAGTCAACATCCGAACGCGATCATCATTACCACAAATAAACAAAACATCCCCCCCCCCTCCACAAAAAAAGCCTAACCTGGAACGGGTGTGCCGTGTACGTTGTGGAAATGTTGACGGTGGCCGGTGACCATTGGTCGCCATTATCGCCCATGAGTCGCCACAGAACAGCCTCAGAGGTCAGCACGTCATTGGAAATGTTGGTGAGCACGACGGCACTCAGCTGTCCAATGTTGGAACCAAACATGTGGTACCAGAAACTGAAGCAGTAGGCCTGGCCTGGATCCGCAGGGAACATCTGAAATCCAAATGTACGAGTTACAGTCGGCCACCATGTGGACCCAGCTTTACGGGCGACGCACCACAGAACAGATGAACTGAATGCGACTTGAATTGAATCACTTAACAAATATAACCCTATGGACATATTCCCGTATTGTCGAGGTGTCGACCAACGACTATGGACCATATGCAGGAAATGGATCGACCATGATAATTCAAGGGGTAGTGCCAGATTAGCTTGGCGCCATCAGGCGCCAAGCTAATCTGGCACTACCCCTTAAATGATCATGGTCGACCCACCTGGTGTAGTGCGTCGGGGCTAAATGGGTTTAATGAAGGTCAAGCAGTCAGTTAGGCTCCAGGAATAATTGGTACAAGTGCTACCAACAGCCAAAGGATTAGTTTTGCACTTTGCAGAGATACCTTGACCACAGTGACGTACACGAAGCAGGTGTCCACCAACCTGTGAGGCCAGACGTGCTTTATCTCCCTGCACGTGTGGTGGGCTGGACTCGATGAAGGCGTAGTACCCGGTGGCGTCCCCTTTGGTGTGGTCCACGCTGGGCCCGGTGTACATGCTCTCTGTGCGGCCCTTCAGACGCAGCCAGTCGTTTCTGTCCGAGTTGTCGTGAACATTTGTCCAGAAGCAGAAGTTGTTCTGGAAGTCGCAGGTGGCAGAACCCACGCACGTCCCTTTGGTGATAGTGATGTCGTCCACGGCGAAGTCGCTGTTGTAGTTGGACCCTACCACCCCCTCAATTACAACCTGCGGATGGGAGGAAACAGTTGCAATTATTGTGATGTCTGCGCTTGATTTCAAGACTCCTCAAAGTGTTGAGGTCGACTGATGAAAGACGAAACATGGCAATAACTTGCAAAAGGTATAGATCTTCATGAGCCACCGCAGTTGCGGGGGCTGATGTGGATCTATGCCTCTTGCTGACACCTCTTTGTTCCTGAGATGTGTAGGTCTTTTTGGTGCTGAAGTCACGAACATTGCAGAAACGTACTCTGCGTCGGCCGGCACTGTACGGGTTTAGCCATCGAGACATTTTGACCAAGCAAATTTATCACCGTCAATGCAAAAAAAAACTATTTTTTAATCCCTGACACAGTGAAAACAATCCAACTGCAACAGCCACTGTGGGGGCTGATGAGGATCTACGCCTCTCGCTGACGCCACTCTGTATCCATGTTCCTTGGACGACTGTGGCTCTTCGATGTTGGATTGACGACGATTTCAGAAACGTGATCTGCGTCCAGTGGCAGTGAAGGGGTCAACACAGAATAACCTTTCGGACTAAACAAAGACAAATCCAGATGAGCTGCTGTTGACGAATGTGTCATGTTCTTGCATATTTCACCTGGAAGTTGCTGGCCAGAGCGATGGACGCCTGCCCCTGTCGCCACTGGTTCCTTTGGTCCAGGGAGCGACTCCACGCAGGGCTCGGCAACAGTGGCAAAGTGTTCTGGGGCACAGCATAGATGTTGAGCGTGCCGATGCCATTGCCATACATGTGGTAGTAGAACTTCATGCAGTAAGGAGATCCATCTGGATTGCTGTACACCTGTAAATTTGAAAAGAAAAGCTCAAAACAATAATCTGCCACTGAAAACAGCGTGACAATGTCAGCTTTCAAAAGTTAGATGACTGCATACAATGCAGTCCTTTATACAGCAACGGTGACTGCAAATGTGGTCCTTCACATATAAAAAAACTGTTTATTTGTTCTTTAGCTTTATTAGCTAAAGAACAAATAAACAATTTTTATATGTTAAGGCTATTCGTTCTGATTCTGATTCATTTCAACAAAACTTTCTTTTGCAGTACGCAAAGCCAAGGCCGACTTTGACATCAGCTGATCCACTTTGCACGGTCAGCTAAGGATGACATCAACCGGCTAACCTTTTGCTCACTGACTGTTTATTAAGCCATTTAACCCCAACGCCACATTTCCCAAAATTTGGAGGTGTCACATAACGACTATGTACTAGTTGCGGGAGGTGAATTGACCAGGGTAGTGCCAGATTGGCTTGGTGCCTGACAGCGCCAAGCCAATCTGGCATTACCCTTTTATTATCATGGTCGATCCATCTCCTGCTGTAGGGCGTTGGTGCTAAATGGGCAAACACACTCTCATTACTAGCCCTGATTCGCAAAACATATTTACACAAACTGGTTACCTCCCTTGATCCACTATGCATATCGCGTTGTGGAGCTAGGAAGGCAACCCGTGTGTAACCTGGACACCAGTGTGTACTCTACCTTGCTGACAAGTCGAGCTGTGTCATTCATGCGGCGTGGAGCGGAGCTCTCGATGTAAACGTAGTGTCCCGCAAGCGTGCCGTAAGTGTGGTCAGCAAACGGTCCCGTGTTAGCGCTCGATGTTCTTCCTGTTAATATGGTCCAGTCGAAAACGTCATTGGTGGACTGGGTGAAGCCGCAGAGTGGGTCTGAGCTGGACTCAAAATCGCACGTCGTCGTCGTGGCAGCTGTGAAGAGAAATAATGTTGTTAGCCCCCTTGCACATGTAGCCATTGGTGTTGTTAACTCATTGTGCCCGAGGTACAGAATACCCACATTTTGGAGTTATCCTCTGAGGACTGCATTACAATTCAGGAGACAGATCGACCATTATAGTTCAAGGGTGGTGACAGAATAGCTTGTCGCCTATAGGCGCCAAGCTATTCTGCCACAACCCTTGAACTATCATGGTCGAGCCATATCCTGCTGTGGTGTGTCGCGGACAGAACGAGTTAACATTACCTGTGGCTATGTGCGCAAGGGGGTATATAAACAACAAATATATTTTTTAACAAATAAAAAGGCCAATCTGCACTGATCATACTTAAAAAAAAGAACTAAAAAGAAAAAATGCTTCGGAATTAAGACATAATATTTATTACAATATATTTCAAACACCCATATTCCTTTCTGAACGTATTTTGTGTATGTTTGCATGGGCAATGCATGTGTGTGCGTGTGCGCATGACTGACTGCATATTCATCATAAAATGTTCACAGATTCATTCCATAAGGCAAACTTTAAAATTTGTGAGATATCCTCTATCAACTGCCTACCAGTTTTAATTGATATGAATCAAGCATAATAGTTCAAGCAGATTGGCCCTGCAAGGTATGATCTTGAGTTACAATGGCAGAACCTGTCTTAAGCGACCACCCTATTAGAGATTACCTGTCATTAAAGGTGGCTGTAGCTGTGACTGTGGCTGTAGCCACATAAATGATGGTCTTTACTGACAGGTGACACTTTTTGCCTTTCAAGCCTTTTCTTGAGAGAGCACCTGTTCATTAAGACCCCTTCTTTCTTGCAATAAAATGGGTCTGCTAGTAACAGGTTCTGCCGTATCATGATTTACAATCTCCAGCTGAATGAAAGGAAGCCTGAAAGAGCTAAACTAAAACTACAATCTCACATGTTGGATTCAGGTTGTCACACGATCCGAGAGGAAGGGTAATGTCATCCAATCCGATGTCACCAGAGTAGCTCAGACCACTGACGCCCTCAAAGATGATCTAGCAGAGAATGAATTTTTAAAAAAAATCAACTTTCTCGTCGACGTTATGCACGCAACCAAGCAGCAAGCACCCATTGTAAAGAAATCGCTTTATGCTTTATTTCATCAAAAACATTACCGATGACATGACAAATGGGAGTGTCTACTACGTGCTCAAATTCTAGCCTACGAACCCGTTGTGTGCACACACAACCCGGGAGGCACTCGGGGAACCCTCCAGAGGGGCCAAGAGTTGTCTCCCGGACCTGCCTATCCGGTTCCGAGTCACCTGACTCGCCAGTCAGCTACGTAGGCTCACGACCTTCGGACGTGTTCTAGCCTCGCGCTCCCTTCGACCGGTCGGTCTTGGTGCTCGAGTTCACCGTGACTTTGGCTTCGCCTGTTGCTTCGCTTCTGCTTCGCTTCTTGCTTCGCTGCAGCTTCGCTTGCGCTTCTTCGCTTGGCGTCCTCCTTGGTTGGCTTCGCTTGGCGGACCTGCTGCTTCCCGCCATTTCGCCGGTGGCGACATGGACGTCTCTTCTCCCGCTACCGCTTCGGCAGAGAGGTAGGATAGTTAGTTGGGCCCGGAGCCGGTCCCCGGGCGGGGTACCGGCCTGTGCCTTTGGACTCTACCTTGTTCGGGTTGTGTAGGTTTTGTTGAGCGGGGACTCTTAGCTCGGCGGGGCCCTGGTGCCCTCGCCTTTCCCCTTTGGGGTGAAATTACTGGCTTCCCCTGGTAGCCTTCGGGGAGCATTGTTTAAACCAGCTGCGGCGCGTGGCTCATGTTGCATCTCCGGCCTGGCTGGGGTATGCTTGTTTCGAGAGCGCACTCTTAGCTTCGAGCGCTACAGCATTATTGCCGGGGGACACGGCCTTTCGTCCCTATTGTCGTTTGGCCCGCCGTGTGATGGCCTTAGTCCCCTGCGCGACGTTGAACCCATATAACTAAACTAAACTAAACCTATTGTCGTTTGGCGCACATTCCTCTCCAGCCTGGCTGGGGTAGGCTTTGTTCTAAAGACGCAAGCTTAGCTTCGGGCGCTATAGCAGTATAGCCTGGGGGCACAGCCCGTTTGTCCATATCGTTCGATACGGTTCCCCTTGGTAGGACGAGCCCTGTTGGTCTCGACCACGTACCGGCACGTTGTTTGTTTGGTGTGTTGCAGTGCCCTCCTGATGACCTGCACGCAGTGTGGAGGTTTCCAGTGGCCCTCGGATACGCACAAGGTCTGCCTGCCGTGTGTCGGCTGTACATCTGAGCGTTCTTGTGACGTTTGCGCCGTCTGGCCGGAGCTCCGCTGGGTCCAACTTTGGAGCTTCTACCGACGTGAACGCCCGACACCTGTGCCTGTTGCAAGACCTGCGGAAGTGCCGGCTGTCATCTCAGACACACCGACCGCTCTTGCCCCCGATGGCCCCAGTCTGGAAAGATCTCCACAGCGGACACAGCAAGGTAGTGTGCGGAGTCGGGAGTTCGAGGCGCGGGTTCCCAGGAGGGAACGCGCTTGGACCAAGCCTTACGACAGGCAGAGAACCCATCTCGACACAGAGGTCAGTTCGGAGAGACGTGCCTCGCGCCGTCCATGGTCAACCGGTCCCCACTCGTCTCCTAGGAAGGCCTTGGATCCCCCTCGGCCGCTGCGAGCCCGCCTCGCCACAGAGTCCAGCTCGCGGAGACATTCGCGCACACTCACCACACCTCTACCTGTGTCCAGTTCCTCCTTGCGATCGAAGTCTGACCACCACTCTCGCGCTCCTTCGTGTGAGCGTCGTAAAGTTCGGGATTCTTCTCGTCATCTGGACCATGGACCTTCGCGCTCTACCTCTTCGCGGCGTTCGTCCCACGTTCCCCGCCGTCTGCCTCGTCCCGCCCGTTCCCCTTCCCCTCGCCCAGCCTCTTTCCTTCCTCCTCGTTCCCGAGGATCACGGTCTCCAGCTCGTAGTCGCTCGTCTGGTCGCCGCCGCCGTTCCCGCTCCTCTAGTGCGTCGCGTCGCCGTCGCGGACGTCGCTCTCCCCTGCGTGCTTCGGCGCCTTATGGCTCCCCTCGTCCTCGTCGAGCTGATCGCTCTCGGAGTCACGGTCGCCGTCCCTCTTCGACGGCTCTCGGCGGCGTGGACGACGATTCGTTGAGTCTTCTCCCTGATGATTCCATCTCAGTTCTCCTCGGAGGTCTCAGCCGCTCTCCTTCACCGCTCTCTCCTTCGGATGCGTCGACAGCCCACGGGTTACCGGCCTCCTCCCGCACAGAGGTTCTTCTGGCCCTCGACGAGGTCGCTCGCCTCATCTCCGCCACGCTTCCGGCAGCGGACTGCCCTCCATCCCCCCCCCTGAAGAGGAAGCCTTCTGCCTTCGTCGACGCGGGTAGACAGGTAAAGAAGTTCAAGACTCTCCCTCAGCCCCCCTCCTTTCGTGAGCTTCGGGATGTGTTCTCGGCCCACCTGTTGTCTGACTCGAGGGACAGTAATTTCTTCTCGGACCACAGATGGCCTCCGGACCTCGATATGTACTTCCGCCAGCAGTGGTACGCCGGCCATTCCCAGGCCTTCCTCTGCCCTCTCCCTCCGGTGGATCCAGCCGCCGTGGTTCAGGCGGGTGGGGCCTCTGCACTCAGACGCGCGCTACCCGCGGGTTTGGACAAGACGGCTTCGCTTGTCAGGAATTCCTTGGCCTGCGCCGGCTTCATGGAGCTCCTTACGCAAGCCTTCCTCCGGCGCGTGGAAGACTCGTGGCACCCGTCCCTGACCCCCCTTCTTGGCGACCTCCTCGTCCTCGCTGAAGCGGCCAGCCGCGCCGCGTATCACTCTTCGGTCAACGCTATGGCTGCAGCCGCCAATTGTGATTTACTCCGCCGCGACGCTGTCCTGCAGGCCTGCCGGGGAATGCCTGCCGACCTGAAGACCCAGCTGCGTCGGGCCCCCCTCGGGGGACCCCTTCTCTTTGGTGACACCTGGCAAGCCGTCAAGGATTCCAATGCGGACAGGTGGCCTCCCAAGTCTGTTCCTCGGCGCTTTCAGTCAGCCCGCAAGGCCGTGGGTCGCCCCCTGCGGATCTCCAGACCCGTCGCCCCGACCTCAACAACCCAGCTGCAGTCCCTGCGTCGCCGTCGCCCCGCCTTCGGTCGCCCCGGCCAAGCTAACGCCCCCGCCCCCGCTTGGCCCCGTCCCGCCCGTCGCCCTGGGCGCGGGCGGGCTCAGTGACTCCTCCCCTCCTCCGCCTCCGCCGGCCGTCTCGGGTCCTCCAGTCGGCGGCAGGCTCGCCCTCTTCAGCGACGAGTGGCGATTACTGATTCCAGAAGACCCGTGGATTTTAGACACTGTTTCCGGCGGCCTACGGATCTCCTTTCGTTCCCCTCCTCCTCTGCGTACGACTCCGCTGTGGACCGAGATCCCCGCAGACCCGCTCAAGGAGTGCGCCCTACGGGGGGAAGTCGACTCTCTCTTGAGGAAGGATGCCACAGAGGTTGTGCGCCGCGCAGACTCGCTGGGATTTTACAGCAGACTTTTCGTCGTCCCCAAGCCTGGCGGCAAGTGGCGCCCAGTGATCGACCTCTCAGCCCTAAATCGCTTCATCGTGGCTCCTTCCTTCCACATGGAGACGGCCCGAGCCCTGCGTACCGCGGTGCGACCCATGGATTACGCCGTCAGCCTGGATCTCTCCGACGCTTACCTACACGTACCCATACATCCGGCCGCCCAGAGGTATCTGCGCTTCGCGTTCGATGGAACCGTTTACCAGTTTCGAGCCCTACCCTTCGGCCTCAACCTCAGCCCCTGGGTCTTCACCCGCTTGATGGATGCAGTTATGGCCAAGGCACGGCAGTCGTCTCTCAGCCCTATGTCCAACTACCTCGACGATCTCTTCCTGAGGAACCACGTCGAGTCCGTCTTGGAAGAGGACAGGGATACACTGATGCGTCTGCTGTCGCGACTGGGGTTCCTCCTCAACGTCGGGAAGTCAGATCTCACGCCCTCGCGCCGCTTCATTCATCTCGGAATGGATTTTGCCACCGATCTCAACGTTGTTCGCCTCCCGGATCCCCGGATTCGGAAGTTGGCCACCTTCGCCAACCAGCTAGCTCAGCAGGAAGCAGCTCCCGCCCGAGTTTGGCTTCAACTCCTCGGACTGATCAACGCAGCGGCGGACCTTCTCCCCCTGGGTCGCCTCTACGCCCGCCCCCTTCAGCTGCACCTCCTGCTTCTCTGGAGACCCTCTTCTGGCGACCTTACCCACCTGGTCCCGGTTTCCCCCCTGGTTCGCCCTCACCTTCTACGCTGGACCGACACGGCTTGGTTGGCTTCGGGAGTCCCTTTGTCCTCCCCTCCCCCGCACCTCTCCCTGTGTGTCGACGCGAGCCTCTCGGGGTGGGGAGCCCACCTGCTTCCTCAATTCTCCTCGGCTTCCGGCCTCTGGCCCCCGGAGTTTGCGGACAAGCACAGCAATTGGTTAGAGCTGCAGGCAGTCTGGCAAGCCCTCTTCGTTTGGGAGAACCAGCTCAGGAACCAGCGGCTTCTCGTCCTCTCCGACAACTCGACGGTGGTGGCCTACATCCAGAGACAGGGGGGCACCCGATCTCCCGACCTCTGTATGCTCCTCTTCCGTTTGATGCGCTGGGCCGAGGAACGCGACATTACACTCCTCGCACGACACATTCCTGGCCACTTGAATGTGTTGGCGGACTCGCTCTCTCGCCGCGGCCAGTTGCTCCACACAGAATGGACGTTGCGCCCGGATATCTTCCAGATGATCTGCGCCCGTTGGGAGACTCCCTTAATCGACCTCTTTGCTACGAGGTGGAATCGCCAGCTTCCCCTCTTCGTCTCCCCGATTCCAGACCCGCTGGCCTGGGCAGTCGATGCCCTCTCGATTCCTTGGGACGGCCTCATCGCTTACGCGTACCCCCCAACAGTCCTCATTCCCAAGGTCCTCCACAAACTTCGAGGGAGCAACGCAGTCCTGCTTCTGGTCGCCCCGCTGGCTTGGTCCCGGTCCTGGACCACCGACCTACTCAACCTCGCCACCTCTCCTCCCCTGCGCCTTCCCACGCCCCGTTCCATGCTCAAGCAGCCCAGGCAGGCTCTCTTCCACCCTTGTCCCGAACGCCTGTCTCTTCACGCCTGGAGGTTGTGCAGCGCGCCCTCACCGCTCGAGGCTTCTCTGGTGCAGCAGTGGAGGCAATCGCTGCAGCCCGCAAGCCTTCCACCCGGCGTGTTTACGAAGGGAAGTGGCGCGTCTTGTGTGCCTGGTGCGACGCCCGTCGCCTCCTACCCACCGGACTGACTAACCCACAGCTAGCGGACTTTCTCCTATGGCTCTTCGAGGTCCAAGGTTTGGCGCCCATCACCATCAGGGGATACTTATCCATGGTCGCCGACACGTACCGTCATCTCGGCCTTCCAGACCCCGGCGCCTGTAAGGACCTTTCCGACCTCATGTCCAGCTTCAGCCTCCAACGTCCGACTCAGCGTTCTCTCATTCCTCGCTGGGACCTACCTTGGGTCCTGACGTGGCTGAATTCCTCCCAGTTCGAGCCACTCGCTCTAGCCCCTCTGGCAAATGTGACACGCAAGACCTGCTTCCTTCTAGCCTTGGCCACCGCGTCCAGAGTTAGCGAGCTACACGCTCTTTCTACCCGCCCAGACTGCCTCCAGTTCAGGGCAGATCGCTCCGTGCAGCTCTTAACGGACCCCAGCTTTATTGCCAAAACAAGGTCGCCCCTAACTGCTCCACAGATCATCACCTTGCGGCCCCTGGGAGGGCCTGCCTGCTCTCCGGAGACTCGGCGACAGGATCCCGTGCGTGCCCTACGCATCTACCTGCGCCGTACCAAAGTTACCCGTAGAGGGCGCTCCCGCCTCTTCCTGCCCATACGCCAGGGCAAGACTGATATCACAGCCCAGACGATCTCCTCCTGGCTGCGCTGGGTAATACGATCGGCATACATGGATCTCTCCCCACGCGTAGCGCAGAGACTGAAGATCCGCGCACACGAAGTACGCGCCATGGCCACGAGCGTCGCATTCGATCGGAACTGCGCTGTCAAGGACATCGTGGCCGCGGTGGGCTGGCGAGCAGAATCTACCTTCGCTCGTTTCTACCTTCGGGATCTGGCGGGACAGCGAGACAACCTCGCCTTGTTGGGGGACCTCACGGTGGCACAGCACTCCCTCCCGGCGCAGCAGGCGCCGTAGGTACGCACCTAGCTCGTTACCTGGGAATTAGCAATGGGAGGACGGTCTTGGTCTCCGGTAGTACCGGGGCGGCACCCTCCTCCTATTCGTGATTCTCCCATTTGTCATGTCATCGGTAATGTTTTTGATGAAATAAATACATTTTTCTTTAAAAGGTATTTTTTCGAAAAATACTTACCGATGACATGACACGGAGGACCCTCCCACCTGCCCCGCTTGCCGCTGGTGAGCCTAGTATCTGACTGGCGAGTCAGGTGACTCGGAACCGGATAGGCAGGTCCGGGAGACAACTCTTGGCCCCTCTGGAGGGTTCCCCGAGTGCCTCCCGGGTTGTGTGTGCACACAACGGGTTCGTAGGCTAGAATTTGAGCACGTAGTAGACACTCCCATTTGTCATGTCATCGGTAAGTATTTTTCGAAAAAATACCTTTTAAAGAAAAATGCATTTTATACTGACTTTTGACCCTTTGCATGTTGGTAGTGGTTTTAGTCGCGATGATTCCTGCCGGAATCATCGCAACTAAAACCGCTACCAACACCGAAAGGGTTAATTCTTAAACTCCCAGAACTAAATGACTTCTATTCGACAGAATGGTAGTCATTTAGTTCTGGGAGTTTAAGAGTTAAGACTACAAACCACAAGTAAAACATTTGGTGCCATATGAACAAGGTAAAGGGATCCCAAAGGTTTTTTTTTTTTTTTTTTACATGTTTATCTCACACTGAGTGATTTCCCTGGCATGTACACTACTGCCCGGTGCAGGCAAAAAGCAGCGAGTCCATTTTCTGAAAAGCAAGATTTCACCGTAATGCAAAGAAAATCTTAATTTGCACCAAAACAGACTTACTGTCTTTTGCATTGGCAGGGCAGACTGCATTTTGTTTTGTTGCTAGTATTTTGCCCCAATTTCTTTTGTTGTAACTGTAGGCGTTCAGCATATCCTTTGGCTAAAATTGATTTCCAAAGCAATCACATGACTCGAGACGCTTAAGTCAAGTCTGCAGCATCCTAAACCTCCCTTTTATCCTTATCATAAGTGCCATCAATCAATCAATTGACTGATCAATTGATCAACAAGTTAGTTAGTTATTGGGATTTAACGCCAAGCAGGCGACTAAAGCCATCTCACGGTGGGAAGGGTAAAAGTCTGGTCAGCCAGACTTGGAGAAAGGTCTTAAAACACGATGTGAATACAGTTTACAGTATTCTTGGCTAATAGGTCACACAGATCATTCGTACATGTCTACAGACTTGAAGTTCATAAGAACAATCAGATTTATATAGACTACAGAGACTCAAATTTTGTAAAACAAAATAGCTTCCTTTGAAAGATTTTATCCAGGTCAACTAACTATAGCACTCGCCAATGAGAGGCTGGACATAAATCCATTCGTCTGTCCATCCACTCATATCCACTCCACTCATTAATAGAAATAATATGTAAGAATTAAATAAAATTCTGCAGACAAACCTGGTATGGCTGAAGCGGGTTGACGTTGACCGTGGCTCTGTGCCACTGGTTCCCCTGCGTGCCCTGCAGTTTCCATATCAGCGACCCTTGCCCTGACTGTCCCGCGTTGCGCATGTAGACGTTGAGGAGGTAGACAGTGGAGCCGTACATGTGGTAGTAGAAAGACAGGCAGCGGGACGCCTGGTCCGCAATCTGGGGGCTGACCAAGCGAGCCGTGTCGTTGGGGTAGCGAGGGGACGACGTCTCGATGTACATGTACCATCCTGATCCTGGGGTAAAATTCACGTCAAATCAATGCATGGGTTGGGTGGGTGTACAAGTAGTTTGCTTGGCCCATTTAACTCCACAGGCCACAGTATATAGGTGTCACCTAACAATTCTGTAACAGTTATAGGAGATGGATCAGCCATGCTAATGAAAGGGTAGTGCCAGATTAGCTTAGCGCCTGATAGCGCCTGATGGCGCCAAGCTAATCTGGCACTACCCTTGAATTAGCATGGCTGATCCATCTCCTGCTGTAGTGGGTCAGAGTTCAATGGGTTAGTTCATGACAGATCCGAAGTTTTCCTTCCCATAACAATCCGTCAGAGTTCAATGGGTTAGTTCATGACAAATCCCAAGTTCTCCTCCCCATAATAATCAGTCAGAGTTCAATGGGTTAGCTCATGACAAATCCCAAGTTCTCCTCCCCATAATAATCAGTCAGAGTTCAATGGGTTAGTTCATGACAAAACCGAAGGTCTCCTCTCCATAATAATCAAACAGAACATGTTTGACTTTTGTATACAAACAAGAAAGAAACTTACTTTGAAAAGGTAAAGACAAAACAGTTTTAAACTGTCTTGTTCTTGTCGCACCAAAGGAGTTTCTTCCTTTGATCGGCATTCTGCAAAAAGCAGTTACTCTTCTGGTCTTGATCCTGGCTTTCAAATGCACTCTTCTCAGTTACGTCCATTTCTTGGTAACAACTGGGAGGTGATCAAACGCACTGTGTCTGTGAGCTTACCTGTTCCCAGCGTGTGATCGTTGGTGGGTCCAGTAGAGGCAGAACTTGTGGGGCCTTGAGTTCGCGTCCAGTTAAACACGTCGTCCGTTGCTTGCGTCCACTTGCATAGGTCACTCTCAAAGTTGCAGTCATAGATGGTGGGAGCTATCAGAAAAGGAACATTAACCCATGATATCCTGATTTAAAAAAAAATGTTTATTGTCCTATGAAGTCTACATTACAGATTTTAGTTCAGGGCGCCAAGCTATTCTGGCACCACCCTCGAACTACCATAGTCAAACTTATTTCAAGCAATAGTGTATCAGGATGAAAATGGTTAAAGTGGAACAACTTGCTTAGTGGCTCATGCAGGATTAAGCTCACATGCAACTGGCCCCTGGATTCATAATTGAATAAGTCAATGCCAGATGGCTGTTGTTGTATTTGAATCATATGCAGGTTTTCAAAAATAAAAGCTATACAAAAATGTAGCGAGCTGCACTGAGTTACAGTAGATTCTGTCTCAGCAACCCCTCCCCCCCCACCCCCTCTCCCCCGCCTCTTTAAAAAAAGAAGACAGATACTCTATCCAGAGAAGCATTGAAGAGCAAAACGTGTCAACCATCATTAAAGACCATCATTTAGGTGGCTACAGTCACAGCCACCTAAATGGTGGTCTTTAATGACAGGTCATCTCTCACAGGGTGGTCACAGAAAACAGGTTCTGCTGTATATAACTCCTCTACCTAAGTGCTGGCAGTTACTCCTTTCCCTCTGATCTAAAACTAATGAATAATAATAAGCGATAGGTTATTGGGCAGATGTTGGCTACCGCTGGCACAAGCACCCGTGTGCATGAGCCAACAGCGGCCGGAGTCAGCTATATGGCCTTCAGCACACTGTGAATTAGAGAGAAGTTTTCTTCAAACCTGACGTAATGGCAGGAGAAGTGGTGGAGGCAGGGGTTGTTGTCACAGTCGTTTGAGTGGCTGGGTTGGCAGACGCTGGTGCCACTGAAAACGAATTCATAATTAAAAAAAAAAAAGAAGCGTGTGCTGCCCTGTTAAATGGCAGTTTATGTGCGCGGGTCTGTGATTTTGGACCTGACGTCCGTCCAACATCACGGACCAGCGCAATAACAACAAACAGGTTGAAAAACTCCTCAGGATTTAGAAAACAACTATTTTTGTCTCAAACTGTGTATAAACAAGATTTTTTTGTGTTTTGCAAGCATGCGCAACTTAAGAGCCTTAGTGCAAAATCACACACCACCGTAGGAAAATGATAGCAAATAAAATGTGTAGCGTCAGCCAAAACAACAGAACTCGGCTGAAAAGTGACGGCTGAAAAGTGAAATTTCTCTTGAATCAATACACATGCAGTACTGGTCAGCCTGAGTCTATTGCAGTACCAAGTGGGAGTCCATTTAATCCTAAGGCCACAACTGGAGGTGTCACCAATTGCTATGTAACAGTTGCAGGAGATAGACTGACAATGATAATTCAAGGGTAGTGTCAGATTAGCTTGGCGCCATTAGGAGCCAAGCTAATCTGGCACTATCCTTGAATTATGGTCGATCCATCTCCTGCTGTAGTGCGTCGGGGCTAAATGGGTTAATGCCATGCTGACTTCATGAAGAAACAACACCACACAAGCAAAAAAGGCCCTCGGGCTGACAACAGCCTTAGCTGGCCCGCGCACGGCTGTCCGTGGGCCAACTAAGGCTGTCGTCAGCTACGAGGACCACCTGCTCACCAGGCACGCGTCTGGCAGCAAGAGACCTGTCCGTTTCATGTCCAAATTTGGCAATACACTTGTGCACATAATACTCAGGCTGAGCTCCGAGTGAAAAAGCCAAAATGACATTTACATGAACAGAAGCTGGTAGTGATGACGATATCGTCCACAGCCAAATCTCCCATGTAGTTAGATCCCACGCTGCCCTGAAGTCGCAGCTGCAACCAATAGAAACAAACCGAGTGGGCTCTTAACAGACGATATTCGGAGATCAGAAGTAGGTCGAAATGGCACGCTTTTCGACGAAAACATCGGATTTAAAGCCCGGACAAACATGCGATATCGCATGTTTGTCCTATATCGCACGTCTGTCCTGGCTTTTAATCCGCTGCTTTCGTCGAAACCCGTGCAAGTTCAACCTACTTTTGATTTCCGAAAATCGTTTATCAAATGGCACTCTCTTGGATGCAGGAGGCTTCACACATTGTCATTTGATGCCAAATGCCGTGGTCTTCACAGCATGTAAAGAAAAATTCTGGCAAGAGAGGGGAAAAAAATCACAAAATTGGCAAAAGTACAAACCTGGTACTGCCCCACACTGTTGATGGGAACCGTGCCATAGTACCACTGATCCTGTTGATTTCCACTCAGACTCCACACCACTGTGGACACGTTGGCCGGGTACGTGACCACGGCTACAGACAGCGTACCCACGCCAGTACCCAGCATGTGGTACCAGAAGGTGAAGCAGAAGGGGGCCTGACGGGGGTTGAACATCTGGCTCTGCAGAATAGCCACATCACCCTGCGCTTGGGGTCGGCTTGCCTCGATTAACATGTAGTGGCCTGTATAAAAAAATAAAAACATCAAACAAAAGAAAAAAAATTAAATGATAGTTCACATCTAAAAATGTGCAAAATGAGAACAGAAAATTATCCCTTTCACAGCTGGGAAAAAATTAACACCACCCCACTGCCAAAAGCTATAGATCCACACGAGCCCCCGCAATTGCGGGGGCTCATGAGAATCTAAGCCTCTTTGTATCCATGTTCCTTAGTTGACTGGGGTTGCTGAATTTACAGTGTTTAACAAACAAACAAAAACACAATCTGCCTCCACCGGCAGTGAAGGGATTATATCACTCTCAGAAAACACATGTAGTGTAACTAGACTGATTTGCAGTGTGGAGAAAAAAGAAACACATTTTTGCTTGAAATGCCTCAGATATGAGCCTCTTGACAATGACCAACAATGTCGATTGTACAAACTACTGAAAAAGATCCAGACCCAAAAGATGGTTGCCAAGCATGTAAAATGCAACTTGAGGAAAAAAACAGTGAAACAATATTGTTTTAGAGTCGCATCCACCTTACTCTGAAAGCCAGAGCTGCAAACAATACGTACACGCAAGAGCCATAGATCCTGATGAGCCCCCGCATATGCGGGGGCTCATGAATATCTATGCCTCTGGCTGCCAAGCGTGTAAAATGCAACGAAAATCCCAACAAAGAGAGAAACACACTCAGAAAAGACTATCACAACACAATAGATACAACACAATCTATTGTGTTGTAGTTTTCTCTTCGAAGCACATTTCTTTCTCCATGGCGATTTTTCTCTCATACCATCTTGTGTTGCGAGAGTGTGGTCAAAAGTGGGGCCTGTGAACTGACTGAAAGTCTGTCCCTGTCCCTGTCCTCGAAGCCAGTCGAACTGGTCAATTCCCTGGACATTCACCCATGAGCATGTGCCCTGCTCAAAGTCACACGCGTCTGGAAATACAACATTCAAAATTATATTTAAATGTCCCTGCAGTTAATGTGGACGATCACCGATAAGTACAGATATCTTGCTCAAAGTCATATCTGCCTGGATACACCGTGTTCCAAATAACTTTATGTCCACAAGAAATACATGAGAAAAGTTTGAACATAGTCAGTAAAAAAAAGGTTCTCACAAAGATGTTTTACAGTCACATTCACCTTATTGAAAGTTGGAACAAGGAACCAACATGCAAATGCAAAAACACCTATATCCTCATGAGCCCCCATGTGTGCAAGGCTTCATTTGCATCTATGTTTTAAAAAACCCAAACAACAGTGAAACAATATTGTTTTAGAGTTGCATTCACCTTACTCTGAAAACCAGAGCTGTGAACAATACGTGCATGCAAGAGACATAGATCCTCATGAGCCCCAGCTTGCATATGCGGGGGCTCATGAGCATCTATGCCTCTTGCTGGCCTCATTTACATTTCTATGCCTCAGGCAGACAGGGCTGACAGTGGATCCGTGATGATTCCAGGGGTATAATCGGGCACAACCCTTGAACTTTTATGGCGTACCCATCTCCCACAGCTGGTATACATTCGTTACCATTTTCGATGGTGCGCAAGTCACCGAGTGTCCGAGTGCAACATGCAGTCATTGGTACTGTATGGGTGGGTGGCTATGGGCAGTTCAACGCTGTTTGAAAAAAAAGTGTGTTCACGTACCATCGCCCTGACACGAGCCCGGTTTGAGGCTGAAGTCGTCAATGGCAATGTCGCTGACGTAGCCGCTGCCCACTATGCCGTCAAAGTAGATGTTGAAATTGGAACTGCTCTGGATCTGCGTCTGAGCCAGCAGCCACGCGTTCCCCTTTGGACAAACGAAAAACACCTCATCAGCACATTGATAAGAGCTCATTATAGCTGGCATACCACATACCACCACCGGGAAAAATGAACACCACCAAACTACCGCAAGAGGCAAAGATCCTCATGAGCCCCCGCACTTTGAATCCATGTTCCTTTGATTGCTGGAGATCTTCAACATTGAATTTACGACGAATTACGATGATTTAAAAAAAAAAAAACATCCGCTGTCAGTGAAGGGGTTAAGCTTCTTAAAGTCAGTGACCACAAGCTGTGTTTCTGAAATCGCAGTGACTAAACCACGCATAGTTGTATCCGTGCAAAAAACGTCACCAAATATTATGTGCGTCCCCCAGTTCTGTGGTGTTCACTTTTCCTCCTCTGTGAAGGTGACATCATCATTGTTACTATACTGACTTCCATTAAAAACGCAAATTTTTCACCATAGCGCTTTTCTTCGTAAATATGTTTTAATCCCGGGTTATTTTGACGTCAGTCATTTATTAGAAAATGTTATGAAGAGTGTTTTATGTGGTGTGCAAATAGAATGTTTAGTCTTAAAAATCGCACATCGATGACTTATGACGTCATCAGTGACACTACCATCACAGGATATTGAAAGCGAAATGGGCAGCATCTGCAGAGAACACAGCTGAAAGCCAACCAAAGTGCAGTGTCACTAGGGTCCGTGTGCATGAAAATCCGGCCTGTTTGGTCTTGACCTACTTTTCGTTTGTCAAAGGCACCTAAATAATCAACATGACCTACAAACATGAAAATCAAAAAGTTCTTTATTTTTAGGTTAGCGGCCATATTCACCTGATCAAATGGATATGGGTGTGTTCTTTATTTCTGTGTCAGTCACTGGAGCATAAAAATGGTTTGAAAGTAATTCACATTAAATCAAATATGATTTATTAAGAAAATGATGTGCACCGAAAGTTCTCAGTGGTTCTCTAATGAATTTTTCAGGTCAAATTTTGTTTGAGGCAGTTAATAACATCATAAGCAATTCACGCAACTTGTGTGTTAAAAAATATCACAGGAAACGTGCTTCACAAAGTGTGTCCAGTTTTGCTTATTTTCACCACTAATGAAACCCTATGTCCTCCAAGGTAGCCATGGGCGATAACTCATCCAATTTTTGTGTAAAGGTAGCTCAGACAGTAGGCTGAACATCTGAAGTAAGCAACAAATAAAATTGTTTCATCAAAAAACATTACCGATGGCATTACTGTATGGAAGTAGCACTTAGCCTATCAATTTCTGCCCGGGATCGTTGTGTACAGCAACGCCACCGGGGAACCCCCAAGTGAGCTGTACCAACGTCCCTGAACAGCTTCCCTTTACTGAGTAGTCTCCCTTACCTTATACGGCACATGCGCAGCCGTTACCAGTTTCTCGCGCTTAGCTTCCGGTTGTCGGTTGTCAGCCCAAACGGCTCCCTTCTTTGGCTTTCTTTTTCGGCCTTTCTAAGTGTGTCGAAGTTCGGTCTTGGATACTGTCATAGCCCGGAGTCCTCTAGTTTTCCGGCCAGGCAGCGGCATTGATCTGTGGATCTTTCTTTGCTTCGTATCGAACGAAAATTCTCGGCGCGTTTCGTGTTCCGACATCGTGACCGTTGCCGGTGTTCCTTTTACGCCGTACCTTTATTCTGTTTGTTACAGAATGCAAGTTCAGCCGTGTCGGCATTGTAAGGATTTTCAGTGGCCCACTGATAATCACTCCATCTGCCTTCCGTGTTCTGGATGCTCCTCTTCTCGAACGTGCAACGTGTGTGCCTCGTGGAGGGAACTTCAATGGTCGCAGTTGTGGAGTCTCCTCGAACGAGTTTTGTGATTTAGACATTGTTGCACGTTTTTCTTCTCGAGCGCAAGTACACCGCGATAATGCAGCGTCCGATACTTTTCGGCATGCAGGTAAAAAAAAAAAAAAAAAAAAAAAAAAAAAAAAAAAAAAAAAAAACAACCCCACGATGGTAAGTTGGTCCCGGACTGTGACACTGCTACAGTTTGGCAGCTGTGACTGTTGCGGACCTGCTGACTTCAACACAGGACACGTTCTGGAGGTTCTCCATTTCTCCTTTTGGTATGTACTCCTTTTTTTTTTCTCTCTCATTGCGTTATGGCGCTCAAAGGCAGGGCCTTAACCTTGAATGGCCACGTGTTATGTCCAGATGAGATCTTCCTGCCCACATTTAATTTTCCTATCCAGTTGCCAGACGGTAAGGTCAGTTAGTGACAGTTGGTCCTGGCAGGACTCGCCACGGTCCGTCCGTGCAGCGACACGCAGCTTACTCAGCTTGACATAGCGATATTATTAACCATATGCGGAGCGGGAGACAAGAGGCTTATGTCATATCGACCTTTTGCCCTGCCAGTATCTCCTCACAGGGGTCACCGCCTTAACGGCAAGTTTGACTACTGGTCCTGTTATCAAAAACTTCTACCGTTGGAAAATAAAGGTTCATTGTTCATTGTCTTTATCCTGTCTCGCACTGATGTGTTCCCGTATGCCAGTCCAGACATTCTGTCTGTTGGGGCCTTCAGTGGCCCACCGACATGCACACCTTCAGCATGCCGTGTGCCGGCTGCTCGGCTTCTAGATATGCGGCGTGAATGCCCCTTTGCGGAACATTCCGTGGTTGCAGTTATGGGGCTTATTGCGGCAACGACCCGCTGCCCCCCAGAACCCACGCGCGCAGCGGGGTAGTCTGACCGCCAGGAACACTCGTACTGCTACACCGCCTTCTGCCTTACACCGGCTATCGGCGTGCGCTATCAGACGCTGTGGCGTCCAGTGGTTGCAGTTTTAGGGCTTACTGCGGCAACGACCCGCTGCCCCCCCCCCCCCCACCGGGACCCACGCGCGCAGCAGGGTAGTCTGTCTGTCCGGAACACCCGTACTGCTACAACGCCTTCTGCCCTACACCGGCCATCAGCGTGCGCTATCAGACAATGTGGTGTCCACGGCCACCATCTTACACCCAGTCTTCTCACCCACGACGCTCCCCTCACTCTCACAGACAGTTCGTGGGCTATGGAGCTTGGTGTTGGGCCCCCTCCCCCAGGGCGTTCATAGGGCTACGCGTCCCGACCACTCCTGTTGCCACACATGTGAGTACACACCGTGCTTTGCCTGTTCCAGGTTTGGAAACGGCGAGAGCCTTACGAGCCTCGGTACATCCTTTGGACTATGCAGTCCGTCTCGCCTTCTGAAGCATTCTTGCACTTCCCATGCACAAGCTTCGGGCATGAAACACGGTCCTCCTGCTCGACGCTCCGTCAGTTGGAACTGGACGTGGACAACAGGATCTTCAGCCTCCCCACTTCTTCGGCTTCCCGGCCTTTGGTCTCAACGGACGCCGTATTCGCCAGAGCCAGGCATGATTCCTCGAGCCCTACGTCCTGTTATCTCGATGACCTGCTCCTCAGGAATCAGGCCTCGCGCTAGCGGCGGACAGGGACGCTCTTCTAGCGCTGCTTCGCTGACTCGGATTCTTCCTCCATGATGGAAAGTCGGACCTGGTGCAGTCGTACCTGGTTGTCCACCTCAATATGGACTTCTGACTAATCTCAACCGGTAGTCTACTGGAGCCTCGGATCCAGCAGCTGTTGACCTTGGCGCAGCAAGTCTCCCTAGCGGTTGCGCTTCTGGCCAGGACCTGGCTCCAGCTCTTGGGCCTGATCAGTGTGGCGGCGGACCTGTTAACACTTGCCAGACTTTATGCTCGACCGCTTCAACTACTTCTGCTACTTCACTGGCGTCCGTCCTCGCGAGATCTCTCAGCCCCGGCCCCAGTCTCATTGCTGATCAGGCCGCTTCTGGCGGCCGGTGGCGTCCAATCATCGACTTATCGGCGCTCAACAAGTTTCTTTCGGCTCCCCCCTTCCGCATGGAGACGGCACGGGCGCTTCGGCCGCCGTCCAACCTCTCGACTTTGCTATCAGTCTCGATCTCAAGGACGCTTACTTCCATGTCCGGATCCACTCGTCGTCGCGGCGCTTTCTCCGCTTTGCCTTCGAAGGACAGTTTTTTTTTTCAGTTCCGCGCACTACCCTTCGGACTCAACCTCAGCCCATGGGTGTTCACGAGACTTATGGATGCCGTCTTGGTCAGGGCCCGTCGGTCGGCCTCCAGCCCCTCGTCCAACTACCTGGACGACCTCCTGCTTCGGAATCAGAACTCCGTCGCCCTCGCGACGGACAGAGACTCGCTGCGGGATCTCCTTCGACACCTAGGCTTCCAGGTCAACGAGGGAAAGTCGGACCTCTTGCCGTCTCGTCGGTTTATACACCTGGACATGGAATTTCTGACCGACCTCAACACCGTGTGTTTGCCCGAGCTTCTGCTTCGTTGGATCTTTGAGACCAACATATCAATTGACTGGAGTTGAAGGCGGTGTGATTGGCCCTCTTCCACTGGGAATGTGAAATCTGCCCTATAGTCACGTTACACATTTTCCTGAGCCTGTGACAATGGTCGCTTGTACCAAAAGTAAAACGCCGACACGAAATGTCCAAGTAACAACCAACAGAGATGTCTTTAAAATTGGCTTCTTTTCGGCACTGGTTCGTTTTATGCATGTATATGGCATGTCCGCATGTGAAATTAATTAATGTGAATGCAAAAACATGATTTCCGGCATTGAATATTTATATCTGGCCCTTTCTGAAAATGTTGGTTGTTTCGGTGGGCATAAGGTGCTATATATGATCACTTTGTCAGTTCATTGTTTTTACTTATTTTGTTTCAAAAAGAAATTTATTTGTATAAGTAACCTTTTCAGACAGGTGGAAGTATGAAGAGTATTTTATCCCTTTTGAGGTTCCCTTTGCACAGACGCCAGCCGCTCGGGTTGGGGCGCGCATCTCCTGCCGAGCTTTGCTTCAATTTCGGGACAGTGGCCGCCGAGCCTCTCGGACAAGCACATATGGTCCCTCAGTCCAGAGATTTTCAAGATGATATGTGCCCGCTGGGAGACTCCCTCCATCGATCTATTCGCGACGAGGTGGAACAGTCCACTGCCAGTCTTTGTGTCTCCCATTCCGGACCCCCTCGCGTGGGGAGTGGATGCTCTGTCTCTTCCTTGGGACGGCCTCGTGGCCTACGCCTATCCCCCCACGGTTCTGATCATTCAGAAGCTCCGGGGGTGCAACGCGGTCCTCCTGGTCGCCCCGTTCCACTGGACCAAGAGCTGGACGACCGACCTGTTGCGCCTCGCCACGGAGCCCCCCGTGAGGCTACCGATGCCTCGCACGATGTTGAAACAGCTCCGACAAGCCCTTTTCCACCCGTGCCCGGAGAGGCTAGCCTTACACGCCTGTCGTTGTGCGGACGGCCCTCGCAGCACGAGGTTACTCGCATGCAGCGGTGGAAGCTATCGCTGCAGCCCGCAGACCATCCACCCGCAGGGTGTACGAAGGGAAGTGGCGCGTCTATCAGTCCTGGTGCGCGGCTCGACGCCTTTCCCCCACGACACTGACTATGTCACTCCTCGCCAATTTTTTCTTATGGCTTTTTGAGGACCAACACTTGGCGCCCATTACCATACGGGGATACTTGGCTATGATTGCCGACACTTACAGACATTTGGGGCGCGAGGACCCTGACGCGTGTAAAGATCTTTCGGACCTGATGGCCAATTTTGAGCTCTGTCGTCCGGTTCCGCGCTCGCTGGTGCCCCGCTGGGACCTTCCCTGGGTATTAACGTGGCTCAATTCCGCACACTTTGAGCCCCTACCTCTGGCCGCTGGCCAACCTTACCAGGAAAACTTGTTTTCTCCTTGCTCTCGCCACTGCAGCGCGGGTTAGCGAGCTCCATGCCCTTTTCCACAGAGCCCGCTTGCCTTCAGTTCCGGGCGGATGGCACAGTGCACCTCCTCACTCCTCCGGCCTTTCTCGCCAAAAACAGGCTCCCCTCCGCCCGGCCACAGATAATCACCATGCGGCCGCTGCAGATTGCTTCCCAGTCCCAGGACTCCCGCCAACAGGACCCTGTTCGGGCCTTGAAGATATACCTCCGACGAACAAAACCTTTCAGGAAAAATCGCTCCCGCCTTTTTCTGCCCTTATATCGTGGCAAGTCGGACATTACTGCGCAGACTATCTCTACATGGTTGCGGTGGATCATACTCTCCGCTTACGAGGACTCTCCCCCTCAGGGGCCAAGCGGATGCAAATTCGGGCGCACGAAATCAGAGCTGCATCGACCAGCCTCGCCTTTGACCGCAACTGCGCAGTCCGGGACATTGTTGCCGCAGTCGGCTGGAGAGCTGAATCCACCTTTGTACGTTTCTATCTACGCGACCTCTCCGGCCAGCGGGACAGCCTGGCCCTGGTGGGTGACGTCTCAGCGGCTCAACACTCCCTGCCGGCTCACCATGCACATTTGGTACGCTTAGCTGAAATTGTGAGGTGTTGCTCCCAGTCTTTTTCACTAATGCATCCGCACTCGCGGGGTAGTTGGCGGCGCCCTCCTCCTATTCGCCATTCTTCCATACAGTAATGCCATCGGTAATGTTTTTTGATGAAACAAATTTATTTTTCTCTAAAATATATTTTTTCGAGAAAATACTTACCGATGGCATTACTCGGAGGACCCTCCCACCTGCCCCGCTCGCCGCCAGTAAGCTAAGAGCGAAAACTGGTAACGGCTGCGCATGTGCCGTATAAGGTAAGGGAGACTACTCAGTAAAGGGAAGCTGTTCAGGGACGTTGGTACAGCCATAGACCACAATAAGTTATTTATGGTCTATGGTACAGCTCACTTGGGGGTTCCCCGGTGGCGTTGCTGTACACAACGATCCCGGGCTGAAATTGATCGGCTAAGTGCTACTTCCATACAGTAATGCCATCGGTAAGTATTTTCTCGAAAAAATATATTTTAGAGAAAAATAAATTTTTCTCGTTTTGCTGTCAGGGTGGCTCTTTGTTTGCAGGTACACTTACAGACACTTTTCGCGTTTTTAATGGAAGTCAGTATATCATCGTTATCATAATGAAGGTCTGTCTTTTATCTTGTGGAGTTTCTGGTTCATTTCTTTACTTTTACGTGTGCACACAAAGTCCTTGGGCCGATGTGGGCCAGTCAGCCCAACGTATGCCCGATGGCCTTGTGCTTGCTGAGTTGTTACTTGTACGGTCTGGTCTAACAAGCAAACAAATAACAAAAAACAAACACAATTGAAATTATCGCGGTCCAAAAATTATCACTGTCAAAAAGAAACAAACATACACAAAACAAACAAATAAACAAACAAACAAATGTAACTGACTTATCACGGTGTCACTATCTGTAACAATCAACTACCTGGTTGCCCGTTTTTGTGATGGCTGTCTGTCGAGTGGCTGGAGGCCCTGTTTTGACCAGGTAGACTTGCAGCGTGCCCATCTGTGAGCCGTACATGTTGTAGTAGAAGCCGAGACACGAGCCTGTGGTGGGCGCAAATGCTGGGCTGACGAGACTCGCCCGGTCACCACTCACACGTGGAGCGCTGGCCTCGATGTACATGTAGTAACCTGATGAAAAAAAGGGCAGAGATTCATGTTACTATTTAACCCATTACATCCTGACGCTGATATTCTTCTGATTAGAGAGATAGTTGTCCTATGAAGGCTACATTTCAGTCCCTACGATGGACTGACAATGTTGGTGGTTCAAGGGAGGTGCCAGGACAGTTTGGCACCTCCCCCCTCCCCCCTTCCCCTGGCGCCAAGCTGTTCTGGCACCACCCTTCAACTATCATGGTGATTGTATCTCATATGAGAGCGTATCAGGATGTAAAGGATTAATTAAAGCGACCTGCTCTAGGCTAAAAAGAGTAAACAGGTTGCAATGTCTCCTTTATAAACGGTCTTTGGGTGTCTTACAATAATGCTGCACGAGCGGACTAACTTGATTTTATGAAGTGTAAATGTCATAAAATGTAGCCCCTGAACTGCCAGGGCAAGGTGAACGCTATTCAGCTACAAGAAACATGAACCCTCATGAGCCCCTGCAGTCGCGGGGGCTCATGAGGCTTGATCTCTCTTGTTAGTACTATGTTCTGTTACGCCTCTGTTTGGTCCCATTTACGTCTGTGTCTTCACGTGAAAGTCGGTCAGCGGGCAGTGGTTTCAGACACAAAATCTATGATCACAGGCAGTGAAGGGGTTAAAACTTTCAGAAGCGGGTCCCTTAAATGTACACATACATATATAGAAAATTCAAATATCAAACAATAAGCTAGACACACTGTTAACTCAAGACGCGACAAAGTTAGTGCCCGTGATCACTGGCAGTGAAGGGGTTAATACTTTCAGGAGCTTAGCCCCTTTAACATACACACACACACACACATCACACATATATATATATATATATATATATATATATATATATATTATATATATATATATATATATATATATATATATATATATATATATATATATATATATATATATATATATATATAGACAAAGACAAATATCAAACAATAAGCTGCATAGACACGCTGCTAAATCAATAGACGCGACAAAGTTAGTGCCCGTACCTGCGTTTGTTCCTTGAGTGTGATCTGTCGCAGGTCCAGTGCCGGCGGTGGCCGTTGCTCCTGCCTTCCACGTCCAGTCGAAAACGTCGCTCGCGTCCTGCGTGAAGCCACACAAGGCGCGGTCATCAAAGTCACAGGTGATGGCCCCTGTGGGAGAACGACATAAAAACAAGCCATCAACATGGGTAACAAGTTACATGTTGCAACAGAATGTAGTGATTATTATGTACAATGAATAACCCATTTAGCCTCGTCGCCCAACAGCAGGAGATGGGTCGACCATGATAATTCAAGAGTAGTGCTAGATTAGCTTGGCGCCTTCAGGCGCCAAGCTAATCTAGCACTACTCTTGAATTATCATCCTCAATCCATCTCCTGCAAATGGTACATAGTCGTCCGGTGAAACCTCCAAAATTTGCCTAAATGTGGCCATGGGATAAAAAGGAGGACAAGTCACTTTTGGGGGCAGTGGCGAGTGAAGTGGAAGACATTCAAGACGTGCCATGTCCAGATACACCGCATAATGCTGCACATCTGACTGCAGCACATCTCAAATGTCTTAACCACTTCACTGCTGAGAACAACTGAAACACCACCCAAATGCAAGAGGTGTAGATCCCCGATAAAAGAGAAGAAACAAAACGAAAATTGCCCTTACCACCAGCAGTGCTGGGAGTACCAGTCGGACAGGGGAAGTTGGAATAGGTGATGTCATCAATGCCGATGTCACCCAGGTAACTTGTTCCACGAGTTCCCTCAATTACAAGCTGCAACAAGAAAAGCATACGACTTGACTCATTTCATCTTTGTTCCCAGTGGACCAGGCAGCAAAAATATAAGTGTATGCTAAACTATGAGTATGAGCCTTGTGGAAGTTTCTTTTCTGATGTGAACAAGAAAAAGTTACTTCTTTAACCCTTCACTGCCAGTGGCAGGAACACAAAACACCAAAAGGGCCGGCTGCAAGAGACACAGATCCTCATCAGACTCCGCAGGGAGGATTTATGCCTCTTGCTGACACCACTCTGTATCCATGTTCCTTGGACAGCCGAGGCTCTTTGGAGTTAAATTAAGATTTCAGAAATATGATCTACCTTGCGCTAGGTGCTCGAGGGTCTGTGTTTTACTACATGGTCAGACCACTTAGCATTTCTCATGCAGATGTCCTATCAATAGAAACCCAACAGAAATAAGCCCAGACAAGGAGAAACCTACCTGGTACTGAGAATAGACCTGAGAGTACCCCAGGATGGGGACTGAGGCCTTCAGCCACTGGTTGCCCTGTGTACCGGAGCGTGTCCACACCAAGCTCTGTTCGGCGCCATTAGTGGGCTTGGTGTAGATATTGAGCGCGTTGATGTGGGGGCCATACATGTGGTACCAGAATCCGAAGCATGCTCCGAGGGCGCTGGGGTTCATGACGGGGGAAATCAGATGGGCAGTGTCGTTGGGCAGGCGTGGCGAAGACGTCTCGATGTAGGCGTAATAACCTTGGACTGTGGAAAGGGCGCAGACACTACTATATATTATCAGTCATGCTAAAATAATTGCGTCACTCCGTCCTGAAAGCAAAAGAGTTCACATCTGTGTGCTGGTGCGTGATATTAGACCTTGCTGCTCAGAGCCATAAGGTCCCAAATCACAGTCCAGTAGACATTGAACAGTGCTTTCCAAGGGATTGACACGGCACTGCTGTTGTTATTTTTGGGTTCAACACTCCCAGGATCACCCAGCACGTGTTCCTGCTTTAGATCAACTACAAGCACTTTCCCGCCGACAAAAGGTGAACGCCATAACAACTGCAAGAGACATAGATTCACATGAGCCCCCACAGTTGCGGGGACTCATGAGGATCTATGCCTGATGCCGACACCACTTAGTATCCTTGTTCCTTGGACGGCTGGGACACTTAGGCGCTGAGTTATCAAAGTTCTCAGAAACATACTCGGCGTCCACCTGAGGATTTCAAACAGCTCCAGAGACTGTTTCAGAGACTGGAAAGCTGCTAGGCTGGAAGCTTCCTGGACCATTTGCAAGGGTACTTCCGTTTGGGGAATACGTTTTTACAAGTACACTTCTGTTCAAGTGAGATGCTGATTGTGATGAAACTCTATGCTCACTCATAGGGTTTACACAGAGGGTTTTGTATGGTACGGTTTTGTCAGCGGTTTGTCTTGTGACAGATATTCCGTGAGGCACGAGTTCACGTGCAAGCGGTTTACACGGGGAGTTTTAGGCGAGAGCTCAGTCTATCAGAGGTCTAAATAGTTAGTACGGGGCTATACTGTCAGTGAGGACAGATGTGTGTGAGATACCCTAGCCGGTATTCCAGGACTCTGAAACCTAGAACTCAGGTATGTTTTATATGTATTATTAACAGCTACTGAGCTAAAGATAGTATGCGTTAGCAAGAGTTATTTCGGTTGTGTAGCGTTGACTGGTTTGGTTCAGTTATGTGGGTTTGGAATTCGTTGAGGTAACCGGTGTTTGTCCTATGTGGTTATTTACCGAGATGGATAACTAAGGAATGTGAGGTGTGTATGCCTATGTCGTTATGAAGGTAGTACGTGGTTAAGTAGTCTTTTCCAGTGTGTTGGATAATGTATGGCGAGAGTGTTAGGTTATAGTCTGTTTCAAGGTAGTGACAGAGTTATGGGGTGTTATGAAAGTAGTTCGGGTTATGAACCACATGTGTGTGTGAATGAATGTGTGAGAGTTATTTGTATCAGCCAGGTTACGTACTGTATCTCATACCATCTAATATGTGTGTGTTTGGCAAGTGTTATGCTATTAGAACTCTATTATTCAGAGTGCTTGTTGGGAGCGGAGCGATGGACGCCGAGACGTCAAGTCACCAGAGGCTACCGCTGAGGGACCTGTTGTGAGGTCATCTCTTCACTCAGGGAGTGAGCGACCGGTGCCGAGACACCCGCGTCAGCAAGGACTGCGCTACAGAGCGAGTTAAGAGGACGTCCACTGTACGAGAAACGAGACGACCCGGAACCGTGCGATGAAGGACTTGCATGCCTAGACGTGAAAGGTCAGAATGTTACCAAGCGAGAACACCAGCAAACAGGTTGGATTGTGAGAGACAATTACCTAGCCTGGCGTTTACATTGTGTATGTGTATGTGGTGTTGATGTGCTTGTAGTAGGAAGGTGTGGTGTACATAAGCTTTGGAGTGATCTTTTATTGTTTACTGTTATAAAGACCCACAGGAGAAAGAGAGCTAGTGTGTTGAATTTTACCGCGTGAATGCGCCCGACTGAGTCAGTGGCGGTGTATGCGTCTGTTGTGCGAGTCTGTACGTGCCACTAGGGCAAGTCTGCGTGCGTTACACTGATCATCTCCATTTGAATTAAAGTGTACTTGTGACTTGTGGCGTACTCCCCGAGTGGGTCTATCTGGGGAGTGCTCCTACAAATGATACAGGTTACCCTGAAAATAATCAAGAGTACTCCCAAATGAGGAATACGTTTTCACAAGTACCCGGTACACTTCTATTTAAATTAATGAGATGCTAAGCATCTCATTTGAATAGAAGTGTACTTGTGGCATACTCTCTGAGTGGAATACTCCCGCAAATAATAAATGTTACCTTCGCCGAAGATAGTCCCCACTTAACAATGCCATAACAATTAATCCCTGCTGTTGCCTCCGTGTTCTAGCTGAAGTAATCAATGACCACAAACTTTGCTGAGGCAAAGAGATTGGCAGTGAAAGAGATGCTTCTCCACGTACTGTTTCCCAAAGTATGGTCGAACAAAGGCCCAGTGTTCGTGCTTGAAGTTGCCCCTGATTTGCGCGACCAGTCAAACGTGTCTGTCGTGTCCTGAGTCCACATGCAGAAGCCTTGCTCAAAGTTGCAGTCATACGGAGACGGAACTAACACATAAGAAGGACAAACAGAAACATGAATACCAGTGGTGTACAACACTACCAAAATAATGACGTATGGCTACCAAGCTGCTAAAAAACCAAAACATTAACATTTATTTTGCAAACACAAATTTAACCCTTTGGATGTCGGCAGTGGTTTTAGGTGCGATGATTCCTGTAGGACGTCAGTGTTGTTATTCCTGTAGGAATCATCGTGACTAAAACCGCTACTGACGTCCAAAGGGTTAAAATAAAATGAAAAACAAAAACCAAAATACACTACTCACTTTGAGTGACTGCGGGTGCAGACGTGGTGATGGGTGCTTCTGTGGAACTTATAGCGTCAGTTGGGTACCCTGCACAAAAGTCATCTGATGGTCAGCAAAGGTCCCTAGGCCAATGCCCAGCCAAAGTTGGACATGTGCTGCAAAGGCCCATGTCGGTCAAAGGGCATTTGCTCACTGTTCAGACATGTTGACCAGAAGACAGTTAGGGCTTGTCTTTCTTTATGAAGCGAGTGTGATGCAGAAAATAAACTGAAAATCAACCTCATCATCCTCTTGCTGCGCAAAAGCTTTTGAGGTATACATCGGCTGCCGTTGACCCGTGCACAGCTGAGCGTGAGCCAACGCCAGCCAACATTGGCCCAATGCCTTGTGCACACTCTGCCATCAAGTTTACCTGGTCTTGTCAATACTACCACCATCATTATCATTACTGTTCACTCATTCACTACATGCACTCGCTCAGTCCTATGACCAGTTTGGTTGTTTGTGGTCTTGAGGACTGCTGATGTAGCCAATGTTTTCTATCATAGATCACATCCCCCATCATCACCTTAAACTCCCAGAACTAAATGACTTCCATTCTATAGAATGGAAGTCATTTAGTTCTGTGAGTTTAGCCTCTTCACTGCCACTGATCGTATATCGTACGTCTGAAATCTGTGTCAATTCAACGTGAAAGAGCTCCAGCCGTCCCACGAACAATGGATGCAAAAAAAGCGGTTTCAGCAAGAGGCATAGATCCTCATGAGCCCCCGCAATTGCGGGGGCTCATGAGGATCTATACCTCTTGCAGTAGTGTAGTGTTCATTTTCTCTTGGCAGTGAAGTGGTTATGAATTAACCCTTTTACCCCCAAGGTCCCATTTCTCAAATTTTGGAGGTGTTGCCTGATGACTATGTACCAGCTACAGGAGATGGATTGATCAGGCGCCAAGCTCATCTGGCACTACCTTTGAATTATCATGATCAATCCATCTCCTGCAGTAGGGTCTCGGGGCAAAATGGGTTAACATAACGCCATGTATCGATAGTACTGTTACAATGAGATCAGCACTGTACGACAAACCTGCACACTGTGATGGGGTCACTGTGACGTCATCAATGGCAATGTCACCCAAGTTGCCGTTTCCACGTATGGCTTCAAAGGTGATCTGCAAACCACAAACATGAAAGTTATTATTTTCTAAAAACTGGGTTGTTGTTGTTTGTTTTGTTTGTTTGTTTTTTGTGTTTTTTTTTTTAAGACAGGTAATGACAAGAATGGCAAAGCCCTTAAGGCTCACATGCATGAAAGATCCAGTTCTAACATAAGAAAAGAAGTTGCTTTTGTACCTGCGATGTTTTCTCAAAATTTATGTTTACATCTTGTCAAACTCCCCTGACCCTTGGCCTTTGCGAGTAGTGAACCAAAACAGTAAGCATAGAAAGGTCTTATCAGCTATCTTTCTGCCAAAATTGGTGAAAATGTTTTGAAAAAAGTGCTAATAAGAGCTAAAATTATACTTTCCCCACATCATTTGCTGATCTCCTTTGGCCCTTGACCTTTCCAATGTGTCATCCATATTAGCATGCAAAGATCTTACCATAAGGTATCTCTAGACCAAGCTTGGAACTGAAGTTGTAAATAGTATTGGAGAAAAAACAATATTTGTCAAGAAATAGCTATTTGTAACCTATTTCCCGATCTCTTGTGACCCTTGACCTTTACAAGGGTCATCCAAATTAGTATGCCTAGAAAGGTCTTACCATCAGGTATCTTTGTAATAAGTTTGGGTTTTAAGTTGTGAATAGTTTTTAGAAAAAAAAACACTTTAGAATTACAAAGACAGAACAGACTGCTCTTTTGTGTTTGTAAATCCTTTTGGTCTAGAAGAAAATGGAGAACAACTGCTCACAATGAAAGGCTGGGTCCCAGAGACAGTGGTACGCCCCTGCTGCCATGTGTTGCCCTGGTCATTCTGCAGACTCCACACTAGCGTCCCGTTGTAAGGAGACATCGTGGTGGGCCAAGTCAGAATGTTCAATGTGCCCGTGTCAGTGCCGTACATGTTGTACCAGAAACTAAGGCACTCAGGGACGGAGGGCTGCATGACGGGGCTCTGCAGCCAGGCTTTGTGACCGGGCAGACGTGGAGCAGACGACTCGATAAAGGCGTAGTGACCTGCAGACAGACGTTAATTTAACCCCTTCCCTGCCACTGTACATACATTCTTGTTTCTGAAACCTTGGTTTACTGAATGACCAAACGCCAACACCGTCCAAGAAACATGGATACAAATCGGTCTAAGCAAGAGGCACAGATCCTCATGAGCCCCCACAGATGCCGGGGGGGGGGGGAGGGCTTATGAGGATCTGTCTCTCGCGGCTAGATCATGTTCACCAGCAGTGAAGGGGTTAATCGCCATACGTATGCAGCCACCAGTACTGAACTAAGACCCAAGACAAAGCCACGGCATTCATACGGTCAAACTACTATACATCGTCATGAGACCTGATTCTTTCGCTTTGATTTTCTTCTTTGCTCTCATCCGATGTTATCCCCAGATTCAAGACAGATTCTGCCAGCAAGAAGCGCAGATCCTCACGAGCCGCCCGCATCTGCGGGGGGCTCATGAGGATCTACGCCTCTTGCAGCAGGTTGGCGCTGACTTTTCCTCTGCAGTAAAAGGGTTCATGGACTCACCCTGAGCAGTACCGAGCGTGTGATCTGCGCTGGGTCCCGTGGACTGTGAAGGGGTGGCGCTCTGCCCCAGGATCCAGTCGAAGTCGTCACCGCTGTTGGGGTTGGACCACACCCCGAACCCATTCTCAAAGTCGATGTTCGCTGCAGCAAAGATTACATTCCTTTGTTGGTTTACAAAGTAAAGTAGGTAAAAGCACTGTCAGGGGAGAGAATTGTGCTGTATTGACCAATGATCATAGATCAAGTTTGATCGAAGCACAAACACAAAATGATAGGTAAGAGGGGGTGCGCTAAGTAAGTGACTGGAAGCATAATACATACGGAAGCCACCCCCCCCCCCCCCCGAAGGGGGGGGGGGAGGGGGGTCGTATCACATATCCCATTGTTCCAGTCCCTTGGTGCATGGAAATTTAAATCTAGGTCCCCCAAGGGGGGTCCAGATATTTAGCCAGTGTGAACAGCTGTTTCGGTCTTGGCGACCTCGACAGCACACCATTCGGCATTCTGATGGAAGGCAGTGGGAGTTTCCCCTTAGCACTAATAGCGCTGGCAGTCTCCCCTTTTCTTTTCATTTATTACATTCCATAAGCGGAAAAGGCAATGAGTTACTATAATTACTCGAAACACAATGAGTTACTATAATTACTCGAAACTGCTCTAATTTGCACTGACCATCAAAGCCTTGTCACTACTGGTACAAATTAAGAAACCCAAGCTTGTCACGACACGCCTGACGGAGTCAGGGCGCCGTGGACAATATGAGTGCAGACACTCGAGAAAACCCACCCACTCTAAATAAATAACACAACGCCAGCGATAAACAACAAACAAATCCTTTATTACCTACTCTTACTCTAACCCCCACCCCAACCCCCTAACGCCCCACACACTCACACATACCCACACATGCACTCATAACGTATTAACACTTAAAAAAGATTAACATATAAAAAATGACTAACAAGTGAAAATGACTAACAGGTGAATATGACTAACAGGTGAATATGACTAACAGACGAAAATGACTAACAGGTGAATATGACTAATATGGCCAACGGCTATACAAGGCGGGTAACTTTGTCTCTGTACAGTGTCCTCTGTCCCACACTAGACAGGGTGGCTCGTAAAGTAAGAGTACTACCCCTACACCACAGAGCACCGTAGCCGCGCTTGCCCACGCACGCCTGTGACCGACGCTCAGAACGTAGAATCAGCCTGCTGTGGCCCAACGTGCTTGTCCAACAGGACCGGCTAGCGAAGGCGTTCCGACTCCCGATGATGCGTCACCGTTGGTCGTGGATGAGATCGAAGAACGACGAAATCTTCGAAGCCAATCTTCGAAGCCAGTCTTCGAAGCCAGTGCACTGGAAAAGGGCGCATTGTCAGTCAAAGTGCTAACACAGTTAATTCTGGCCTATTTGACACGCACCTACTCACAAACTACGTGAGTTGTGTCTCGTCTCACCCTAATATCCGCCTTGGCAATATTAAATATACAATCATGGATATGAAAGCTTCTTATGTACATTCAACATTCACCAGGTCTGCACTACTCCATTACACTAACATTAAGCTAGCACAACCACTTTTGTATAATAACATTGCCACTGCTAAAACCAACATTCAAAATATCCACATGTACATACAACGATATGAAATAATCACCAGCAAACACCCAACGTGACAATCTTATTACATTGCATCTAGGACTTAATACCAATATATTTGAAAGGATACCCACTTTAATTCGTTTTACAACATGGCCCTTTAAATATACTCACTCGGCGACAGCCGAATATAAACAACTAAATCCGACACCCACCGCATTACAACCCAACCTAAAAAACATGGTTAAAGCCTCGATTAAAACATCACTAAAAAACTAGACGAACATACCCTTCCGCACCTATATACACATTCACACACCCGAGAGCACAGCAGCTAACTGAGGAAAATGGCATGAGTAAATACCTGTCACTGGTGAGTCCTCCGGCAGGACGAGACAAAACAAGACGAAGACGAACCGGAGGGGTCTTCTGGTGAGTAGCAGCCGTGGTCACAAGTCTCTCGGGACACCCACACCCAGGAACACTGGCCGTGGTCTTGCAGGGAGGGTAAAACAACCCTCACACAGCTTGTCAAGGGCTCCAAACGAGGCCGCACCCTGACCCAGACTCTCACTTCGCTGGCTAACTCCGCTGACTGACTGTAATATCCTTCTGCTACCTTGCAGTTTAACTTTACTTATGAACACTGTTCGGTTAAAGCTACTTGGCTAAAGCGTGCAACCGCTGTACTCGCTCACTGTTAAGCTTGCTGCACGGGCTTTACGATTACGCTCACACTACATTTATTAACTCCCCTAAACTAAGGCTATTTACAGAATTCGGCGATCTACATTTATTAACAAAAAAACGACTTGGCGAAAAAATAAAACAACATGTCACATCCGTTACGTGACAAAGCTCACAGAGAAACACAAAATGGATGTGCCGGCTACCGGACAGAGTTTGTGTGGTTGTACGACACAAACAAAACTGCAAAAGGATGTTTGGGTGTGCATTGACAATCAAAGCTTTGTCGTGTAATGTCACTACTGGTACCAAGGGCCCAAGCTCAGAGAAACACAAAACGGATTTGCCACCAAATACAGCTCGTGTGGTCACAAGACACAAAAGAACATTGCAGATGGGTTGTGAGGTGTGCTGAATCCAGCCACAACTGAATCCATCTTCAAGTCTGTGCAAGCTTATTTCAATGGTTCCAGAAAAGTTGCATCCATTCAGTCATAAGAAGAATACACAAACCAGACCAAAAAGGGTGAGTGCATAAAATGAAGAGAAGAATCCAACAGAGAAAGAAACATGCTAAAAAAAAAACATGATTATTAGAATAGACAAACAAAACAGTACAGAATTCGGTCGCTACTTATCTTATGGCCACTTTCCTTCTTCAATGATAAGATAAGCAGCGACTGAATTCTATACTTGTTTGTCTATTTTGAACAAGGGTGTTTACGCCAAATATTAATAACTAACTCATTGGAGACGTGCTGTATACAGATACGCGGCGATGTCTTTTCTAAGCGTGTTTCTTTCTCCGTTGGGTTCTTCTCAGTTATAATAAGGCATTACAAGAGACTCATACTAACTGTGACCACATGTGGCTTTATTTCTTTTTCTTTTCGCCTTCTTTCAAAATGGGCACTTTGCTGTCTTTTCTTTACAAGATCTCACCCCACAAAGCCCTTTGAGTACTGGATGGATAAACACACTCTACAAATGAACATAGCCATCATCATCATCATTACACATGAATTATCAGCATCGTCTGTCGCTTACAATGATATGTTGCTGTGCCAAATGGCTTACCTGAGCTAGAGCAAGCAAAGCTTTGAATGGTGACGTCATCAATGGCAATGTCTCCCAAGTACCCGTTGCCCACCACACCTTCAATCACAATCTGCACGCACAAAAACACAAACACTCATTACCTTGCACTAAACAGCTGACCTGACTAATCTCCTTTATTCAAGTTTGTTTTATAAAATAAAATATAATTATACGATATAATACCCAAATATAACATAATTTCCATTTTTGCTGTTGGCGTATGAAAGGGTTCCATTCTGACAATGTAGCTTATTATAGGGTTCAGTTTTGAAATACGTTCTTCAATGTACATTCACAAGATTCTAAATTTATGAATTTCACGTTATAACTTTCATCCAGGTAGTTGGATGTGTACTTTTTTATGGACCTCGCAACGAACAATACTTAAATGCAAGAGGCATAGATCCTTATGAGCCCCCGCAGGTGCGGGGGCTCATGAGGATCTACGCCTCTTGCTGACCCCTCTGGGTATACTTGTTTCTTGGTCGGCTGAGGTTTTTGCATGTTGAAAATAACTAAGATGTCCAGCAGAAGTAAACAATCTGCATACCGGCAGTGTGGGAACAAACCTTGTAATGGACGAAGCTGCCACGGAGTGGCATCTGGCCCGCCACCCACTGGTTCCCGAGGTTGGTGGTTTTGGTCCAAACTGGTATGGCAGTGCTGCTGAGGTTGGCACCGGTCATCATGTAGACGTTCAGGGCGCCAATGTGAATTCCATTGAGGTTGTAGAAGAAGCTGAGGCACTGAGCGGTGGCATAGTTGCTGACTGTAGCACTGATCAAGCGAGCTTTTTGCCCAGGGCGTCTTGGGGCGCTGGTTTCGATGTACTCATATTTACCTGCAAATAATAGTTTAAAAAACGAATAAATATCAGTCATCATAGCCTATTCAACCCTGACACACTACAACATGAGATGGATTGACCAGTGCTTGGGCCAACTGCATTTGACATCAGCCAAATGACTTTTTCTGTACTGTTTTCCTTTGAATATTTCACTCAGTTGAATCAGTTCAGTAAACTCTGCATTTGTGAGGCACACTGTGCTCGTTTTGGTGTGAATGTTGCAAAAGTAACAGCCTTCATTATTAAAGCAGTTCTGACCTGCTGCTGTGCCAAGCGTGTGGTCATTTGTGGGTCCGGTACCAGTAGTGTTTGTTGTGCCGCTGTGTGGTGTCCAATCAAAATCGTCGCTGGTGTCTTGGGTCCAGCCACACAGGCCTGACTCGAACGTACACGTCACTCCACCTGTTATACAAAAAAAGCATCATTACATCAAATTTTGCTTTGAAACATTTTAGGAGGTTGTCTCCTTGCGAAGTATATTATATTGTCTCAAGTTAAATGTGAAATTAATGTATTAAAGTAGGTACAAAGATACATTTTCCACGCTTTCTTATTTTTTCCCCTCGCTTTTGTGCATGTGTTTGTATATATATATATATATATATTTAATCCTAGCAAGAATCTTTTCTATTTAAGTGAGCAAACACAAAAAACAGCCCCGAAAAATCCAGAAAAACATCATGATCGAAAGAACATTATTACTTGCAATCAATTGATTGCCAGTAAGAATGTTCTTTCAAACATGATGTGTTTCTGGATCTTTTTGGGCTGGTTTTTTCTGCTTGCTCAATGGGTATTTACCTATTTGATTGCCAGTAAGAATGTTCTTTCAATACCTGCATGTATAAATTTGATGATTATCGTAAAATTGATTTTCGAGTCAGAATGCTCTGTTATTCATGTATCATATATTCTCAATAAAGCAACAGAATGGTCTGTCAATCCCCACTCACTGGAAGCAGCGCATAAGCCAGGAGTGGCGCGTATATCATCCAGCCCAATGTCGCCCATGTAAGAGGGACCACGCACGCCCTCGAACACCAAGTTGCCTGGTGCTGGCAGGGGCAGAACCTGAACCTGGCCCATCCTCCACTGGTTGCCCTGCGACTGAAGTCGGCTCCACACAGCCTGGCCCAAGTTGCCGCTCGACTGAGGGGAAAACAAAAAAGAAGAATCTCACAGTAAGCAAAAGGTCCTCCGGCAGAGGTCGGCACCCAGTAGCACAAGACGTCTTCAGGCCACGACGACCACAGTAGGCCCGCGAACGGCTGCTCATGGGCCCACTGCGGCCGTCGCAGGCCCGAGGACATTTGCTTTCTGGGCAGGCATTTGTCGACCTCCTTTGACAATTGTTCTTTATAAGTGGTCAGCCATATTAACATGCCTACGAAGGTTATATAATCAACTAGCCTTCTGCCAAGTATGATTGAAATGTTTGCAAAAATGCCCCTAAAACTTAAATTTAATTAAAAGAAAAACAACAGGCATTTTCTTATGCATTCCCCGACTTTTTTTGACTCTTGACCTTTGAGTGTGGTTGCTCAATTTAGTATGTGCAGAATGGTCTAATTATCAGGTATCTCTATACCAAGCGAGGCGCTGAAGCTGAAAATAGGAATTGATAAAAGACAAATTTGTGAAAAATAGGCAATTTTGTAACCTATTTCTTAACCCACTGTGACCTTGACCTCTGCGCCAGGTCAATCACATTGGTATGATTAGAAGATATTGCCACAAAGTATCCTTGAGTCAAGTTTGATGTCTGTGTCGTGAATAGTCTCCATGAAAATGCCAAACGGACGACAGACGACGGCTGGCAGATGATACAGGCCCTTCACATAGACTCAATTATGCTATTGCATGTGAGCCAAAAGGAGTTCATTTTTTAAAATGCATGTATACAGATTCTGGGATGTGAAATTTTGAATTTATGGACTTTCATCTGCCAACTATCATCCACGAGTGTTCACAGCAGCCTTAGAGTCAACCCACAAAGGCCCCCTGATTCAGAGAACGAATATTTTTGCGTGAAAGGGGCCTGCAAGAGGCATGGGTTCTCGCGAGCCCAAGAAGTCTGTGGCGGCTCGTGAGAACCTGCATCTCTTGCAGATGGAAATGGTGCACTCTTCCACTGATAAAAAAGATTTACCGTATCAGTCATTAACCCTTTTCCTCCTGATATGCTTTTGCTTGAAATAAATTTCACTATGAGAGTTCAAGGGTGGTGCCAGAATAGCTTGGCGTCCAAGACGCCAAGCTATCCTGACACCACCCTTGAACTAAAATGGTGGACCTATCTCCTACTCTGTAATGTAGCCTTCATAGGACAATAAGCAACTTTTAAAGTCCGCCTAAGGATGTAGTGGGTTACACCATGACCGCCAAGAAAAAGCGAACATGATCTAGCTGTTGCGGAGCCTCGTGAGAATCTATGCCTCTTGTGGACACTACTTTCACACCATGTTCCTGTGATGGCTGGAGATCTTTGGTAACGGAGCAAGATTGCCAAAACACAATCTACATCAAGTGGCAGGGATGGAGTTATGACTCTGTTCTATACAGCATCACGTGATGCCGATTATAAAACTATATTGCCACAATCATGCGACTGTTTTATCTGGCAAGTGAGCGTACCTGTACGTAAACATTGAGAAGGTTGACGTGGGCACCGTACATGTGGTACCAGAACTGGAAGCAGTAGGACTGGTCTGCTGGGATCTGCTGGGACACCAGGCGGGCTGTGTCATTTGTCACTCTCGGTGCTGAAGTCTCGATGTAAACGTACCACCCGTTGGCTAAACAAACGGAAAATATAGTACACAACAAACTATCAGCAAAGTTCATCGCAAACACAAAATAAACAAGATGGGATAAACCATAACCCACAATGTCCCTCCTATATGAGAGCTGTCCTCGCTGTCAAGGGCCTCTACCTTTCGTCTTTGACCTGATTCTGATATTGAAATATCTCCTTTTCAAAAAGCCTAGCAGATCTGCCAATGCGCCACAGTGAATTCTAAAAGGGGCGCAGTGCATACGCGTCATTGGTTTGTCAAACGTCACTTGTCATGACATATTTTTTTTTGTTTTTACGTAATATTATATTTAACGTGATATGAGTTTCACTTTCCCTTCACGATTTGAGAAAATGGTCACAAAACTAGAATTTTACGTTACAATTTAAGTTTTGCTATAATTTGCGTGAAATCAGGTTGACTTTACCTAGCTACATGATATATTAAGTACACCTGCATGCTCTTCTGAAAGCGCGTCGACGTGTGTGTGTGTTCGTGCGTGCGTGTGTGCGCTCCAAATATCTCCAAGAGGCATAGATCCTCATGCGACCTCTGGGTGCATGAGGCTCATGTGCCTCGGAGATGTACGCATATTTGTGTGTGTGTGTGTGTGTGTGTGTGTGTGTGTGTGTGTGTGTGTGTGTGTGTGTGTGAGAGAGAGAGAGAGAGAGAGAGAGAGAGAGAGAGAGAGAGAGAGAGAGAGAGAGAGAGAGAGAGAGAGAATAACGTCATATTTAGAGTATTGCGTCAATGTATGCGTGGTGACGGAGTTGCTTCTTTTACGTCACCGCCACTGTCTGAGTTTCTCCAGATGTCAAGTTTTTTTTAAAACTATTTTATTTTTTTTTCCGAAAAGAATTAATTTTTACTGAAGAAGTTGAAAGGGTACAAAGCTGGCTAACGAACTCATTCAATGTCTTTCTCCAAAGCTAGCTATATCCAAACTTTTATGTAAATATGACAAAAACTTACGGACTCTAATCTGGGTCAACCGACTTTCTATAAACGATCTTTGGTGTCTTCAATGAGACGTCCAATTACAATATGCTCGGAGGCTCTCTTAGCCACCCCTTGAATAAAGTATTACGCCACGTTTCAAGCTTGTGCATACAAAAATATCGGAGAGTCTCTCGTTTACATACATATGCACGCACACACACACAGACACACACACATACATACGCACATAAGGCGCTTTGCGCCAAAAAGTACGTTCAGCAGCGAGGTTTGCGTAACTAGACATGACGTAATTTTTACCTTGTTACTTCAGTTGTCAGAGGTTTAGGCCTGCCTGCCTTTGACATCATGGACATGCTATTAAATTCGCCCCACCGCGACCCAGCCTAAGAAGTCCCTTCTATAAATAGAAGGGACTTTAAAAAAATGCGTTGGTGATAAAATATTTAGCATCTGCACACGCAATAAAAGCATAGATCCTCATGGCGCCATGTATTCTGCAGGGACTCAGGAGGATGTACACTTCTTGCTGGTAGCATGTACAGTCTACTCCGCTTATAACAAGGTCGAATATAACAAAAGTCGGACACAGCAACACTTTTTCAAAGATCCCAATAGCAGTTTTTCAACGTAAATTGCTTCGCATATAACATCGGATATAACAAGAAGAAAAACTGGATCCTCTGCGACTTGTTATGGCCGCAGTTTACTGTACATGCATGTCTCACCAAAACCACTTATTGCAGAAGCTGCTTATATAATTATGACCTTGACTGACCTGTGCCTAAAGCATGAGTGCTGGTCTGGGATTTGGACCTTATGGCTCCATGCCATAAGGTCCAAATCACAGACCAGCACAATCAAACAAAAAGGAATCTGGCTTTAACCCCTTCACAACCAGTGAACACCGATCATGTTTCTGAAATCACTGCGACTTCAACATCAAAGGTCCCAAGCCGTCAATTGAACATGACCAAAAAGTGGTTTCAGCAAGAGGCATAGATCCTCACGAACTCCCGCCTCTGCAGGGTGGCTCGTGATGATTTATACATCTTACAGTCGGGCAGCATTCAGTTTTCTCGGCAGCAAAAGTGTTAAGTCTCCAATGGATCTTGACACACGTACCTGTGCCTGATGTGTGATCAACTGTAGGTCCAGTGGACATGGTACCGGTGGGTCCTTGCGAGCGCGTCCAGTCAAACACGTCGGACTTATCCTGGGTCCAGGAGCAGAAGCCTTGCTCAAAAGAGCAGTCATAAGGAGAGTTGGACACTGCAACGCAAGGCAGCAAAGTGAATAACGGTAACAGCAAGTCCGCTGGGTCACCTTTACTGATACAAAACACTGCCAACGGATGCCTACAATGTTTCTGAAATCACTGAGAATTCAAGGTGAAAGATTCCCTGCCGTCAACGGAACATGAAGACAACCTGGTATCAGCAAGAGGCATAGAGCCTCATGAGCCCCCGCACCTGCAGGGGCTGATGAGGATCTATACCTCTTGCAGCTGGGTGGTGCTCAAGTTTTCTCAGCAGGCATCTAGTGGACATAGATACAAAGCGGTTTCCACAAGAGGCATAGATCCTAACCCAAGGGTACAGCGGTCGAGGGTACAGCCACTCGGCTACAGGGTTGCGGCTCAGCAGACTGTACCCTGTGCCTCATGGATGTGCAGCGTGCGATTGACCCCTTCTGCCCTGCGTAAAACCAAGGTGATTATTCCCAGACTTGACTCGACTCATTTGGGGCTGTGACGGCAAGCCTCCCCCACCAAAAGTCATAGTTAAAGAAAAGTTTGGGTCCAGGATGCTGCCAGTACCACAGCTCACCTTTGCCCAGGAATTTAACCGTTTTCATCCTGATTCACTCCTGCTTGAAATTAGTTTGACTCTGATAGTTCAAGGGTGGTGCCAGAATAGCTTGGCATCATTCTGGCATCACCCTTGAACTAGAATGGTTGATCTATCTGCTAATCTGTAATGTAGCATTTTTTTTTAAATCAGCCTCGGGATGTAATGGGTTAACTTCAAGTGACAATAAAAGTGTAATGAGACATAAGATGGTAGAGAGTGTATCTACTTTGGGGGTACAAACAGATTCATTGTTTTTGCTGTACATACCAAAAGGAGCTGGCGTTGTGGTGGGTGATGGTGGATCTGTTGTCACGTCTGGCAACACCCTAGCAAGTACAGGAATGACTGGGAAAAAAACCCAGAAGAATATGACAAAAAGCAAAATATCAAAAACTGAATAGAATGGAATAAACTGTTAAACTTCCTGAACTAAATACTTTTCATTCTGTAGAATGTAAGTCAATTTGTTCCAGGAGTTTAAGAGTTGAAAGCTGTGACTGTGTCAACAAGAGACACAGATCCTCAGGATATTCCCGCAATTTGTGGAGGCTCATGAAGATCACGTCTCTTGCAAACGAATACTACTGTACTTAACTTTAAACCTTACTTGAGCTGACACTAAACGCTTTGTAGATGCACTTCGTTTGTCTGCAGACTGTGAATGGGCGAATGCAGTGGCAGCGTGACAGGTATCTCTGTGTATTGCGCTCCTGCATTGATGACAGAACATTGACTATCCCCAAAGTATCTCTTAAAACCTTTGGCCAGCAGTCCTTTTTTCCAAGCTCCCAAAGTGTGAAATGGCCTTCCGCATGATATTTGCCATGCACCATCTTTATAGCCATTTTCCAAACTTTGAAAAATAAATTGGCCATTGAACTGGATTGATAACACAGACTGTGTTTCTGAAATGACTGTAAATTTTTAACATGAAAGATTCCCAGTCGTCAAAGAAACCTAGAAACAACCTTGTTTCAGCAAGAAGCATAGATCCTCGTGAGAATCTATATCTCTTGCAGGATGGGTGGTGCTCATTTTTTTCTCAGCAGGCATCTAGTGAATATAGATTCAAAGTGATTTCCGCAAGAGGCATAGATCCACATGAGCCCGGCAGCTGCGGGGGCTCATGAGGATCTATACCTCTTGCAGGGATAGACCACTGTCGGCATACTCACATGAGCAGCTTTCTGAAGTGAACGTGAAGTCGTCAAGGGCGATGTCACCGTAGTAGGTGGTACCACTCGTACCTTCCATACGGATCTAAAACAGAACGCCAATTTTACCAGTAGCGTCTGTGGCATCAGACAGAAGACGTCAGGCTTATTACAGACATGCTGACAATATGATGTGTACTCACTACTGGTTCGTGATTATGGACTTTACGGCTTGGGGGTGGTAACGTCAAAATTTGACAGACCAGCACAAAAATATACCTCCATAGGAATCAACGACAGACAGAAATGGACAGACAACAGCTTGACGACTGATGTCTAAGTACACAGACTCACTTTTGTTTTCACACATGAGCCAACAGATTTATCTTGCTGAAAGATTCCTAATGCGCAGTACAGTTACTCTACAAACACTCAGTAGGTGCATAAAATGGCCATACCATAAAAAGACATGTAATCTTTTTTTACAAATTCACAGTAGCATGACTGCTGCAGTCATGCACAGTAACCGGCATATGCTTGCGAGAGTACTTTCCGGACAGACCCGCTCAAGGAGCATGCCACAATTATATTTCTATTAAAATGACAGATGCTTTGTGGGGAGTAAGCCACAAATTTGTGGCTTATTCCCCGAGCGGGTCTGTCTGCAAATGGTACAGGAACAGATTATGTCCATACCACATATTCATTGCTCTGTGCGGGGATGGGCATTTGTCCCCGTAACCAGGTATCTCCTCTGTTGCCAGCCATCAACCACAGCTTGGTGTACCTAGATGTGCTGGTCAGGTCGTCCACATAGATAGCCAGAGAACCTGAAAAAGCGTGGACAATTTTATATTAACCCATTTAGCCCCCAAGGCCGCATTTCCTAAATTTCGCAGGTCCCCTAACGAATATGTGCCAGCTGCAGGAGATGGATCGACTATGATGATTCAAGGGCAGTGCCAGACTAGCTTGGCGCCTGATGGCGCCAAGCTAATCTGGCACTACCCTTGCATCATCATGCTGTAGTGTGTAAAGGCTATGGGTTAATCAGTACATATGACACGGCCTACAACACCCAAGCAAGATATGGACTGACCATCACTGTTCAGGGCTGATACCAACATAGCTTGACGCCAAGCTATTCTGGTATCAGACTTCAAACTGTCATGACTACCCTAGACTTTGACCTACCATGGTCGATCTGTTCCCTGAACTCAACAGCAAATATTCAGGTGACAGCTCCCAAATTTGACAAATTCGACCGAAACCCTAAATATGTTGACCTTGTATGTCACCTGCATCAGCCATAAAATATCACGTCATCTGTCAAGCAATGATGAAACTTAACCACTTCCCAGTCACTGGATGAATCTTTTGTTTCTAGAATTTTTGTTCTTTCACCAACAGAATGCCAGGTGCGTCTAGTACACAGAAACAAAGTGGTTTCAGCAAGAAGCAAGAGATCCTCAGCTGCAGGGGCTCATAAGGATGTATACCTCTTGCAGATGGATGGTGTTCAGTTTTTCAGTTAAATGACATTTATTAATAAAATGCAGTATCGCGTGACTACGAAATCCGAGTCCGAAATAGCTCAGGCGGTTAAACGTCGGAGCAGGAGAACGAAGGGAATCGCCGGGTCGTGGGTTCGAATCCCATCCCGGCCCCGGTAGCTGGACTTACAATCCAGGGGCAAAAACGGATTTGTTCAATAGCATGTCCGTTGAAAGGTTCTGGTAAATCAAAGTGGCACAGTTGGAATGCACCTGAGTTGATCAGTGTTCAGGTCGTACTCTATAAGCAATCGATTTCCCTGTCTCCCATAACCCGCCCTTCAGGGCCGTCCATGATCACATCGGTGCTGTGGACGTTAAACCCGAACTAACCAACCAACCAACTACGAAATCCTTACCAATGCCTGAGCCGGACATGTGGTACCAGAATTTGAAGCAGAGTGAGCCTGTGAATGCTGGGAAGGGCTGCGACACGAACCATGCTTTGTTGCCACGTATGCGTGGTGCAGCACTCGCGATGAAGACGAACCCCCCTGTCCAGACAAAAGATTGACTTTTCCAGTAACATGTCACCCACATACAAACAGGCAATTAAAGGACAAGCTCAGTAGCTGTCTGTCTGGATTCCTCCGGTGTGGTTTCTGTCAGCAGTTTAACAAGGATTGGTGAAAACTCCAGTAGCAAAAAGTCTTCGGGCCCACGACGGCCGCAGTGGGCCCGCGCACAGCCGTGCGCGGGCCCACTGCGGCCGTCGTGGGCCCGAAGACCTATGCTTACTGCGAAGAAAGGCAAGCTCACCAAATATCTCAATCCTTCGAAAGTGAAAACAGACAGACTTACTGAATGACAAACTGACTGACTGACTGACTGTTTGACAAACTGACTGACAAACTGACTGATTACATACTTGATTATCAAGAGTTTGTCTCTCCTGCTTGCATAGTTGCAAGGCAAGCAGGGCTGTTTTCAGCTGGAATTAGTAAGTGTGAAATGATGGTTCCTGTCAGAAAATGCCATCAGTAGCGATCGGAAGAGACAAATCATAACAGCAGCCAGGACATGTACCTGCTGTGTTGCCTTGCGTGTGGTCATTGGAGGGCCCGGTGAACTGAGTTGGTGTGGACCCAGTGCTGCGCAGCCAATCAAAATCATCGCCTTGGGTGTTGGACCAGGTGCACGTGTCCCTCTCAAAGTCGCAGTTGCCGGGTGCAGCTCCGCAGGATCCTGCGTTGATGCTGACATCATCGATAGCGATGTCACTCAGGTAGGTAGGTCCGACGACGCCCTCGAACACAGCCTGGCATGTAAAGGTTAAAGAATCAATAGTATAAGTTATTGGTAGCAGTGGCTTGCTACACGAACCCTTGTAGGCCTAAGGGAGGTAAAACAAAATTGTACCCCGAAGGCCTTTGGCCTTCGGGGTACACTGGTTCTTTTAACCTCGCTCATGCCTACGAGGGTCAGTGCAGCAAGCCACTGCTACCAATATTGTATTTGTTTTCATTCCTCCAATATTTTCATAAAAGAAATCAAGAAGAAATCTTCCGAACTGGATCACGCCAGACAATATTAGCGTCAATTTATACATAATAGACTTATGACATAATTTAATAATAATAATAATAATAATAATAAAGGAGATTTGTTAAGCCCTTATTCTAAAAGTAGCTCTAAACGCTGATACAGTGAAAAGGCTAACAGCTAACACGCACACACACACAACGTACGCACACGCACACGCAAGCACACACACAAACACACACACACACACACACACACACACACACACACACACACACACACACACACACACGTGACAGTGGTGATGAATTGTGCATGGCTGAGGAAATGAACTAATAAAAGTCAGCGTTGTAGAGGTCGGTTTTGAGAAGTGATTTGAATGAGAAGAGCGTTTCACAGTTACTGACTGTGGCGGGGAGGCTGTTCCAAGTGGCGGGGTCAAGATGGGAGAAGGCACGACCGCCACGTGTTTTACATTTGAAATTGGGAAGGCGAAATTTACGTGTGTCATAGGAAGAGCGGAGGGTGCGAGACGGAGTATACAGATGGAGTAAGTCAGATATATAGGCAGGAGAAGTCAGGCTGTGAGAGTTAAAGCTCACGCAGGACAATTTATACAGAATGCGTTCTTGTAATGGCAGCCAGTGGAGTTTCTTAATGGCGGGGCGGATATGGTCACACTTACGCACGCGCGGAACTAAACGGGCACACTGTTTTTCACACTCTGCAGTTTATCTAGCTGGGTTTAGGCAGGCCGGAAAGGAGGGAGTTAAGTAGTCTAACCGTGACAAAACAAAGAAGGAGACAAGGGTGGCAGTTGCTTCGGGCGTCAGATACAGTCTAACACTGCTAATGCGCCTAAGTTCAATAAAAGTTGATCTGCACATACGACTAACATACTTCAATCCGTTTTAAATCTTTCATGACGTTGTCATCTCCAGTAGTGTGCATGCTGTTTCGAACAACACTAAGTAATTTTGTACTTTAGAACGTTTTGGTGATCTTTTATAAAACAAAACTGGCATCCAAGACGCGTCAGAAAGAGAGCTACAAAAAGTCCACCATTAGTCACTAGAAAGGTTTTTGTAGCAAGGTCACACGGTACGGTCTGCGCTAAAGGGATTGGTTGTGTGACGTAGAGACTTAAATCAATGCTTCTTAACCCACTTCTGCTGTGAGGCGGTCTTGTAGCCTGTTCAACAACAATTACTAACTATTCTTTAACCACCTACAGCCACTGGAACTATTAACGGTACCAGCGGCTGCATGCTGAGGGTAGTTAGGACACTGAGACTTAATTATAATCATATATATAATTTCCACATTTGGAAGTTCTAATCCAGCTGCAAGAGACACAGACCCTCATGAGACCCCGCAACTGCGGGGCTCATGAAAATCTATTCCTCTTGCTGACACCACGTTGAATCCATTTCCCTGTGAAGGCTGGGCGCTTTTTGGCGTTGAATTGACAGAAGACTACAGCAGCACAATCTGCATGCACTGGCAGTGATGGGGTTAAAATCACAAGCGAGCCGGGCTACGCATCCACTGCCTTCCATTCGAAAGAACCGCAGGTTTTCACGAGCCCCTGCAGCTGACAATCTGTGCCTCTTGCTGTCCACTCCAGCTCCTCGCGCTGAGGACATTATCCTGATTACTTACTGAAGCGTCATGGACCTTACCTGCCAAGAGCTCTGAGAAGAAACTGTCAGTTCAGCTGGGATCCATCGGTCACCCTGGTTGCCAGAGACGTTGAAGATGGTGTTGACAATCTGTCCGCCTGAGCGGAGGTTGACGGTCAAAGTTCCCATGGATGAGCCATACATGTGGTACCAGAAACGCAGGCAGGCGCCAGGAGAGGCCAGCTGGGCAGGGCTGATCAACTGGGCTTTGTCGCCGGGGTGACGGGGAGCTGAAGCTTCGATGTACATATAGTAGCCTGGGGAGACGAGTACAATAAGTTCAGATGAAACACAACGTGAGAGCGTCCATTTTGTTGTCATTGTTAAATAAAGTTTGTTAAAAATGGAGTTGTGCCTGCTGATTGTACATGTACATATTTTTAACAGAACTGCCCAGCACTTTGTGGTAGTTAGGGATTTAGTGCAAAATAAGAACAGCTTATTTCTGCTTGTCTTATTTGGACGGGACCTGTGAAAAGGTGTTGTTTTATCAAACATACCTTCCATCCAAACTTGGATTAAGTAAAGTTCACTGTATTCAGACATCGGATTTTAACCCATTACATCCTGAGGCTGATTTTTTACATAAAATTTGCCTATTGTCCTATTAAGGCTACATTATAGATTACAAAACAGATCAACCATTTTAGTTCAAGGGTGGTGCCAGAATAGCTTGGCACCAGAGATGCCAAGCTATTCTGGCACCACCCTTGAACTATCATAGTCAAATTTATTTCAAGAAATCGTGTATCAGGATGTGAATGGTTAATACAGTGCAGGCTCAAGACATCTCATGGTGGAAGGGTAAACATCTCGGTAGCCAAGCCAAAAGGAGGCTCTTAACTCATAAAGCCCTGCTTTGCTGTGAATGTGAACTGACCATGATAGTTCAAGGATGGTGTCAGAATAGCTTGGCGCCTGTAGGCGCCTAGCTTCTCTGACACCACCCTTGAACTATCATAGTTGATCAGTCTCAGAACTGTGATGTAGACCTCAAAGGACATCTACAACAAAAATTGATAATCGGGTCCCGAGGTTTTAATGCGATAAATAAAACATGCCACAATGACAAAGCAAGGAACTTTATAAGCGCAGAGATGGTCAATAGATGTCACCTCTAAATCAAAAGTGCATCAGAAAAAAGACCAAAAACGGCAGTTCAAATATTCAGTGGATTGAGCCGGCCCGATCCACCTGTATCTGTAAAAGAGGCATAAATTCTCAGGAGCCCCTGCGGCTACAGGAGATCATGAGAATTTATACTTCTCGCAAGCAAGGCGTGGCGCGGCATCATTTACATCCCCAGTATGAGGTACTCATCATCCATGGTTAACTCTACAAGCGTTAGGAGGATGCATGATAGTGTGCGTTCACTCCAAAGCGTGCACAAAGGTGACAAACAGGTGAATAAACCCGCTACGAAAATAAACATCAACCCACCTGCACTACTGCCTAGGGTGTGGTCGTTTGACGGACCAGTGCCCGTCGTAGTGGTACGTCCGCTGGAGCGTGTCCAGTCGAAGGTGTCTCCTGTGGCCTGGGTGAAGCCGCAGATGGCCGTGTCCTCAAATGTACACTTTGTGATGGCCGTAGCACCTAGTAAACAGAAAACCATAAAATTAGGCCCCTTTGTGCAAGCAGTCACCCGTACAAGTAGCTGCATGCGCATGAAGATTAGGTACCTCGTATCCTGAAAAGAGTCCAAGCGAGCAGGCAGCTTACCCTTTGGCTGTCGGTAGCATGTACTGTTTGTCGTGCAGGAATCATCGTGACGAAAAGTGCTACTGACAGCCAAAGGTTATGTAAATACGTACATGATGTTAGGTATGTAAGGCAAGCAACAGGCTTTATGATTTATTGGTACTACTCGCATTGATTGTATTTAATCCTTTTCACCCTGATACACTATTGTTTGAAATATATTTGATCATGATAGTTCAAGGGTAGTGCAAGGATAGCTTGGTGCCTGAGGCGCCAAGCTATTCTGGCACCACCCTTGAACAAGAATGGTTGATCTGTGTCCTAATCTGTAATGTAGCCTTCATAGGACAAAAAGTTTTTTTTTAAATCAGCCTTGATCGCTTTTGGAGATGGACAGTATTTCATAGGGTATATAACTGGGGTATTAGCGCAAACATTTTCAACAGAGGAGTCCCCCCCTGCCACCCTACCCCACCCTCCCCAGGTGGCGCTGCAATGTCGTGACCAACCTTTCCCTCCCACAGCCCAAAGTTCCCCTCAGGGAATAATAATTTTGTTTATGATGTAAAAACCTTACCACAGGCACCATCGATGACTTTGATGTCGTCCACAGCGATGTCACCTTGGTAACTAGTCCCTCTGACACCCTCAAACACGATAGTGTATGCACTGGTGATGGAGATCGTAACCGTCGCTTGGTGCCAAAGGGCGTCCACTGTTCCCATTCTGTGCCAGACTGGGCTCCCATAGGCGGCGCCCACTCTGGTGTAGACGTTCAGCGTGTTGACGTTTGGGCCGAACATGTGGTACCAGAATGTGATGCATTTTGGCTGGCCGTCGTTGACCACCGCGCTGGACAGTCGGGCCGTGTCATTGACCACGCGGGGGGAGGAGGCTTCAATGAAGACGTAGTAGCCCTGATCTGAGAGCAAAAGGATTTGTGGTTTCAGCATCCAGTAATTTAACCACCTCATGTATGCAGCCACCGGTACTGCAAACAGTACTGCTGGTTGCATGAACAAGAGAGTTAAGGATATAAAGGTAAGTTTCAATATTATACACTCCAATATACCACGGTATCGGACATAATGCAAACAGGTCAGCCTTAGCTGGCCCGCGCACAGCTGTGCGCGGGCCAGCCAAGGCTGCCGTCGGCCTGAGGACCCTTTATTAGTTTTTGTTCACAAGTCTATGTAGATTCAGCACTACAGTAACGTGATGACTTTACGGCACCCAGGTACCGCGATATAATGAGGCTGACCTGCCATAATATATTGAATCTATCTATGCTTCCCTCGTCTATTGTCCATAGTCAACACATTTTGTGAAAACTTACCATCACCCCGCGTGTGGTCAAAACCGGGCCCAGTGCTGACCGTCCCAGAGCTGCCTTGGTTTCTGGTCCAGTCAAACTGATCGTCCGAATTCTGTGTGTAGGAGCAAAGGCCTCTCTCAAAGTCACAGTCCCAGGATGATGTTGTGTCTGCCACAGAAAAGAGTTTATAAACTCACTTAAACTGAACACAAATAAATGATGTCTTTGTTTTTTTTCTTTGAGAATGTTTTCTTTCTTCGTAACACTATTTCGTACAAGTGAACAGGTTATAGAAACGGAAAATCTGCTGAGAATGCATTTTCTTCTGGGTATGATGTCATCTGGACTCAAGAAGCGCATGATAGTAATCACAGACTCCAAATTGAGCTGGGAAGAAAGTTTGGTAAACCGAAGAAAAACGGGTCTGTACAGACTGCAATATGAGTGTCACTGGCGATGAATACCATATGATCCTTTAAGTCCAGAAGTTTCAATACTTAGAAAGAAAGTTTCATACTTGTTAAGTATCACAGATGTCAGTCCATGTTTAATGTGTGTCATTTACTGTCTTCCAGAAAAGCTTAGAAAAACTGTCTTGTATCCAGCAAAGTTTGTTAAAAGTTGTAAATTATATAAGCTGCTCCATATGTTAAATATGCATTCCCCATGTAAGCAGAGGTCGTCAGGCCCACGTGTTTACTGATTAGTGACAACCTCTTGACAAACAATGATTGTGTCTTTGTGTTTTTCTCTGTTGAGATCTTCTCTTACACTATGACAACTGTGTTTCCTATTTTTGTTCCAAAAGCAAAAATCATCAGATCAGCGCCTGAATACATAAATGTGGGCGCGTTTTGTTACATTTCTGTTTCTTGTATACTCACTTCCTGCAGGTGCGTTAGTGAAGGAGGCGGGAGCAGTCGGGGCGACACCCAAGTCAGCCATGTCTGGCTTAGCTTTCAACACGAAGACAAAAACAGGTCAATATATGGCTTAACAACAAATAAATGACCACATGTGTACATGAACAATGCAGTAATCATTCAAAAAGCAAGCAAACAAACAAGACTAAATAAATTAATCAACGTCCAATTACATACAAGCAAAAAGCAAAATATATAAATCATAAGAATACAGAATCAAACATACATAAATGGCTAGTATTGAATATTGAATGGTCACAAGAATGAATAAGCAATGGGGTACATTTACATTATTTCAATAGCCAAGTTTAAAAATAAAAAAATAACAAATAAAAAATCATATAAAATACAACCAAAAGTTCAAACGTCCAAACATCACAGATATCTATCTATCTATCTATCTATCTATCTATCTATCTATCTATCTATCTATCTATCTATCTATCTATCTATCTATCTATCTATCTATCTATCTATCTATCTATCTACCCCGTAGTCTTGCCGACCGTTGGGGCACCACTGATAACTTGGCAACCAGCTCCCTCCATTCCTCTCTGTTCTCTTTCATTCTTAGCGTATCGCCCAGCCTCAGTCCTGTCCACTCTGAAATATTGTCCTCCCATCTTTTCCTCTGTCTTCCTCTCCTTGCACAGTGCCTTGCAGGATTGTTTTGGCAAGCCCTGCTGAAAGCGTGACATGCCCATACTACTTCAGTTTGCGTTTTTTCATAATGGCTAATAGGTCTTCATAGGGCCCGATGGCTTGCCTGATTCTGCTTCCCACTTCCTCATTCGTGATGTGATCTCTGTATGAAATGCCAAGCAGCCTTCGAAAACATCTCATTTCAGTGGCTTTTATCCTCCTTTCAAGGTCTGCTGTGAGGGTCCATGCCTCAGAGGCATACCAGAACACTGAGAGGACTAAGGAGCGCATCAGTCTGATCTTGGAGCAGAGTGTGATGTTTCTGTCCTTCCATATGGTCTTCAATCTTGTCAGTGATGTTGTTGCCTGCGCAATCCTGGACAGTATTTCTTGTTTTGATCCCTCATCTGTCACAATTTCACCTAAGTATTTGAATTTATTAACTGTTTCCAGTTTTTGGCTTCCAATTATGACGTCAGTGCCAATGCCACTGGTGTTATTTGTCATCAGTTTGGACTTCTCTGCACTGATTTCCATCCCATACGCAATGGCTGTACTGTCCAGCTTTTCCACCAGCTGAGCTAGACTCCTTCTCTGTTCCTGCAAGACCATCAATGTCGTCTGCAAAGCGCAAGTTCGTGATTGTTCTACCTCCAATACTGACAGTTCCTTCATGATCTTTCAGAGCGTCTGTCATAATTCTTTCCATGAAGATGTTGAAAAGAGTAGGTGAGAGCAAGCTGCCTTGTCTGACTCCGACTGTAGGCCTAAACCAGTTTCCTATTTTGCCGTTGAAGCAGACTGCGCTAGTGGCCTTGTTGTAAAGGTTTGATATGACTTTGATCAGGTTGGCATTGATTGTATAGCTTCATGGTGGACCAAAGGGCTGCATGCCACACCCTGTCAAACGCTTTCTTAAAATCCATAAAGACACGATAGAGGTCTTGCTGGTGCTGGACGTACCTCTCACATAGAACTCTCAGGTTGAAGATCTGTTCAGTTGTGCTGCGCCCTGGTCTGAAGCCTGCCTGTTCCTCAGCTATGATTTCCTCTGCCTGTGGCTTCAGCCTGTTCAGTAGGATCTTTAACATGCCTTTGCTTGGGTGGCATATAAGACTGATCGTGCGATAATTCTGGCATTGATGTAAGTTGCCTTTCTTGGGGAGAGTTATTATAAGTGATTGGATCCATGGTGTGGGCCAATCCCCTGACTTCCAGATCTTATTGCAGATTGTTAGTAAGGCGCTTATCATGTCTTCTCCCCCTTCTTGGACTAGCTATGCAGGGATGTTGTCTGCCCCTGCTGCCTTCCCTTTTTTCAGCGACTTCACTGCAGCCTCTACTTCTTCTCGGAGGATGGGATAGTTGCCATTGTTGGTCACGGGTGGGTTGACAAGTATGCCTGGGTCCCTGTAGCTCGATGGTTGTACAAATCTGAGCAGTACTCTGTCCATCTCTTCAGTATGTCTTGGTCTTTCGTAATATAGTTCCCTTCACTATCTTGAATGATCGAGGAGCGTCCTTGTTTTACACTGGTCAGGTCTTTCACCAGCTGGTATGCTTTTTTGCTATTATTTTTGTTCAGATTTTCTTCTGCGAGTTTACACTGATCTTCAATCCACTTATTCTTTGCCTTTTTCATGCTTTTCGTGATATCCTGGTTAATTTCCCTGTATTGTTTAGCTCCTTCTACCTCTGATTTCTTTTTCTTTAATTCTCGACGCTTGTCACATAGAGCAAAGATGTCAGCTGTAACCCAAGGTTTCTTTGCTTGTCGGTGTTTGCCAAGGATCTCACTGGCTGTTTGGGTTATAGCAGTGTTAAATGTGTCGATCAATGTGTCCACATCCGTGTCTTCTGCACCAAGAAGTAGCAGTGGCGCGAATTTTACGCCTATCTTTGCCTGGAAGGCTTCCGCTACCTCTGGGTCTTCCAGCTTCTCGAGGTCAAACTTGATTCTGGTGGGACCCTGCTTGTTGGCCTTCTTTAGGCGGAGTTGGAAGATAACTGATGATCTCAAATAAACTTCTCGCAAAAGGACAAAGGGCTCGGATAACGAAGGACATGAGTGGAAACAGATGGTGCTAAGGGAGTTGTTTGAACTGCTGGCATGAAGACGCAACAACAAATACCAACCATACGCGCTGGTCTGTGATTCTGGACCTTACGGCCGTCAGGCCGTAAGGTCCAAAATCACAGACCAGCACACATACGATTCCCACACATATGGAATGAAAACGAAACGCACACGGGAATGAAAATCCTACCGCTACACATGTCCATGGTGAAGGAGAAATCGTCCAGGGCGACGAATCCACGACCACCCAGCGTGGTGACGTCCACGAGGAGCTGATAGACGCCGGTGGTGTAGTACGACGTCTGTCCCTCCGTCCACGAGGAATCCTGCTGGCTGTTCGTCCGCCAGATGGCTGTCTGGTTGGCCGGGCTTCTCTGCAATGAAAATGTGGCGCCGGTCACTGAACCCACGGTCGATGGGAAGACGACCATCCAATGATTCAGTCTTATACAGCAGAACCTGTTTCGAGCGACCACCGTTGGGAGAGATCGCCTGTCATTAAAGACCGTCGTTAAGTCGGCTGTAGCCATCTTTTTGATGGTCTTTAATGACAGGTGACGCTTTCTGCCCTTCTCGTCCAGCCAGAGCGCTTGTCTTTTACGACCATTTTTGTGTGCTAAATTTGTGGTTGCTCAAAGCAGGTCCTACTGTCCACAGAATATCCTTATTAACCCATTTAGCCCCGGGACCCTGCAGCAGGAGAAGGATTGATCGTGATCAATCCATCTCCTGCAACTGGTACATAGTTGTCAGGTGACAACTCCAAACTTTGGGAAATGGAGCCTTCTGGTTAAAAAGGTTAAAAAGAAATCACGCCATTTCTTACACTGATGATACAAAATAATTAACAAATCATGTCTTGGTGTCAGTGGAAGCTACAAACATGATTTGAATTTCGAGAGATCACCTTTCTTTCAGGACTGTATTTTCTATGTCAAAAAAAGGTGGTTGCGAAACATGTTCCACTGTCACTTAGCAAACTAACCTGCTGCAGCGTGACGGTGAGCGATGAGAAGGCGCTGCCATAGTTGACGAACCAGAAGTGGAAACAGGCGCCGGAGACTGACGTGGCCGGAAGAGGCGGAGACAGCAGCTGCAGGTGGGACTGACGTGGCAGCAGCACGAGCATGTCCGAGAAGAACATGTAAGAGCCTGGCGAAAAATAGACAAAAATAGTCAACTCAAATTGGCATTATCAGTACCATTATCAACCCTACGGCTGTCGGTAAAAACTGCTATAAACAGCCGTAGGGTTTATTAACCCTCTGGCTGTTGGTAGCAGTTTTTATCATGATGATTCCTGCCGTGACAAAAACTGCTATCGACAGCCGTAGGGTTAAAACGAACATATGGCACCAGCAGAGGCAAACCTAAGTGGAAGATGAATACATGAGTGCCCACCCGCATGAGAGATCGCCCGTCATTAAAGACCATTCTTTAGCTGGCTGCATCCACCTAACTGGTGGTCCTTAGTGACAGGTGACACTTTCTGCACTTGCACAACGGTTCCTGAGAAAGGCAAACCACGATACATTAATAGTTTCAGATTTAGACTGACATCTGGATGCTGTAACACAGTACCTCTGATCAAGTGCCCTTGCAAGATGAAGAAGAACAAGAAAGGCAAAGCCCTTATGGCTCACGTGCATGACTGATCCACACATGTCTGACAATAAGTAAAGGCATGGCTTCTGTACTAACAAAGTCCATGTTTTCTCAAAATGTAATCAGTTTTCACACGTCTGTGAAACCCCCGTGACCCTTGACCTTTGCGATGAGTCGACTAAATTAGGAAAAGAAGTACCCAATGGAGAAAGAAACAAGCTTAGAAAAGACAGTTACAGCACAATTTATTAATATTTCGGGTATTTACTTTTTCAAAATAAACAAACAAATAAGTCGCGACTGATCTTTATTTGTTTGAATCATATGGTTCTTCATCCAGGAAAAACAAAGAGTATTTTAATCACTATCTATCTATCTATCTATCTATATCCCGTAGTCTTGCCGACCGTTGGGGCACCACTGATGACTTGGCAACCAGCTGCCTCCATTCCTCTCTGTTCTCTGCCATTATTAGTGTATCACCCAGCCTCAGTCCTGTCCACTCTGAGATATTGTCCTCCCTTCTTTTCCTCTGTCTTCCTCTCCTTCGTCGTCCTTGCACAGTGCCTTGCAGGATTGTTTTGGCAAGCCCTGCTGAACGCGTGACATGCCCATACCACTTCAATTTGCGTTTTTTCACAATGGCTAATAGGTCTTCATAGGGCCCGATGGCTTGCCTGATTCTGTTTCCCACTTCCTCGTTCGTGATGTGATCTCTGTATGAAATGCCAAGCAGCCTTCGAAAACATCTCATTTCAATGGCTTGTATCCTCCTTTCAAGGTCTGCTGCGAGGGTCCATGACTCGCAGGCATACAACAACACCTAGATGACTAAGGAGCGCATCAGTCTGATCTTGGAGCAGAGCGTGATGTTTCTGTCCTTCCATATGGTCTTCAATCTTGTCAGTGCTGTTGTTGTCTGCACAATCCTGGACAGTATTTCTGGTTTTGATCCCTCATCTGTCACAATGGCTCCTAAGTATTTGAATTTATTAACTGTTTCTAGTTTTTGGCTTCCAATCATGATGTCAGTGCCAATGCTACTGGTGTTATTTGTCATCAGTTTGGACTTCTCTGCACTGATTTCCACCCCATACGCAATAGCTGTACTGTCCAGCTTTTCCACCAGCTCAGCTAGCTCCTTCTCTGTTTCTGCAAGGCCATCAATGTCGTCCGCAAAGCCCAAGTTCGTGATTGTTCTGCCTCCAATACTGACAGTTCCTTCATGATCTTTCAGAGCGTCTGTCATGATTCGTTCCAGGAAGATGTTGAAACGAGTAGGCGAGAGCAAGCAGCCTTGTCTGACTCCGACTGTTGTCCTAAACCCGTTTCCTATTTTGCCGTTGAAATAGACTGCGCTAGTGGCCTTGTTGTAAAGGTTTGCTATGACTTTGATCAGGTTGGCATTTATGTTGTATAGCTTCATGGTGGACCAAAGGACTGCTACACGACAAAACTACACTACACGACAAAAACACCAACGCGGACCACAGCCGTTACATTTACAACTGAACGCTAAATCAATAGAACAAGTCACAGAGCGTAAATTTTTGGGAATACACTTTGACGAACAGCTATGTTGGGAGACGCATATAAATACAGTCTGTAAAACCACTGCTAAAAACTCTTTCCTGTTGTCCCAGCTTAGACAGGTAACGGATACACATACTCGTAAACTGTTTGTTCATGCCCATATCAAGTCTCACGTTGATTATGTCTCCACAGTGTGTGTGACGGTTGTAGTGATGTTCACATCAACAGGTTAAACTCTATATATAAAAGAGCTGTCAAAATGATATATACGCGGCCCATTCCTACCACCGACACATTTAGACATCTAAACATTCTCGGCCTGCGTCAACAACTTAGTTTAAAAAAATGCATCCTCATGCACAAGATATTAAATAACATGACACCGCAGTATCTAACCACCAAATTTATGCCACAGCAAGAACGCGAACGGACCTCAAGGAACAATACTTTACCCCTACCTCTGCCTAGAACTGACCTCTTTAAAACTAACCTCGCTTGGAATCTTTCAAACGAAACTTTTTGATTACCTGATGAGCCAAACATAACATCATTGGGCATTTATTTAAACAAACTCTGGTGGTTAATACTTTCATGTACCACATGCATTTATTTATAGTGTGTGTGTGTGTGTGTGTGTGTGTGTGTGTGTGTGTGTGTGTGTGTGGTATAAGATGAATGTTGAGTGTCACTATTATTCTGTGTATATAATTTGTTTTAATAATTACATTTTTATTATTATTTTGTTTCTATTTTTTTTAAAATTATTGTTACATGAAATAATGTGTAATATAATGTCTTTATTATTATTATTTTTTAATCTATTTTATGTTGTAGATGTTAGCAACGGCAAGTTTGAAAAAATGATGATTTGTTTCTGTCAAAACTTTTTAACGTTGATAAATAAAATTTCGTCATCATCATCATCTATTTTGAAAAAGGGTATTTGCCCGAAATATTAATAAATTGTTTTGTAACGATCTTTTCTAAGCATGTTTCTTTCTCCGTTGGGTATTTCTTTGCATTTTACACGCTTGGCAGTCACCTTTATGGTCTGGATTGATTAAATTAGGATACATAGGAAGGTCGTACCATCAGCTACCTTTGTGCCAAATTTGATTGAAAAGTTTGCAAAAATGTTGATAATAACTACAATTATTGGCATTTTACACACATTTCTCGACCTTTTGTGACCCTTAACTTTTTCCGAGGGGTCATCCAGATTAGTATGCATAGATAGGTCTTACCATCAGGTATCTCTGTGGCAAATTTTGGGTTTGAAGTTGTGAATAGTAACTGAGAAAAAACATTTTTTGTCAAAGTATGGCTATTTTTTTTACCTATTTCCTGACCTCTTGTGACCCTTGACCTTTCCGAGGGGTCATCCAAATTAGTTTGCATAGATAGGTCTTACCATCAGATATCTATGTACAAAGTTTGGGTTTAAAGTTGTGAATAGTATTTTAGAAAAAAACATCTTTTGTCAAAATATGGCGATTTTGGACCAATTTCTTGAGCTCTTGTGACCCTTGACCATTCCGAGGGATCAACCAAATTAGTATGCATAGAAAGGTCTTACTATCAGGTATCTTTGTACCAAGCTTGGGTTTGAAGTTGTCATAGTTTTTGAGAAAAAACATCTTTTGTAAAAATATGGCTATTTTGACCTATTTCCTGAGCTCTAGTGACCCTTGACCTTTCCGAGGGATCAACCAAATTAGTGTACGTCTTTGCACCAAGTTTGAGTTTGAACTTATGAATAGTATTTGAGAAAAAATAAATGATTTCCAAAATAGCTATTCTTGATATATTTCCTGATCTCCTGTGACCTTGATCTCTGAAACTGGTATGTTTAGAAAGGTCTTGCCTCAAAGTATCCTTGGGGCAAGTTTCAAGACTGTAGCTTGAATAGTCTCCGAGAAAATGAAAACGTTAAAGTTTACCACGGACGACGGACGGACGACCACTGACCTAGAACATACATAGTAGATAGACAGACAGACAGACAGACAGACAGACAGACAGACAGACAGACAGATAGACAGATAGATAGATAAATAGATATATAGATAGATACTGTTTATTGCCATTTGCCTTAAGAACATAAAGCATAGGAATGTGTGTTGGTGTCGTTACAATTACAAACATCACAGTCAACAATAAAAAATAATTAATACTCTATCACACAAATCCAATGCCCTACACACACTGTAAAAATTTAAAACTAAACAACTAATATCACAAACCAATACGTACCGTACACACCCACACTCATCTCCAACACACACACACAAACACACACGCCTATTAATCTAGGAAATCTAAACTAATTAAAGGTATATCGTTTAAAATGAAAACAGAATATATTAGAATAAATGTCACTAATTTAGTGATCACAGATGGGTGTAAAACTGGTTAATATATATCATAATACTAGGCTAATACTGATATACACTATTCTCTCAACCGTTGGGGGCGCGCCCTTCCGGGGGAGGAGATTCATGGAGTCAGCTCGACCAAACACCACCAACAGCCAAAGCGATAGCACAAGGGTTGGGCTTCGCACGTGAGCCAATAAAACTGCTGTAGTACCTACCATTGATGATGCCCTGCGTGTGATCACTGTTGGGGTGTGTAATGCCTGCGGCGAAGATCTGTGACGATGATTTTGTGCGCACCATGGAGCCAGCACCGCTGGGGATTGATTGCTGCGTCCAGTCACACAGGTCCATGTCAAAGTTGCAAGTGCCTGGACACAAAATACAGGAGAAATGTTAACCCCTTCACTGCCGAGAAAAACCAAACACCACCCAACTGCAAGAGGCACAGTTCCTCATGAGCCCCCGCAGTTGCGGAGGCTCATGAGGATCTGTGCCTTTTGCTGAAACCACGTTCCATCAATGTTCCCTTGATGGCCGGGGATCTCTGATGTTGAATTTTTCACGATTTAAAAAAATGCAGTCTGCGTCCACTGGCAGTGGTGGGGTTAAACCCCTCGTGCAGGCAACCCCCAGGACTGTCTACAGAACTGGCGGCTGCATGCACCAGGGGTTAAAGCAATTTGTTTTAAAGTCACCTTAGCCAACAACCCTTTGGAACAAGCATTATCACCGTGATGTAAGCAGCCGCACTGTCACAAGTCACCTTAGCCAACAACCCTTTGGAGCAAACATTATCACCGTGATGTAAGCAGCTGCACTGTCACAAGTCACCTTAGCCAACAACACTTTGGAACAAACATTATTACCGTGATGTAAGCAGCCGCACTGTCACAAGTCACCTTAGCCAACAACCCTTTGGAACAAGCATTATCACCGTGATGTAAGCAGCCGCACTGTCACAAGTCACCTTAGCCAACAACCCTTTGGCACAAGCATTATCACCGTGATGTAAGCAGCCGCACTGTCACAAGTCACCTTAGCCAACAACCCTTTGGCACAAGCATTATTTTGAATTAACCCCTTGATTGTTAATCATGATACCACTCAGCAGTAAAGATGTGCAACTACATGTCAACTACAGTTATCAAGGGGTTACTATCTAACTAAAATTAAAAACTGTATTAACCCATTCAACCCCAACACACTACAGCAGGAGGTGTATCAACCATGTTAATTCAAGGGTAGTGCCTGATGGTGAAGCCATCTCCTACAACTGATACATAGTCATTTAGAGACACCCCCAAAATTTCAGCAATGCAATCTTGGGGCTGAATGGGTTAAAACATGCACCTGTAAAAAAAGAAAAGCACTCTGTAAAAGGACAAAAGAACAAAATAAACAAATCACAAACAGCAGATCGTGTCATCTGACTGTGAGAACGTCCAAGCAGAATACTGGGGTCAAACCGGTTCAAAAGGAAATGCAAGACATTGTACTGACCTATTGGGGGACAGTTTGACTCCATCTGGACATCGTCAATGGCAATATCACTCAGATAGGTATTGCCCACAACAGCCTCAAAGACCACCTGAAACGTGCATAATGTAAACAACATATTACAGTGTCACAAAGTCTGTCGCACCGAGTGAGTGAGCTGCCGCAAGGCGAGTCAGAGTGAGTTCGACCCCTTTGTAGCTGTACAGATGTGAGCGCGATCCAACTGCAAGAGACATAGATCTCATGAGCCCCCGCAGTTGTGGGGGCTCATGAAGATGTATGCCTCTTGCTCATACCACTTGCATCCATGTTCAATGGAAGGCTGCATGTGGCTCTGAACTAACTGAAAAAAATATTTCAGAAACAGGTGGCTACTAGCAGTGATGGGGTCAAGCCAGAAGTGAGAAAAACAGACAAAAAAACCCCGACAAACACCAAACTTCTAGAATTAAAACTAAAGCTGTTTGACAAAATGATAGGTTCTGAAACTCAACAAACGGCAACCTCAATGACATCATCGAAAGCGAAAAGAAATGAAAGATAACGAAATGAAATAACAAACATGAAATGGACTGTGCATGGGTTGATTTACGGACGAATTACGTCTAATCTGACGCAATCTGTCAAAACAGGAGCCAACACCACTCATATCGAGCAGGTATTTACATGTTAAATGTTTTCACCCATGAAAAATCTCTCTATGCGGATGTGAACAGAGAAAGTATCTGCCAGCAAGAGGCTCCAATTCTAATAACGCCTGCACAAACAACCTAAATAAGAGGACCGATTCTATAAACGCCTGCACAAACAACCTAAATAAGAGGATAGAAATGAAAAAGATCTCTGCCAGCAGGAGGCGTAGATTCTAATAACGCCTGCACAAACAACCCAAATAAGAGGATAGAAATGAAGAAGATCTCTGCCAGCAGGAGGCGCAGATTCTCATGAGCCCCTGCTACCACAGAGGCTTATGAGAATCTACTCCTTTTGCAGACGGCAGGGGATGCAGCACGATCTTCTCTGCCACTCACCTTTATTCCGGCACGGGACGGAAGCCTGACCTGCGTCTGGAACCATCCGATACCCTGGTTGCCGGACAGGGTCCAGATTGGTTGCCCGAGAAAAGACGACGTGGATGCCGCATAAACGTTCAGAGTCCCCATCCCAGTGCCGTACATGTTGTACCAGAAAGACAGGCAGCCCGTTCCGACCACGGTAGGCGTCCACAGGCGAGCTTTCTGTCCCGCGCGGCGTGGCTGTGAGGCCTCGATGTACATGTAATGACCTGGAGAACGTTGCACAGAGAATGACATATTTAATCAATTAACCCATTTAGCCCCAACACCCTACAGCAGGAGATGGACTGACCATGAAAATTCAAGGGTAGTGCCAGATTAGCTTGGCGCCTGATGGCGCCAAGCTAATTTGGCACTACCCTTGAATTATCATGGTCAATCCATCTCTAGGAACTAGTACATAGTCATTAGATGACACCTCCAGAATTTGGGAAATGTTGCTGTGGGGTTAAATAGTTTAAGCTAGCCAAAAGTAGCGTAAACATAAACGGAGGCTGTGAGGCTTAGATGCAGAACATTACAGAGAATGATGATGTAGGAGGACCTTTCACGTGTAAAGCTGTAAGTGTAATCATGACCCCTTCAGTGCCAGCCAATGCAGACTGCGTTTCTGCAATCTCCATTAATTCAACACCAACAGACCTAGGTGTCCCAGAGACACGCATATAACGTGGTGTCAGCAAGGGGCACAGATCCTCATGAGCCCCCATAACTCCAAGGAATCATGAGGATCTATGCCTCTTGCATTTAATAATAATAATAATAATAATTACGGTATTTATAATGCGCTTATCTTATAATAATTATAACTCTAAGCGCACACTCACAACTCGCGCACGCATGCGCACGCTTTTGACAATGACTCACGTACCACAAACAGTGAAATACATTACGACGGTCAGCTTGGGGTGGGGAGTGCGGTGATATAGTGCTAAAACTGTTGAAAGAGGTGAGTTTTGAGGGCGGACTGGAAGGAGGAGAGAGAGTGTTTCTGACGGAGAGAGAGTGGGAGAGTGTTCCAGATGGATGGACCGTAGACGGAGAAGGAGCGGGGACCGAAAGTGTTAAGTTTGGTGCGAGGGATGTGGAGGCGGAGAGGGTCGGAGGCAGAGCGGAGGGAGCGGGAAGGTGTGTAGGGGTGAAGTAAGTTGGAGAGATAGGCAGGAGCGCAGTTGTTCAGGGATTTGTAGCAGAGAGACAGAACTTTGTATTGGATGCGTTGGGGGATGGGGAGCCAGTGAAGGAGTTTGAGCAGGGGTGTGATGTGGTCGGATTTTTTCTTTCTGAGGACGAGGCGGGCAGCATTGTTCTGGACGCGTTGGAGAGTGAAGATGGTGGAGTGAGGGAGACCGGAAAGGAGAGAGTTGCAATAGTCAATGCGAGATAAGATGAGAGAGACAGCAAGTTTGGTGGCAGCTTCTGTAGTGAGGTATTTTCTGATCTGACTGATGCGGCGAAGGTGGTCAACGTTTCTCGGCACTGAACATGTTACAGAGAGTAACAAAAGAGTAACTGCGAAGCTGGTAAAAGGATCCATGTTGCCGTTCTCGGCTAAAGCCAGTATGGCCACTTTTGAGAAAAGCGAGATTTTCATTGTAAAAGTCGACACACAGGCTTTGGCAATATTACAACTGCAGGCCTCTTGCCCACGTGTGCTATTCACAAAGTCACGGTTCAGGTCAGTCGCTTACCTGCTCTGGTGCCATAAGTATGATCATTAGTGGGCCCTGTGCCCAAAGTGGCTGTGGTGGGTGTTATTTGCGTCCAGTCAAAGTCGTCGGTGGCGTCTTGGGTGTAGTTACAGAGGTCGGCTGGCTCAAAGTCACAGTCGATGTTGGAGGCACTGCCCGCTGCATCTAGGGAGAGAAAGAAACTGATTGTTTTTTTTTTTCTCCTCTGCTTCCTTTTCCCACTGTGTTCACAATAAGACAAAGGAAACGAGAGTTTAACTGTATCGTCATGAGTCCACAATCTGAAACTCTGACTCGGCTTCTTTCTCGTTCCCTGCTCTCAAACTTGCCACAAGACAGTTCTTGCTGTATACAGGCGTTAACCCCTTCAGTGCCAGTGTTTCTGAAATCTTAGTGCAACGCCAAGCCCACGCCGTCAAAGGCGCCAGCAAGAGGCCTAGATGAGGATCTAAGCCTCTTGCCGTTGGATCATGTTTACTTTGGCAGTGAAGGGGTTAAACTAAAAAACAATTCCTCTGTCAGTTATCTTGAAGCTTAAAGTTTGACAGAGGCCAGCCAGCTGTGTTTTCCCGCCCTGCGGAACGGAATAAAGTTAATACATCTACCTGCGCATGCGCCAGGGGTGAGGCTGATGTCATCAATGGCGATGTCGCCCATGATGCTGGCTCCCTTCACTGCTTCAAACACCACCTGTACACAGCGCAGCGGTTGTCCCATATTCGTAAAGCCGTGCGACTATTTCACTAATACACTTAAAATTGAAAATGATGACATACAACACATCCTGTGTAAAACATCTCTTTTTTCTCTAAATCCTTTAACCCTTTGAGTGTTGGTAGCGGTTTTAGTCGCAATGATTCCTACAGGAATCATCACGACTAAAACCGCTACCAACACGCAAAGGGTTAATACAGAAAACCTGAGTGACCACCAAAAAAGAAGATGGCCCTAAAAGACAGGCGCTCTCTCAAGAGAAGCCTTGAAGGGCAAACGGTGTCACCTGTCCCTAAAGAACATTTAGGTGGTCTTTGGTGACTGGTGATCTCTCACAAGGGTGGTCGCGCAAACAGGTTCGGATGTCATTCTTTAACACACCGAGCCCTTTGGTCACAATCCCCCAAAATGGAAATTGTCCACAAGGACTACAATATAATTCAGGAGACAGACTGACTACGCTAATTCAATGCTTGGTGCCAGAACAGCTTGGTTCTTTGTCCCTGGGTGTCACGTTACGAGGGCATTTCGTCAACTCATTTGCGGCTCGCCGCATCTGGATACACCACTTCATGCCATGTATCCCTAAGTGGCTTGCCACAAAGGAGTTAACGCATTTAGTCCAGACACACCACATCGAGATACGGATTGACCATGATAGTTCAAGTGTGGTGCCAGAATAGCTTGGCGCCCACGGGCGCCAAGCTATTCTGGCACCACCCTTGAACTATCAATGCCGATCTGTCTCTTGCCGTGTACTACCGTCTGAACAGGACACGTGCAAAATCGGGAGATTTCGACCTTGGGGGAAAATGGGTTAAATCATCATGATTGTTCTACACCGTCTTGTAACGTTTGTAAGAACTGACTGCATTCAAATAATATAAAAATACAAAATACGCAGAATATTTAACAAGAACAAGATAGGCCGAAGCTAAAATGAAAAGGTCTCCACTTACATTAGTGTAAGCACTGTAACTCGATCCACCCAGGTGTATCTGAGCCAGAAGCCACTGATTTCCCTGCGTGTGGTTTCGCGACCAGATAGTGGTGTTGACACCACCGCCCCCGGTCAGCAGCACGTTCAGCGCATTGATGTGCGTGCCGTACATGTGGTACCAGAAGACGAGGCACTGGGAGGCCGTGGGACTGATGGGCGGACTGATCAGTCGCGTGGTGGAGCCAGCGCTCCCGTATGACGCCTCCATGTAGATGTAGTACCTCTCCGCTGAGAGAATTAACACACGTTTAGTTTCACATTTCTGTTACGTTAACCCTTTGTATGTCAGTAGATCTTTTTGTCCCATATTCATAAAGCCTTGAGACTATTTCACAAATATACTTAAAATTAAAATTGATGAAATGCAACACATCCTGTATAAAACATTTTTCTTTTTTCTCTAAATCGTTTAACCCTTTGCATGCTGGTAGCGGTTTATTCGTGAGGATTCCTGTAGGAATCATCGCGACTAAAACTGCTACTGACACGCAAAGGGTTAATAAGGATATAAAATAGCACAGTTCAACAGAGGTGTTTTTTTTTATAAATCAGAAATACAACTTTTGATGCGAACAGTGGACTAAAAGCACAGACAACACATGATGTCGCACCCAGGCCTTTAATCTACTGTTTGCATCAAAAGTCACACAATTTTGACCCACTTCTGATTTCTGAACGTCTATTCCGTTCAGTTCATTCAAGTGAAATCTCTGAGTTATTTTGTGGTTGTGTTATTCTTTGAGACTGCGACTTTTAGAGTTCGCACAGAATCACCGTCTCACCGTTGCTAATACCCTCCATCCACACAAGAAGTCAAGAACAGTGACATGGCAATCGCCAGGAGGCCTGGTCCATAACCAGATTGACTTCATCTTGCTGCCTCGACGATTCAAATCCAGCATTAACAAAGCACAAACGAGGTCCTTTCCTGGCGCTGATATTGGCAGCGACCACAACCTCGTCCTTACTAGCCTCAAGTTGAAGCTGGCATTGAAACGAGATAGCAAGAGCCCTCGCATCAGATTCGACCTCCAGAAGCTAAAAGACCCGGAAGTAGAAGAGCTCTTCCAAGCCCAGGTGGGAGGCAGATTTGCAGCCTTGGCTACTTTGGACTGTGACGTAGACACCCTTGCTGGAAATATAAAAGAGGTGTTACTTTCTACAGCAGAAGAAGTGCTGGGGAAGCAGAGGAAGCGCAAACAGCCCTGGGTCACCGATGACATCCTCGATCTCTGTGATGAGAGGAGAGCCTGGAAGAAAAAGAGAGGCCAAGACCTCACATCAGCAAACAAGTACAGACTTGTCAACAAGAAGATCAGGAAGAGGATGAAAGAAGCCAAAGAAGATTGGATTGAAGACCAGTGTTGTAGCGTGGAAGAGGGCATGGCAAACGGCAAAAGCAAGAAGGCTTATGAAATGCTAAGGACCCTCACCAAGACTCAACAGCGAACAGCCACAGTCATCGAAGACAGCAGCGGCCAACTCCTTACGGAAAACACTGCTGTACTAAACAGATGGACTGAGTACTGCCGAGACTTGTATAACTACAAGGCTGAGCCAGACACCAGCATCCTCCAAAACAACCAGGCTGGGGCCAGGAAGGCTGAAGACCTGCCAGTGTTAGCTGAAGAGGTGGAAGCAGCCGTACGCGGCCTGAAGGGAGGAAAGTCTCCAGGTGTAGACAACGTACCTGCTGAACTGTTGAAACATGGAGGAGAAGTAACAACGAAGGTCCTCACTACACTCTGTCAAAAGATCTGGGAGCAAAAGAAATGGCCAGTAGAATGGACACAGTCTCTAGTGATCCCGCTCCCCAAGAAAGGAAACCTGAAACAGTGCCAGAACTACAGAACTATCAGTCTGATAAGTCACCCTAGCAAAGTAATGCTTAGAATCATTCTCAACCGCCTCAAAACTTTCGCCGAGGAACTGCTGGCAGAAGAACAGGCTGGCTTCAGAGTTGGAAGAAGCACTGTAGAGCAGATTTTCAACTGCCGCGTCCTGATCGAGAAACATCTGCAGCACCAGCGCGAACTCTACCACAACTTCATTGATTTCAGGAAAGCATTTGATCGCGTCTGGCACGACGGACTCTGGCAAGTCATGAGATCGTTCAACATAGAGGAGGGACTGATCCAAATGATAGAAGCGCTTTACAAGAACGCCTGCAGCGCGGTTCTACTTAACAATCAGTCAGGCGAGTTCTTCAGGACGACGATCGGTGTCCGTCAAGGATGCCTGCTCTCTCCTGTCCTTTTCAACATATTCCTGGAGAAGATCATGCAGGAAACCCTCCACGACCACCATACTTCAATCTCTATTGGTGGCAGATCCCTGTGCAATCTTCGATTCGCAGACGACATTGACCTCATGGCAGGCAGCAATAGTGAGCTCCAAAACCTGACAGACAAACTTTCAAGTAGCGCAGGGTCTTATGGCATGGAGATCAGTACGGATAAAAGCAAAGTGATGATCAACACCACAAGCGACAGCAGCAGCAACATTCACATGAACGGCCAGAAGCTAGAAGAGGTCAATAGCTTCAAGTACTTGGGAGCCACCCTGTCCAAAGACGGTAGTTGCATAGCAGAGATCCGTATCAGGATAGGTACAGCAACATCCGCAATGGCCAGGCTGGACAGGATATGGCGAAGTAACTCCATCAGCTTCACCATCAAGTACAGGCTTTACAAGTCCCTCGTAGTGTCTATTCTACTCTACGGCTGTGAGACTTGGACACTGCTTGCAGACTCAGAAAAGAAAATCCAGGCCTTTGAGAACAAGTGCCTGAGGAAGTTGCTCCGCATCTCGTACCGCGAGCACAAGACCAACGAATATGTACGGAGCATCGTCACTTCCCTGGTGGGCCCACATGAACCCCTTCTGGCAACCGTGAAACGGCGCAAGCTTGCTTGGTTTGGCCACGTGACCCGACACAACACCTTGTCCAAGACTATCCTCCAAGGCACTCTCGAAGGAAGTCGTCGGCGAGGTCGTCAGAGAAAGAGTTGGGTCGCAAACATAAAAGAATGGACCGAACTCGAGATGCCAGACTTGCTTGCCACCGCCCAAAATAGAACTCAGTGGAGAGCACTGTCTGTTGCTGCTGCCTTTCAGTCCCCCCAACGCCCAGTTCGGGCAAGGGACTGATGATGATGATGATGATGATATTCTTTGAGAGCATGTGTGTATTAATCATAGGATATTAATTTGAATTATTTTGGATAAGATGTACCTTTTTAGTAGGATTCATTTTCTTTTGCTTGGAGAATTGCGATCGTGTCGCATAGTTTCGCCTACAATAGACTGGAAGGTTCGAGCAGGGTCACGATCTTTCTAGTGACTCATATATGACGTCAAAATGTCGGCAACATTTCGTAACACTGTATAAAGGCGCTTAAATAGCAGTGGAATTTTGTAGTTCATTCTAGTGAATTCTTTTTCATCAATATTAATGAGTTATGGTTGTTTTCTTTTCTGATTGGTTGTGTTGTGCGAATTTGCTGGATTATTCTGGAAATCTGTAATAGTATAAAAGACCTTGCTAGGAAGTATGTGTGTACATTGTATGAGAGACGCAGTTTGTCAAAAGTGTTGATGCATTGTAGAGGAGATAGTGTATCAATGTTGGTGCATTTGTGAATGTATTGTGTGGAGATCGCATCGCTGCAATAAAATATTGTTGGAACTGTTACTCCTGCGTGGTCCACAAACTTGTGCCACGTGTGACGATTTGCAGCTGAGTGAAGTTTCTTTACAAGAACCCTACGTGCGTGCGTCTGCTGTGATATACTACGACTACGACGTAACATTTGGCACCTCCGACGAGTTAGTTGGTTGGTTGGTTGTACATTGTTTAACGTCTCGACAGCAACAAGATTTTATCAGGACGTGCCTGCACTGCTTGTGAAAAAAAAACTAAACAGAATATTGAATGTATGTCGCCAGCCGGTCTAATACGCTAAAGAAACTTAAGACCATTTAGCAACACACATCCAATATCAAGAGCTACAGAAAGCGCAGACAGTAGGGAGAGTTTAAAAGGAAAATACAGGTGAATGGACCAAGGGTAGACAGAAACACATGCCCCAGAATAGAGAGGAAAACCCACCCCGGGGACCAGAGTGACCCTGGGAACTAAAAAGTAGTTAACCACACCCAAGTCCCCCAGGGCAGACCCGGGTGGGGGGACCTCCGACGGGGCTTGTTCAGTTGGCTCAGTGGAAAGTCAAAGGGTAGCCGGAAACAGCCAGCAGTGAAATGCAGAGATGGCGAAATCGGAAATGGTGACATTCCTGAAAATTGGGAAGGAATGTGGACTCGAATGAGCTCAACTCCTCGAGCTTGTAAAGGAGAGAGAGAAGGAGTTAGTTAATCAGTTATTTGGGTTTAACGCCGAGCAGGCAACTAAGGCCATCTCACGGCGGGATGGGTAAAGTCTGGCCGGCCAGAAAAAAAGAAAGGTCTTAAGACAAGATGTAAATATATTTTTAAAATCCTACATGCTAAAATGTCGCACAGGTCGAGAGAGGGAAGGAGAGATTGGAGAGAGAAAATGAGAGGGGGAAAAAAGAGAATGGAGAGAGAAGAAGAGATTGGAGAGAGAAGAAAGAGCCAAAGAGCGTGAAATAAAGAAACTCGAATTTGAGCAGAAAGAGGCAGAGAGGAAGTGACAACACGAAATTCAGCTCAAGAAGATGGAATCAGAGGCACAGAGCCAGAGAACAACTGAAGTAGCAACCTTAGCCAGCACAGAGCAAACCGCCTTTTGTCGAAAAATCTGATAAATATTAATGGACGCTTACCTTGCAAGCAGCAACAAATGGAATCAAGAGACTTGGGTCATCAAACTGAGCGCACTTCTAACCGGCAAAGCGCTTGAGTTCTACACCTGCATGCCAAGAGAAGAAGCTGAGGATTATACGCAGTTGAGAGCCTCCCTGCTGACAGTACGACTTCACTGAAGAGGGTTACAGACGACGATTACGGAACTGCAAATCTGAGGAAGGAGAAACACCCAGACTATTCAATGAGAGAATCAGGATCTACCTAGAAAAATAGATACAGCTGGCTGGTTTAAAGAAGGAGTACCAGGACCTGTGTGACCTCATCATCAAAAACCAAGTCCTCAGCGCATGTTCTAAGGACCTGGCCGCCCACCTCAGGGAGCAAAAGAACCAGTCCCTGAAGGCTCTTGCAGAATTTGCTCAAATATACCTGGACGCCCACAACATGAAGTTCGGGCCTGGTAAACCGCAGCGTGTGTCTACACCAGCAGAGGAAAACCACAATGTCAGAGACACCCCGAAACACATGCCGATGGACAGCCTGACATGTTTTCTTTGTGGCGATACGTTGTCCTTCCAAGGATGTTCCCCGAGGCGACAACACCAGAAGGCCCAACCAAGACTGCGGGACAACAGACAGAAGTGGTCCCACGTCTCAACACAGAGCCGCCGCTGTACTAGCCAATGATGTGACGTCATCTAGTGACTTTGAGTCTGGAGAAAGGCGGGCGACACAGGAGCACATTGAATCTTTCAGAATGAGTGGACGCATGCTAGTTGGCAATGGGGCTACATTCTTACCAGTTTTCAACATCGCGCTGCCTGAGAGTGAAGTGCCCAACATGCCGGTGGTGTCAGGATTCGTCGGAAATACACCAGTAAGGGTACTGAGAGACAGGGGTTGTAGCAGCGCCATCGTGAGAGAGGACCTAGTAGCTGAAGACCAGAAGCTGCAGGAGTGGACAACCCTCATTCTTGCAGACGGAACTGTGAGAATCATCCCCCTTGCCAAGGTCAGTGTCAACGCCCCGTACCTGACAGGAGAGGTGAAGGCGTTATGCGTAAAGACCCCAGTCTATGACCTTATCATCGGAAACGTTGACAGTGCCAGAAACGCAGAGGATCCAGATCCGGAGTGGAGACCTGAAACTTGTGCCGGTACCACGAGACGTCAAGCAAAAAAGAATCACCAGACCATCCCTCTAAAGGTAACTGACGACACAGAAGCAGCCGCGGTTTGTCTTGTGACAAATATCCCGTGTATGCACGAGGTCACGTGCAAGCATAGTGAAAGCGTTTTGTACGGGGTTTTAGCGAGAGCTCAGGCGAGCAGATCTATAGAGAATTCAGTATGGGCTATTCTGTCAGTGAGGACGGACGTATGTGGTTATGCTAGCCGTATTCCAAGACTCTGAGACCTAGATTTCAGGTATGTTTCTATATTTATTATTAATAGCTAGTGAGCTAAAGGTAGTATGCGTAGGTAAGATTTAGTTTGGTTGTGTAGCGTTGATTTGGTTGTTATGTCGGTTTGGAATTGGTTGAGATAACCGGTGATTTACTGCGTAGTTATTTACCGAGATGGGTAACTAAGGAATGTCAGTGAGGTGTGTATGACTAAGTCGTTTATGAAGACAGTACGTGAGAGAGCTAAATATAGTCTTTTCCAATGTATGAAATAATGTATGGCTAGAGGGTCAGGTTATAGTCTGTTTTAGCCTAATTAGTGACAGAGTCATGGTGTGTTGCGAAAGTAGTTCGTGTTATGAAGCACGTGTGTGTGAATGAACGTGTGCGAGTTATTTGTATCAGCCAGGTTACGTAAGATGCCTCGCATTATCCAAGTTGTGTGTGTGTTGCAAGTGTTATGATGTCAGGACTTTGTGTCCAGAGTTCTTGTGTGGAGCGGAGCGACGTGATGCCAAGACGTCAGTCAACAGAGGCTGCCGCCAGAGGGACCAATCGTGAAGTCATTTCACCACTCGAGAAGTGAGCGACCGGTGCCTAGACACCCGGGTCATCAGAGACTGCACTACGGGATCGAGTCAGGAGGACGTCCACGGTACGAGAAACGGGGGACTACTCAGAAGCGTGCGACGGGAGAAACTACACGCCTAGACGTGGAAGGACAGAACGTTACCGAGCGATAACACCAGTGAAACAGGTTGGATTGTGTGGACAATTACCTAGCCTGGCTTTTACGTTGTGTATGTGTATGCGGTGTTGATGTGCTTGTAGTGAGAAGTGTATGGTGTACAAAATCTTTTGAGTTGAGGTTATTTGTTTTGTAAAAGGGCCACGAAGAAAGAGAGATAGTGTTTGAGTTATACAGCGTGAATGCGCCAGACTGAGTCAGTGGCGGTGCGTGCGTCTGTCGTGCTGAGAGTCTGTACATGCGACTGGGGAGAGTCTGCGTGCATTACACCAACCTCCACCAGCAACAGCCGTAGATTCTCATGAATCTATAACTTTATGGCTCTTGCACGGGATTGATATTACAATACAAAGCTCTTATACGAGTCGCAGACTTAACGCCGACAGCTTCAACTGAGGCTGTAAATGAGATGTATCTCCGCCATCAAGAGCCACATATTGTCATGAGTCCGTGCGCCTGCAGGCGCAGGGGCTTATGACAGTCTGCGGCCCTTGTGGAAAATGACTATAAATACTGAACTACAAAAGCCCTACTTTGTCCTGTGTGGTCGCCTGACGGCCCAGTGTTTGCTGTCGAAGTGCCCCCGCGTTGGCGGTACCAATCGCGGCTGTCATTTTTGTCCTGGGCCCAGCCACAGAAGTCTTGCTCAAAGTCGCAGTTGAAGTTACCTAAAACAGAGACAAAGGCAGCGTGATTTTGTTATTGTTAACCCTTTGGCTGTCGGCAGCACTTTCTATGATGACAAATCCTGCGAGAATCACGTCAACAACAGAAGGCACCACATTCAGCCAAAGATTTAAATGCCAACAATGATGCTGAGAAACAAAAAAGACAAAAGTGAGATACTCATTTGCAGAGAATCAAAAGGAGTGAAATAAAGTAAGTGGCACAATACTATCAACTCGAGTAGCACTAAATAGTTAACCCATTTAGCCCCGAGTCCCTACAGCAGGAGATGGATTGACCATGGTAATTCAAGGGTAGTGCCAGATTAGCTTGGCGCCTGAAGGCGCCATGCTAATCTGGCACTACCCTTGAATTACCATGGTCAATCCATCTCCTGCAACCGGTACATAGCCATTAGGCAACACCTCCAAAATTTGAGAAATTGGACCTTGGGGCTAAGAGGGTTAATCTGTACAGCCAAAGACGTGACTTCAATATCTACCACAATCCAGGATATAAATGCGACCAATCACTACCATCAACAGGCATAGATTCTCAGGGGTCCTGCAGAGTGGTCAATTTACAAAAGACATGAACTCATTCGAGACGTGCCGCCTCCGGATACGCGGCTTATGCCGCCTATCCGGAGGAGGCACGTCTCGAATGAATTAAGTCCATTGTTGTGAAAAGCAAGATTGTCATTACAATGAGAATCCTGCTTTTCACAACAATGGACTGACTGTCTTTTGCCCCCACAACGGCAGTGTAACAGGCCTGACTAAACCCAATGCTGTAGTCAGGAACAAGGACAAAATCATTTACTGACCAGGTACACTGGCCATGAGGGCCGGGGTGGTTGTGGGGGGTGCGGCGGTTGAAGGAGCCGCATCGGACGGCTGAAGAGTACACGGTGTGGTGGTGGAGAAGGTGATATCGTCGACCGCAATGTCACCCGTGTAGGATCGCCCTCGGATTGCCTCCAGCAGAACCTGTTAGCAAAAGTAAGAGTTCTAGTCACCCCTATCAGGGTACGGAGGAAAATTCACAACTCGAAAGAGACTAACATGAATGATAATTATTACTGAACAAAAAGTAACCAACAAACCCATTCAGTCTTTGACAATCTGAATGATTTCTACAAATCTCATTTTCATTCAAACATTTCAGGCCAGGTAACTTTTCCATGTGCGACACTCAGCTGTAAAATGAAATGAGTGTCCGGGCTGATCACCCATCACAGTTTTAATCAGAGAAGACACAATTTACAGCTAACTTTTGATATAAGAAAAGTATTATTATTAGTGAGGCAATTTACAGAAAAAAAATTAAGTCAGGACCTCAAATTAAGCCATGATATTTATGACTTTTGTTGCAGCCGACTACATCATAAGTAAAGTTCACTAATTTGTCACGTGTGCTGGACTGTGATTTTGGACCTTACGGCCTAAGGCAGGTAAGATCCAAAATCACAGGCCAGCACAGTATTTGCACACTTTACTTTTTTTTATACTTTGTAGTTAGTTTCTTATGCACACTTTGCAGTCAAGAAATCTCACAAACCTGATATGTGGTCGTCTGAGCTGGCAATGCTACGGTTGCTTGCATCCAGTTGTTGCCTTGGTCACCAGCAAGACTCCATATTGTGCTGGCAGTCATGTTGGCCTGCGGCTGTACCCATACGTTGAAAGTGCCGATGGTAGCTCCATACATGTGGTACCAGAACTTCAGACACTGGAAGGGACCCACGGGGAACAGCACGCTCTGTAGGATGGCACGATGGCCTGGGATGCGTGGGGCAGAGGTCTCGATGAACAGGTACTTTCCTGAGGAAGAAAGGTCAGTATGCAGATTATCTGTGTTTTGACATCCTCAAAGTATGTGCCCTGGAATTGCAGGAAAAGATTTGTATCCTATCATCCTATCATCAAAGTCAGTACAGACATATTTGACTTTGAAGTTTTTAATAGTATCCAAGAAAAACACATTTAGGGCTTAACGTGTGTTGTCCACCACGAAGGTGATTTCAAAAACGGGGCACCGAAAAGAGGTGTGTACAAATTTAGACCCCAGCTGGGTTCGAACCCACCTTTCGGACAAGAGTCGAACGCTCTACCAACTGAGCTACCCAGCTCCCCAATAGTATCCAAGAAAACAGTTTGCTTGTAAAAGTTTATAACAAAATAAAAAAACAGGTCAGCCTCAGTATATCGTGGTACCCTAGAGCCGTACAGTTAGGCCAATCATTTATGATCACATTATTAATTCGTGAAGAAAAAACACAAGGCAAGAAAAAGGTCCTCAGGCCAAGGTCAGCCTTAGCTGGTCCGTGCTCAGCTGTGTTGTGCGTACCAGCTAAAGATGGCCCCAGGACCTTTTGCTCACCCAGCATCCTGTGGGAGCCAGAGACCTGTGAAATTTACATCAGAATCCACTGTATAATGAGGCTGACCCATGTGACCTGGAACTAAGATCCTTTAATCCCAAAGCCACATTTTCCAAATTTTGGAAGTGTCGCCTAACAACTTCGTACCAGCTGCTGGATATGGATCGACCATAATTCAAGGGTAGTGCCAGATTAGCTTGGCGCCTTCAATTATCATTGTCGAGTTATCTCCTGCTGTAGTGTTCAGGGGCTAAGCAGGTTAAGCATTCAACCTATTCCAACGGAAATATGTATTTTTCTCTAAAAGATATTTATTCGAAAAATACTTACCGATGGCATTACTATAATAATAGCTTACCGATTTCAGCCTAAGACCCTTTGTGTGTTCCTACACAACAAGAGACGCAACTCTAGGTAGTTGTAACCAAGGACCTGGGTAGTCTCCCCTCCCTCTATAAGTGTCATGTTAGCAGTGTGATCACGCCAGTCTTACTCTTAGCGTATAGGCGGCAAGCTGGGTAGGTGGGAGGGCCTTTCGAGTAATGCCATCGGTAAGTATTTTTTTTAAAATATCTTTCGGAGAAAAAACCATTTGTTTCCTCAAAATCCATACCGATGGCATTACTATAAGGAAGAATAGCGAAAAGGAGGAGGGTGCCGCCCAACAACCCCCGCCACTGCAATAAGCTTAGCCACGAGGGGCAAGCTCCCGACGATTTCAGCTAAGTGTGACCTATGGCGCCTGAGGCGCCCGCTGGGAAGTGTTGCGCTGCCGAGAGGTCTCCAATGAGGGCCATTGTGACTCGGCCAGAGAGGCCTCGGCGATAGAAGCGGCGAAAGTGGAGTCTGCTCGCCACCCGATAGCCGCTACATGCCTCTGCCTGCGCAGGTGCGGTCAAATGCGACGCTTACAGCGACAGTTCTGACCTAATATGCCCGTATCCGCATCCTCTTAGCCCCCTCCGGGGAGATACATTCTTCCTAGTATGCGAAGCGGAAGATCCATCGCAGCCAGGACAATAACGTCTGGGCGGAATGTCAGTTTGGCCTGGGGCCAACGGCAGGAAGCGGCGAGTGCGGCCGTTCCTGATGGGCTTCACTCTGCGCAGGTAGACTTTCCACGCTTGGACCGGGTCCTGCAGGACCGCTCAACCTGTGAGCAAGCGGAGACTCACCACTTGGCTTCGGCCGAGGGGAGTCTATTTTTTACCAAGACGTTGGGTTGGACAGGAGTTCCTGAGCCATAGACCCTGAACCGTAGCCGGGTCCACCAACCACGCGTGCAGCTCGCTAGGTCTGGCCGCTGTGGCTCGGACCCAGAGGTAGCAGGTCGTCCTGGCGACGTCCGGGAGGCGGCCAAGGGAAGAGGTTCGCGCCGACTGGAGTCAACCAGGGTAGCATCCAAGGGAGATCCCGGCGCGGAAGGAGAGAGCGAGCGGCAGGCCACTGGAGTTCGAAGTGGGACATCAGATCTGAGAGGTCTATGACGCTCCCGGGTCCGGTAGGCCCAACAGCTGGAAGTGTCGGCATGCATGGAGAGGAAGTCTCTGATGGTGAATGGGGCCCGGGTCTGCTCTCTGAACCGGCCCCAGAAAACTCAGCCAGCTGAGGCATGGTCAGCGACTCAGCGTCATGGGGAACATGCGCTCCGAGGCGCACCCAGACTCTAGGATTCTCCACTACTTCGTCCGTCCGGAGGGCAGACGGTCAACCGGCTGAAGCGGTCGCCTCCACTGCTGCATTGGAGAACCTCATGCTGCGAGAGCTGGTCGCACCATCTCCAGGTGTGAAACAGAAGTCTCTCCGCGCAAGAGAGGAAGAGAGACTGTCTGGGCTGCTTCAGCATCGTGCGAGACGTTGGGAGCCTGAGTAGAGTGGAGGGTCCGAGGCGAGGCTCAAGCGGTATGTCGTTCCGTGCCTGTTCCCACTGACCGGGGCCACGCGGAGTAGGACTGTGTCGCATCCCTGGAGCTTGAGTAGGACCTTGGGAGGATAAACGTAGGCCACGAGACCCTCCCAGGAGACGGACAGAGTCCACAGCCCAGGCGAGCTGGTCCGGGATGGGTGCAATAAGAGCGGGAGCTGCTTCTTCCCTCTGGTCGCCTACAAGTCGATCATGTGTGCCTCCCAGTGGACCATCCCGAAGAAGTCCGGACGGAGGGACCCCTAGATGTGGAGGAGGAGATCCTGTCGAGAGATGGAGCTCGCGAGAACCGACAAATGGGCCGAGACGCGCCGCTCTTGAATGCAATTCCACGATCTCCGCCCACAGAAGAATCTGGTACAAGAGCATGCAGAGTGATTGTGACCGCGCGCCGTCTTGCTGCTAGACACAGGCCACCACCATCGTGTTTGAGGACGAGATTTCCTGGCCGTTGGCCGCGACTCCCCGTTGACTAGCGCAATCCAGACGGCATTCAACTCCAGCCAGTGAGGAGCTAGTCTCGGAGTGCCGAAGGCCACCGACTCGAGAAGGTGCGGAGCTCCGGCCGTAATAGTGTTCTCCAGCCGAAGAGGCTTGCGTCCGAGCAGAGCAAGAACTGCGGCGGAGAGGGGGGGGAGCACTCCCATCCCCACAAAGATTGGTCGATCCAACTATGAAGGAGAGGCCATAGCAACAGGGGAATTGGGAACCGAGCCGCGACAGCCCCCGCGGACGGTCGCCAGCGGCGCCTTAGTTGGAGCTGGAGCGCGCACAAATAGAGTCGTCCGAAGGGTAACAGGCCGCCGCTACTCTCATTATACCCAGTAGCAGGAGCCAAGTTCTGGCCAGAACCACGTCGACGAGAGACACCTGAATGGCAAGGACGCCCACTTCACGATCCGCACCCCCGGTAGAAGCACCCTGTTGAGGTCGGTCAAGAAGTCCCAGCCGAGGTGAACGAACCGGCTGGACGGAAGAAGTCCGACTCCCTCAAGTTGACCACGAACCCAAGCCGGCGATGAAGCGCTAAGAGCGCGTCCCTGTTCTCCTCTAGCGAGGTCGGATCCTAGATCTTGAGGAGCAGGTCGTCAAGATAACAGGAGGTAGGCTAGAGGGACCTAATAATAATAATAATAATAATACCGTTATTATATAGGCGCTTTTTCTCAATTTTGGGGAAATCGACTCAAAGCGCCGCGCCTGAAACCCAACACACACACTCACGAAACAGACACGGATTTACGCCATTTAAGACAAACACAGTACAAGACAAACGAAGGGCCAGTCAGCTACTGAAGTTACAGAGATTTTTGATCGCTTGTATTTGAAATTTGTAAAGTGGCCTGAGACCGGTACCAAAGTGTGACATTGGCCACTCTGTAAACCAAGATCCTCGTAAAGACCCCCGGGCTGAGGTTGAAACCCAAGGGGGCGGACAGACCACTCCACGGAACGAAGCGGGGGTAACGGCGAGATGCAGGGTGAGTGGGGGCGTGCGTACGCGTCCGAGAAGTCGAGACTAACAGCAAATTCCATAGGCTGCCGGGAGGCTCGTAAGCTCTTGCCGTTCATGCGGAAGGGGCGACCTTGGACTTGCTCAAGGCAGAAAGGTCTAGGACTGGTCGTCACTCACCGCTGGGCTTTGGAACCCCGAAGCGGCGACTTTAGAAGGCCGGAGAGTCGTGGCGGGCTACGACGACGTGGCGGCCTTCCGGAGCAGCGCGGCGATCTCTCCCTGAAGAGCGTCTGCCTCACACTGGTCGACGGCACGCGCGTTCCGAGTAGGGAGCGTCCCAGCGGGGAGGCAGTAAAAAATCCGGAGGCCCTCCGAGATCGTACAGAGAACCAAAAACTTCCGGCAGCTGCAACTGCCACTCGTAGCCGTGCGTGTCGCATCTCCATCGTAGCGACCAGCCGTCGCCTGACATCTGTTTCTGAGAGGACGGCTGGTGACTGTCCGGGTGGCGTGTCTGAAGCTCCGCATGAGGCGACCCTCGTCCTAGTGGGCAATGGGGAACCGGGAGAAGTCCGCTCTGGGAGCGCTAGTCTACAAGGCCTTAGCCGAATCCATTACCTCCTGCTCAGTGGATCCGAAGCCGAGAATCGCCCAAGGGTCCGGCGGCGCGGCGAGAGGAAGATTGTGGGGATGCTGGGCTACTTTTCAGAACGGCACCACGCCACATGTCACAATCTGCAGCAGCCGCCAGAGAATAGGTAACAACTTGCCGTGAGGTCGAGACCGAGGGGATGAACCTTCGAACCAGCACGTCGCCTGCACCTCAGCGTTGGGTCCACAGCCGGAAGGGCAGACAAGCTTCGGAGTGATCTGCGTACCACGCTAGTCGGAACTTGAAGATGTCCGCCGGCCACCAAGCGTCCGCCAGCCGCCCTTATCCTGTCGCAGAAGCTCAAGCAGGCGGCCGAGGTCCCGAAATCCTGGGCTATGGAAGGGACTTGCGTCGCCTAGCCGGGAAAGGGGACGCATACCGCGGGCGAGGCCTTCCGCTCGAGAGGAGGTGAAGGCAGGGCTATCCTCTTCTCTCTTCCTTGATCCCCCTTCGCTAGCCTCCCGCGTGCGAGTATGCGTCCCCGTCCGGAGGCTAGAATAGCGGCGAAAACACGCGCCGCCTCGACTAAGGCACGAGAGGTCTTGGGTCCGAAGGTGTATCTCCTGCCGAGCCGTGTGCGGGAGGTTGTGGGGGTGGGACGTGGGGGAACTGTCCTGCAACCAGGGCTGAAGCTGAGTCCTCCGGGAGAATACTGAGGGCGTCCCCGTCGCATATCGACGTCGCCGACAAAGCCGGAAAGAACCGGCGCCGAGAGTAGATACCCTGCCAGGTGTGGTTCCGCAGCGCCCTTTCTTCCTATATCCAACCGCACTTGGTGTTCCCATGGCGGACAGCGAACCAAGCACTAACCGAGCCCGACGTAGCTTCACCTCGGTGATCAGACGAGATCCGGAGTGTCCAACGTGATATGACCGTTGGACAGAGAGCGAAGTGCCGGAAAATCCAAGAGGAGCGCTGAATTCTGCCGCGCTCACCTGCACGCTTGCTCGCTGGTTGCGAGAGGGTTGTCTTCTCCTCCTGGCGTCCACGCGTCGAGGAAACATTGGCCGCCGTCGCCAGGTAATCTCTTTCTCTCTTCCCCGGATAGAATTGCAGGCCTGTAGCTGTGTCGTCCCAAGCTAACCTAAGCGCAAGGAGAACTCCATCAAGCGCTGGACGCGGATGAAGGCCGGCATCGACTTCGGACTTCTGCCTGAGCTCGTCTCCTCAGAGTACACTGTGTCCAGGCCATCCCTTGCGGAGGGCTATGCGAGACTGTATGGAGACTGTATGCTTTACTTCCTCCTGCGCTCGTCTCCTCGGAGTGCTCTGTCTCTCGGTTATCCCTTCCGGAGGACCATGCGAGAGTGGCTGCGTCTCGGTCATCCCTCTGGAGGACCATGCGGGACTGTATGGAGGCTGTATATTTTGACATCTTACTTCCTCCTGCGCTCGTCTCCTCGGTTTGCTCTCTCTCTCTCTCTCTCTCTCTCTCTCTCTCTCTCGGTCACCTCTTGCGAAGGACCATGCGAGACTGGCTGTGTCTCTCGACCACCCCTTGCGAAGGGCCATGCGAGACTATATGGACTCTTCCGGCCATCGCTATGAGAGGGCTAATGGGGGTGAGTCCTGTGTCCGGCGAGAAGAAGGTCCGACAATCTCCGAAGTCGCTCGTCGGCGCGGAGCTGTGAGGCTTGGTGGTGCGGGGGTTGACGGAGGGTCTCGCTCCGACCGGTTACTTTCTAACGGCCTGGTAGAGTCCTTAGACTTAGCCGAAGGCCGCCCCCGCCGATAGAACCCCCACAGTTGGGACCACTTCTGCTCCTTCCAGGTAGCACACTTTCGTCGGGACGGGCAGAGGAGCAGCCGAAACAGGGAAGACACAGAGCGTGCGAGTCCGTAGGCCACTGAAGGCCCTTACTCTTCCTACAGGTGTAAAATAGCGCACTGCAACACAAAGCATGAATGCAACCGCACGGGGCCAGAACAAACGGCCCCGTGAAAAGACTCGCAACACTGTCCGGGGTCTAAGCCCGGTCTAATCCCGAAATTCGTCAATTTCTACGGGATATGTCCACGCCACCGCAATCAAGCCGGTCTTCTCATAGGCATAACCCGAGGACATATCCTCGCCATCTTCTTAAATCACTAGTCGAACTTGTAAACATAGCGTAGCCATAGAACGTAATTCCAAACCGGGAGGCTGAAGCCGGTGAACCGTTCTCGTGGAAAGCTAAGGGTAAGACTGACGTGATCACACTGCTCACATGACCTTATGGAGGGAGGGGAGACTACCCAGGTCCTTGGTTACAACTCCCTAGCGTTGCGTCCCTTGTTGTGTAGGAACACACAAAAGGTCTTAGGCTGAAATCGGTAAGCTAAGGGGTATTTTCCTTATAGTAATGCCATCGGTATGGATTTTGAGGAAACAAACTCACAAAGGCCTCATCACCAACAACTACTACCAGTAGGTCAAGTGTAGCTCTAACAGAACCCACCTGTGCCGTTGTTGAAAGTGTGGTCTGCAGAGGGCCCGGTACCAGAGGTGGTGGTGGCGCCACTGCCCAACTGCCAGTCGAAGTCGTCTGCATTGCTGTTAGTCCAGGAACACAAGTCCAGCTCAAAGTTGCAGTTTCCTGGGGAAAAGATCAGAGGCTGAACCAATGTATAGGTGAAAAATCCAGACCAAAAGTGCAACCAAGAAACAGGTAAAATAAAAGAAAATATGCAAGATAGAAATAAACACGCTTCAAAATAACAAGATATAGGCAGTTTATTAGTTTGCCCTCTTGTTTTCCTTCTACTTCTTCCTCATATTTCTTGTGTTTCTTTCTTTGGTGGTTATTTTCTAGAGTATCGGATGTTTGTAAATTTTAGTAGCTCACTGGTGCTTAGACAAGATGGCGGCCATGCAACACCTCCCGGCCGCCCGCTCCGGCAGAAATGGTCGCCACCCGCAGTATTCGAGCAGTCATTGTGCCTTCCGGTTTAGTTATGATGTCGGACCTTTCAATCCTGCATCATGGATGGAGTTTCTGTTTGATAACTTTTGGCAATCTGTTGTGCTGTGGCTGTTAATTGGATTCTCAGTAGTTTCCTCCGCCATCAGTGCAATGCTGGTAGTTTATACACGCCGGCTGATAGTTTGTTAGTCAGTACCATGGGACTGAATCGGATCTCAGAAGAACAGCGCGCATTATGCTGTGGCAAAGAACCAACGTGCTTTTCTCCCCTTTCAAGCATCTCAGGAATGGCTCTTCCCACGCCACGCTCATCACTGCCTGAGGAGTAGCGTGAGTGCGTGTAGCGAGCGAGTGCCGGCAGGCTTCGGGCCCCCACACACATTCCAGCCGAGTGACGTGATGACGGACACCTACCCGACACAGTGACTGTGTTTCTTACAATTACAGCGTGTGCATGTGTGTACTGTGTCGCTTTAGAAACAATTCAGTTTGGACTGCTTTCCCGTTAATGTTGTAGTTTTACTTTATTATTGCTTCAAAAATGAGTAGATGTGAAGTTATATTACTGGTACTAGTTAAGTCATAATTAAGGTAGTGGTGACTGTTTATGCCGGAGCGACTGTCTAGTAAAGTAGTAGCCGGCGCTGTTCTTATAGCGACGGGCCTCCAGGTAGCAACTGTGGAAGTATAATTCGTCTATTTGTTTTGTTTATGCGTATTATTATTAAGTGTAACTAGTCTCAGCCAAGCAGGAAGTTTAAAAACATTACATTATGTGTTTAAGAGATACTATGATAGGGCTGTCCTTAGTTTGCTTTGTGTTAGGGACTGAGGTTCAGGTCGGGTTGGGGCCGTTGGCGCCAGCAATGACACGCCTTGGCGACGGGCTTCACCCATCCCGAGCCATTGTCCATTTGTTGTTTGTAACTGTTGTGTGAGTTTGGGTGATTGCGAGTTGCACCTGAGGTGGCGAAACAAATTTTCCTGTACGTGGCAACATGTATTCGGAAGAATAAAGTTTATTGATTGATTGATTGATTGATTGTAACGCCTTTGATGCTTGGAAAGTGCAAACACCACCCAAGCGCAAGAGACAAAGAACCTCATGCGCCCCACATCTGTGGGGGCTCATGAGGTTCCTTGTCTCTTGCTAGCCGTAACTATATCCAGGTTCCTCTGATGAGTGGCTACTTGGCTTTAATATTTGCCACAGTTTAAAAGGCATGTCTACTGGGACTAAGTGCATGCTTGAAAACACTCGCTATAAGTTCTTTGAACAACGTAATAAAGAATATATACCGGGTCCCTGTCCACATGTTCCTGTCCTGAGAAGAACATCATCGATGGCGATGTCCCCAAAGGAGTTGTCGCCACACTCGCCCTCGAAGACCACCTGCGCGCTGGTGCCTGCAGGAAATCCCACCTGTCCTCGCACCCACTGGTTGCCTAGGTTACCTGAATATAACACATTAAGATTAATTGTATACCAAACTTAGTAACAGCCACGTTGTCTGTCGGATTTCCTCTTTTCCCAGGGAAACACTAAAATCGCCTATTACACTGTACATTTCTGTATACTTCTAAAGGCTACAAACCTTGTTTGCTCCAGACAGCGTTGCCCAAGTTTCCGTTTGTCTCCAGGTACACGTTGAGGGAGCCCACACCACTGCCGAACATGTGGTACCAAAACTCCACACAGGAGGCCTGGGAAGACTGGTACGCGCGTGAGATCAGTCGTGCTTTGTCTCCACTTACTCGTGGTGCCGACGTCTCAATGTAAATGTAGTGACCTGCGATACACATGAAGAAATCATTGTATAACTGTGTTTTCTACTTTAACCCCCATGTGCATGCAGCCACCAGTGCTGCTCAAAATACGCGTGGTTTCATGCACAAAAAGGCTAACCCCTTTACTGCCAGTGGAAGCAGACTGATTCTAAAAAAAAATTCAAATATCATTTAGTGGTCACTGGTGGTAAGTTTGTAAAATAAAACAAATTCTGTTTCTCTCTTCCTCTCTCTATCTCCGTCCCCATGTAGAATCAGACAACACTGGAAAAAGTGGTGAAAATTACAGACCGGCATATATTTATTTATTGCTTTTGTCTGCACAAATATCGCTTTACTTTCTTTTTTTCTCATTTACAATTAACACAACGATAAAGGCAGTTCAGTTGCCAAACCCTGTACTACCGGATTTTCATCCAGAATTCTTACTATGGACTTACTCTTTGGCTCTTGGTAGCGGTTTTTGTTGCGGTGATTCCTGCAGGAATCACCGCAACAAAAAGCACTACCAACAGCCAAAGGAATCACTGCGACAAAAAACAATCAGGCAAAGGGTTAATAAATCTCCCATCCAAGAACAGTCACATTCAAGCACGATAAACTGCTAACCTTGGGCAGTGCTATAGGTGTGATCGTTAGTGGGTCCTGAGCCAACAGTGGACGTGGTGCCAGTCTTGCGCGTCCAGTCAAAGACGTCCGACCCATCTTGTGTGTACCCACACAGCACCGCGTCCTCAAAATCGCACGAGATCTCATCAGCCGTCGCTGAAAAAAGGTGAATTTGTATCAGTCATCTACATCACTGCCTTCAAATTATGTCAGTATGTCTCAGTCCTCGCTGCAAAAAACAAAACTTTACTTCTGCGTAGGTCATCTACATCAATGTCTCCACAGACAATATAGGCAGAAATATGTTTAAAATATATTTTACATCTTGTCTTAAGACCTTCTCTTTCGTCAGACTGACCCGACTTTACCCTTCCCGCCATGAGATGGCCTTAGTAGCTAGCTCTGATAAACCCTTTTCATTAAGCCATCACATCCTGAGTCTGTTTCTTTTTTAAAAAATTGCGTATTGTCCTATGAAGGCTACATTACAGATTAGAAGAGAGATCAACCATTTTAGTTCAAGGGTTGTGCCGGAATAGCTTGGCACCGTAGGCGCCAAGCTATTCTGGCACCAACCTTGAACTATCATAGTCAAATTAATGTCAAGCAGTAGTGTATCGGAATGAAAAGGGTTAAACCATATTAACTAGCTAATCTTTATGACTTGTACGTCTTGATAAGTAAATTCATAATGAACGGATGAACCATTTCACCAATGCTGAAAAAAGACGGAAAAGCATCATTTTATAGATTCCACACTTTGACACTTATAAATGTTTGTTTCAGTTATGAGTCAAATTATACAGACATGAATGAAAGAGGAAAACAAATTAACAGATGAATAAACGAGACACAAAAATAAAGAAATATATTCAAATACATGCACGAACTCACCAGCAGAGCAGGTTCCATCACTGACGGCGACATCATCAATTGCAATGTCACCACGGTAACTTGGACCAGAAATGCCTTCGAAAACAACCTGAAACAATCGTTCAAAACGCTTACACTTTCACTGAATGCCTAAATTAACACATCGATTAATTAATTATAACTCTTCTTTATAACGACGTGATGTATAATGTGTGATCTACTTAACATTACCTCCCATCTTGTGATAGATTGCTTATGTTAGATTGCTTGTGATAGATTGCTGCAATGATAATTTTAATGGAATGTTCTTATGGTGTTTATTAGTGTCTTGTTTTGTTGTTTTATGACGAGCCAAATGGCAAATTTCTGTCGTGCTTTGCCTCGAACAGACAATAAAGTTGCATTGTATTGTATTGTATCGAGGACCACATTCACAAGGCCGGGATTAGTTTTCTGCAGGCTACATTATACTTCAGAAGACAATCGCTCTTGACAATTCAAGGGTGGTGCCAGAACAGCTTGGTACCTTTAGGCGCCACGCTGTTCTGGCACCACCCTTGAACTATCATGGCTGATCGATATCTGCATAGTCGTAGAGTGTCAAGACTCCTGACTTGAAAATAATTATGGGAGATCCTCAGTAAATAAGAGGGATGGTGTCGTGCGTGTCTGGGCCTTACCAAACACAGAGATCCCATCTTGAACTGAACTGAACTAAACTGAACACCATGACCTCATGCATTTTGTCACTTAAATTTTAATTACATTAGTCTCACAAAGTATGTCTGAATGAGATTAGCCTCTTGCGTTTTGTCACTAAATTTTAAACTGAATTCTAAACTTGTTTGTTTGTCTATCTCGAAATATTAATAAATTGTGTTGTAATTGTCTTTTCCAAGCATGTTTCTCTCTCTGTTGGGTTATTTCACACGCTTGGCAGTCATCTTTTTGGTCTGGATTGTAAATTTTAATGAAATTAACCTCACGAATTATGTCACTATTAATTAAATTGGCCTCATGCATTTTGTCACCAAGTTTCAATAACATTAGCCTCGTGAATGTTGTCATTAAATTATAATTAAATTCCACTGAAATAAGCCTCACAAATTTTGTTGCTAAATTTTAATGAAATTAGACTCATGAATTTTGTGGCTGAATTTTAATGAAATAAATCTGTCAGACACTCACCTGGAAGGGAACTCTGCTGTTGACATCCACTGATGAGGTTATCCATGACCGCCCCTGCGTCCCTGACCGAGTAAAGAGTGGGCTTCCAAGTGAGGGACCTGTGCGAGTGTAGACATTGAGCGTGGCAACATGGTCACCCCACATCAGGTACCAGAAAGTGACGCACTTAGCTCCGGCAGGCACCTGGGGGCTGAGCAGTCGTGCTTTGTCACCTGGGTTTCGCGGGGCTGATGTCTCAATGAACATGTAGTAGCCAACTGCAGACAGAGAGAGAAAATGTAGTACAGAATTGCTGCCGTGTAGTTGTAGTGCAGTGTAGTGGCCAGAGTATATTTGCAAAGAAAATTATATTTATATATCTGTACACTTGTAAGATATAGTGTGACTCATACACAGAAAAATCCAACACAATGCATGTGCACATTTAATGTGCACATACACTGTGTTGGATTTTGCTGTGAATGAGTAAGTCACTCCTTTTGGTCTGTTGTTGTTTGAGTGTGCACTGTTGTCTGTACATGTGTGATCTTTTGTCTCTCTGTCTGTTTATCTGGACAGTCTTCTCCCATAGAAAGCCTCCTTGAGGTGTTTTAACATCTGTACTGCCGAAAAAAAAGTAAACACAATCCAGCTGCAAGACACACATCCTCATCAGCCCCCGCAGTTGCATGTGAGCCTGAGGATCTATGCCGCTTGCTGACACCATGTTGTATCCAAGTTCTTTGATTGGCTGGCGATCAACACTAAAGTATCTAAGGTTTCAAAAACATAACCTGTGTCCACTGGCAGCAAAGTGGTTAAGTGCAGTCGGTGATGGGAACTAGTACTAAATAATCATCACATTTCGCAATTTTTGAAGGCATCCTTAAACCATTTAGCCCCGAGTCCCTACAGCAGGAGATTGATTGACCATGATAATTCAAGGGTAGTGCGAGATTAGCTTGGCGCCTGAAGGTGCCAAGCTAATATGGCACTACCCTTGAATTATCATGGTCAACCCACCTCCTGCAAATGGGTAACACTTCCAAAATTTGGGAAATGCACCCATGGGGCTAAAAGGGATAACCAATTACATCCTGAAGCTGATTTTTTAAAAATAATTTGCTTAATGAAGGGTGCTTTACAGATTAGGAGATAGATAAACTATTTTAGTTCAAGGGTGGTGTCAGAATAGCTTGTCGCCTCAGGCGCCAAGCAATTCTGGCACTACCCTTGAACTAAAATAGTCAAATTTATTTTAAGCAATAGTGTGTCAGGATTAAACGGGTTAATACTGTGTCATCCTTGAAACATCACAGGCAATCCATCAATAGCCGTGTCTTAACCCTTTTCATCCCAAGGCCGTATTTCCCAAATTTTAGAGGTGACACCTACAACTATGTTGCGGGAGATGTATCGAGCATTTCAAGGCTAGAGCAAATGAACAATGAAGAATGAACAATGTACTTTTATTTTACAACGGTAGAAGTATTTGGTTACAAGACCAATTTTCAAACTTGCCGTTTGCTACAAAATACTAATCAACATTATCATAAACAAAACAATGGTCTAATACATAACTAGGTTAGACACACATACACACGCACGCATGTTCACACGCAAACACACACACACACACACACACACACACACACACACACACACACACACACACACACACACACATTCCTCTAAGGAATTGGTCAGACTCCAGAGTAACAATATATAACTTATACATGGTACATACTGTCACAGCTGACATACCTGACGGTAAAAATGTATGCCAGAATAGCAGAAGAGCTAATCTGGCACTACCCTTGAATTATTATGGCTAATCTATCTCCTGCTCTAGTGTGTCAGGGCTTGTGAATGCAGCTGACTGTGATCAACCAACAAACACTACCACCATCACCACCACCACATCCCCACTCACAACAACAACAGCAAATACAACACCACTGCCACCACCACTACCAACAACTACAACGTACTATTGCCTGTCATCGTTGAGGTGTGGTCAGCTGTGGGTCCTGTACCAACAGTGGGAGTGGAACCACTGGTCCTGCTCCAGTCAAAATCGTCCGTAGTATCCTGCGTCCAGCCGCACTGACCAGAGTCAAAGTCGCAAATGAATTGTCCCAGGGCTGAAAATTTTTATAACATTATAAATAAATTGAGACAAACAAAATAAAGCAAAAATAGTCAACTCAACAAATTTTGCTTTGCTTATGGATATCTTCAAAATATTATTTTGAAACACTTTTTTAAAATATCCCAGACAGTTAATATTGACTTGCAACAATTTTGTTAATAAAACTTTTCTTGCTACTAAAACTGTATTGACATAAAAATGACACTTTCATTCCAAACATCAGTGTTAACCTTTTGACTTCAGTAGTGCTTTTTGTTGAGCGGATTCCTGCAGAAATCCCCTCAACAAAAAGCGCTACTGACAGCCAAAGGGTTAACCTGCATACAAAATTCCAAATAAGACAGGAATCAGACTAAATCTGTACCCTCATTATCTAATCCTATGACATCTGAGCTCTCAAGTTTGAAGGAAAGACATACAGTATTTGAGGAGTGACAGACAGCATATGGTACTTACAAATAGTGGTGGGTAGGGGAGTGGTGAATGTAGGGGGAGTCCCAGACACTGCAGAGCCACCTTTTGCTGGAAAACAAACAGCAGCAGAAATAAGAATAAGAATAAGAGTACTTTATTATCTCGAAAAGAGAAATACGTTTATGGTACATTTATAACAAATAATACAAACAAGACACAAAAACATTATAACATAATTATGAACATTTTTCTCCCTGCACTTACACAGCTACAAATTCCAAATGGACATAAATATACACTACCAAATCTTTACACATAACACTTACACATCTCCCACATAAACATGTTACCCTTTATACTGACGAGCAAAAGAAAGGCGACATATTTGGAATCATCAGAAACACTAAAGTGTTTGCAATGATTAAACAAATGTCGCATTTCTTTTGCTTGTGAGACATTTTTTTTAATCATGGGAAACACTAAAGTGTTTCTGATTGCTCCAAAAATGTTGCATTTCTTTTGCTCGTCAGGACAGTTCTGAGTCACCAACTGAACTCTATCCCCTAACACACATAAGTAATTAACACAAGATGTACTAGAAGCTGTATTATCTCACCATCCTGAGTGATGCTACTGTAATTGGGGACAACGAGAGGCATTGGTGCAGTTTGCTGGGGCTCACGACATTCTGTGCCGTTCACAAATGGCTAACAGCCACGAATTGCATACATATAGTCACAGTGGAACAAATGATCATGCCTTTGCTGTACCTGCACATTGTGAGTTGGTGAAGTCAACGTCATCCAGAGCAATGTCTCCATACGGTCCGTTCCCACGAATGCCTTGGAACACAACCTGCAAAGACACAAGAAAACATCAATATGACTTGAGTTTCCCCCTTACTGCGTTCTTAGATCTTCTTGTTTCTATTAACCCTTTGCCTGTCAGCAGCGGTTTTAGTCGTGATGACTCCTACAGGAATCACAGCGACTAAACCCGCTACCGACACGAAAAGGGTTACATGCATCCAAACCTACTATGGACACGCAAAGGGTTAAATGGATTAAAGTTCAGCATGTTACAATTCAGCTGGAAGATCGATCCATGACAGTTCAAGGGCAGTGCCAGAAAAGCTTGATCATGGTCGATCCACATAATTGTTGTTGCCGTGTGTCATGGGACAACCAGTTACAGAGTCCAAAAACTTGTCCCTTTTGTATAAGCTCAGGCGTATTCTTCCACGCGCATATCAAAACGCACTATAATTACAGTTCCACCGTCTGCAGCGAAGTTCATATGAAAAAAGTAAATTCTCTGTATCGTCGAGGTGTTAAACTCATACTTCCTGGACCCACCCCCACAGACAAAAAAAAAATCAAATTTCTTAAATTGCTGACATTAAACAAACAATTCGAATTTAATCGGTGTGTATTAATGTACAAGATTCTACACGAGAGATCCACACTCGATTTGTGAACTGTTTTCAGATAATCATAGAACAAGAGAAACAGGTCGCTCCACCTACCAAGAATAAGACTAGATATATATAAAACTAGCCTGGCCTTTTCAGGTGCAAAAGCATGGAATAATTTACCCCATCATCTTAAGTCTATTTCTAAATTTAGTACTTTTAAGGATCGCCATTATCGCTTTTTGACTTCTAAACTAATACCCACGATTCAATTCTCCTCTATTGATGCTGTACTCTCAGAGACATGTTCTAATTACAAGATGACCTTCAGATTATGTCGCTGTTATTATGTTTGTTTTTTTCGCCTTTTATGCTTTTCGTACACTTGAATGTTCTTGACACTATGTTTTTTGTTGTTGTTTTTTTTTCTCCAATATTTTACTGTGTTGCTCGATGTATATTTATGTGTGTAGAGTAGCAGGACAGTTGTCTAAAACTTTATCCTGAATAAAAGCGTTTCATCACCATCATCATTATTATATGTTTTAAGATGCAGTTGAAACTGCATAATAATTACGGTATTTATAATGCGCTTATCTTATAATAATTATAACTCTAAGCGCGCACTCACAACTCGCGCGCGCATGCGCACGCTTTAGACAATGACTCACGTACCACAAATCATGTAGTGACGGTCATTACGACAGTCAGCTTAGGGTGGGGAGTGTGGTGATATAGTGCTAAAACTGTTGAAAGAGGTGAGTTTTGAGGGCGAACTGGAAGGAGGAGAGAGAGTGTTTCTGATGGAGAGAGAGTGGGAGAGTGTTCCAGGTGGATGGACCGTAGACGAAGCGGGGGCCGAAAGTGCTGAGTTTGGTGCGGGGTATGTGGAGGCGGAGAGAGTCGGAGGCAGAGCGGAGGGAGCTGGAAGGTGTGTAGGGGTGAAGTAAGTTGGAGAGATAGGCAGGAGCGTAGTTGTTCAGGGATTTGAAGCAGAGAGACTAAATCTTGTATTGGATGCGTTGGGGGATGGGGAGCCAGTGAAGGAGTTTGAGCATGGGAGTGATGTGATCCGATTTTTTTCTTTCTGAGGACGAGGCGGGCAGCATTGTTCTGGACGCGCTGGAGAGTGAAAGTGGTGGAGTGAGGGAGACCGGAAAGGAGAGAGTTGCAGTAGTCATAGTGGAGAGGTTAATCTCCTTGTAAATAAAGCCACAGGTTAACCCTTTGCGTGTGGGTAGCGGTTTTAGTCACGATGATTCCTGAAGGAATCATCGTGACTAAAGCCGCTACCGACACGCAAAGGGTTAAAGAGTCCCTCGTTATGTGGCTTACAGTCAAAACTGTACAACAAGATGTGGCCGAAATTGCACAGCAGTGCAGTTTCGACTGCATCTTGTGTACAGTTGCGACTGTATCTGTGTGTACAGATTTCCTCGTATCGACATGCACAGCTCTGACTCTATCTGCCACTGTGCCATCTCACCTTGTAGTCCAGGTTGGAAGTGACTGGCGCCTGTGCGAAGACCCACTGATCTCCCTGATCGCCGCTTAGAGACCAGACAGTGTAGTTGGATGACCCAACCTGTACCAGAACTTTCAGCGTGCCGATGTGCGCTCCGTTCATGTGGTACCAGAAGGTCACGCAGCGAGGCGCAGGTGTGAATGTCTGACTGACTAGCAGCGCGGAGTCTCCTTGCTGCCTTGGGGCGGAGGATTCCATGTAGATGTAGGTGCCTGAGAAAAGCCGTCAACATGATGTGGTATTTAATTCTGCCAGTTAAATTTCCACACCCAACGACTTTCACAACACTGGGTAGTGTCTATAAAGCGTTAACCCATTACATCCTGAGGTTGATCTTGTAAACTTTGCTTATTGTCCTATGATGACTACATTACAGATTAGGTGATAAATCAACTGTTTCAGTTCAAGGTTGGTGCCAGAATAGCTTGGCGCCGGAGGCGACAAGCTATTCTGGCACCACCCTTGAACTATCCATCAAATTCATTTCAAGCAATGGGTGTATCAGGATGATAAGGGTTAACTGGTATTTCCGCTTTTTTGCCAACGCTAATACATTGTACCAGTATATGCTAGCACAAGGTAGTTAGTTAACTTATCAATCAGGTCAACATTTTGATATACCCGACCAGCAACTGTGTTGAGCGTGTGATCAGTCGAGGGCCCAGTGTTCGCGGAAGTAGTGGCCCCTTTGTGCAACGTCCAGTCAAAGTCGTCCAGACGGGAGTTGACCCACGAGCACAAGCCGGACTCGAAATTGCACCCGCCATCCACTGCAGAACCACAAGTGAATACGTGAGAAAAAAACACTTTAACACATTACGTCGTGAAACTAATTTGTTTAAAAACCAACCCGCTAAATGTATTAAGAAGGCTACAGTACAGATTAGGAGATAGCTAGATCACCCATTGTAGTTCGAGGGTGGTACCAGAGTAACTTGGTGCCTCAGGCCCCTATCTATTCTGGCACTGCTCTTGAACTATCATAGTCAAATTAATTTTAAGCAGTAGTGTATCAGGATGAAAAGGGTTAAATACTGTCGCTTGGCAGGAGGAAAACTCGCCAAAGCTTTTGACCAGCGGATGTACACCTGTCTTCAAAAGTGATGGTCAACTGACGTGAACGTGAATGCAGTTCACATGTAGGAGTAAAAGGTCCTCAGACTGATGTCGGCCTTAGCTGGTCTGCACACAGCCGTGCGCAGGGAACTAAAACCAACTTCATCCCGTGCACCGTTTTGCATACTGGAAACTCAGCAAACAAACATTCTGGAGACGATCAATTGACAGGCAACTCACTGTCTTTCAAAACCAATCATTTGTACTTAACCCACTTAGCCCCATCGCACTGCACGAGGAGATGGAGCCACCATGATAATCAAGGGTAGTACCTGATGGCGCCAAGCTAATCTGGCTCTACCCTTGAATAATCACGGTCGATCCCAATCTCTTGGAATGGTACATACTTGTTAAGTGACGCCTGTACAATTTGAGAAATAAGACCTTGGGGTTAGAAGGTGTAACACTAGAGATAAATTGACTATCATAGGTCAAACACATCTCCAGCGAATGTATGGAAGTTGAATTAGGTATTGAATGGCACTTAAAACGATTGCATGGGTGACAGTGCGAAAATTGAAAAGACTGAAAATGGCCCATGGCAGGGCCAGCAAGAGACATGAATTCTCATGAGCCCCTGCATCCGCAGGGGCTCATGAGAATGTATGCCTCTTGCAGGTGGAACAGGCAGTCTGAAGCAAAAAGCAGAATTTTCTTTTATTTTTTATTTTGAAAAAGCTGACTCAGTCTCCAGGACTGAAGACTGTCACCCATGTAATTGTATTCAGTTCCCAAACATAATGCCTGTCGACGCCGTGCACAAGGACCCTTCCCTCTGTGAACGAGACCAAATTTCCCCTTACAAAATGATGCAGTAATGAAAACAAACATCAGCTCTGAAATTGTGTTCTGCTGGTTGACTTTGGAATGGACTTACAAAATTAGAAATGAGCATACATACTCTAGGAACACGCAAGCAAAACTACAGTGCCGATAAACGACCAACTTACCAGAGGGGCAGGGATTGGACGAGACCACTACATCATCAATGGCAATGTCTCCTAAGTAGCTGCTTCCTCGGATACCTTCAAACACAATCTGGTGGCGAAAAAAAAACAACAACAATAAAACAAGTCCCTATCAATCAGACACACAATTAATGATCATTATCATACTGAATACATGCAGACATAAGTTCCAAACACACGACGACAACGATAATAAGACGACAATCAAAAGCCAAATCTGACAATGACATGTTAAATAATACAGGAAATAAGCAAGTCTGGACTGGCCGCATGTTCTGTAGATATTGTTACATTCAATCCAACATTTAGACACCATCATTAACCCTTATCATCCTGATACACTTATTGCTTGAAATGAATTTGACTGATAGTTCAAGTGGGGTTGACAGAATAGCTTGGCACCTCTGGTGCCAAGCTATCCTGGCACCACCCTTGAACTAAAACCATCAATCTCCTAATTTGTAATGTAGCCTTCATAGGACAATAAGCAAATTTTACAAAATCAGCTTCAAGGTGTAATGGGTTAACCCTTTAACCCCACGGGTGCTTTTCAAAAATTTTAGAAGTGTTACTTAATGACTACATCAGTTGCAGTATGTGGATGGTCAATCAATCTCTTGCTGTATGGACTCCAGGCTAAATGGGTTAACACACACAAAAAGAACAAGTAGACAAGGAAAAGTTCAAACTAATAATTTTAATTTAATTTTTCACTGCCAGCAGACATAAATTATATTTTTAAAACGCAAAATAAACTAATCCATCCAAGAAAACATGGAAATAAATACACCCAGCAAGAGGCAAAGAACTTCATGAGACCCCAGAGCGAGGGCTCATGACGTTCTGTGCTTCTTGCAGTGTAGTGTCTCGTACGTGCTGTGGAAAGTATCGTGGATGCATACACATTCGGGGAGGGGGGGGGGGATGTCATTAATAGACAGCTGAGATGTCACGAACCTGGAAAGGCACAAAGACTTTGGACACTATAAGGTTGATCTGAGCCACTTGCCACGAGTTGCCCTGGTCACCCGTCAGCGACCACTCTGGGTTCCCCATGTTTCCACTAGTCATCAGCTGTTGTCAGAAGAAGAAACAAAACTGCAAAGTGTGAGATGTTTGGCTTTGAAACTGAAATGTGAGCTGCGTCTGTGATTTGGGAAGTGATGGCTTTTAACCCCTTAACTGCCGGTGGACGCAGACTGTGTTTCTGAAATCTGTATTGATTCAACACCAAAGAGCCGTAGCCGTCGAAGGAATATGGATGCAAAGACGTGTCAGAGAGAGGCATAGATTGTCAAGAGCCCCTGCAACTTTGGACGCTGATGAGGATATATGTCTCTTGCAGTTCAACTCTGTTCACGTCTTCAGTGAAGGGGTTAGAGCCATAATGTCGTGATTCACAGACCAGCACACAAATGCTGACAGCGATGACACAAACCTTGACGTGAAGAGTTGCAATGCCTGAGCCATAAATGTGGCATTAATCCTTTGGGTGTAGGCAGCAGTTTTAGTCGCGATGATTCCTCCAGGAATCATTGCGACTAAAATCGCTACCAATGCCCAATGAGTTAAAAAGTCAGATAAACACCACTAGTGCTGGCCAAATGTGCTTAAGGCTGTAAGGTTCAAAATCACAGGTCTGCACACTTATGACGATTACGGTAAACACACACCTTGACGTTTAGTGTGCCAATGCCCGAGCCGAACATGTGATAGTAGAAAGTCACGCAGACGTCACTATCGGTCAACATATGCACGGCGGATATCAACAAGGCGTTGTCACCTTGCACCCGTGGAGCGGACGTCTCGATGTACATGTAGTGACCTATGAAATTAAAAAAATGCTGCGTTTCAATTTTCCGACGAAAAAGGGCAATGAGTTATTTAACCCTTTGCATGTCGGTAGCGCTCTTTGTCGCGATGATTCCTACAGGAATCATCGCGACAAAAAACGCTACCGACATGCAAATGGTTAAATAGGCGACAAACAAACAAACACAATCATTTCAGTCTGTGTTAGGTCATTTGTGAAACCGTAAGGAGAATTATGAACTGTCTCTGCCTCTGCAAATCATGTGGAACAAATTATCCCTCATCTAACGAAAAATAGGTACAGTGCACGGAAGAAAACCATCTTTCCATGGGCAGCAGTTTCACCACCCCTCCCTCCCCAAAAAACAAAACAAAACAACAACAAACAAACAAACAAAAAACACCAATTGTTTTACTCGCCATTGTGTATGCAGTCACTGGTACTGTGCACACTTCATGCATGGCTGCATGCACAAGAGTGTTAATCTTCTGTCATTTAAAATATTTGTTCTTCAGTCTGCTTTGCTGAGCTACATGTACATTAAATAAAATCAGACATCTCTCCCCTCTCTTTCATAGAATTTTCTCCCTCACCTTGTGAAGTGCCATAAGTGTGGTCGCTAGAAGGCCCGGTGCCTGATGTCGTTGTGGCCTGAGCCTGCCATGTCCAATCAAATCTGTCCAAAGAATTATCCTGCGTGTAGCCACAGAGCTGCGGGTCTTCAAAGTTGCAGGTGCCCACCTCAGACCCACCGCTGTTGCCTGGGGTAAAACAATCAGAGAATAGTCATCTTCACTGGAAATAACCGACAAAGAAAGAAACACCCTTCAGAAAATCAAGGCAACACAGTTGAACCCTTTGGCCATCATAAGCGCTTTATGCGTGTCAAAAACTGCTACCGACAGCCAAAGGGAGAGAGAACTTCATTTGATTTGGTTTCTGAAAGAGTCTGTTGAACTGAAATCAAACTTTGCAACTACACGTATCCTTTCATATTAACCCTTTTCATCCTGATACACTATTGCTTGAAATAAATTTGATATGATTGTTCAAGGGAGGTGCGAGAATAGTTTGGCGCCTGAAGCGCCAAGCTATTCTGGCACCACCCTTGAACTAAAATGGTTGATCTCTCTCCTAATCTGTAATGTAACCTTCATAGGACAATAAGCAATTTTTAAAAAATCAGCCTCAGGATGTAATGGATTAACAAACGTATTTTTCTTTATGTCTTTCCAACTAATAGTTCAGGCACACACCATTACAACATAATGCAGTTCGACCCTGACAGTTCAAGGGTGATGCCAGAATATCTTGGCACCTGTAGCCGCCAATCTATTTTGGCACCACCCTTGAACTCACAGGTTTGACCTGTTTGAGCTGTATTGTGGTCTTCAAAAGACTCGATCTCCCATATTTGGGAATTTTACCTCAGGGCTCAATGTATATATGAAAAAGGACACCAGATTTTTAAAAAATATGTATTTTTCTCTAAAATGTATTTTTTCGAAAAATACTTACCGATGGCATTACTAATAGGAAGGTAAGCTTAGCTTACCAATTTCAGCCCAAACACCGTTGTGTATACATCACAACCTGGGAGGCGACTCTAAGGAGTCGTTACCAAGAGACCCCGAGTAGCCTCCCCTGCCTCCCTATCCGGTCATGTGCCTGGCCGTTTCCCGCCAGTCTTTTGCCTTAGCTCAACAGCGGCAAGCGGGGCAGGAGGGAGGGACCTCTGAGTAATGCCATCGGTAAGTATTTTTCGAAAAAAAATTTTTTTTAGAGACAAGTATATTTAGTTTTCTCAAAACTATTACCGATGGCATTACTAATAGGAAGAATAGCGAATAGGAGGAGGGTGCTGCCCCCTATGCATCTCCCACGTGTTTCATTTGCCAGGAAAAACGCCCCCCAACGTGCGTTACGCTATCGAGGCCCCCCCCCCCCCTCCCCCCCCCCCGCGCCCCACACCCGACAATTTCAGCTAGGCGTTACCTATGGCACCTGTGGTGCCGGGAGGGAGTGCTGCGCTGCCGAGATGTCTCCCACCAGGGTCAGGTTGTCGCGCTGGCCGGATAGGTCTCATAGGTAGAAGCGGGCGACGGTAGACTCAGCCCGCCAACCCACGGCCGCAACAATATCTCTCACTGCGGAGTTGCGGTCAAAGGCGATGCTGGCAGCCACTGCTCTGACCTTATGTGCCCGGATGCGCATCGTCCTCGCCCGTTCTGGAGAGAGCTCTTTGTATGCACCGCCGTGAGATGGCCTTAGTCGCCTGCTCGGCGTTAAACACCAATAATCATCATCATCTTTGTATGCAGATCGAATGACCCAGCCGAGGGAGGAGGCCATCTCACAGCGGACTCCCGGGACTGGTCCGTCGCCTTGAGCGGGCAGACGGTCAACACCTGTGGCGCGGCCGCTGGGGGCCGGTTCTTGGCCAGGAATACCGGATCGGTGAGGAGATGTACCGAACCATCGGCCCTGAATTGGAGACAGGAGGGTCACACCGTGAAGGCATGGATCTCGCTCACCCTGGACGCCGTTGCGAGGGCGAGAAGGAAGCAGGTCTTCCTGGTTAGGTCTCCGAGCCGCGTTAGGGTATAGGCTCGAACCGCTCCGAATTGAGCCAGGTCAGCACCCATGACAAGTCCCAGAGAGGGTTCAGCGAGCGGGAAACCGGCCGCTGAAGTTCCAGGTGCGCCATCAGATCCGAGAGGTTCTTGCAGGCACCCGGGTCTGGCCGTCCCAGGTGTCGATACGTGTCTGCAATCATCGCCAGGTAACCTCTGATGGTGATGTGGGGCCAGGTTCTGCTGGGAGAAGAGCCACAGAAAACACTCGGCCAGCTGGGGTGTAGTCAGGTCCGTGGGGGAGAGCTGCTCGGCTGCGCACCAGGACTGGAGGACCCGCCACTTTCCCTCATAGACGTTACGAGTAGAGGCTCTGCGAGCCGCTGCGATCGCTTCCACCGCTGCACCCGAGAAGCCTTTTTGCGGCGAGGGCCTGCCGGACAATCTCCAAGCGTGTAGTAGCAGCCGCTCCAGGAACGGGTGAAACAGCTGCTGCCAAGGCTGCTTGAGCATCGTCCGAGGCGTGGGGAGCCTCAGTGGTGGGTCTTTGGCGAGGCTCAGAAGGTCGGTGACCAAGCTCAAGGTCCAGCTGAACGACGCCATGAGGAGCAGAACCGTGTTGCAGCCCTGAGTTTCTGGAGCACCTTTGGCACGAGGACGGAGGGAGGGAACTTGTACGCCAGCATACCGTCCCAAAGAATGGCCCAGGCCAGTGGATCCGGTATGGGGGAAATGAAGAGCGGTAGCTACCTGTTTCACCTCTTGGCGAAGAGGTCGATCATGGGCGCCTCCCAGCGCGCGCAGAGTAGCTGAAAGATGTCTGGGTGCAGAGACTACTCTGTGTGGAGAAGTTGGCCGCGACGCAAGAGGGAGTCTGCGAGGACGTTCAGGTGGCCCGGGATGTGCCGCGCTCGGAGGAAAATGCCCCGATCCCTGCACCAAAGGAGGACCTGGTACAGCAGGATGCAGAGGGAGGGAGAGCGCGTCCCACCCTGGTTCTGTATGTAGGCCACCACCGTTGATTTGTCTGAGAGGACCAGGATCTCCTGCTGGGCGAGGCGGTCTTCCCAGGCGACGAACGCCAACCACACGGCCTTCAGCTCCAGCCAGTTGATGTGCCTGTCTGCGTGGTCTCGCGGCCAGCTGCCCGAGGCTGTGAGGAACTCCGGCAGCAGGTGTGCTCCCCAGCTGGAGAGGCTCACGTCCGTGCAGATGGAGAGCTGGGGCGTTGGGGAGGAGAGTGGAACCCTCGACGCTAACCAGGAACTGTCCGTCCACTGCTGGAGATGAGACCTGACTAACGGTGACGCAGGGACCAAGGCCGCCAGATCGCCGGAGGATGGGCGCCAGTGGAGGAGCAGATGCAGTTGGATCGGGCGAGAATAGAGCCTGCTGAGGGGTAGGAGGTCCGCCGCTGCGCTTAGGAAGCCCAACAACTGGAGCCAGACTCTGGCCGGGAGAGTTTCCGTGTGAGAGACTTGAAGCGCCAGCTCTGCAATCTTCTGAATTCGCCCTTTGGGGAGCCGCACGCGGTTGAGGTCGGTCAGGAACATGCGTAGATGAATAAACCTGCGCGAGGGAGTAAGATCGGACTTGCCTCCGTTGACCAGGAATCCGAGCTGGCAGAGCAGGGTCAGCAAAGAGTCCCGGTCCTCCGCAAAGGCTGTCGCCCTCTGGTTCCGGAGGAGCAGATCGTCCAGGTAGTAGGGGGCTGGATTCGAGGCCATCTGTCAGCACCTGGAGACGACTCCGTCGATAATCCGGGTGAACACCCACGGGCTGAGGTTGATTCCGAAAGAACAGAGCCCAAAACTGATAAACAACTCCGTGGAAGGCGAAGCGAAGATATAGACGTGACGCCGGATGCAAAGGAACGTGGAGGTATGAGTCCGCGAGGTCGAGGCTCACGGCGAAGTCTTGGGGGTCGCACCGCCACCCTCAGAGCTCTGGCCGTCTCCATCCGGAAGCGTGGGTCTGAAAAGTACCTGCTTAGCGCTGAGAGGTCGATGACCGGGCGCCACTTGCCGCCGGGCTTGGGCACAACGAAGAGACGGCTGTAAAAGGCCGGGGAGTCGATATGTGAGACTACTTCCATGGCCTCCTTCCGGAGCAGAGCAACTACCGCGTCGTGAAGCGCTCCTGCCTTGCCCTGATCCCCTGGTACCCGCGTCCACAGGGGGGGAGTGTCGCAAGGGAGTGGGAGACTGGAAAGATCATCAGGCCCTCCGAGATGGTCGAGAGAATCCAAGGGTCGTCCTGGGACAGACGGCGCCACGCGCCGCTGTGGAGCGCTAGCCTCCCGCCGACTGGAGACCTTACAGAAATCGGCGGGGAAACGGGAGACGTCAGTGGGCCGGCCACGCCCGGGCCTCCGGGCGCCTCTGGGCCAGGCAGGGGAGGGTGCGGGGAAGCGCGCAGGGGGGTGGGGGGGGTGGGGCAGGGCGCACCGCGGCCTCTGGGTAGACGAGTGGTTGGGGGTCTGAAGAACCGCAGGGCGCGATCCACGGCTCTGCGGACCGACTGAAAGCAGGTAATAGAGGCGACAGTCGTGGCTGGCCAAAAATCCTTAGACGAGGTTCGACTCCGTGACGGCCTTCCAGGTCGGTCCGAACAGCAAAAATCCCCCGAAGGGTGCCTGTCGAAGCTGAGCCTTTACCGACGCCGGGAGTGAGGTGCAGAGTCCCAGCAGGGCGTCACGCCGCATCAGATCGCAGTTGGCGGCCGCCTCCATGGCGTTAACCGACGAGTGAAACGCCGCTCTGTTCGCCGCTACCAGCACAGAGTGTATGCCGCGGAGAGGAGCCAAGGCGGAGAGGTCCCACATGTCTTCGAGGCATCGTACCACCGACTGCGTCGCCATCTCTTGGAAGCCTGCACACACCAAGGAGTTCCGGACGAACTTTGCCGTCTTCTCCAAACCGCGTGGGATCCGTAGCCGCCGGCTGCGGGGGGGGGGGGGGGAGAGGGGGGAGGGGGGGCCGTCTGCAGCAGCGCCGCCTTGTCTAAAGGCGGCAGGAGACAGGAGAATGCCTGGGAGTGATCCGCATACCACTGTTGGAGGAAGCTGACGTCCACCCCGGCCTGCCATCTGGCGTCGGAAAAGAAGCCCTGGTCACCGAAGCTGTCCTCCAGAAGGTGCGCGGAAAACGCCTCCGTAAGATCCCGAAACGCCGGCGGCTGCGGGAGGGACTTGAAGCGCTTGGACTGCCGAAGTGCGTCCACCATCGGTGCGGCCTTCCTCTTCAGGGAGGGGGGGGGGGGCCGAGGGAGGGCAGGAGCCCGGGGGGTGGAAGGACGCAATGAGCCGGGAGGCCTCGATCAGGGAGCGGAGAGTCTGAGAAGTCGGAGCCGCGCAGGGACGACCGCACGCTAGGGGACGCCGAGCGTATGTCCATCAGCCCTAGAGCAGACAATGAGTCCTCCGAGTGGAAGCTGAGGGCCTTGTTCTCATTCCCTGCAGACAGCGGGGGGGGGGGGGGGGGGGGGAGCGTGGGTCCCCGCGCGACGAAGTAAGCGTGGCTACCGACGCGCGCCTGTTTCCACGAGACGCAGAGGTCCGGGGGGGTGGGGTGGGGGGGGGGGAGGACTGGACCAGGGACGCACGGGAGAATCCGTCGAGTCTGACGACCGGCTGCTCACCGCGAGGCCCCGACGCTGTGGGTGAGAGCGCTTATCCCACGAGGCTGAACGCCGTGTCGATCGGCTGCTCCGAAAGGTCGCCGCGGGGGAGCGGCGCCATTCCGCGGACGGACGCTGCGACGGAGTAGAGTACACAGCCGAAGCGAAGCAGGCTGAACACAACCGGTCTTGGTAAGGTAAGCGAAAAGACTGGCGGGAAACGGCCAGGAACATGACCGGATAGGGAGGCAGGGGAGGCTACTCGGGGTCTCTTGGTAACGACTCCCTAGAGTCGCCTCCCCGGTTGTGATGTATACACAACGGTTTTGGGGCTGAAATTGGTAAGTTAAGCGTACCTTCCTATTGGTAATGCCATCGGTAAGAGTTTTGAGAAAACAAAACCCTTTGTGTGTCGGTAACAGTTTTAGTCGCATTGATTCCTTTAGAAATCACAGAGACTAAAACAGCTACCGACACGCAAAGGGTTAAGGCTTACAGGAGCCGTCTCTCAGAGAGAGGTCATCTAGGGCGATGTCCCCTTGGTCTCCAGTTCCACGCACGCCTTCAAATACGACCTGGTAAGAAGCAAATATCTTAAAATAAGTGCTTCAATCATAACAAGGATGCATTTTTCAAACAAATTTTATCATAATTTTTGCTAGATAGGTTTATAACGCATTTTGTAACGTATTTTTATGCTTATATTTAACTGATCCAGATTTTGTAAACGTTGACCGCCAAAGGATCCTAACCCAGGAAGCAAAGGCTGTCAGGCCAACGTTGGCCACGGTTGACCTGGGCACGGCTGTGCATGTGTCGACATCGGCTGACGTTGGCCAAATGACCTTTTGCACACCTTTGGCAGTCACTCTTCAGATCTGAAACAGTAACAATGAACATACCTGATACTGTTTCGGGTTTCCATTCCACAGGTTGATGTCGACCGTAGCGTTCAGCCACTGGTTGCCATGAGTGCCTGACTTTGTCCACACTGGCTGCCCGAGGTTTGCATCGGAGGTAAGATAGACGTTGAGCGTTCGGATCTGCGCTCCGTACATGTGGTACCAGAAGGTCAGACACTTGACGCCGGTGCCAGACTGTGGAGGAGACATCAGACGCGCTTTGTCACCGTTGACTCGAGGTGCAGATGTCTCAATGTACACATAGTATCCACCTGAAAAGAAAAGCGAGTGAAATAACACATCTGACAAGAAAGGCAAAATGTGCGCTTGTCTGTGATTTTGGAACCAATGACTGCAAGCCACAACTCCAAAAACACAGTCCAGCCCACAAATACTGCCATGGTCACTGAAACATTTATCACACTAAAATACACTCTTCACACAGCAACTGTTTCACAGAGTAGCACAATAACAAGTTTCAACGAACAAATTTTCACACTAAAATATACACTTCAACAAAAACTCTTTTACACTGCACGTCAAAAACAAAATACACTTTTTACAAGTGCAAACCACATCTTTCAACACTGTAACCCCTTCACTGCCACTGTACCTACTTTTGGGTTTCTAAAATGTTCTTTCATTCAGCGACTGAAAGCCACAACCGTCCAAGGAACATAGATACAATTTGATCTCAATGAGAGACACAGATCCTCATGAGCCCCCACAGTTGTTCAGTTTTTCTCGGCAGTGAAGTAGTGAAAACGTACGACCTTTCTACCGTATATATATATAATTTTTCATTAAATTCTGAGAATGCTCTTGCTACGCTAATGCCATGGAATTCCAGGCTGGTAGGCTTGCATTTTGTCATCAGGACATCCGCTGCCCTTTTTGTGACTGCATCGCCTACTAGTTCTAGAAAGGAGAGGGTTAGTGGGAGAGAAGGAATGACAGACCTATCATTTTAAGCCTTCCACTGAACACCTGCTACATAAAGTAGTAGGGACTACCCCCAGGCGCCCCGCAATCCGCTGGAGAATATCCAGTCCTCCCACCGAGAGGGGAGGCTAGTGCATGAATATTCCCGAACAGATCTTGGACCTGCTGGACAGATTTAAGTTTTTGCCGCTTACAACCGGTTTCGCCCCAACATGGGGGGGGGGGGGGGGGGGGGGGGCAGGGAAGGGGTCTTCAGGTAGGCATACGGCATAACCTGAAATTGCAAACACAATGCATGTACTAGAAGCTGTCTCCAGAATTTTACTGGTAGCACCGCCAGTACAGCGCGGGTTGCATCCTGAAAACTGTATGAGGTGCTGCAGTGGAAGAAGACATACTAATTTTGAAAGGCAACACCTAGGTAATTTTGTGGTGCAATTATTCTTTACTTTTAATAAAGGCGTCGCCCAAAGCCAAAAAATGCACTCAATCAGAATAGCTCAAGGGACGTAATTTTTCATTAAATTCTGATAATGCTCTTGCTAAGCTAATGTCATGGAATTCCAGGCTGGTAAGCTTGCATTGTGTCATCAGGACATCAGCTGCCCTTTTTGTCACTAACCCTCTCCTTTCTAGAACTAGTAGGCAATGCAGTCACAATGCAAGCTTACCAGCATGGAATTCCATGGCATTAGCGTAGCAAGAGCATTCTCAGAATTTAATGAAATTTTTGGCTTTGGGCGACGCCTTTGTTAAAAGTAAAGAAAGAAAAGTAAAGAATAATTGTTAAAAGTAAAGAATATAATATATATATATATATATATATATATATATATATATATATATATATATATATATATATATATATATATATATATATATATATATATATATATATATATATATATATATATATATATATATATATATATATATATATATATATATATAGGATACAAGATTGTGTTTGTGGACAGAAAGCCAAGTTAGCCCTGGGACACTTTAGACACGAGAGTCCGAGACAAACTAAATGCAACCCACGTCCAATGGTGTGGTCATTTGAGGGTCCTGTGCCGGTGCTAGCTGTTGATCCTAGCTGGCGGGTCCAGTCAAACTGGTCGTCCGTGGCCTGCGTCCAGCCGCACAAGTTGTTTTCAAAGTTGCAGTTGAAGGTGCCAGGCACTGTAGGACCAAAATGAATGAATAAATGCACAAAAGCAGCTTTCGTTATGACAGTTACTCCACAGGTGCAACCTTGAACTCACTCTGAGGTGAAGAAACAACCTTGACAGCTGTCAATAAAATCCATATGCAAACATTTTTCTTCCCTTCCCTTGAAACACTTGCCTCCACCACACACCCAAATCCCTCAAGAAAGTGGGAGGGAGGGGGCGGAGGCTCTGGACAATCTATGCCTTCACACTGGTCGTCACCCTCGCTTCACTGCCACTGGCCAGCGACAGTGAAGCGAGGATGACAACCAGTGTGTCCATGCCTCTCGCTGATCCAGATAAATGCAAGTTGCTCCTCAAAGTGAGTGTAAGACTGTAACCCTCTGCCTGTCGATAACAGTTTCTGTCATGATGATTCCTACAGGAATCATCGCCACAAAAGCCACTACCGATACACAAAGGGTTAATCACACAACATATCTGATTTAAATTACTTACGTGATGTAGCGACAACCGGAGCATCGGATAGGGTCGTGGCAGGTGTGGTGGTGGTGATGCTGCTAGGGCGGGCGTTGGCAGGGTTGTAGGCGCAGTAGCCGTTGATGTAGGTCAAATCATCTACAGCGATGTCGCCCAGGTAGCCTTGACCCACCACCCCTTCCATCACAAGCTGAGAAAATAGAAATCATTTCTAAAGTAAAAATCGTGCCATCTATAGCTGTTTTGAAAACAGAAAAGGCATTGTTCTGCTTTCCATCCATCACAAGTTAAGTACATCGACTTCTTCACTGCCTGGACACAGAATGTGTTTTTAAAATCTGTCAATTCAATGTCAAAGAACCCAAACTTATATTTTTGGGCATTGAATTTAAATTATTTAAACTATCCTTCCTTAACTATTACATCCTACGGTTGATTTTTTCATATTAGTGAGTTGTCCTATGAAGGCTACATTAATATCATTTCCGACGATAGACTGATCATGATAGTTCAAAGGTGGTGCCAGGACAGCTTGGCGCCCTTGGGCGCCAAGCTGTTCTGGCACTACCCTTGAACCATCATGGTCAAATTTATCTCATATGAGAGCATATCAGGATGTAAAGGGTTAAAATAGTGTCCTTAGCAACTATTTTGAATAATGAGTAAATAAGTAAATAAATACATAAATAAATAAATGAATAATGTGCCAGTTGGGGTGGGGGTGGGGGGGTGGAGGAGGACACAGTAAGGTAGAATGTATAAACATTAGCTTACATTGTAGTCCACATCTGACTGTACTGTGAACCTCCCCTGTTGCCATGAGTTGCCCTGGTTACCCGACAAGGTCCACATCAGTCTTCCAGGGCGTGTACCATTAATTGCCATGTAGACATTGAACGTGCCGACCGACACCCCGTACATGTGGTACCAAAATGAGAAACAAGCTGTGCATGTAAAAAAAACAATTCTGAGTTTATATTTTTAAAATCCTGTATTAGAATAGAACAACGGAAATTCACAACATTATGGTTAAAGTAGTTTGAGAAGAAAGATATGTGTGAAAATGTTGAAAAAACACCAAAGGTGACTGCCTTGACACTAATTGCAAAGAAATTCCAAAGAAAGAAAGAAACGCACACTTTCAAAGGGCAAATACAACGCAGCATATGTGTTGTACTTTGCTTTTCTAAGCACGTTTCTTTCACCCTTGGGAATGTCACTATATTAAATTAGCACAGTCATTGAAAATGCTGAACGTATCCGATCAAATGCACAACGTATTCGATCAGTTTCGATTTAAATCTTTTACTTAACCCTTTTCATCCTGATATACTACTGCTTGAAATAAATTTGACTACGATAGTTCGAGGGTGGTGCCAGAATAGCTTAATTGGCACCTGAGGCGCCAGCTATTCTGGCACCACCCTTGAACTAAAATGGTTGATCTATCTATCTGTAATGTAGCATTCATAGGACAATAAGCAATTTTTTAAAAAATTAAAAATCAGCCTCAGGATGTAATGGGTTAATAAAGAATTTGTTTACTTGATCAAGAATCTATGATCCGATATGTTGTACATTTCACTACCTGTTGTAATCTAATGTAAGGATTGCGAATCCTTTTTCACATGAACGAACTGAACCAATTTGTTCACTTGCAGAAGGATCCACAACCTGATACAATGTGGTTATTTCTGGTCCGTTCTCGTGCAGTACAGAGTTTGAACTTCGTCCTGTGTTCTAAAACTACACTTGCAATGAAACTTGTCATTTATTTTCACCAACCAGTAGATGTGCCGGTAGCTAGCAGACTCTCGCTCTGTAGCCAAGCAGTGTCCCCCCTGTGTCGCGGTGCGCTGGACTCGATGAAAGCGTAGTAGCCTGAAAAAAAAGAGAAATGAAATGGAGGATTCACTACACCCCTTCACTGCCAAGGACGGCATATTCTGTTCCTAAACATTTTATTAATCTTATTCCAGACGGCCTCAGCTGTTAAAGGAACATGTACACAAAGTGGCATCAACAAGAGACATAGAACCTCATGAGCCCCCGCAACTGCGGGGGCTCATGAGGATCTATGTCTCTTGCGGTTGGATTGTGTTCCGTTTTTCTCAGCAGTGAAACGGCAGCAAGGAAAACCGTTTCTCTGCATTCAAAAGCAGTTTGTCTCCCTCCACGCGCTAAGCTTTTCTGGAAGCGCCCTTGAAATATTGTAAGAACCAACATATTCTGGCCCCATAGTTCAACTATCATGGTCCATCCATGTATGGCTGCAGGTGCCAGGGTTGATTGCATGCGTTCAAAGTGAGACTGCCTCATACCTGTCATGGAGAAGGAAGTGTGGTCAGAGGTAGGGCCAGTGCCGGCTGAAGGTGTTCCCCCTTTTTGTAGCGTCCAGTCAAAGCTGTCTCCCAAACGAGCGTTGGTCCAGGAGCAGAGAGTACCAGAGTCAAAGTTACAGTCCCCTTGAAAACAAAAATTCATTCATGAATTATACACAGACACGTGCATTCACACAACCATGGGAACAAAAAGTATAGTCATGGAAACACATAAATACCGTTATCTCACGCGCGCGCGCGCACACATACACACACACACACACACACACACACACACACACACACACACACACACACACAAACACACACACTAAAAACATAAAACAACACAAAAACTACACACAGTCTACATTAACCCCTTCACTGTCAGTGGACGCACCGTCGTGTCTATTCAATGCCGAATAATCCCATAAATCCAAGGTACACGGCAATGAGCAGGGTCAGCAAGAGGCAAAGAACCTCATGAGCCCCCGCATCTGCGGGGGCTCATGAGGTTCTTTGCCTCTTGCAGTTGGGTGGTGTTCGCATTTTACAGCAGCAAAGGGGTTCGCAGCCAAATCCGGAACACCTCCTTGACACTGCGGAAGTGCGCGCATGAAGATGCGTATTTTTACCCTCCCTCTAACACATATAGCACTCAAGCTCATAAGGATCGTTGTTTTCATTCCTACGTCACGCGACCAATCACTTCAATGCAAACCGTACCATGTGACCTCATTACAAAAACCCTTATTGCGACTAATGGTGGACTTTTTGTAGCCCCTCTTTCTGACGTGTCTTGGATGCCAGTTTTGTTCTATAAAAGATCACCAAAACGTCGAAAGTATAAAGTTACCGAGTGTTGTTCGAAACAACAGGCACACTACTGGAAACGGGAATGTCATGAAAGATTTAAAATTATGTCATAAGTCTAAAATCTATAAATGTATTTTCCTTTGACGTCAGTCATGTCTTGCGTGATCCAGGCCAGAAGATTTCTTCTTGATTTCTTTAACGCAAATATTGGAGGAATGAAAACAAATACAATGGGGTACAATGGTTCCTTTCACCTCCCTCAGGCCTACAAAGGTCTGTGTAGCAAACCCCTGCTACCAAATAACTTATATTGTCTCTTGCTTAACTTTTTTACTTTTGTGTGTCTCCAGCAGATACATTATCGAGCAGTTAACTCTCCAACTCCCAGAACGAAATGACTTCCATTCTTCAGAATGGAAGTCATTTTGTTCTGGGAGTTAAAGAGTTAATCTATGACTGTATTAGACACAGTAGAACCATATTTGAGCAAACCACCTTTAATTTGCCAGAAGAAAATGTCTTAACCCATTTAGCACCGACGCACCACAGCAGGAGAAGGATCGACCATGATAATTCAAGGGTAGTACCGGATTAGCTTGGCGCCTGAGAATTATCATGGTCGATCCATTTCCTGCAACTAATACATAGTGATAAAGTGACACCCCAAAATTTCCCAAATTTGGGAAAATTGGAGGTGTCAATCGCTATGTAACAGTTGCAGAAGATGGATCAAAATTTGGGAAATATGGTCGTGGGGTAAGATGGGATAGTCTTTTAATGACAGGTGACACTTTTTGCCCTTCACGACATCTTGTGTGAGAGAGAGAGTCTTTTAACCAGGTGTATACAAACCAAAGGAAAGCACTCAGCGCTGGACAGACAAACAGTTAGATCCCCTGTCCCCACCTATCAGGCACCCCAATCGCTAGCCCACAGAGAAATACGCAGGTATAGAACAAGACGATCATCCGCATCCTTAAAAAGGATGCATCAGGTCTCGCTTATAACCCATGTCTTTCTCCGGAACTTAGGAAGTAGGCAGGAGAAACATACATACACAAACACAAAGGTGCACTACTATATGTGGTCAGGTAAATACCCTGATTTCCCACAGTAGATGCACAGAACATTACACAACAATGTAACGATACAAATTTGCCTCGAGTTATAGATACTCACAAACCAGATAGGTGAGGCTAGCGCTGGCAGAATTGTACACAAACCAAGAGGAATCACTCAGCGCTAAACAGACAAACAGTTAGATCCCCTGCCCCCACCTATCAGGCACCCAATCGCCACCCCACAGAGAAAGTTGATACGCAGGTATAGAACAAGACGATCATCTGCATCCTCAAAAAGGATGAATCAGGTATACAGGTTCTACTGCACACTTATTCCCAGCTATCAGCGAAGAGACTAGGACAAAAGACAGCTGGCAGCCAGCATACCTGGCAAAGGGCAGGCCCCGACTGTCACATTCACATCATCAATAGCAATGTCCGACAGGACGTCGTATCCAATGGATGCCTCAAACTCCAGCTGCAAAAGCACAACTTGGTAAAAACAACAACAAAAAACAGTGGAGAACAAAAGATTAACCCTGTGTGTGTCGGTAGTGGTTTCTGTCGCGATGATTCCTGTCATACTAAACTAACATGCTTCAGAAAAACTAGGACAAAACAGTAGCTAACACACTTTAAAAAAAACTAGGACAAAACACTAAACTAACACGCTTCAGAAAACTTGGACAAAACACTAAACAGGCTTCAGAAACACTTGGACAAAACAGAACCCTAACACGCTTCAGAAAAACTAGGACAAAAACAAAAAAAACTGACACACTTCAGGAAAACTGGACAAAACAGCAAACTAACATGCTTCAGAAAAACTAGGACAAAACCCCAAAACTGACACGCTTCAGAAAAACTAGTCACAAAACATTAAACTGTTGTGTTCTAGATTTTTTTGAAGCGTGTTTCTTTCTTTCTTAGTCTTTTCCTTGGGTTTTACGTGCTTGGCGCTCACACTTTTGGTCTACATTGAGCATATAATCCCAACGTGACACTGACCGAATAGTCTGCCACGGGCTTGATGGTGACCTGCGCCTTGGTCCACCTGTTCCCCTGGTTGGAGGCTTGAAACCACACTGGCGTTCCCATGTCGCTGCCGATGCGCGTGTACACGAAGATCGCACCCACCAAGTTGCCATACAAGTGGTACCAGAAGGTCAGACAGGCCACACCGCCTGGCGCAGTAGGGGAAATCAAGCCTGCTTTTTCACCGGGGCGGGGAGGTGTCGGAGCTTGTGCGAACATGTAGTGACCTGGGTAACGCAGAAAATCACCAAAGTCAATTATTAACATGCAGTCAAAACTCCCAAGTCTGGGAGCTGTTCTCTGAAAACTAGATACCAGTTCAGGAGACAGATCGACCATGGCAGTTCGAGGGTGGTGCCAGAATAGCTTGGCGCCGCCATGCGCCAAGCTATACTGGCACTACCATTGAACCAACGTGGTCGTCTGTTGTAGGATACCAGGATTAAATATGTGAAAATGTCAACAAAAATCTGTAAGAAACGTGTCCAACATAAACACCTCTTTACTTTGCGGCTCTAGAGTGTCAAAGTCTGCATAACATGCATTACATATACAATGATGACAGCGGGGAAACTGCACAAATACAGAAAGGTAGGCCATGGCCCATGGAGCACCGAAGAGTTAGTTGGGCGCTAACAATTATTTTTGTCATTTTCAATGCTTATTTCTCCCTCAATCTCAGCATTAAATTTCTACTTTTGCCATCAGTGTCAGAAAGGGTTCAACCTCAAGAGGCAGATATTTGCACATGTAAGATTTCAATTGTTACATCTTCAGCTATTCAGCTTTCATTGGCTCTGGAGACGTAATCACTAGCCATTAGCACTGAAAGGGTTAATCACCTTGTACTGCAAACAGTGCCCGTGGCAGGGGATTATCACGACACTGCTTGTCTCTCTTGATTCGAAACGATGAATAAAGAGAGACAACCAGTGTCGGTTAACCCTTTCCATCCTAATACCCTATTGCTCGAAATAAAATTGATAGCCCAAGGGTTGATCCAAGCGTTTCTGGCACCATACTTGAACTAAAATGTTGATCTATCTGCTAATCTGTAATGTAGCCTTCATAGGACAATAAGCAACTTTTTAAAAAAAAAAACCATACCTCAGGATGCAATGGGTTAGAACATGAACTACACATGTTATCAACTACACAATGTTATTAACTACACATATCATAGTCCCGGTACCCACCCTGCGCTGTGTTCAGCGTGTGATCAGCAGACGGCCCCGTGCCACCAGTACCCGTGCTGCCTGTCTTAAGTGTCCACCTGAAGTCCATTGCGTCATGGGTGTAGCCGCAGTAGTCCGGCGACTCAAAGTCACAGGCTACGGCCGAGACCTGATTACCTTGAGGCTCTGTGCGAGCATGTCAGTCAAGGACAAAATAAATCATGAAAATGAGCTGTAACAATAGTCACTTGACAGTCAAACACTAGCTAAAATTAACCCTTGTCATCCTGATACACTATTGCTTGAATTACATTTCACTATGATAGTTCAAGGGCGGTGCCAGAATAGCTTGGCGCCTCAGGCGCCAAGCTATTCTGGCACCACCCTTGAACTAAAAAGGTTGATTGATCTCCTAATCTGTAATGTAGCCTTCATAAGACAATAAGCAACTTGTTAAAAATCAGGCTCAGGATGTAAGGGTTAATCACTGAAACATACACACAAAGCACTTAATATGAAATATACAGCAACTGCTGATTAGTGAAAAGATTTCTCCTGTTGAAAAATAAATTGATGATTTCCAACAAAATATTAATTTTTCTCTAAAATATATTTTTTCGAAAAATACTTACCGATGACATTACTGTCTGGAAGTGTCTACTACTTACTCAATTTTAGCCTAAGAACTTGTTGTGTTCCTTCACCACCCGGGAGGCACTCGGGGAACCCTCATTAGGGCTGAGAGTAGCCTCCCGTCCCAGTCCAGTCAGGCGTCCACTACGTGGCCCAATCACAAATCAGTCGTGATACTTAGCTTACCAGCGGCAAGCGGGGCAGGTGGGAGGGTCCTTCGAGTAATGTCATCGGTAAGTATTTTTCGAAAAAATATATTTTAGAGAAAAATTAATTTGTTTCCTCAAAAACATTACCGATGACATTACTGTCTGGAAGAATGGCGAAAAGGTGGAGGGTGCCGCGCCCAAATACCATCCGAAAGGGCAGACGACAGAGCCCCACACCCATTCGCCAAACTCCCGACAATTTTAGCTAAGTGCCTACCTACGGCGCTTCCGGCGCCGGGAGGGAGTGTTGCGCTGTGGCGATGTCCCCCCACCAGTGCGAGATTCTCTCGCTGGCCCGACAGATCCCTGAGGTAGAAGCGGGCGAATGTTGACTCTGCCCGCCAGCCCACTGCTGCCACAAGACCTGGATCTCTCGCCTGCCTCCGTAAGGCGGGCACGTTGCCGCATAAGCGTCTCTCCGTAAGAGTACGCAGGCTTTTGCAAATGAGATCTCTTATGATGATGTTCGGACAATTTACTGCGCGAAGTATGTCGCGGTATGCGTGCCTCCGTAAGGCAAACGCTACGCCCTAAGGTGGACTCCCCGTAAGAGTCAGCAGGCGGTGTCCGTTTAGAAATCGAACTGCACAATTGCGATCGAAGGTGGCACTCGTGGCCATGGCCCGAACCTCGTGTGCGCGGATCCTGAGCCGCCTCGCCCCGTCAGGGGAAAGATCCTGATAGGCAGACCGAATGACCCAACGTAGCCAGGAAGATATTGTCTGAGCTGTTATGTCATTTCGTTTGGGGTTCAAAGGTAGAAGAGGCGTGATCGTCCTCGGCGGACGGGCTTGTATCTGCGTATGGAAATGCGTAAGGCGCGCACGGGATCCTGTTGGCGCGTCTCCTTAGAAAAGGTCGCGTGTTTCAAAGGTCGAATATTTATGACCTGGGGGGCAGTCAAAGGAGACCGGGTCTTGGCGAGGAAGGGCTGGTCTGTGAGTAATTGTACAGAACCATTCGCTCGGAATTGGAGGCAGGTAGAACTCGCTGACAGAGCGTGTAGTTCGCTTACCCTGGCCGCCGAGGCTAAGGCCAAAAGGAAGCATGTCTTCCGTGTCACATCCGCGAAGCTAGCCAGGGAAAGGGGTTCAAATCTGTCCGAATTAAGCCACGTCAAGACCCAGGGTAGGTCCCAGCGAGGAATCAGAGAGCGGGGGACCGGACGCTGCAGTCCAAAATGTGCCATCAGGTCTGCGAGATCTTTACATGCGCCAGGGTAGGACTTTGGGGACGAGAACCGTCGGTGGAAAGGCATACGCAATCAGTCCATCCCACGGAATGGATAGCGCATCGACCGCCCAGGCGAGAGGGTCGGGAATGGGGGAGACGAAGAGGGGAAGTTGATGATTCCACCTTGTGGCAAATAAGTCGATCATGGGAGTCTCCCAGTGAGCGCAGATCATCTGAAAGATGTCCGGGTGAAGAGTCCATTCCGTGTGGAGAAGTTGGCCGCGTCGAGAGAGGGAGTCGGCCAAGACGTTCAAGCGTCCGGGGATATGTCGAGCTCGGAGAGAGATGCCGCGGTCCTCGCACCAGCACATCAGGCGGTAGAGGAGAATGCAAAGATCCGGAGAGTGTGTACCTCCCTGCTTCTGAATGTATGAGACGACCGTAGTGTTGTCCGACAGGATAAGAAGCGTCTGGTTGCAAAGGTGGACTTCCCACACCATGAGCGCCTGCCACACTGCTTGTAGCTCGAGCCAGTTGATGTGTCTGTCTGTCAGGTCCGGTGTCCAGAGGCCCGCGCTGGAGGTACGACTACCGGCACGAGACAACTCGTAGCCTTCATGGACAGTTATAGTCATGAGCAGACTGGTGGCGGTTAGGACTCAGCTCAGCATCTTCTCGGGTTACACATCATCACAGGCAAAAGATCATTCACAGCTTAAATTCATGAATATAACGCCCTCATAGAAATTACAGCACGCTGATTAGTGAAAAGATTTCTCCTGTTGAAAAATAAATTGATGATTTCCAACAAAATAGCTTGATTTACACCGCTCAGAATTTTGTTTCTTCTGCATAATACCACTCTGAATCTCAATAAAGTATTCCCCATAAACATTAAGCCTTTGCGTGTCAGTAGTGGTTTTAGTCGCGGTGATTCCTACAGGATTAAAACCGCTACCGACACGCAAAAGGTTAACAGTAGTGCCCCAGTCATTAAGCACATCCAAGCTACAACTTACGGCACCACAACAAGAGACAGTTTGGCCATGATAGTTCAAGGGTAGTGCCAATAAAGCTTAGCGCCTTCCTAAGTGCCAAGCTACCTGGCACTTTACCTTTAAACTGTCATGGCCGATTCAGCTCCCAAAGCTAGTACAACAAGAAAGGCAAAGCCCTTATGGCTCACATGTATGACCAATCCACACATGTGACAATATGTAAAGGGATGGCTTCTGCACTAACAAAATCCATGTTTTCTCAAAATTTAATTAGTTTTCACACATCTGTCAAACCCCCATGACCCTTGACCTTTGAAATGTATACATAAGAAGGTCTTATCATCAGCTACTTTTGTGCCAAATTTGATTGAAAAGTTAGCAAAAATGTTGATAATAACTACAATTCTAACAGAAATTGGCATTTTATAAACATTTGCCAATCTCTAGTGACCCATGTCCTTTTCCAATGGGTCATCGAAATTATTATGCATAGATAGGTCTTACCATCAGGTATCTCTGTAGCAAGTTTGAATTTGAAGTTGTGAATAGTAATTGAGAAAAAAACATTTCTTGTCACAATATGGCTATTTTTTACCCATTTCCTGAGCTCTTGTGACCCTTGACCTTTCTGAGGGGTCATCCAAATTAGTATGCATAGATAGGTCTTACAATCAGGTATCTCTGTAGCAAGTGTAGGTTTGAACTTATGAATGGTATATGGGAAAAAACATCTTTTGTCAAAATATTTCTATTTTGGACCTATTTCCTGAGTTCTTGTGACCCTTGACCTCTCCGAGGGGTCAACCAAATTAGTATATATAGAAAGGTCTTACCATCAGGTATCTTTGTACCAAGTTTGGGTTTGAAGTTGTGAATAGTATTTGAGAAAAAATAAATAATGTCAAAATATAGATATTTTTTTAATATATTTCCTGATCCCCTGTGAAATTGACTTTTGTGAGAGGTCACTGAAATTGGTATGTTTAGAAAGGTCTTGCCACAAAGTATCCTTGGGCCAAGTTTGAAGACTGTAGCTTGAATAGTCTCCAAGAAAATACCAACGTTAAAGTTTACCACGGACGACAGACGACGGAGAACAGACGACAGACGACGGATGGACGACCACTGGCCCAGAACATAGACTCACTTTTGCTTCGCACGTGAGCCCAAAAGTCCTTACAGATGCTGATGCCTCAAGACGCCAAGTTTACCTGTCACTATTCTTGAACTATCATGGGCGGAACATCGTCATCTGCTGGTCTACACTCTTTCACTCATTACAGACGTGCTGCATCTGGACACAAGGTTTACAGCAACATATCCAAATGCAGCACATCTTGAATGAGTTAAAGGCGCTCCAAAATCTGCATAACTCATTACTGGGTACAGATGACAGTGTTCGCATTGGGGTGGGATAGGGAACATACACGCAAATGTACATCGCACATTCATTATTAATTTCAGTTTTTTTCTACGATTCAAATTTGCAATCGGTATTTCTCTTTTAACCCATTTAGCCCCGCGGAAACTGACTGACCATGATAATTCAAGGGTAGTGCCAGCTTAGCTTGACGCCTGAAGGCGCCAAGCTAATCTGCTCTACCCTTGAATTATCATGGTCAATCCACCTGCTGCTACTGGTACATTGTCGTTCAATAACACTTCCCAAATTTGGGAAAAGCACCCGTGGGGCTAAAAGAGTTAACCCTTTATGTGTCGGTAGCGGATTAATTCGCATGTCAGCAGTGGTTTTAGTTGCGATGATTCCTACAGGAATCATCGTGACTAAAACCACTACTGACATCAAAGGGTTAAATCGGCAGTGCCTACTGGCTGCTACTTTCCTTCCCGACATTTGCCTTCAAACACTGGTAGAAAAATGAGAATTTCTGGTTAACGTCAACACTGAGTGAGTTAAGTCAAGTCTACCAATCCCTCCCACACGGTTAACCCTATAGGATCATCGCGACTAAACCCACTACCCAAAGGGTTAACACTGGACACACAAGAGAGAGAGGTGCACGAAAGGGAACATTTGTGCGGCGTTCCCATCAAAGGCACATCGCCACACAGCATTGACACGCTTAGCTTAACCCATTTAACCCCAAGACCGCATTTCCCAAATTTTGAAGGTGCTACTTAAGGATTATGTACCAGTTGCAGGAGATGGATTGACCACGATAATTCAAGGGTAGTGCCAGATGACCTTGGCGCCTTCAGGGCGCCAAGCTCATCTGGCACAACCCTTGAATTATATGGTCAATCTATCTCCCGCTGTAGGACGTTGGGGCTAAATGGGTTAAGAGTAGGCTCAACAGAGAGTGCTACTTACGCGCGCATTGACCGTCTGTCAGTAGTAAATCATCAATGGCAATGTCCCCTTGGGCTCCCACTCCTCGCAATGCCTCGATGATAACCTGGTGAGAAATGCAACAAGATTATAAAGTTTGACACCCACAAGACTACATCTCGCGAGTATGATACATGCACTGGTGTAAATTACTCCCAACAGCTCCATAAATTGCCCAGTTTTCCTCTACTGACCTGCTGAGTGCCAGCTGGAATGTTGAGCCGCCCCAAGTGCCAGTCAGGACCTTGCGTTCCCTGTAGCGTCCAAACGGGCCCCACCTCTCCGCTAGTGTTGCGGGTGTAAATGTTGAGGGCGCTGACATGTGGACCATACATGTTGTACCACCATGTGAAGCAGGAGGGACCTGCTTTGTTCAGGGGCGGGGACCGCAGTCGGGCTTTGTTTCTGTACTGGGCATTGGACGCTTCTATGTACATGAAGTAGCCCTCTAAAGAGACAGAAAATGTTTTGTCACTGGTTCTGTTTTACTTTTGGCTTTAAAGACAACTGCCATAAGCCACCCGTAAATGAGCCACAGATTTTCATCGCACCCACAAATGCAAGGGCCTATGAGGATCCATGCTTCTTCTTGCGCCATTTATTTATGCTGCTTCTGAATTGGAACTATTAAACCGTTCAGTGCTGAGAAAATCTGAACACCACCTAACTGCATGAGCCCATGTAGCTGTGGAGGCTCACGAAAATCTACGCCTCTTGCAAACACCACCTCGAATCCATGTTCTTGTGACAGCTAGCATATTTTGATTTTGAATTAACAAAGATTGCAAATACACAATCTGCAGCAAATGGCAAAGAATGGGTTAACGCTTAATTATGAACGCTGCATGCAGATGTTTCTCGGACTTAAAGCGTACCGAATACTCTATGAATTATACTCAGGAAAACTGACCTTTCAATGACCCCACCCCTCCCTGTTCCCAAAGCAGACATCAGCAGTAAAGTTCTTTGTTCACTCAGAAAATGGGGGAACTGGGTTCAATGAGAGTTCACTTTTCATTTATATTCGGTGCACTTCAAATTTGTTATGGATAGAACTGTCAGCATTAACGTTTTCGAGACGTGACGCCTCCGGATACGCGGATTTAAACGCGTCTCGAATGAGTTAAGCCAAACTCTCAGCCCTGGCCAGAGGCCCCAACGGCTGGGGTACCCCTTGCACTACCCGAAGTGCAAGGATTTAAGACCTAAGGTCATCATTATTTTGAACATCCAGGCAAAAGGGTGAACGTTTCATAAGTTATGTTGTAGACAAGCAAAGGCACTCTACTTTTCCACATATAACTGAGCTTCTGACACCAGCAATAAGAAAGTAAATCAAGCCCATTACTCACTGCCTGTGGTGTGATCGGCACTGGGTCCAGTACCAGCAGAGGGTGTGCCGTTGTTGGCCCGTGTCCAGTCAAAGTCATCGCTAGGGTCCTGCAGCCATCCGCAAGTGTCCAAGCTGAAGTCGCAGTTGACGCTCCCTGTGCCTGTGGAACAGAGGAGTATGTAACAGAAAATTTCAAAAATAGGTCAAAACTGCACGTGTTCTGATGGAAAAAGCAGATTAAAAGCCTGGACAAACACGCGATATCGCATGTTTGTCCAGGCGTTTAATCTACTTTTTACACCTGAACAAGTGCAGTTTTGACCTATTGATTTCTGGAAATCGTCTATTATGAATATTTACAGTTGTTTAGCACACTCATGTGTGCTAGTCTGTGAATTTAAACCTTTCGGTTTTCAGCACACTAGCACACAGATAATGTTATTTTGTAAACAGTACTGGTGGCTGCACACACAAGAGGATTAATATGAAGCGATGGTACTTACCGACGCGTGGTTTGGTGGTGGTGGTTGTGGTGGTGGTAGACGTGGTGGTGGCAGCCACAGGTCGGAACGTCACGGGCTGGGCCTCTGGTGTCGCAGTGAATGGCATCACTGCAAAAATAGATGAAACATGTTCTTGTGAATAAGCTGAATCAAAGTTAGTTATGGGGGTTGACTACTGATAAAGCTGCTGCCATCAGGCCAAAGTCAGATGCTGTCAGCATGCGCATGCTGTGTGCGGGCTGACTGCAGGCGATGTCCACTTGATGACCTCTTGCGTAATGTGAGTACAGCCAAACACAACGGGTTGGACGGAAAAACAATGATAAACACCATGAATGCAGTATTTCTTCTTTATTTTATATTTTTTTAATTCTGGGGAGAGATTAGGAAAATGAACTCTTCAACACAAGTGGGGACTGTATAGAATATATAGAAGTTTCATTAGTGTTTAGTGTGTAATTGAATTATTTTCAATTAAAGTTGAATGAGGTGGGAGAATTGCAGATCACTAAAGCTCAAATCTCTTCCATTAAATAAGTTTCAACAAGCAAACAAGAAGTGTATCAAACATACCTCTCGGACTGAACTCAAACATCAGGCAAATATTTTTTGAAGCAGAGAGACTTACATGAACAAGCTGAACTGTCAAAAGTCACATCATCAATGGCGATGTCCCCGTACACGTTGCTGCCTCGTACACCTTCAAACACCACCTGCCGAGAAAAATGTGTTTTTTTTTCTCTAAAATGTATTTTTTCGAAAAATACTTACCAATGGCATTACTAATAGGAAGGTACGCTTAGCTTACCGATTTCTTCCTAAGAATTTGTTGTGTACACCACACAACCAGGGAGGCGACTCTAGGGAGTCGTTACCAAGAAACCCTGAGTAGCCTCCCCTGCGTTCCTATCCGGTCACGTGCCCGGCAGTTTCCCGCCAGTCTTTGCCTTAGCTCAATGGCGGAAAGCGAGGTAATGAGTAATGCCATCGGTAAGTATTTTTCGAAAAAATACATTTTAGAGGAAAATACATTTGTTTTCTCAAAACTCTTACCGATGGCATTACTAATAGGAAGAATAGCGAACAGGAGGAGGGTGCCGCCCCCTATGTAAGAAAGCAGTTGATATTCTTGACATGTTCAGTCTGTCTCAATCAGTTACAGTCCCCACTCACCAACATGGTCACATTCTGGACTGGGTGCTTTTTCGAGAAGATGATGGCCTCCTGCAGTCCACCCATGTGTCACATGCCATTGAGTCGGACCACTACTGTGTGATCACTCATCTGAACGTCTCTGTCCCCCACCTGCAGACAACGTTCGTGGAGTCCCGCAATATCAGAACCATGGACAAAGTGGCCTTTAAGGCGGACCTGCAGGATCTCCTGTCTGACCTGTCCCATCCCACTGTTGACCAGTTCGATGCATGTCTGAAGTTGGTCCTAGACAGTCATGCTCCACTGTCAATAAACGCAGATCCTCATCCCGTAAACCGTCCCCATGGTTTAATGATGCCAGTGAGCAGTGTCGTGCCGCCAAAAAGAACGCCGACACGCGGAAAGACTTTGGTTGAAGTCAGGTTTGACGGTCCACAAGCAGATCTTCAAAACAGCGAAAAAATTAGTCAATAAACTAGTGCTGAATGCAAAAACGGTTTTCATCAGTATGAAGATTTTGGAATGCACGTCAAGCAAACAGCTGTTCAACTTCACATGCAAACGTCTTGCAAAAAAGACTGTGTCTCCTCTGCCAAAATCTGTTCCTCCCATTGAGTTACCTGAGAAGTTCTGTGAGTTTTTCACTCAGAAAGTAGAGTCTATTCGAGACAAACTGGACTCCCAGTCATCAGTTTCATCTTACAGGTCATGATCTGTCCTTTTCCTGGACAAGTCTTCCATACCTTCAAGAGTTTGTCCGAAAATGATGTTCGTAAGATCATGACAAAGTGCGCTGCTAAGACGTGTGACCTGGATCCCATCCCTACCCAACTTCTCTTTGATTGTATTGACATAGTCCTCCCTACCATCACTTCCCTGGTCAATGGCTCTTTGTCCTCTGGTATTTTCCCTGCTGTTTACAAATCAGCCATCGTCAAACCCCTGCTTAAAAAGCCCAGTCTTGACCCTGAAAATCTGAAAAACTTCAGGCTTGTCTCAAATCTGCCCTTCCTATCCAAGCTCATTGAAAGGATTGTTCTCTCCCAGCTCCTTGACCATGTGAATGCTCACAGTCTTCTTCCTGTTTGCCAGTCAGCGTATCGGCCCGGGCACTCCACTGAGACTGCTCTCCTCAAGATTGTGAATGACATGCTTAGGACAATTGATGATGGACATGTCTCCGTTCTAGCCTTGCTCGATCTGACAGCCGCCTTCGATACAATAGACCATGAGATCCTACTACTGCATCGACTTCATTCCACGTTTGGCATCACGGTTAGTGTCCTGTCCTGGTTCAGATCTTACCTGACTGATCGTCACCAGACTGTTGTCATTAACAGCTACCAGTCGAGTCCTTCTCTACTGTGCTTTGGGGTCCACCAGGGCTCAGTCCTAGGCCCCATTCTCTTCATTCTCTACATCCAGCCTCTTTACAGTGTAACTGAGAGATTCTCGGTTTCCCACCATGGCTTTGCCGATGACTCCCAGCTGTACGAACGCGCTACTCCCGACCAAGTCCCTAGTGCCATCCTAAGTCTGTGATGTCAAAGAGTAGATGTCATCAAACAAACTTCAACTTAATGATGATAAAACTGAGTCTCTTATAATCAAACCCCCCAGATTGACCAGTTCACTTTCCCTCCCCACGTTCATGGCCATAGGAACCAGCATCATCAATTTCTCACACACCGCCAAGAATCTTGGAGTAACCCTGTACGAAACACTGTCCATGAACCAACAATTTGTCAACACCTGTCGCACAGCCTACGTGGAGCACCGTCGCATTTTTTCTATCAGACACTATTTGACCATCGAAGCCACAAAAACTCTCATCTGTGCATTTGTTCTTTCCAAGCTGGACTATTGTAATTCACTGTATGCAGGTTGTCCCAAATATCAGATTGACAGGCTTCAAAAAGTTTAGAATTCTGCTGCGAGGCTCGTCACCAAAAAGCGCAAAACTGATCATATTACATCTGTACTTAAATCCCTCCACTGGCTCCCTGTGGCTGCAAGAATTTAGTATAAACTTTCTTCTGACTGCTTCAGCTGCATTTCCACATCAAGCCCCCCGTACCGGTCTTCTCTCCTGCAGCTGTACACTCCCTCAAGACAACTCGGATCCTCTGCTGACAGCCGCATTTTGCGTGTACCTTTTGTCCGTACCATGTCTTTTGGCCAGCGGTCTTTTTCATATCTTGGGCCGCTGTACTGGAACGAACTCCCATCCCATGTCCGTCACAGTGCTTCAAAAGACGTTTTTAAATCTGCGCTAAAAACACACCTTTTCCAACTCCATTACCCCACTGGTTAATCATTGACTGCTGAGGATTCTGTTGTAGTTTTGCTGTGGTACCTGGAGTGTGTGTGTGTGTGTGTGTGTGTGTGTGTGTGTGTGTGTGTGTGTGTGTGTGTGTGTGTGTGTGTGTGTGTGTGTGTGTGCGTGCGTGCGTGTAATATTGTGTACAGTTTTCTGTAACTGTATTTTTGAAATTTGTGAGGCGCCTAGAGCTCTACCTGAGGTTAGGCGCCATAGAAATCATTATTATTATTATTATTATTATTATTATTATTATTATTATTATTATTATTATTATTATTATATTATGTAATTCCCAAGTGTTCACTTTGCCAAGAACGCACCCCCCCCCCCCGCCCCGCCCCCCCCCCCCCTACCCATGCGCCCACTCCCGACGATTTCAACTAGGCGTGCACTATGGCGCCTGGAGGGAGTGCTGCGCTGCCGAGATGTCCCCCACTAGGGCCAGGCTGTCGCGCTGGCCAGATAGGTCTCGTAAGTAGAGGCGGGCGAAGGTGGATCCGCCCGCCAACCCACGGCCGCCCCAATGTCTCTCCCTGCGCAGTTGCGGTCAAGTCGGTGCTTGCAGCCACTGCTCCGATTTCATGTGCCCGGATGCGCATCGACCTCGCCCGCTCTTTCTCTCTCTGAGCGTAAGGACCGAGCTCCTGATGCCTGGACTCGTCTAGGGAGGACGTCCCGTCGTGGGCAGACCGGCAATTCCCTCACCGAAGGTTGTGCAGGGCTCCCGGATTTGCTCGTCTGTGCCGGGATGTCACGTCTGCCCGGAGCCAAGGGAAGGGAAAAGCGTGAGCGCCCTTGTCTGACTGGCTTAGGTCTGCGCAGGTAAATCTTCAATGCCCGGATGGGGTCCTGTTGACGGGACTCCCGGGACTGGTCTGCCGCGGGCGGACGGTCAACACCTAGGGTGCGGCCACTGGGGGCCGGTTCTTATCCAGAAACGTCGGATAGGTGAGGAGCTGTACCGAACCATCGGACCTGAACTCGAGACAGGAGGGTCGCACCGTGAAGGCGTGGATCTCGCTCACCCTGGACGCCGTGGCGAGGGCGAGAAGGAAGCAGGTCTTCCTGGTTAGGTCTCCGAGCCGCGCTAGGGGTAGCGGTTCGAACCGCTCCGAGTTGCGCCAGGTTAGCGCCCATGACAAGTCCCAGCGAGGGAAAAGAAGCCCTGGTCACCAAAGCTGTCCTCTAGGCGGCGAGCGGAAAACGCCTCCGCTAGGTCCCGAAACGCTGGTGGGTGCGGGAGGGACTTGAAGTGTTTGGACTGCCGCGGCGCGTCCACCAACGGCGCGGCCTTCCTCTTCGGAGGGGGGGGGGGAGGGGCGAGGGAGGGCAGGAGCCCGGGGAGGGGGGAGGAAGGACGTGATGAGCCGGGAGGCCTCGTTCAGGGAGTGGAGAGTCTGAGAAGTCAAAGCTGCGCAGACCGACGAAGCCGACAGGGAAGACCGCCCGCACGGGGACGCCGAGCGGATGTCCACCAGCCCTAGGGCAGACACTGAGTCCTCCGGGTAGAGGCTGAGGGCCTCGTCGTCGTTCCCTGCGGACAGCGGAGGGGAGCGAGGGTCCCCGCGCGACGAACGAAGCGTGGCGACTGAAGAGCGCCTTCTCCCGTGAAGCTTAGAGGCCCGGCGTCCTAGGTTCGACAGGGAAGGACGTCTCGCCGGCGACTGACAGGCTCATTTCTGTCTCCTCGGAAGGCAGAAGTGCCGGAAGCCTGGAAACGGGGCAGCCTGGAAACGGGGCAGCTCCTCCCGTCGGAGGCTGACAGTCTTCCCCCCTTCCGAGTGGCGATCTCGGGATCCGGGCGCCCGCTCTCGGCGCTTGTCAGGCCGGAGACTGGCCGGCTGTTGGCTCTCTGAGCGTGGGGATCGAGTACCCGCTGCCTGACCTGCCTTGGGAGCATGTCCTGTCGCGGGCGGGCCGGCATTTCGCCCACCGAAGGTGCCTGGTGCCTGTACTTAACGGGGGAGCGGTCTCTCCTTCACGTGCCGTTGGCCGCTGATGAGCTCCTCTCTCTCTCTCATGGCGGAGAGGCACCGGGGGGAAGGGGGTCAGCAGGGCCCGAGCCACAACAGGCCCACGAAGTCTGATGTGGCACGTCTCTGCGGCACTGGCACGGCGGATGTCGCGGCGGGGGCCGGGGAAGATGGCTCCTTGCATCGGGCCGCCTTTCCCTCTGGTAGAAAGCCCACAGCAGCGACCACCGTTCCTCGACCCCTGTAGCGCAGGTACCACATGTCCGCTCGGAGGAGCAAGCCGAGCAGGGCAGGCACACATCGTGGGTGTCACTGGGCCATTGGAATTCACCGAACCTGTTGCAGGTCATCACAAGAGTACTGTAACAGAAAGCAGACAAAAAACCGCCGTGCGGGCGCGGGGCCTCCAGCAAGACGGCACGTGCTCCCGCCCGGTCGCGTACATAGTATTTGGTCAAAGCCGCCGCCAGGAACAGTCGCTGGCTGAGGCATTCACCGAAGCTTTACCTTGTCATGACCCGAGCCAGGTAATCCCACCAGTGACCAACCACCAAGTAATCCCAAGGTATACCCCAAGGTAATCCACTGAGCACCACACCAAGCACCACACAAAGTTCATCACATAAATCCAACGGTAATCCCACAGTCGAAGCGAAGCAGACTGAACACAACCGGTCTTGGTGAGCTAAGCGTCAAGACTGGCGGGAGACTGCCGGGCACGTGACCGGATAGGGAGGCAGGGGAGGCCACTTAGGGTTTCTTGGTAACGACTCCTTAGAGTCGCCTCCCTGGTTGTGTGGTGTACACAACAAATTCTTAGGCTGAAATCGGTATGCTAAGCGTACCTTCCTATTAGTAATGCCATCGGTAAGAGTTTTGAGAAAACAAACAAAACCAAAAACGTGACTGCCAAGCGTGTAAAATGCAAAGAAATTCCCAAGAAAGAAATAAACACACTTAGAAATGACAAGTACAACACACGGCAGTGTTGTAATTGTCATTTGGAAGCGTGTTTCTTTCTTCCTCATGAATTTCTTTAATTTCACCTTCAAGCCATAGCATTAGCAAGAGTGACACAAGCACGCTAGAGGATGGAGACCGGCAGCCATCTAGGATCAATGGGTCAAGGGTAGCTTTTGTACACCTAGCCATCATTTAATGACCACTTAACCCATAAAACCCTGAAAGACTATGACAGGATGTGGATAGACCATGATATTTCAAGGTTGGTGTCAGAATAGCTTGGCGCCTCTGGGCACCAAGCTATTCTGACACCAACCTTGAAATATCGTGGTCAATCTGTGCCATAACTGTGATATAGACCTCGGAGGATATCTACATTGGCAAGATGTACATTTTCCCATAAGCCCTTGCCCAGCACGCCCTGCATAGCATGAAGCATAGATTCTATTAAGCCCCCTGCAGCTGCAGGGGCTTATGAGAATCTATGCTTCAAAGCTGCTATGCTGGAGGTCCTGACCGAGAAGCATGCAAATCAACAAATGAATTTAAATACACAATGAAATGCTTTTCTATACTTGTCCAGTGACTGTGGATTCATATTTAAATGATAACAGCCATCTAAACAATCTGTATACGGTCAACTTTGCTTGTAACAAGGTCGGATATAACAAAGCGCATGTTTACAGCATTTTCCTGAGGTTCCCACCACAGGTTTACGTTATGAATTACTTTGTTATAATAATCTTCGCCTATAAGAAGAAAAGGCAGGTCCCCTGTCAATAAGTTATATAAAACGTTTACTGTATTGGATCAACACCACCCATCTGCACGAAGCACAGATCCTCATGAGCCACTGCAGGCTGCCTGGGTTCATGAAGATCGATGCCTCTTGTGGGTACAAATTCTTTTATGCATTCCTAGGCCAGAAGTGGCCACTTTTTTAACCCCCTTGTGCATGCAGCCACTGGTGATGTGCACAGTACTGGTGGCTGCACACGCGGGGTTAACAATAACAAACTCACAGCAAACTTTTGCTTACACTAAATGAGTCCGTCTGTGGTGAAATGGGAGCCTGTGCTTGCTGCCACACTGAAGTCGTGCTCTGAGCACCGTTCAACTCCCAAATTGGCTTCTGCCACCCGTCAGAGTTCTGGCGAACCCAGACACGCAGGGCACCCATGGTGGAGCCGTACATGTTGTAGTAAAAGTGAATGCAAGTGACAGAACCTGCTGGAAACATCTGACTGGCCAGGAGAGCGCGGTCGCCTTGCACACGAGGGGAGGAGACCTCGATGTATGCATACTTTCCTGTGTGGACAAAATAAACATGCTTTGTCAATTAGTTACTGGGGTTTAATGCACTGGACGCAATGAAAACATCCCACAGGATTTGTGTGTTTCACAATACTGAAAACGTTCACCTACATCATAGAAATTGTCATGTCATCATAGCATTTACCACATTTCTAAATCACACAAAAAAGCGACTGGTTTTCTTGCAACCATAAATTCTGACATGCGATTCCTCACATCAAAGTCAAGACTCTAATGGAGGAGTAGTTCAAAGACTACGTCACATTTCACGAAACAGATCGACAATTACATTTAAAGTGTAGTGCCAGATTAGCTCGGTACCTTCAGCACTAAGCTAATCTGGCATTACCCCTGAACCATAAACAAGCTACTCTTGCGCCACCCTTGAACTATCATGATTGATCCATCTCCCACAGCTGGCACATTGTCACACCTGAAGCGTTTCCCTGCGTGTGGTCTGACAGTGGTCCCGTGCCTGTGGTGGTAGTTCCCATGGAGTTGAGCTGCCAGTCAAAGTTGCCGGCCGGGTCTTTCGTCCACGAGCACATGCCGTTGTCAAAATTGCAGTTGCCTGAATGGACACAGATTACACAATCATGATGTGGCTCTTCATTTTTTTTAGAGTTTACAGAACACATGCAACCTAAAGACAATTTTGTGTTTTATTTTTAAAAAGACAATAAAGTTTTCTTGATTCTTGATTCTCAGTCGGAATTCTCCGTTACTCTCAGAGGAAAATTAACCCATTTAACCCCATGGCTGCATTTCCCAAAGTTCTGATGTGTTACCTAACGGCTACATGTATGTACCCGTTGCAGGAGATAGTTCGACCATGATAATTCAAGGGTAGTGTCAGATGAGCTTGGCGCCTGAAGGCGCCAAGCTCATCTGGCACTACCCTTGAATTATCATGGTCCATCCATCTCCTGCTGTTGGGCGTTGGGGCTAAATGGGTTAGCGCAATCGCCTTATGACACTACAGCGGAAGCAGCATAGCTACGATAGTTTAAGGATAGTGCCAGATTACTTTGGCAGCCTTCAAGACAACAAGCCAATCTGGCACTACCCTTGAACTAGTCTTGCACCCTTCAAGACACAAAGCCAATCTGGCGCTACCCTTGAACTATCATGGTCGATCCATCTCCATCTGGTACCAATTTTTCTCACAAATGCCTCTTATAGTATCTTGCTAACTGAACCAAGTAACTTTGTGACTGCATCACTTATTGCCCATCTGAGCATGTGTGACTTGTCCGAGTTGGATTCCTAATAGCTTGCGTGTTAAATGGCTTAGCATAATCTATACCTGAGACCGTAGAATTTGAACCAGCGCTGGCTGAGCAGGCGGAACTGGAGTAGGAAAAGTCGTCAATGGCAATGTCACCCAGGACCCCATTTCCGTGAATGGCCTCGAACGAAACATGCCACTGCTGTGAGGTGGCTGGTACACCGATGCTAGCTAATTTCCACTGAGAGCCCTGGTCACCTGCATTGTACCATACCACTATTAGTAACAGGGAGTAACACAAGCTACTAAAGAATATAAAGAGAGTTGATCATGGTTGATTACAAACCACCAGATGCATTCCAATCAGTCGTCAATGGCCAGCCTACTGAAGTTGTGGAGTGCCTTAAATATCTTGGCACGCAGATAGACAGTAAACTCAGTTTTAATCAGAACACTAATTTCATTTTCAAAAAGGCAACGCAGCTTTTCTTCTGAAGAAACTCCGTAGTTTTGGGGTCAGTGAGGCCGTGCTTGAAACTGTGTATAAAAGTCTCATCCAAAGTTTGTTATCATTCAACATTACAGTGTGGTTTCGTACCCTGAGTGCAAAGAACAAGGGTACATTGACTAGAGTTGTGAACACAGCCAGTAAGATTATAGGCAGACCACAAAGTCAGCTCAGTGACATTTATACAGTTTCTGCTCACAAAAAAGCCTTTTCCATCACATCAGACAGTTCTCACCCGCTGTACTGCCAGTTTGAGAAACTGCCTTCTGGTAGGCGTTATAGAATGCCCCTGGCTCGCAGGAATCTTTTCAAAAAGTCATTTGTTCCTATTGCAATAATCTTGCTCAACTCCATCATGTAATGTCATAGTAACCCTGCATAGTAACTTTTCATCCCAGTGAAGTATGCAACATAATTGTCCATGGATGACAGCGTTTGCGTGCGTGTGTATGAGCGTTCGAGTGTGTGCTTGTGTGAGCATGTACAAGGTTATCATATTTGCACTTATGTTTAATATTTTCTTATGTTTTTCTGAGTGTTTTAAGCCAAAGAAAATTTCCATCTCATGGACAATAAAGTGATTTGTAAATTGTAATTGTAATACTTTTTTGCACAAAATGCTAAAGCCTTTAGTAGCTCTACTAGCTTGGCTGTCTTAAGTTCTTGCTGTTGCTAACTTCTTGTTATAGTAATTCCCTCTAGATTATCAAACTAACCTTGGAGTGTCCAGATTTCTCGCTGCATAATGGCATTAATGCTGTTTGCATTGAGGTAGACGTTGAGTGTGCCAATGTTTGTGCCGCTCATGTGGTACCAGAAATTCACACAGCTGGGCTGCGTGGTTGGGTTGATCGCGAATGAATTGAGAACAGCTTTGTCTCCAGGCACACGGGGAGCTGAAGCTCCAGCGTACACGTAGTGACCTATTGGGAGAAATATCCACATGATAATCTTTCAGCGCTCTCACTACAGTAAATTTAATGTCCGTGTGTGTGTTTTTTTTTTGCCAATAATATATTTTTTAGAAAACATAAGTTAAGGAAAGGAAATTACTGCAGAAATCCAGGAATAATTAACTCGTCAACCAGTAATTATACTTCACTTATTAAGGGGAATTACTTGTTTCCTGCGTAAACAAACGGTTAGATCCCTTGGCATTCCTGATGTCACCAAATCGCCAGCCAACGAATAATACAGTACAACCTTTTCTGAGCAACCCCCTTTTTGCAAGAAAAAAATGGGTCTTGAAAACAGGGGCTCTCTCAAGAGAAATCTTAAAAAGCAAAAAGTGTCGCCTGTCATTTAGAGACCACTTAACCTATAAAGCCCTGAAAGACTACGACAGGATGTGGATCGACCATGATATTTCAAGGTTGGTGTCAGAATAGCTTGGCGCCTCTAAGCGCTAAGCTATTCTGACACCAACCTTGAAATATCATGGTCGATCTGTCTTCAGAACCGTGACATAGACCTTCGAGGATATCTGCAAAAATTTGATAATTTCGTCCTCAGGGCGTGAGGAGTTAAGTGACTACAGTCACCTAAATGATGGTCTCTAATGACAGGTGGTCTCTCATGAGGGTAGTCACCCAACAGGTCCTGCTGAACAAGGCAGACAGCACATAACACTCCTTTGTTTGTCTGGATGCAAAGGGCTCTGAGCCTTTCTTGTGGGGATATTGCGCTACAAAAGAGTTATACATCATTAGTATTATTAACCTATGGTGTACAGTTTACTGAGTTTCATCAACTTGGGAGGTGTCCTAGCAAGAGGCACAGATCCTCATGAGCCCCCGCAAATGCGGGGGCTCATGAGGACCCATGTCTCTTGCATTTGCATTGTGAGCACTTTTTTCTTTGCAGAGATACAGCATAGTTTCATCGCAGTTCAGGGTGGCGCATGTCAGAAAAGGGTGGATCCACCATGATATGTTAGGCTTACACACGTAACATACAGACCAGCAGACAAGTTACCTTCAGAAGTGCCATAAGTGTGGTCATTGTCTGGGCCAGTGTGAGTGCTGGTGGTGGCCCCCGAGTGTTGTGTCCAGTCAAAATTATCATTATTTGCCTGTGTGAAGCCGCAGAGAGTTGACACCTCAAAGTCGCAGCTTTTAGTGGTGGGGAGGCCAGGAGCTGAGGTGCTACCTACAACAAGAAGGCAAAGCCATTATGGCTCACGTGTATGACCGATTTACATATGTGTGACCTTTGTGACAAGGGCTGGCTCTGCAGCAGCAAAATCCAGGTTTTCTGAAAATGTAAGCATTTTTCACACATCTGTCAACCCCCCGCGACCCTTGACCTTTCTGATGAGTCGACTAAATTAGTATGCATATGAAGGTCTTATCATCAGCTATCTTTGTACCAAATTTGGCTGAAAAATTTGCAAACATTTGGGAATACCTACAATTTTTTTTTTTAAATCAGCATTTTACACACATTTGCCAGCCTCTTGTGACCCTTGACCTTTCCAAGGGGTCATCCAAATTAGTATGCATAGATAGGTCTTACCATCAGGTATCTCTGTACCAAATTTGGGTTTTAAGTTTTGAATAGTATTTGAGAAAAAAACATCTATTGTCAAAATATGGCTACTTTAGACCTATTTCCTGATCTCTCGTGACACTTGACCTTTCCGAGGGATCAACCAAATTAGTATGTATAGAAGTTGCATAGAAAGGTCTTCCCATCAGGTGTCTCTGTAGCAAGTTTGGGTTTAAAGTTGTGAATAGTATTTGAGAAAAGAGGTGAAGTTACGCGGTAAGTGGTATCGTCAGTAGCAGTCAAAAGTTAAAGGATAAAAACTGAGACCTTTGTTTGTGTGCTGCCTGTGAATTAGGACCTGACAGCCTAGAGCTGTAAGGTTGAAAATCACAGACCAGCACAAACATTGGCTGAAGAAACAGAGAGTGTCACCGAAATGAACGTACTTCCAGAGCAAGTGCCAGGAGCGATGCTGATATCGTCCAGGCCAATGTCTCCCATGTAGCTCACTCCTCGCACTCCTTCAAACACAACCTGATCAACAAAAAACCAAGATAATGGTCTCTACCTCACCAGACTGTGAAATCAAACGAGAGGGAATGGGAAGAAGGGGAAGTAACATGCACACAATCGTAACTTTATTGTAAATTCTAGTATTCTTCATATATTTTCCTGCCTCCGCAATCTTTTTTTTTTCTTCTTCTAATCAGTCTTACCTATTAGCAGTACTTTCCCAATATCCAAAGAACCTCGGGCCCACGATAGCCGCAGTGGACCCGCGCATGACTGTGCGCGGGCCCACTGCAGCCGTCGTGGGCCTGAAGACGTTATGCTAGTTCCTTTCTGGTATTTGCCTGTGAAACTGAGTTACCGGTTAATGCCTACACTGACCTATAGATCCAAAATTTAAGGCACAAGTTTTGTTCACATGAAACACCGAGAGGGTTTGATGGAAAACATCACTCACATTGAAAGTCAAGGAAATGGCCAGCAGATCAACGTCAGCCTTTCTCCACGCATTCCCCTGGTCTCGTTCTCGTGTCCAATAGGGGGTGGAGGGGACGGAGTTGCCAGCCATGAGATAGACATTCAGATGATCGACGTTCTGCCCGTACATGTGGTACCAGAACGTCAGGCAGTACTGACCGGGAGCAACGTCGGGAGAGATGATGCGAGCTTTGTCACCGGTCAGCCGCTGGCCAGATGTTTCAATGTACAGGTAGTACCCAGCTAGAAGAAAGAAAATGCATAAGATTTAACTTTTAGGATTTAAATGACAATAAGCTTTCAAATACGATTGAAAGAAAATTCTGACTAAATTCAACAGATACTGACAGGTATACGTTTCAGCTGCAAACAGCCAAAATAGACCTGTTAGCAGTAAGCTACAGCTCCCAAAATGACGATCTTTAACCCATTAGCCCCGAGTCCCTACAGCAGGAGATTGATTGACCATGATAATTCAAGGGTAGTGCCAGATTAGCTTGGCGCCAGAAGGCGCCAAGCTAATCTGGCACTATCCTTGAATTATCATGGTCAATCAATCTCCTGCAAGTGGTACATAGTCATTAGGCAGCACCACCAAACTTTGAGAAATGGGACCTTGGGGCTGAAATGGTTAATTGCAGGTGATTTCTCATAACAATGGTCGCTCAAAACAGGTTCTGTTGAATGCTGATAATATAACGAGGGTTAAACCGTCAATGTTGATCTGTTTTCTGAAGCACAACTTAGTTTTTAGAGAACAACCGCCAGCTGCAGGCAGCTTTTCCAAGCCAACCAACTGTCCCTCAGCACTGCAGTGAAATGTTTGTTTGGGAGTAAAAAGAACTCAAAACAAATCTGCTTGGACTATGACAGGCAGGTCCTGCTGAAAACTATGTGCAGTTCGACCTAACTCCCTAATTGTAATATTCTGACCTTAGGGTCGATGTGTGAAACAAGAGACAAATTGACCATGCTGGTTCAAGGGTAGTGCCAGAATAGCTTGGCGCCTGGTGGCGCCAAGCTACTCTAGTACTACCCTTGAACTATCATGGCCATGTCATTAGCTGTTGTAATATGTCAGGACTAAATGCATTACACACTAGAAAGCGTCACTGACCATGATTCGTGAGCGTGTGGTCACCAATGGGGCCGGTTCCAGCAGTAGCGTTAGTACCCTGGAAACGTATCCAGTCAAACTGGTCGCTCTGGTCCTGCTTCCAGCCGCATAAGCCCGACTCGAATGTGCAGTTGAAGACGCCAGTGTTGGGTGTGGGTGATGCGGTTGCTTGAGTTGCCTGTGGCGCAACGGTGGAGGGTAGGGCAGCCGTCTGCGGGATCACTGAATATGGAAATCAAAGAAATGTTAAAACGGTAAACGCTATGGTCTTAACATAACTTGACAACATAAAGGTGGTTTCAACGCAGCATCACCGAAAAGGGTCTGAATAAATTTTGAGACAGGCTCCTTTCGAACCTGTGATATTTCAGTGAAGACTGTTTAGGGGTTTTCACACTGATAAAATGTACACAGACATAGTCATCATCCTTACCCCCACAGTCACTTTCCGTGAAAGAAAGGTCATCGATAGCGATGTCGCCAGTGTAAGTGGTGCCACGGACACCCTCAAACACAATGGTGTAGTCTTGACTGACGTGAGGGATGGGTGCCTGAGCATTCTGCCAGCTTTGGCCTTGGTTGCCGCTCAGACTCCAGATGGCAGAGTCATTCTGGTCTGTAAAATATGACGCAAAACAAAACTGTAGTTGGGCTCTAACCCCTTTGTGCATGTTTATTCAACATCCAAGATCCCCAGACGTCAAAAGAAACATGTGTTTTCGTAAATGTGTCGCTTATGTAAGTTAATTTAGCACAGTATGCACTTGCATAGTGCTTTGACCTCACTTTTTGAGGGAGATTCAGAAATACTTGGATGCTGTTTATAATTATGTGTTCCCGATGACTTGAATGTCGCATTTCTATTTCTTTCATTCGTCAATACACAAACACCACTCCAACTCTTCTACTTAGCACTTTCCACCTCAGCAGGTGTCCACATGCTCTATACCAAGACTTGCTGAAAACTTACCCGGAATGCGGAGATAGACGCTAAGTGTATCCACAGTCTGTCCATACATGCTGTACCAGAAATGAATACAGCGGCCACTGGAAGACACAGGTGCGAACGTCTCACTGACGAGCCAGGCTTTGTGGCCAGCAATGCGAGGTGCTGAGGTCTCGATGTACACATACTGGCCTGCAATTTTTCATTTGAACCCATTTAGCCCCAAGGCCCTGCAGCAGGAGATGGATTGATCATGATAATTCAAGGGTAGTGCCAGATGAGCTTGGCGCCTGAAGGCGCCAAGCTCATCTGGCACTACCCTTGAATTAATATGACCAGTCCACCTCCTATAACTAGTACACAGTCGTTAGATAACACCTCAAACATTTGGGAAATTTGGCTGTGGGGTTATAATGGGTTACGTATGTCATTCTACTGGTCAATAAAGTTGACTCAAACTCAATGCAATTCAAGTGCACAAAATATTATGAGTATCAAAAGTCTGCTCTTGATTCTTTCGTTCTTGAAAATGGCCAACAAACTATACTGGCAAAACTGCCATCACAAAGCAGACCAAGTGCTGCTTTTGACCATGATTACAGTCAATCCACATGTCAAAGTTGAAGACGTTTCCATACTCACAAGCCTACCCTGGTTGTTTCCTTTTGTGTGGCCAATGGAACATGTTTTGGTGCCAAGCGGATCTCTTGAGAAAGAATTGTTAACGCATTCGAGACGTGCCGCCTCCGGATACGCAGCTTTAAGCCGCGTATCCGGAGGCGGCACGTATTGAATGAGTTAACCCCAATGCATTTTGTGAAAACGATTCCGGCAAAAATCCTCATCCTAAATTGCGCAACTGACAGCCACAGGGTTAATCCACCTCCAAGAGTTGTCTCAGAATGAACGAGACTTATATTTAAAGTCTTGGTCATTTCTGGGACAACTCTTGAAGCGGATTAACCTTTCTAAACACAGACTTACCTTGGATGGTTCCTTGCGTGTGGTCGGTGCTTGGCCCAGTTCCGCTGGTGCCCGTCGCACCACTTATCATGGTCCAGTCAAAGTCATCGCCTTGCTGTGTGTTGGTCCACGTGCAGAGACCAGAGTCAAAGTCACATGCTCCTGTATCAAGCAATGCATGAAAACATACACATCAAGTGTGCATTAAAAACAAATTCACCTCCTGTTTCAAAAGCAGCCGGAAAAATGAAAACAAAATGCACAAAAAGCAGTGTGGAGGAAAGCACATAAAGTAGTCCTAATTATTAGCATCACTCTTGCAAATTCCAGCTGCCAGCCCGGCTGCACCTTGAGAGTAATAAAAATGGTAGATGTGTTCACCTGAAAGACACCTTAACCCTTAAATCCTGATACGCTCTAAGATGAGATAAATTTGACCATGATAGTTCAAGGGTGGTGTCAGAACAGCATGGCGCCCATGGGCGCCAAGCTGTCCTGGCACCATCCTTGAACTACCATGGTCCATCTATTGCAGGAACCATAATATAGCCTTCATAGGACAACTCACAAATCTGAAAAATGTAATGGGTTAACGGTACTCTACCTTGCCTTACATTTATGCCATTTGTTTTGTAAGCAAAAATAACAATATATTGGTGTTATTCAGCTTTATCAGCATTAAATAAGCCAAACCGGTATTGATTCTAATAAGCCGCCACACCTTCCACTTTCTCTCGGCAGTGAAGGGGCTAATATATTGAGCACTCTGCTTCCAACTGTTATGACTGAATCTAGATGATGTATTTCGAGACAAAACCTACCTGGACTGGCACAAGGTCCCTGCAGGATGCTGACATCATCAATGGCAATGTCCGCTCGGAACGTTGTCCCTCTCACTCCCTCAAACACCAGCTGCAACAGAAATTGTTTTAGAGATAGCCCGGTTAGTAAAATGTGCTCAGGCTACAACCAGAGCTGACATAACGAGCAGTAAATTGTCCGTTTTGGCTGTTGATAGCAGTTTTTGTCACAATGATTCCGGTAGTCATCGCTGCGACCAGAAAACCGTACCGGCAGCCAAAGGCTTGAGTTATATAATCTACACTCCCAGGAAAGGATTTTGGACCAGCGTCAGCTGTGGTCAGCCTGCACACAGCTAAAAGCGGGTCTGCCTAATGTCCTTTAGTGCACTGGGCTCTTCACAAAATACTCTAAACTCATATGTAGTGCAAGAAAAAGCAACAACAGTGAGCCTCACAAGCACGCATTTACCTGATATCCAACAGATGCTAGCGATTTTGGGATAGTTGCCTCTCCAACCACCCATCTGTTGCCTTGGTTACCGCTGCGAGAGAACACTGGACGTGGAAGGCCGTTGCTTGACTGACTCTGCAAATAAAATAAAATGCTGAACGACTGCTTCCGCAAAATTAACTTTTCACTGTCAGAATTTAGCAATCAGCCCAAATATGGAAGAGGTCTAGATCCTAACAGACAATTTCTTTAAATCAGAAGTAGGTCAAAAACTGCTTGTCTTGATACAGTGGCCTAAAAGCCCAGACAAACTTGCAATATCACGTTTGTGTGTGCTTTTAATCCATTGTTTGCATTAAAAGACGTACAGTTTTTGACCTAGTTATCTTGACTTACAGATATTGTCCAGTAACCCCATCAGACATACGCTTTAGGCACTTCCTGAATTATGGAAACAATGGACTGTCTACAATTATACATTTTTGCCTTTTTTAGCTGCTAAGTTGCTAACAGTAAAGGGGTGATCATTTTTCTTTAACCCTTTTCATCCTGATACACTACTGCTTGAAATTAATTTGACTATGACTGTGGCGTCAAGCTATTTGGCACCACCCTTGAACTAAAGTAGTGGATCTGTCTCCTAATCTGTAATAATAATAATAATAATAATAATAATAATAATAATAATAATAATAATAATAATAATGTACATTTATATAGAGCTTAATCTCCAAATGATGCTCTAAGCGCTATACAAGAGCAAAAATCACAGAACAAAAAGTACAAGAAGGTAAAAGCTACAATAACTATTACAAAAACTAAAGTGACATATTAAAAGCTCGCACTTACACATACACACACAAACACACACACCGATACAAGAACAGTTACTGCCAACGATTGCTAACACTTAATGTAATGTAACCTTCACGAGATAATAAGCAATTTTTTTAAAAAATCAGCTGCAGGATGTAAATGGGTAAACCTCACCCTGGCGTAAACGTTCAAGACCCCAATGCCGTCGCCGAACATGTGGTAGAAAAAGTGAAGACACACAGCGCCTCCATCTGTGAATGTGGGGGACACGAGACGGGCCTTCTGGCCCAGAGTTCGGCCGGAGGCTTCTGTGTACATATAGTGGCCTGCAACACATACAGTGATGATGATGATGATGATGATAAAACTCCTGTTAGTTATCGACAGTGTGTGTCATTCAAATTAGTATGGCTAAGTTGGTATACCTCGCCCTGTACCTAGGTTAAACGCACCAGCGGCGCCACTGTTGATATTTTCGCACCAGAACTGCGCGCGCAGGTAGGCTTCTGCACTTGTAGTGTGGTCTCGTACGTTCAAGCGGAAGATTGTGATTGCAGTCGAAAAACGGTTCGTTTCCGGTTTTACTTTTAGCGCCTTTTACCTCCCCTAACACGCCAGTTTTGTTAGAGATGGCGGAAGCTTGTGTCATGCCCCACGCCCCTGAATCAATCCAAGTCCATTGTACTTTGTAGTGCGCTCATCTCTTGAACTTCAACTATGACGGTGCTTTCTGCCTCAAACAACGCAGTCGCAAAATCACCAGTATTGAGGAAAGGAGCTATTTTCCAAATATGCCAAAATCGCGTAATGTTTCATGATGCTAGAATAAGGATGCATTATGCCGGATTGCATATGGGAAAGGGTTTATTCTTTATTCATCTTATTTTGCCGCAATCAAAAGACGGTCACTTGATTCTTTCTCAGAGATTGCTTATTACAGGTGCAGAAAGCACACGCTCTAAACCGATCTGGTGCACATGACCGGTCGGAGCGACCAGTCTGGTGCGAAAATAGCAACAATGGCATCGCTGGTGCATATAACCTAGGCACAGAGCGAGACACTCGGCAATCGGCATTAGTATGTTTAGAAAGGTCTCATCACAAAGTATCTATATAGTATAGGCAGAATTGACTTGAAAACTGTAGCTAAACCCGTCAAGTCCTGATAAACCACACAAAGCGATGGATCAACCACAACAGTTTATGGGTGGAGCCCGAGCAGATCTGGCACCACCCTTGAACTATCATAGTCGATTCATCTTCTGAACTGGTTTGTAGTCTTCACAGGACAAATTCCAAATTTGTAAATTTCAAGGTTAGGGATTAGTGGGTTAAATAGTCTCTGAGAAAACAGCGACCAAATATGACTGAGGGTCGACGACAGACAACAGACCATTCAGTAAAAAAGACTAATTATTTAACTAATATTTCCACATTAGCTCACAGACACTCATGATAAACTGATTGGAGGCTCCAAGTTAACCCGTTTACTGCTGAGAAAAATGTAACATCACCCAACTGAAAGTGGTATAGATCCTCATGAGCCCCCATAGTTGTAGGGGCACTTTAGGTTCTATGCCTCATGCTAAAACCACTTTGTACCCATGTTCCTTTGATGGCTGGGGATCTTTTGACGTTGAATTTACAGTGATTTCAAAGATGCAATCTGTGCACACTGGCAGTGAGGTGGTTAAATATGGCCGACTTAGCCTCCACTATTAACCCAGACACAGAAATATACAGACCGTTAGAGGTGCCATAAGTGTGGTCACTGGAGGGGCCAGTGCCGACCGTTGATGTGCTACTCGTACTGAGGGTCCAGTCAAAGTTGTCCGTAGTGTCCTGCGTGTAGCCGCAGGTGTTGGCCTCAAAATCACATCTGCGGATTGATCCGCCTTGCGCCACGGTTGCTGTCGATACTGATGGGGCAGCCGTCGTTCCTCCTGTGCAGGGGTTGTCCACAAGTAGGACGTCATCAATGGCCATGTCACCACGGTAACCATTTCCTCCAATGCCCTCTAATACCACCTGATACAAACGAAATACATTTCTATGGGGGAAAATTGGCAAGGGTGAAAATACAGAGGCAAAATAATTACCAAGAAAGAAAGAAAGACATTTAGAATGGACAAGTACAACACAACTGAGTTGGACTTGATTTTTCTGAGTGTTTTTCTTTTAAATTGTTGTTGGGTTGATGTTGTGTTTTTTTGGGGGTTTTTTTTTCTGGGGGGGGGGGGGGGGGGGAGGTATTTGTATGCATCTTACATGCTTGGCAGTCATCTTTTGGGACTGGATGTACAGAGAGCAGGCTGGGTGTCAAGAGGGTCGCTTATGTGCCAGCGTAAGAAAGGATATGACTGAAAATTCTTTTTCTGATGGTGCTGGTCATCGAGACTGAGTTCGTTTGCATTTTTTTCCCTTTAGATATTGCGCTGTGAGGACATAATCAGAAAGCTCACAAAGCCAACGACTTTGTCAAGAGCAGTTGTACCTGATTTATGAGGCACATAGATCTAATTGTAGGATATGCACAACATAACAGTTCATTATTATAATTATTATCACATACGGCATATGGGGTTCGCCCTTGGTTAACGGTGACAGCCCCCAGCATCCACTGGTTCCCCTGGGACCCTGTGCGAGTCCAGACTCGTGTTCCAAGCCCCGAGTTGGTTTTGACATAGAAGTTGAGCGTTCCTGTGCTGTCACCATACATGTGGTACCAGAAGCTCAGGCACTGCACGTCCATACGGGGCTGGATCGTTTTGCTGACAATTCGTGCAGTTGCATTGGCTGGCTGCTGGGAAACGTCCGTATAGATGTAGTAGCCGCCTAAGAGAAGAAAAAGATATAAAGTAAACAAAGTGGGAAACTTTGGTGCAAATGCAGTAGTCATATGAGACAAGATAAAAAAATAATGTGAAGAAATATTAGAAGTGTGGAACTTCACTGAATATACAGTAGCTGTCTGGAAGTTGCAAAACAAGAATGGCAAAGCCCTCAAGGCTCATGGGCATGACTGATCCATATAATTAATTACCTTTGTGACCTTGACCTTCCAACAGGTCACTGAAATAAACAACTGTTCAAGTGTTCTAACATAAGAAAAGGGTTGGCATTTGTACCCAAAAAAATCCATATTTTCTCAAAATGTATGCATTTTTCATTTTTGTCAACCTCCAATGACCCTAGACCTTTTTGAGTTTCAGGTAGTGAACCACATTAGTATTTATAGAAAGGTCTTATCATCAGCTACCTTTCTGCCACATTTGGATGAAAAGTTTTGCAAAAATCTGCATAAGAACTAAAATTCTACAAAAATAAATAGACATTTGCTGATCTCTTATGAACCTTGATCTTTCCAAGAGGTCATCCAAGTAAGCATTCACAGTAAGGTCTTACCATCAGGTATCTGTGTACCAGGTTTGGGTTTGAAGTTGTAAATAGTATTTAAGAAGAAAAATAACTGACAGAAAATGGCTATATGTGACCGATTTCCTGATCTGTTGTGACCGTTGATCTTTCTGATGGGTCAACCACATTAGTATGCATAGAAAGGTCTTACCATTAGGTATCTTTCTACCAAGTTTGGGTTTGAAGTTGTGAATAATATTTGAGAAAAAAAGTCTATTTTGTCAAAATATGGCATTTTTTAAAAACCTATTTCCTGATTCCCTGTGACCTTGGCCTTTAAGGGGGGTCACTCAAATAGGTATGTTTAGAAAGGTCTTGCCGCACAGTATCCTTGGGCCAAGTTTGAAGACTGTGGCTTGAATAGTTTCCGAGAAAATGTCCACGTTAAAGTTTACCACAGACGACGGCGGACGGATGATGGACAACGAAATGACAACTGCGGGCCCAGAACAAAGACTCACTTTTGCTTCGCACGTGAGCACAAATGTCTGAAGGAACATAAGGAGGTGACCGGTTAATCCATGTAGCCCTGATATGTTCAACAACAACAAAAGTCCCTGAGAGCTCATGGGTAATGCTAGAATAACTTGGAGTCAGCGCTAAGAGTTTACCATAGACAACAGATTCTCATTAACTCATTCGAGCTTTGCCGCCCACACACATGCGGTGGTTCGCCATGTATCCGTAGGTGGCATGTCTCGAATGAGTTAAATACAGTCACTCTTGCTACCGCACATTAGCCCCTCCCCCCCCCCCCCCCCCCCCAAAAAAAAAAAATAAATAAATAAATAAATAAATAAATAAATAAATAAATAAATAAATAAAAATAATAATAAATAAAATAAAATAAAAAATAATAAAATGAGAGAACACTCACTGCCAGTTGTGTGGTCGCTTTGGGGACCAGTGTTGCTAGAGGCCGTTGATCCACGATGTCGCGTCCAGTCAAAGTTATCATCGTGAAGCTGCTGCCAACTGCAAAGATCGAAGTCAAAGTTGCAGCTCACCGAGTCTTGATCTGCAGTAACAAACAGATGACGTACAGTTTCAGCTGAAACAAACCTGAAATATTAACCCATTACATCCTGAGGCTGAATTTTTACATTTATCATTGTTCTATGCAGGCTGTATTGCAGATTAGGAGATAGATCCACCATATTAGTTCAAGGGTGGTGCCAGAATAGCTTGGCGCCTGAGGCGCCAAGCTATTCTGGCACCACCCTTGAACTATCATAGTCAAATTTATTTCAAGCAATGGGTGAATGAGAATGAAAAGGGTTAATGTTGTCAATAATGCTGATACATGTACAGTTAGTGGCAAAACAGAATGGCTGCCCCATTTATGATTCATGAGCTAGCAATGTACATCAACATAGAAATGTTCACCCCTGACATCACAGCCGGACGTGAAACTACCATGATAATTCAAGGGTCAGATTAGCTTGGCGCTTGGGAAGGTGGCAAGCTAATTTGGCACTACCCTTGACGTTGAACCACCTTGGTCGATGCACCTCCCACAGCTGGTACAGTCAATATGGACACCTCCCACAGTTGTGACATTCAATATCAGAAGTCAAATGAGTTAACCCTTTGATGGTCAGGTGCGGTTTTACTCACAGGGATTCCTGCAGGAATCATCTCACCTAAAACTGATACCAACATCCAAAGGGTCAAACAATAAAATAAAGCTTACGAGTTGGTGGTGGTGTTGATCCGGTTGGCGCTGCTGCTGTGGTCGCTGCGGCTGCTGACAATCCACCTAACGGCATTGCTGTGGCAGGAGAATCTGAAAAGAGGATGTCATACACTCAGGTTCACTTGTAACAGGGTCAGATATATAATCAAAGGTCACGACCACATATTTTGTAAGAAAATCACTTCACTCCTCAACCTTTTCACTGCCAGTGGATGCAAATGTGTTTCTGATATCTTAGCTAATTTTATGTCGTAGAGTCCAAACTGTTCAAGGTACATATTGGTGTTTGCATGAGGCATATAGACCCTCATGAGACCCTGTGTCTCCTGGGTGGCTCATGAGGATCTATACCCCTTGTATTTGGATCATGCTCAGTTTTTCTGTGCAGTGAAAGGGTCGTTTTAACAAACGCCAGATACAGCAACAAAATAGTTCAATCCCAAGGTATTTTGTCATAGGTAAAGTTCGCTGTAATGGAAACAGACAAAAGATAATGAAATCATCAACAGGGAACAAAAACTAAACTTGGGTAAAGCTAAGATGGACTGCTGGTGCAATCCCCAATTTTTTTAAATCATATGTGCATGTGATTGTGTGTGCATTTGTGTGTGTGTGTGTGTGTTCGTGCGTGCACGCATTTGAAGGGGGGGGGGGGGTGTGGGAGGGGTGTAGTTTTAAAAGGCACTGAACAAGAGCGCTTTGGCTTTTCTGGCATCAGCCTTGACTATATCATGGTAGGTCATACCTGGTAATTCTGACCTAACAGTCTCAGTGTGTTTAAGTCAGAAGTGATTTCCAAAATAATCATTACTTACAGGAACAAGTACCCTGGTTGATCTGTACATCATCTATGGCAATATCACCGTAGTCGCCGGCACCAACGATGCCCTCAAAGTACACCTGGAACGAATGGAACTTTTTAAGTAAGCAGTTCAAGCAACAACACAAAAAAGTAAATACGACATGTGCAATATCTACTAAACGAATTATTTTTAGCCCTGTCTGAAAATCCACGGAGGCAGATCAATCAATAAATCACAAGTGCAGAGCCTAAATCGCTTCGCAACTTATGTATTCATGCTAATAATATTAACCCATTACATCCTGAGGCAGAATTTGTCAAATTGGTTATTGTCGTATGAAGATGCTATTACAGAGCCACCATTTTAGTTCAAGGGTGGTGCCAGAATAGCTTGGCGCCTGAGGCGCCACGCTATTCTGGCACCACCTTTGAACTATCAAACCAATTTATTTCAAGCAATCGTGTATCAGGATAAAAAGGGTTAACCCTTGGCTGTCGGCAGCGCTTTTTGTTGAGGTTACTCCAGCAAAATACATATATACCACAGCTGATCAGCCGACTACAGTTAGTACTAGAAAAGAGAAAACTTAGCAGTGGACTTTGTTAAACCCTTGACTGACTGCCGAGAGAAAGTCAACATGATCCGACTACAAGAGACACAGATGTAACCTTGTAGTTGCCAGGGTTCATGCGGAATTTTGCCTCTTGCTGCCACCACTTTCAATCCGTCTTCCTCAGATGGTTGGGGCTCTTTGGTGTTGCATTAATGAAGATTGCAGAAATGCATGCTGCGACCACAGCCCTTGCAGGGGCTAAGGCCCAGTTGTTAGCTGGTAAAATCAAAATGTGCACCAAATGACAGTGCTCTATTGTCATTAAATGTGGGAGGTGTCGCTAAAAAAATTGGGAAGTGTCACCTAACGACTATGTACCAGTTGCAGGAGATCAATCGACCATGATAATTCAAGGATAGTGCCAGTGTGATGAAACTCTATGCTCAAGCATAGGGTTCACACAGTAGGTTTAATACGGTACAGTAGTTGTCAGCGGTTTGTTTGTGACGATAGTCCGTGGTGGCACGTGGGCCACTTGGAATCATTAAGACACGATTAACACGGTGGGGGGGGGGGGGGGGGAGGCGGGGGGAGGGGGGAGGGTTTAGTGAGTTGTAGGCAAGAGCTCGTCTGTCAGAGGTCTAGATACGTTAGTGCGGGCTATATTGTCAGTGGGTACAGACGTGTGTGAGATACCTTGGCCCGTATTCCAAGACTCTGAAACCTAGAATTCATGTATGTTTCTATATATGTATTATTGATAGTGCTTAGTTAAAGACGGTATGCGTTGGTAAGAGTAATTTGGTTGTATAGCGTTGTCTGGTTTGATTCAGTTATATTGGTTTGGGATTCAGTGAGGTAACCGGTGTTTTTCGTATACAGTTATTTACCGAGATGGATAACTAAAGGAATGTGAGAGGTGTGATGTCGTTATGAAGCGTACGTGGTTAAGTATAGTCTTTTCCAGTGTATGGGACAACGTATAGCGAGAGCGTTAGGTTATAGTCTGTTGCAATGTAGATGTACAGTTATGGGGTGTTATGAAAGTAGTCGGGTTATGAAGCACGTGTGTATGTGAATGAACGTGTGAGTTATTTGTATCAGCCAGGTTACGTAATGTATCTCATATTATCCAATATGTGTGTGTGTTTAGCAAGTGTTATGATTTAGGACTTTATTATTGTTCAGAGTGCTTGTCGGAGGTTGGAGCGACCGACGCCGAGACGTCAGTCACCAGGGACCTAATGCGAGGTCATCTCTCCATCTCTTCACTCGGGGAGTGAGCGACCCGTGGCTAGACACTTGGGTCACAGCGAAGATACGGTACGAGTAACGAGGACGTCCACGGTACGAGAGACAGGACGACTCGGGAGCGTACAAAGGACTTGCACGCCTAGACGTGAAAGGACTGAACGTAACCAGGCGAGAACACCAAACAGGTTGGAGTGTGAGAGACTACTACCTAGCCTGGCTTTGATATTGTGTATGTGTATGTGATGTTTGGATGCTGGTAGTGGGGAAGCTGTAGTGTAAATAGTTTGATAATCTTTTAAGCGTTTTCTCTATTGTGTATAAAAGTTCCGTTAGAAAGGAAGCCCGTGAGTTGTGTTTTACCGCGTGAATGCGCCCGTCTGAGTCAGTGGCGGTGTATGCGTCTGTTGTGCGAGAGTCTGTGCGTACGACTGGGGGCAAGTCTGCGTGCGTTACAGCCAGATTAGCTTGGCGCCATCAGGCGCTAAGCTAATCTGGCACTACCCTTAAACTCCTGCTCTAGTGCATTATGGCTGAATGGGTTAATCATACAAATATGATTCCTCTTGAATGAAATCTTTCAATTCAGAAGAAAGTTTGTTATATTAATGGGGTTAACAACAAAATCCAAGCCCATACTTTATAAGCGATGCCTCGGTAGCTTATAGGAAAACGTCCATTCAGCCAAACACTGCCTTGGTCGCCAGATAGTGTCCAAAGTACGCTCATTCTTCCGTCTGCGAGTCTGACACCGACATTGAGCGTGCCCATGCTTCTGCCGTTCATGTTGTACCAGAAAGAGACACAGCGATATGTGCTGGTTTGGGGTAGAATCTGACTGTACAGCTGGGCGCGGTCCCCTGCCCTCTGTGGGGTGCTGGCTTCAATGTAGGCGTAATAGCCTACCGATTCATAAAAATTGAATTAATAAACTGAGGCTCATAACTTTCTCTACATTATATATACAGGGTTCATTCTAAAAATTTAAGAGCAGGCCTTCAGAATCATGTGGGAGAAAGCCAACAAAAACCTATGGGCCATTGACCCCTCAGCTTAAAATGTTATGGGCCGTCTGGGGAAATGATGCACCAATGGTGCAGGGCGCGTTAAACAAAATTAACCCTGTATTTACTATTTATGCTTATATTATGACAATTGTCGCATTATATAACAAAGCAATTTTCAGAGGTCCTCCCAAAAATTCAGGTATAATTATAGCAATTCGAAAATGTGGTTCCCTGACATTTTCTTATAATGTTAACCCTTTGGCTGTCAGTAGTGGATTCTGTCACAATTACTGCAAAAATCATCGTGACAAAAACCGATACTAACATCCAAAGGGTTAAATTTGACAGTCATTGATGTGCGCTGGTCTGTGATTCTGGACCTTACAGCTTGAAGCTGTAAGTGCAAAGTCCAAAATCAAAGACTGCACACAAGGGTAGTAGTCTGTCAGTACAAATGTAGTACAGTAATGCAAAGATTGATCAAGCAAAACACAGCACTATCCAAAGAGTCACAACATGCAATACGCATAAAAAATACAAACCTTGTGCATTTCCCCGGGTGTGGTCAGCAGAAGGGCCTGTACTTTGGCTAGTGGTGCCACCAGAATTGCGGACCCAATCAAAGTCATCGCTGTCTCTAGTGTTTGTGAAAGCACAGAAGTTGTTGTCAAAGTTGCAGTTTCCTGTCACACAGAACAGATCAAATAATATGGTGTAATAATAAATAAAATGTATTTTTCTCTAAAATGTATTTTTTCGAAAAATACTTACCGATGGCACTACTATATGGAAGATACACTTAGCTTACCGATTTTAGCCTAAGAATCTGTTGTGTATACATACACAACCAGGGAGGCGACTCTAGGGCGCCGTTACCAAGTCACCCTGAGTAGCCTCCCTTCCCTCCCCATCCGGGCACGTGTGCCGGGGTGTCACGACAGTCGAACGCTATAGCGATCCGGCGGCACGCGGGGCAGGCGGGAGGGCCATTCGAGTAATGCCATCGGTAAGTATTTTTCGAAAAATTACATTTTAGCAAAATACATTTGTTTCCTCAAAATACATTACCGATGGCACTACTATATGGAAGAATTGCGAAAAGGAGGAGGGTGCCGCCCGCTAGGCCCTATGCTCGTGCTTAGCAATCGCGAACAGGAGCAACCTCCCGACGATTTCAGCTAAGCGGACCAAGGGCGCCAGAGGCGCCGGGAGGGAGCGTTGCGCCGCAGTGATGGTCCCCACCAGGGCCAGGAGACCCGCCGGCCCTAGAGGACCCTGAGGTAGAACGGGCGAAGGAGGAACCAGCCCGCCACCCGAAAGCGGCTACAATGTCCAGTACGGCGCAGTCCGAACGAGCCCGCAGGGACCATGCGAGCTGGTAAATACCGCCCTGAAGCCTCCGCCGGGGCGAGCTGCTCGCACGCAGCGCGGGGGACCCAGCGCAGCCTTGTGGAGATCGTCCGCGCAGCGATAACGCCCCTGCCAGGGAAAGGGCAGGAAGAGCGGGTCCGGCCAAACCGGAATGGCTGTGCCCCGCACAAGGAGACTCGCAGCGCCCTGACCGGGACCTGACGGCGGGAGTCCTGGGTCCAGGCCGGGCCCCCGAGGGGCGCCGGGCCACCCTGGGGCCATGGCCGAGGGGAGCCGAACCGCGCCAAGGAGCGGGGCGCGATAGGAGACGCACGGAGCCATCGGTCCTGTCTGTAGACAGGCCGGGTCCACTAAGAGCGCGTTGACTCCGGACGCTGTAGCAAAAGCCATCGAGGAGCCGGTCATCCTGGTTACGTCCGCCCGGCCGCCAAGGCGGGGCTCGTAAGGAGACGCACGGAGCCATCGGCCCTCTCTGTAGACAGGCCGGGTCCACGGAGAGCGCGCGCAGCACGTTCTCTCTGGACGCTGTAGCTCGAGCCAGCGAGAAGCAGGTCTGCCTGGTTACGGCTGCCCGACCAGCCAAGGCGGGGCTCATAAGGAGACGCGCGGAGCCATCGGCCCTGTCCTGCGAGGAGCAGGTCTTCCTGGTTCCAGTCGCCCGGCTGGCCAAGGCGGGGCTCGTAAGGAGACGCACGGAGCCATCGGCCCTGTCCGGAAGACAGGCCGGGTCCGCTGAAAGCACGTGCAGCTTGTTGGTTCTGAAAGCTGTAGCGTGAGCCAGCGAGAAGCAGGTCTTCCTGGTGACGGCGGCCCGGCCGGCCAAGGCGGGGCGCGGAAAGGAACGCACGGAACCAACGGCCCTGTCCGGAAGACAGGCCGGGTCCACTGCGAGCGTGTGTCGCTTGGTGACTGGACGCTGTAACAAGCGTCAGAAGGAAGCCGGTCTTGGTGACGTCCGCCAGGCTGACCAAAGCGGGGCTGAAGGAGGCGCGCGGGACCATCGAACCTGTGCTGTAGACAGGGCTGATCAACCGAAGCGCGCGCAGCTAGCGGGCTCAGGACGCTGCAGGAGGCCCCCGCCGGGATGGAGCAGCTAGTAAAGGAGCAAGCCGAGGGTCGGAGAGCGGGTGCCCCCCCCCCCCCCCCTGCTTCTGGACGTACGTGACGATCATCACGTTGTCGGACATGACCAGGACCTTTTGGTGGCGAAGACGAGACTGCCAAGGATCGAGGGCCAACCACACCGCCTTTACCTCCAGCCAACTGTTGAGTCTGTCCGAGAGATCCGGGGGCCAAGAGCCCGAGACGGCGCCGAATTCCGGCAGGACGTGCGCGCCCCAACCCGACCGGCTGGCGTCGGCGCAGCAGGAGCGCCGCGGCGGGGGAGAGGGGAGGGGGAACCGCCAAGCCAGGCGGGGTGCGCCCACGGCTGGAAATGGGCTCGGGTGAGCTGGAGGACAGGGACTGGAGCCACGAGGTCGCCGGAGGACGGGCGCCAAAGGGCCAGGAGGTGAAGATGGGGCGGGCGCGAGTAGAGCCGGCCCAGTGGCAAGAGATCCGAGGCTGCGTTGAGAAGGCCCAGCAGTTGTAACCAAACCCGCGCCGGGACTATGTACGCGCTGGAACCCGGCGGGCGAACTCCACCAACTTCGCGACACGAGCGTCCGGCAGTCGCACGAGGGTGCAGTCGGCCCAGAACTCCGGACCGAGGTGCACAAACCTGCGGGACGGAGAGAGATCGGATGTTCCTCCGTTGATCAGGAAGCCGAGACGACGGAGGAGGACGAGAAAGGCATCCCGATCCGCAGCGAGGGCGGCGGAGTCCTGGTTCGGGAGAAGCAGATCGTCCAAACAATTGGAGGAGAGGCTGGAGGACGTCTGACGTGCCTTGGCGACCACCGCGTCCACAGAAGGGCTGAGGCCGAAGGGGAGAGCCCGGAACCGATAGACCGTCCCGCAATAGGCGAAGCGCAGGAACCGCCGAGATGGCGGGGACACCGGGACGTGTAGTTAGGCGTCCGCCAGATAGAGGCTGACGGGAAAGTCCATGAGGCGCACGGCAGCCTGCAGGGTGTCACGACACGCCTGACGGAGTCAGGGCGCCGTGGACAATATGAGTGCAGACACTCGAGAAAACCCACCCACTCTAAATAAATAACACAACGCCAGCGATAAACAACAAACAAATCCTTTATTACCCACTCTTACTCTAACCCCCACCCCAACCCCCTAACGCCCCACACACTCACACATACCCACACATGCACTCATAACGTATTAACACTTAAAAAAGATTAACATATAAAAAATGACTAACAAGTGAAAATGACTAACAGGTGAATATGACTAACAGACGAATATGACTAACAGGTGAATATGACTAACAGGTGATAATGACTAATATGGCCAACGGCTATACAAGGCGGGTAACTTTGTCTCTGTACAGTGTCCTCTGTCCCACACTAGACAGGGTGGCTCGTAACGTAAGAGTACTACCCCTCCACCACAGAGCACCGTAGCCGCCCTTGCCCACGCACGCCTGTGACCGACGCGCAGAACGTAGAATCAACCCGCTGTAGCCCAACGTACTTGTCCAACAGGACCGGCTAGCGAAGGCGTTCCGACTCCCGATGATGCGTCACCGTTGGTCGTGGATGATGAAGAGATCGAAGAACGACGAAATCTTCGAAGCCAGTCTTCGAAGCCAATCTTCGAAGCCAATGATCGAAGCCAGTGCACTGGAAAAGGGCGCATTGTCAGTCAAAGTGCTAACACAGTTAATTCTGGCCTATTTGACACGCACCTACTCACAAACCACGTGAGTCGTGTCTCGTCTCACCTTAATATCCGCCTTGGCCATATTAAATATACAATCATGGATATGAAAGCTTCCTATGTACATTCAACATTCACCAGGTCTGCACTATTCCATTACACTAACATTAAGCTAGCACAACCACTTTTGTATAATAACATTGCCACTGCTAAAACCAACATTATCAAAATATCCAGATGTACATACAATATGAAATAATCACCAGCAACCACCCAACGTGACAATCTTATTACATTATATCTAGGACTTAATACAAATATATTTGAAAGGATACCCACTTTAATTCATTTTACAACATGGCCCTTTAAATATACTCACTCGGCGACAGCCGAACATAAACGACTAAATCCGACACCCACCGCATTACAACCCAACCTAAAAAACATGGTTAAAGACTCGATTAAAACATCACTAACAAACTAGACGAACATACACTTCCGAACCTATGTACACATTCAAACACCCGAGAGCACAGCAGCTAACTGAGAAAATGGCATGAACATTTACCTGTCACTGGTGAGTCCTCCGGCAGGACGAGACAAACAAGACGAAGACGAACCGGAGGGGTCTTCTGGGGAGTAGCAGCCGTGGTCACAAGTCTCTCGGGACACCCACACCCAGGAACACTGGTCGTGGTCTTGCAGGGAGGGTAAAACAACCCTCACACAGCTTGTCAAGGGCTCCAAACGAGGACGCACCCTGACCCAGACTCTCACTTCGCTGGCTAACTCCGCTGACTGACTGTAATATCCTTCTGCTACCTTGCAGTTTAACTTTACTTCTGAACACTGTTCGGTTAAAGCTACTTGGCTAAAGCGTGCAACCGCTGTACTCGCTCACTGCTAAGCTTGCTGCACGGGCTTTACGATTACGCTCACACTACATTTATTAACTTCCCTAAACTAAGGCTATTTACAGAAGTCGGCGACCTACATAATTTAACAAGAAAACGACTTGGCGAAAAAAATGAAACAACATGTCACATCCGTTACGTGACACAGGGCCCGCGCCGTCTCCATCCGAAATAGTGGAGCGGAGATGAAGCTGTTGAGGGCGGACAGTTCGACAATGGGGCGCCACCGGGCCGCCGGGCTTCGGTACCAGGAAGGCGGCTTAAAAGGCCGGGAAAGCGTGCTGCGTGACCACCTCCGTTGCGGACTTGAGCAGCAAGGCCGCGATCTCGTCCCGTAAGGCATCCGCTGCGCTGGTCGGCCGAGACCCACGTCCAGACAGGAGTCCGACGAAGAAGAGGGGTGGGGGGGGGGGGGTGGGGAGCGGTGGGGTGGGGAAGGGGGGGGGGGCGAGGGAAGGAAATCCGCAGGCCCTCCGAACTGTAGTGAGCACCCTAAGGGTCGGCCGGCAGCAGCGACCGCCACTCGTCGCCGTGCAGGGCCAGCCGCCCGCCGACTGGGGGCGCTGGGGAGGTCGGCGGGGGCGGGGGCGGGGGCGAGGAAGGGAGAGAGCCAGCGGGCCTTGCCCCGCCCAGCTCTGCGGGTGGGCCGGGACCAGGCGGGAGCAGCGGGAGCGCGGGCTCGAGGGCGAGAGGAGGACGGACGGCCAGAGGACCGGCGGCATTCCTGAAGACATGCCGGGGGTAGAGTCTGAAGGACCGCAGGGCACGACCCACCGCCCTCCGGGAGGCCTGAAAGCGAGCTGCGGGGAACCCGGGGGCGGACGGCCAGGACTCCTTGAAAGCTTCCTGCTGGCGGCCTGCCAGGAGGGGCCAAAGAGAAGGGGACCCCCGATCGGGTCCGGGAGCGGGCGGCCGCAGGAAGGAGAGGGCACTAATAATAATAATAATTACGGTATTTATAATGCGCTTATCTTATAATAATTATAACTCTAAGCGCGCTCTCACAACTCGCACACACTTGCGCACGCTTTAGACAGTGACTCACGTACCACAAATAGTGAAAAAACATTACGACGGTCACCTTGGGGTGGGGAGTGTGGTGATATAGTGCTAGAACTGTTGAAAGAGGTGAGTTTTGAGGGCGGACTGGAAGGAGGAGAGAGAGTGTTTCTGACGGAGAGAGAGTGGGAGAGTGTTCCAGGTGGGTGGACCGTAGACGGAGAAGGAACGGGGGCCGAAAGTGCTGAGTTTGGTGCGGGGGATGAGGAGGCGGAGAGGGTCGGAGGCGGAGCGGAGGGAGCGGGAAGGAGTGTAGGGGTGAAGTAAGTTGGAGAGATAGGTAGGAGCGTAGTTGTTCAGGGATTTGTAGCAGAGAGACAGAATCTTGTATTGGATGCGTTGGGGGATGGGGAGCCAGTGAAGGAGCTTGAGCAGGGGAGTGATGATACAGTACAGCATCCTGGCGCAAAAGGTCACAGGCCGCGGCGAAGGCGTAGGTGGAAGCGTGGTAAGCCGCTCGGTTGGCTGCGACCGCCGGACCCGGACATCACTCCAGGGATCCACGTCCGAGCGCTCTAGGGACACCTCGACGCAGTAGAGCAAGGCCTGTGTCGCTAGTTCCCAAAAACCCGCGCAGGCAAGGGAGTTACGGACCAACGTCGCCGTGTTGAAGAGCCCGCAGGGGGTGCTACGCCGAAGGGCTCCCCGGCCCCTAAGCAACGTCTCAGCGGCCGGGTCCACCGAAGGAAGCGGGCAACCAACGACGGGGAGAGCCCCGCAAACCAGTCCTGCCAGAACCGGATACGATGCCCGCCGGCCAGCGCGCGTCGGAGAAGAAACCCCTATCCGAAACCCAACCCTGTTGGAGCTGGGCGTTGAACGCGTCCGTCAGATCCCGAAGCCGGGGGGCTGATGGAGAGACTTGAACTCCTAGATATGCGCAGCACCTCCACCAGGGTAGAAGCTTTCCTCTTCACCGGCTGGGACGGAAGACAGCCGTCCGGAGGCAGGAACCCCGCGATCAGCCGAGACGCCAGGTCAAGGGCGCGAGAAGCCTCCGAGCCCGCAAGAGGGGCGGCCGCAGGGGAAAGGCCGCGCGAGGAAGAGCGAGACCGAACACTGCCACCCGACCGAGAATCGGGGTACGCGGAACGGCCCGAGCTGGGAGCAGATCTTCCTGGTTATAGGGTCGGGCGGAGAAGAGCAGAAGTCATCACTCCTTCTCTGTTTGTCTTGTTGGACGGTCACAGCCTTCTAGCGCTCCCGCTGAACATCGCTCACTCACTGCTTGCCAGCCTGCCACCAACATTGCGCCAGTACCAGCCACCCTGTCCGGCACTACCATCCACTACTCTTCAGCTCTCTACGCTTCCTACGCTCTGCAGTCTAACTGCGCCCGCTTAACTTCAACCTCATTGCCACCACCATCGCCTAACTCCAACCCAATTGCCACTACTATCGTCAGTGCCACTACCACCAAAAGCCGCCATTACCACCACTGCCACTACCACCAATTGCCTTGCTAACGCCACTGACAGTCAATCTCTCAATGCAAACTAGCTCTCCTCAGGGCTATTCAGACTGTCAGGCGTTCGCGGCCCTCCGCAGCTCACTCTGGGTCGGCCTCTAAATTTAAAAAAATAAGCGAAATTATAGAGAAGGTAATATACCACCTCCTGAATCTGGCTTATTACTAGCTTAGTTATTAATTCCTAAACGCCTCTTGCATTAAAAGAGAACCAGCCGCAGCCACTTTGCTTGGCCGCGCTGAAAATACCTGCAAACTGATAGCGCCGAACTGGATCAGCAATAAAGCATCGCTCACCCAGTCGGCGCAGCATAGAATAGCATGGTAAGCCTAGCCCCCTAGACTGTGATAATACCGACTTATCGTGCAAATAGCCTAGTCCACTAGACCGTAATAACATTGCCCGGCAGCGCGACCAATTTTCGGTCACTCTGGCCAGGTGCAATTCCATAGACACTCAAGCCGAGAATATAAGATATTCTACTGATAATAGTTCCAGCGATATGGAGGACATCTTTGGGACGCTATCATCGTCCTCCACCCCGGAAACTTCCTCCGGTGAAGAACCTCCAAATCGAAGCCGATCTCCCTTGCGAGAAAGCAAAAAGAAAAAAGAAAAAGAAGACCAAAACACGGACCCGTGATCTGTCCGAATCACCCCACCGATATCGGCGCGGGGAACAGAGGCTCTCTCCCCCTACCACCTCTTTGGCGACCTCTACCCCCTGTGACCCCCTAAATAAAACAAATTCTAACTGTTGTAGCCCACTGATAGACACTCTACCCGGTGACCACACACCGTCAATGGTTCAATCTCTGCGGACAACTCTGAGTCCTAGCACCACTAAATACGATAATAATGATACTTATAACGTTAGTCCTAGAACTCAACCATCCATCACTGAACAAAATCAGGTGAATGCCTCCGCCAACTCCTCCGCCAGTATATCCGTCCTCCTAGTGGAGGAGGGTATGGTGGAGAGGACAAGGAGGAGGCAGAAGATCAATTCGAGATGGTCTCTAAGAAGAAAAAAAAAACCCGCAGAAATCCAAAAAGGAATCAACCCAGAGAGAGAACTGATGGGACCCTATCCGAACCGGTCGCGAGGAGTGGTGCAGGTTCCCTGTCCGTCTCAGGGACTTGGGGACCGGCGCCACTCTTATCCGCGGCCACGGAACACAACAGCCGCATATTTGCGACGCTGCCGGGGTAGCCCCGTCAGAGATCTCTCTGAGACCTATAGGCCACAATCCTGCCCGAACCTCAGGGCACAAGAAAATCTTACCTCAAAAACTAGCGGAATGCTCCATCCCCATGCCAAAAGTAGTAGGCCGTGTCCATGGCGTCCCCCCTGGCAGAGGATCCCGTGGAGATCGCCTCCTCACTCAAAAATCAGGGCTTCAATGCCACCACGCTCGCCTCACGAACCGAGACGGTACGGCCTCGAGGGCCATAAAAGTAGAACTACACGGCCTAACTAGGCTACCTCCCAAAATAAAGATAGGCGCCCTCCTTTGCCCCCTCGAGCCGTTCGCACCGTCGGCAGCACATTGTGCTAACTGCTGCCGATTGGGGCACACGGCGAGAATATGCAAAACAAAACATGCCATCCGCTGCGGGAGTAGAAACCACGGCCGTGCGGACTGTCCTGACACGGCAGTGGCCAAATGTATCAACTGCGGTGGGCCACACATTGCTGCATACAAAAAGTGCCCCCAAATCATTCTCTTTCGCCAAGCGAATAGAATTAGAAATCAAAACTATATCCCTTACGCAGAGCTCAGCTAAATATTAACCAGCGAGCAGCAGCCAAGGAAAATAAGAATTTTCTCTCCAATTCTAGACAAGTCTGCCTGGACTAAACTCCCCACTCCATCCAAGCAGGCCTCAATAGCCCCAGGTCCACAAAAAACTCCCACCAAATAATCTCGCCCAAAAGCCAGCTCCCCACGCTGCTGCTACTGCTCCCAAACCAAAACCTCCACAGAATAAAATAGTCGAGTCTACTGACCCTCAACCCAATAGCCCTCCTCCAACCGCTAACCACATCGAATCTTGCCCCCCCCCCCCCCCCCTCTGGGACCTCGAGATTCCCACTGTAGGAAAAGGCTCGGTTATGGCGCGGAGAACGAGGAGGACAGACCCTCTAAACTTAATCCCCTAAAGATCCAAATGCTGAGAGACATCCAGCAAAACATGGATTCCCTTGTGAAGGCCATGCAATCTGGTAACTTCCAGACCCTGTTAGAGATCACACTTGGCTTCAATGAGATGATCTTAACTATGCTGATTTTCCTACAAGTAGTACAAGGCTAAATATATAACTACCGCGCACGCCTCTCGTCCCGCAAAGAGTCCGAAATAGCTCAGGCGGTTAAACGTCGGAGCAGGAGAGCGAAGGGAATCGCCGGGTCGTGGGTTCGAATCCCGTCCCGGCCCCGGTAGCTGGACTCACAATCCAGGGGAAAACTAACGGATTTGTTCGTTGAAAGGTCCTGGTAAATCAAAGTGGCACAGTTGGAGTGCGCCTGAGTTGATCAGTGTTCAGGTCGTACTCCATAGGCAATAGATTTCCCTGTCCCCCATAACCCGCCCGTCAGGGCCGTCCATGATCACCTCGGTGCTATGGACGTTAAACCCGAACTAACCAACCAACCATCTCATCCCGCGCCGATAACCAATCGCTATGCACCGTCTGCCGTGCGCCCCTCGCCAAATAGCGTGGGGCGCGCGCCAGCCGGTGTCACAACCGTTAGTGTAATACTAAAATAACCGACCTCGACCGCTATTAGCTACGCGTACAGGAATAGATTTTAACCCTCGTCTTACCCAAGTTCTTTTAATCATGATGTAAATACTACTACCTGATAGCCACTCTTAAAATGTAAATATGGTCCTTTTAAAAGACTTTTATAAATAATTTGGATTAAAGCTTTGTACATAGCCTGGTTAGAACAAAAGGACCGTTGTCGTTGCGTTCAAGGGTAACGGAGTGGCCTCTGGCCTCCGAAACCAACTCAGAGATGTATTTTACTGGTCGTACGGCTTTGTCCGTCGGCCCTCATAGCTTACTTTTACCTCGACCCCACCCCCACTCCCTCCCCCACTTGCCCCCCTCTTAATAAATAGCCAAACCAGCTAGCCCCTCATACTATCATAATAATTAGGGACAATAAGCCAGATTCATGAGCAGAAGCCGAGTCCTCCGGGTGGAGGCGAAGAGCGCCGTCGGTATCAACGTGGGCCGGCCTCGCGAGAGGGGGCTCCACAAGGCGGGGACGGATGACACTAGCGGAGTCAAGCTCATCGTGGCGGCGCCCTGAAGGGCGCTGATCCCCGGACACTGACCTGTCCTGAAGACAGCGAGGGTCCCGCTAGCGGCTGGGGGCAGCACCGCGCTGTAGCGCGGAGGAGCGCCGTAAGGCTCGGGAAGAAGGCCTGCGCTGTAGCGCGGCTGGGTCCCGAGGCTCGCCGACATCTGTCCTGGTCTGTAGACCGGCAGGGTGCCCTCGGTCTCGGGGAGCCGACCTGTGCTGTAGCCAGTGTGGGTCCCGCTAAACGCTAGCACCCGTGCTGTCCTGAAGACAGGCCGGGTGCGAGGGGGGGAGAGGGAGCGGCGAAGGGAGGGTACCGAAAAATGGACCGACGGCCGGTAGTCCGGACGCGCTGGGCAAGGTCTCCACAGCCCCGCGAAGCAGAGGGGGGTGGGGGGGGGGGGGTGGCAAGGTCGCGGGGACTAAGACAGGCGCGACAAACCGCGCGTGGCGGGAGGCGAGCCCCATGATGACCGAAATCGCCCGCTGAGGGGGCGGGGAGGCCGCCAGTCGAAGAGGTTCCCGGGAGGCAGACGGACGGTCGCGCCGGTAAAACTCCCACAAGTGCGACCAACGTTCTTCCTTCCACGACGTGCATCTCTCGCGGTCGTGCGGAGGAGCAAGGAAAATACAAGGTGTGGGAATCCGTCGGCCACTGCCCCCTACACCTGCGGCAAATACGTAACCGAATATTTGGGGAAAAAAACCAGAGCGCATGAGGCAACAGCACGTGGCCCGTCGATCCGGTTCCGTTTTTAGTTGGGTCGGCTGTGAAACGAACCAGCCTCTATCCGAGGAATGCGAAGGCCGGTCAAGAACCAGGCCGGCCGAGGAATTCCTCGATACCTTACCTAGTCATATTCAAAGCGACGGAAGGCAAAGGCAGCCGCACAGTACGGACCAAAGTCGCCACGTTGAGAAAAAAAAACCAACGCAGATGGGGCAGGTACTGAGTCCGTAAGCAAGCACAGGTAAGTCCAAGGGAGAGCACCAGAAAAACCCACGTAATCCCAAGCAAGCACACTGAAGGCACAAGAAGGCACAAGTATCCAAGGAGTACAATGGTATCCTAGGTTATCCAAGGCTGAGCACGAGTAGGAAATACCCTACCCCTACGAAGCTACGCGTTCGACTGGCGTGACACCCGGCACACTTGCCCGGATGGGGAGGGAAGGGAGGCTACTCGGGGTGTCTTGGTAACGGCGACCTAGAGTCGCCTCCCTGGTTGTGTAATATACTCAACAGATTCTTAGGCTGAACTCGTTAAGGTAAGTGTATCTTAAATATAGTAATGCCATCGGTAATGTATTTTGAGAAAAACAAATGTGTGTTTCACGTGAACATGAACATTTCATGTATATCATGTAAGCATGGGGGGGGGGGGGGGGGGGGGGGGGTGTTTGACTCGCAGCGGCGTTTTCAGCAAATTTTCAATCGGGATACAACATTCACATAATGTGCTTTATTAGTATTATCATTATTATTACTATCAGAATAATATATGAAACAGGTGCAATAAGTACAAAGCTGAGGAGATGGGAGAAAAATGGTAAATAATTAAATAGCAGTGCTACTTACAGGACTACCCTAATCTGCAGAGTCCTGATACATTACAAATGTACAAACGTACAGAGAGACCAAGAATAGTTCAAGGGTGGTTCCAGAACAGCATGGTGCCTAAAAGTGCTAAACTGTTTTCAGTGGCACCACCCCTGAAATGTCATGCTGCAAACATAACCAAAATTAGCAAATTTGACACTAGGGCCCAATGCATTACATCGATTAATTTTTTTAAGTTTGTAGTTACCAGGGTTTGTGCAGGCACCGTCTCGTAGAAGGACGTCATCGAATGCTATGTCACCGAGTGGTCCTCGTCCTCTGACAGCTTCAAAGACAATCTGTGATAATAGATGATGACAGACATTTCACTATTAAATTACTATTATACTTTATATACTGATCAACGAAAGAAACGCAAAATTCGAGTGTATATTGTATTTGTATGATAAACCCACAAAAAATACAAGTTACACTATTTTTGATAGCCAGTGTACGAGCAACAACATGTAAGCATGCAGTCACCGTACTGTAGTAACCGTGTTACCCTCCCTGTGCACGAGGCACCCGTATTGGTTAGGACGCACGGCGTATGCTTTCCACACACGTGCATACACTGCAGAGTGATGTTGGGTCATGAACTGTGTTCAGCAATGCAAGGCACTAAAAAATCAGCAGTGTTAGCCATCTGTCACTTTTGTCGTTGCCACATCAACCATGCCAAGACTTAGTGCTCACCAACGAGAACGAGCTCTTGGTCGTTTGGAAGCCGGAGAAGATCCACAAGCTGTGGCAGTGGCCTTTAGATGTCACATTTCGACCATTTACAGGCTCCAGCAACGCTATCATGCCAACGGGTCTTCTGCTGACGCTCCCCCAAGCGGACGACCACGTGTGACAACTCCACAGCAAGACCGCCACATTTTCCGGGCTCACGTGCGAAATCGCTTTCAGCCGGCTGAGGAAACAGCAAGAGAAGTTATCGGCAACCACCAGGCACCCATCAGTGGCCAGACAGTGCGCGACGAAGACTAGAGGAGCATAATCTGCACAACCCCCGTCCAGCCCATGGACCTTTTTTTACTGACCGTCATCGCCGTGCACGCCTAAAGTGGTCACGAGCACAGGTCGACTGGACCTGGCGACAGTGGCAGAACGTCCTGTTCACGGATGAGAGCCGCTACTGCATCAGCCATACAGATGGGTGCATAAGAGTGTGGCGGAGAAGGGGTGAACGCTATGCTGATGGCTGTGTGCTGGAGAACAATGCCTGGGGCGGGCCAAGCATAATGATTTGGGGGTGGGATTACCCTGAACCAGACAGTAGGACCGGTGTTCTTCTGTAGACTCGTACCAGATCGCGGAAATGGCATCACAGCTCAGCGCTACATTGACCACGGGGCGGTCCGTGGCGCAGCGGTTAAGGCGCCTGCCACCAATGCCAAAGGTGCGCGGTTCGATACCGGGTTCCGGCGTTGGACTTTTCTCCTCTGGTAAGTGTCACCGTTAATTCGGGCGGACCGTCGGGGGTTCTTTCTCCGGGTACTCCGGTTCTTCCACCCCCCCACTTTGGTACCGGTCTCAGGCCACTTTACAAATTTCAAATACAAGCGATCAAAAATCTCTGTAACTTCAGTAGCTGACTGGCCCTTCGTTTGTCTTGTACTGTGTTTGTCTTAAATGGCGTAAATCCGTGTCTGTTTCGTGAGTGTGTGTGTTGGGTTTCAGGCGCGGCGCTTTGAGTCGATTTCCCCAAAATTGAGAAAAAGCGCCTATATAATAACGGTATTATTATTATTATTATTATTTACCACGTACTACACCCATATGTTTTGCTATTTTCTCAGGGACGCAGAAACTTCATCTTGCAGCAAGATAATGCGCATACACACACTACACGTATCACCCAGCACTTCTTGCAGCAGCACAACATCCCAGTCATGCCCTGGCCTGTCCTCAGCCCGGACCTCAATCCCATCGAACATCTCTGGGACCAACTGCAAAGGGAGGTCATCACTGTACGCCCCAGACCAACGACAGCCGCAGAACTGGAGAATACCATTGTCTAGGCCTGGAACAACATCAAAAAGGCAGCTGTCAACCGCCTGATGCACTCTATGCGCCGACGCTGCCAAGCCGTCATCAACGCCAATGGGGGTCACACGCCATATTGACGTTTTGTTGTGTCATGCTTGCTCCAAATACAGAATAAACTTCCACACGGATTACGCTGGTGTCCATGATTTCATTCCTAAAGTGTCGAAAACATCTGTTGTATGGTTTGGCCAAAATCGAACTTACAAATGTTTGATTAAATGTGATTTGAAGGGGCTACTTCGCGCGTTTCTTTTGTTGATCAGTATAGCTATATATTAATCCTTTTCATCCTGATACGCCCATTGCTTGAAATAATTTGTCTGATAGTTCAAGGGTGGTGCCAGTATAGCTTGGCGCCTCTGGTACCAAGCTATTCTGACACCATGTGCACCGTTGAACTAAAGCAGTTGATCTATCACCTAATTAGTAATGTAGTCTTCATAGGACAATATGCAAATTTAGCAAAATCAGCCTCAGGATGTAATGGGCTAAATGCTGCAACCTGAAACAGTCAGTGAGTCAAGCACCCAGCTAGAAAATGCCATACAACCAAAGTCAGGCAGTTGGCCTATGAACACTGCGCTGTGCAGGCTACCGACATCAGCTGCATAATCCTGGGGCGGATCAGTTACTTATATGAGGGTGGTTTCAACTTTTTCGTTCGGGACATTTACCTAGAGACAATGAGCAGAGTTTGCTTCACATTGGGATCGGGGCCAACCGGGGGAGGGGGGGGGGAGGGGATGGGGGGGGCCGCCCGGGGTGTGTGTGTGTGTGTGGGGGGGGGGGTGGGGGTGGGGGGGGGGGAGGCGGGGAGGGTGTAGACAATTCAAGCGTGTACGTGTGACGAACTATTATACCTTCTCACAATGGGGGAGGGGGGGGGGGAGGAGGAAAGGAGGGTCGGGTCTCTGTTTTCTGTCACTTTCAGTTTTACTCATTCAATTTATCACATTCACGTGTACAAGTGTACGCTACTTTCAAATCGATTTTTTTCCAGCAAAAAACAACAACCGACGATGGAGGGTTGAGGGTGATTACATATTGATAGCAGTGTTATATTAAATAATACAGTTATTCTGAGGAATACATTTAAAACAAGCCTTCGACTTCAGCCGCGCCATGAACCGAAACTAGTACTTGGATTTGCCGACATCTTGAATAACGGTAACAAGGAGTCGTTTCCCTCAAAATCTTCAAGTCTCTTACCCAGGCGTTACAAAATTGAGTATGTAATGTCATAGTTCATTTCTGTAAACTTTTTCATTTCAGAACAATAGCATATGTTGAATATGAATATATGTTTCGAAGGCTGTTTCATCATTTCAGTCGGGAAATGCCGCCACTATAATAGTCAAACTGAGACAATACAGTCTTTGATGTAGTACATGCCGGTATTCTAGCTGTCACCCTAATACTGAGTTGAACCTCCCGCTATCAAGCCTCAATGCCAGTGCACCAGTTTGTAAACAATAACAAAAACAAAAATATCATTTTACATACTGCAACCATTAACAGCACACTAAGTCATTTCAGTTTAAAACTGAAAGTGACAGTGACGGCACAGCCGAGTGCAACTTGACTTGTCGGTATGATAATGTATTCGATGGGGATCTTATGCCGAGTCGTGAACTACTCAGCTGAACCATCTGCTGGCTTTGTATTTATTTATTTATTCCAGATACAATATTTGTTTTCGTCTGGCGGCGGAAATAACCAAGGAAATAAACACAGGCCTCACATAAGATCAGGCGGCTTTTCAAGAAAACTCATGCGCATGTATTGACTATCGACTTAGGGCTGGGCAGCGGAGCGCCTGTACATACATCACAGTGCCCTTTTCACAAAGCATTACTGAACGGCGTATTCAGCCGGTTTCCGCGACTGAGGTGGTCCGGCAGTTCAGTGGCTCCCACAAGTTCGGGCCTTGCCATACCACTCTGATTGACCATCACATAAATCCTGAGACTTAACTTCAGTGTTCAAGTTGTCAAATGATTGTGACTGAGGTGTCCTATGAAGGCTACTATACTGTTCAGGAGATAGATCGACCATAATAGCACAAGGGTGGTGCCAGAACTGACATCTTGGCGCTAACGGGTGCCAAGATGTTCTGGCACCATCCTTGAACTATGATGTTCACATTTATCTCGTAAGTTACAATCCCCCTTCCCCCCCCCCCCCGCCCCCCCCCCCCTCCCCCCCGCCCCCCCCCCCCAAGAAAATAAATAAGACGGTAAATAAATAAAAATAAAATCTCTCCATGCCCCCCCCACACACACACACACACACCACACACACACACACACACACACACACACACACACACACACACACACACCCGAGTAACTGAATCCTCTCCTCTCTGGACGTCAATCTGCGGCTATGGTTTCAAACTCAGGGTTTTATTTCAAAGGTCAATGGCAATGAGGGGTTCCGAGATAAAGTTTGCATAGCCCCTTCACTGACTTGCCGAGAAAAAACATTAACATCACCCAACTGCAAGAGGTGTAGATCCTAATGACTGCCCCCGCAGTTGCGCGGGCTCAGTATATGCCTCTTGCTGACACCACAGTGTATCCATGTTACCATATGGTCTTTGACAGTGACTGACGACCAGGATGGTTTCAACGTTGACAATGCGACCACTTGCAGTTAGAGGGATAAAGTAAATTTACTCGGTGAGAAAGTAAAGCTCGCGACCGATCAGCCAACCAACCTGATACTGTCCGTATCGAGGGATGGTGATTTGCGCAGTTTGCCAGTTCTGCCCTTGGTTCCCTGTCAGCGTGAACTGTGATGGCCCTAGGCTGTTGCCGTTCTTGACGTAGACGTTGAAAGTGCCCATGTCAGCGCCGTACATGTTGTACCAGAACTCCAAGCATTTGATGCCGGTGTCTGGGTACATTGGGGACAGGAGGCGGGCTTTGGCGTTGGGTGATTGGTTGTCCGCTTCCATGTACATGTAGTAACCTGGAAAACAAAATTGAATACCGGTGGATGAGTTTATTCGTCAGTTGATTCAATCATTGCCGACGCAGGCTGATCGTATTTCCTTCAGCAAAATGGAGGACGTGAAGATTTTTTAAAAAACTATAAAAAAAATAGTGCTACCTGTGTGACAGAACAAAAATTTGTTCTTTCCATATTGGGCCTGGCTCGAAATACACAGTATACACGTTCAGTGGAACCTGTTCAGTTTGAGCAACCCCACCATTGTTTACGAGAAAAGAAGTGGTCTTAAAATGGCGGGTGCTCTCTGTCGCGAAGTCTTGCAGGGCAACAAATGTCACCCGTCATTAACTCTTATTTGAACTCCCATAACCAAATGACTTTCATTCTATAGAATGGAAGTCATTTAGTTTTGGGAGTTTAAAAGTTAAAGACCATGGGTTTAGGTGGCTACAAACGCCTAAGCGATAGTCTTTAATGACAGGTGAGCTCTCACAAGGGTGCTCGTTTTGCTGTTTAGTGACCGCACCCGGCGTAGGGGATAGTCTGGTGTGTTACACTGAGTTGTGCTATGATTGAGAGCAACTGAGATCCATTTTTGGCCTCGGGCAGGCAGCAACCGCCAACACTGTAATCTATACCACACCACCGTAACCACCACTACCACAACCACTACCACCACTGAACAACATCCCCACCACCAAACAACCAACGTACCAAAGGGCGTGCCAGTAGTGTGGTCAGTGCTAGGCCCGGTGTTGGCTGAGCGCGTGGGCCCCTTCTGACGGGTGAAGTCAAAGTTGTCTGTGGCATGGTCCTGCTGGAACCCACACAGGTCTGACAACTCGAAGTCACAGCCAGCAGCCAAGGGACGGGCCGTTACGCCAAGCCCCGTGGTGGGCATGATTGTCACTGGAGATGGACAGACAGACTATATGGTAATAAATCCCAGCAACGAAAACACACAATTAGAAAGGACAAATACAACACAATACAGTGTACTGTAATTGTACTTTCTAAGCGCGCTTCTTTTTTTCAGTGTTAGGAATTTCTTTGCATTTTAGTACACGCTTAGTTGCACCTTTTTGGTCTGGATTTACAATAGACGTTAACCCTTTTAGCCCCAAGGTCCCATTTCTCAAATTTGGGAGGTGTTGCCTAATGACTGTACCAGTTGCAGGTGATGGATTGCCCATGATAATTCAAGGGTAGTGCCAGATTAGCTTGGCGCCTGAAGGCGCCAAGCTAATCTGGCACTACCTTGAATTATCATGCTCAATCCATCTCCTGCAGTAGGGACTCGGGGCTAAATGTGTTAAAAATCACAGACCTGAGGTTTGGTATGACCAATGTACACGAACATAATAATACTGACTATATATATACAAACTGTGCTAACCGCTTATGCACGACTTATCATCTTTTAGGTGCAAAAGACCATTTATCAAATCACAAATCCAGTATCAATGACTACAGACAGCTCGGACATGGCACACATGGGGAGGATCTGAAAAGGAAAATAAAGATGAAAGGACCAAATATAGACAGAAAAATACAACATACAAGCACCAGAAACTACTGACTACCAATAGACTATAAAGTATAAAACGCATTCATGATTACAAACAAGAAAAGTGGGTTTTTTATGCACGACATATGGACGTAGCCTCTTTAGCCCCAAGCCCGCATTCCCCAGGTGAAGCGTCGCCTAACGACTACGTAGCCTACCAGTTGCAGGAGAAGGATCGACCATGATAATTCACGGGTAGTGCCAGATTAGCTTGGCGCCATCAGGCGCCAAGCTCTGGCACTACCCATGAATTATCATGGTCGATTCATCTCTTGTTGTATGTGGGAATAATTGGGTTAAGTGAGAAAATCATTAGCAAAAAGGCAAAACTTCTTCAGTCAGGTCCGACATTTTAAGAAAGCAAGAGAAGAGGGGGGGGGGGGGCATTATAGGATTAAGCATTAACTCCTTCGCTGCCAGTGATCACGGATTTCGCGTCAGAAACCACGCACACTGATCGACATTCGCGTAAAGAAAACAAACTGAATATAGGGCCAGACATATGTATAAATAACTTATAGGAGGAACAAGAGACATCAATCGTTCATGAGCCCCCGCGACTGCTGGTGTGTGTGTGTGTGTGGGTGAGGGGGGGGGGGAGTCAGGGGGGGAGGGGGGGGGGGGTCATGAGGATTCGTGTCTCTTGCAGGGGGTTAGCGTTCGCCTTGCTCCGGTAGTTAAGGGGTTAATTTATACTGACATACCCGAAGCCGCGCACGGTCCGTTTGTGTAGGAGATGTCGTCTACAGCGATGTCCCCTCGGATGCCGTTCCCTTTCACTGCTTCTATGATGACCTGAAATGTGGAAAATAAATTATATCATTAAACCATGCTTATGCATTAAAAAAGGACCAACTCATTCAAGGCCGGCCGCATCAATAGTTGCGAAAGTGTAGAATAGTGTTGCCGGCTGCTGTTTTTTCTTGAGTCCCTACGTCTTCAGGGAGCTCATGAGGATATATGCCTCATTCAGATGGTCCGGAATGTAGATAACATGGAGCCGTGCTCACAGCGCAGCAAAGAGGAATATATATTATCATGACCAAGGCATTCTGCAGGGGTCAGTGATATAAATCTATACCTCTTGCACGTGGATCTCAGCGTAGACGACCCAATTATCAGACTTTCGGAAGTAGGTCCAAATTGCACGTGTTTGGACGAAAACAATGGCTTAAAAGCCCGGACAAAAAAGAATGCAATATCGCATGTTTGTCCGGGCTTTTTGAAGCCACTGTTTTCGTCCAAACACGCTCAATGACGAAAAGGCACTCAGTAGCTGAAAAGCTCGGACAAACATGCGATATCGCATGTTTGTCCGGGCTGTTAATCCGTCCACTGATTCATTGAAAAACATGCAATTGTGATATCCAGGGCTCGTCTTTTACCTGCTTGCTGGCCACCGGACCGCTGATGGTGATCTGGGCCAGGTTCCACTTGTTGTCCTGGTCACCGGAGCGTGTCCACAAGCTGGTAGTGCCCAGGTACACGGTGAGAGAGCTCACGTGCATGCCGTACATGTGATACCATAGCGTCAGACACACGTTCTGGCCGCTGGCTATTGTGACGGCTGGGCTGGCCAGCTGGGCTTTCCATCCTGCGGCTCCGCTGGACGTCTTGAAATACATGTAGCGGCCCTCTGGAAAACGGAGAGGTTAAAACATGAAATGGTGAAGGCCTAAATGCTATTCCTGTTAGGAACGCTGCTTTCAACGTAGGCTTTAGTTAAAAGGCAAAAATTCAGAAACCTTGAAAATTTGAAAGAAAATGTAGAATATTTAGTTTCATCGTGGGCCTGTCGCAGTGATGCGGCCCTTGATTGCCGGTGGACGAAATTTTTCTTTCTGAAATGATTGTTTATTTAACACCAAAGAACAGTATCCGTCCAAGCATAAGTCTATTACTATGTAATAGATTTATGGTCCAAGGAACATGGATGCAAAGTGATTTCAGCAAGAGGCATAGATCCTCATGAGCCCCCGCGACTGCGGGGGCCCATGAGGATCTGTGCCTCTTGGATCTGGATGTTCAGCGTTGAAGTTCATGCGCTCCGGTAGTCAAGCGGTTGATACGTGTGCTGGTTCCTGCACCATGATGCCACTGACACCAGCAATGGTACTTACGTCCAGTGGTGTGGTCTGCACCAGGCCCTGTTTCCGCTGTAGGGGTCGATCCAGTGTTGAGCTGCCAATTGAGGTTGTCCGTTCCTGTCACTTGCTGCCATTGGCAGTAGTTGTTCTGGTCAAAGTTACAGTTCAGGTTCTGGCCGCTGCTCACTGAGCACACAACAAATAACGGAATGCATGGATGAATGTACAAATAATAAATAGAACAAACGAGCGAACAAAGAAATAAAGAAAGAATATAAGAAACAAACAGTCCAACAAACAAATATACAAACTCACAAAATGAACAAGCCACAGAAACAAGCAAGCAAGCATATAACATTAAAAAACAAACCTTACATCAACACACAGAAGAAAAAGCCAACGAAACAAAACAAACAAGCAAGCATTCAGCATTAAAAATTAAACCTTACACCCACAAACAAAATAAACTAAAAGGACCCCCCCCCCCCCCCCAACCAAAAAAAACCCAACAACAAACAAAATCCCACAACAACAACAAACAAACAACAACAACAAACACACAAACAAACAACAACAAAAACCCGAAGAAAACTAAACAAACACACACACACACATACACGCATACTTACTTACTTACTTACGCCTGTCACCCCTACCCGGGTATAGGCCGTCGACGAGAGACCTCCAGCGACTCCTGTCCTGTGCTTCTCCTTCGATACTACTCCAGGTGGTTACATACACGCATACACACCAACAAAAAAAACCGACCAAAAACAAGACAAACGAAAATAAAAATCCCAAAACAAACAAAAATAAACAAACAAACAAAAGAAAGGAAGCAAAAGAATACAAAACATATCAACAACAAAAAAAAAACAACCAAACAAACAAAAAATAATCAACTTGAACAAAACAAACAAACATCAATACAGTTCTTAATAACAAATAAAAATCAATGTTTATTTCTATACCTGCCAAAGCAGCAGCCAGCATCATGAAGAAGATATTCTCCCTTCCCTCCATTGGGAAGTGTGAAAATCGGGGTGGATTCTTCTACCCCGAATAGCGTAGCGGACCCGGTAGATCCCGTGTGTGTGTGCTGAACAATATTCGATGAAGGCTGAGCCTCGAATGAAGTGATTAAGCTGCGAGCGTGTTAGTTATTGTTTTCGTCAAGTTTACCAAGCTGGGCATCCCGGCTAGCAAAAGGCTCTCGGCCCGACGTCAGTCGCATCTGTCCCCGCGCACGGCCGTGCGCGGGGACAGATGCGACTGACGTCGCACCGAGGACCTTTTGATTTCTGGGGTGTTATCACTAAACAGTCCGATTTCAGTCACTGATATCTATGTTTTGGGTTTTTGACTGTACATACCCCAGTAGCAAATCATCCTCGGGCCCACGGCAGCTACAGTGGGCCCGCGCACAGCCGTGCGCGAGCCCACTGCGGCCGTCTTGGGCCGGCGGACCTTTGCTTACTGGGTAGGGGACGTGGCTGTGCCTGTTTCTATCGGATGTTTGCATATAAACTGCTTTTCCTTGTCTCAAACTGATTTCACTATTTGTACTGTTTTCTTTTCTTTTGTGATTGTTAATTTTTCAAGATGATTGTGCAGTCTGCGGGCACCTTATAAGGTCTTATAGATAGGCACGTGTATTTTGTTTATTATTTTTCATTTTTTTAAGATGATTGTGCCAGGGTTTATGAAATGCAAGTTCTTGGAAACATTCTAGGGTCTTAATTTATCGTAGGTACGTGTATGGTTTGAATAATGTACTACAACTACCAAATGACATACTAATTGTAACCAATATTCACGTATTCCACATCGTTTTACAACTAGTGCAAAACTAGTAACAAAGTAGCTTGGATTATTTCAAAAGTACTGCACCCATCCGAACTTGCAATAGCGGTCCATTTGATTGCATAAGTGTTGGAGATATCATGTCAAAAAGATGTTAGGGATATTATGTCAAAAACATTTATATTGTCTAAGTGTTCATTGAATGCAACTGTATACCGCACTCGGAGCTCTACCCGGATAGAGGTGTTCAAAACGGCTTCAAACCGAACTCGTTTAAAAGATGTCCGACCCAATTAATTACATGAATATGTGTGCTGGTCTGTGATTTTAGACCTTATGTAAGGTCCACAATCACAGGCCAGTACGCATATCTCCACTGAGATATCTTCATCATGTGACGGGGAAGCCGTTGTCACTGTGTATGCGCGTGCAGTACGACTCTGTCAGTTATCATTAACTATAGCGAAGTCGGTGTGTTTTGAAACAATCACACAAAGACCACCCGATGGCTGGCTCCTGCGTGTAAAATAACACAGATATATGTAGTCTGACCAACAAGAGGCCAGAAGCGGGGGCTCATGAGGATCTATGCCTCTTGCAGGCGGACGAGGCGTATTCCTTATCGCACAGCTTTATTTCAGTCGGAACTGATTTGCTTCGGCCGCTCCTAGTGGTACGTCCGTGCTCAAGTCGTATCAAAGCTGTATCAAAGTCGTATCAAGTGCATGATTTTGCGACCGATAAATCAGATGCGTCAAACTGCACTAGGTTAAGGTGACCGCCGTTAGCCATGCCAGTGCGGAAAAACTAAGCCGACTTGGAAAACTAAACACAGGGTTTGTGGTGTGTGTGTGCGGGGGGGGGGGGGGGGGGGGGGGGGGGGAGTGAGGGGAGGAGTGAGGGGAAGGGGGAGGGAGAGGGGAGGCTTGTTTGCTGGTTTGCCTTGGTCAGGGGAGGGGGGAAGGGAGGGGGAAGCTTGTTTGATGGTTTGCCTTGGTCGGGGGGGGGGGGGAGGAGGAGGAGGGAGTGGGGTGGCGGGGGTGGGGGTTTGTTTGCTGGTTTGCGGCCTTGGCCCGTCAGACCTGTTGTGTACATCAGGTATGACAAGATTATCCTTTAGCCAGATATCTCCTATTTACTTCCTCGATGCCCTTCTAATGTGTAAAAGTGTCATAGCGCCATATCTACTTAAGGTCGAAGCGTGAAATGGCTCATCAGAGCTTTTGTCACAACTACTGAACACTGAAAAGGCAAAGCGTCCTTTATTTGCATCTGCGAAAATCCTAATCATTAGGTAGACAATTATAATATAAAGCTCTGACAAAAAGGTGACAACGTGGATTTTTGGACATTCTAACTTGCTATTAGCCCTTCAGTTTGGGTGTCGGTAGCGGTTTAGTTATCGCGACTAAAACCGCTACCGACACCCAAAGGCTTAGTATCAGTACCTTTTAATAGCGCAAGAAAGGAGTTTTCCATTGATAGTGTATTATTTCAGTACAGGCTTGTTCCTAATCAGAGTAATGCCTTGTCAAAGACTGACTGCAGAAACCGCTATTTTGAGAAAATGAGCTTTGATTGCGCTTGAGATGCACAGCGAAAGATTAGGAATGCTGGCCGCCCTATTTCATTTTTTACCAAAGCTGTGTCACATTAACCCAATAACCCCAAGACCTTATTTCCCAAATTTTGCAGGTGGTAGTTAGGGACTGTGTACCTGTTGCAGGAGATGGATCGACCATGATAATTCCAGGGTAGTGCCAGGTGGGCTTAGCGCCTGAAGGCGCTAAGCACATCTGGCACTACCCTTGAATTAACATGGTCCATCCATGTCCTGCTGTAGGGATTTGAGGCTAAATGGGTTAACAGCTTTATGGCTTTTACGCAAGACAATGTCTCAAGGAGTAAAACTATGTGTCTCAGATTTGATACATTTGTCCTTGGGTACTCAGGGGCGCATCTGGGGAGGGGGGGAGGGGTTCCGGAACCACCACCCCCCCCCCTTACCCACCCCACCGACCCAAAATTCTTTAAAATGCTATAACAAAGTCCCTTTTTGGTGTTTTTGGAACACCCCCACCCCCCATGCCCGTTGTTTGACATTTTGGCGAACGGCGAGTCTTAACACGCAGGCGCCTTCTCTCCTCCATCCCCCTCCCCCCCCCCCCCCTCCATCCCCCTCACCCCTCCACACCCCCCACCCACCCCCACTTTTTGATTTTTCGGGCCCTGGAAGCAAGGGCTAGCGTCGGGGAGGCCTTTTGTATCAGGTTGAAGGTCCTTAACAAAAAGTTGGAAACCACCCCCCCCTCCCCACCCCTTCGAGGTAACTGATCGGCCCCTGGGTACTATTTGCTCTTTGTTGCCATATCACCTGAGGGACATTGTCATCTTTCTGTTAAGTCAAAAAAAAAAAAAAAAAAAAACACGCATAGAAAGCACAGTCACAACAAAGTTGTAGTTGTCCTTTCTAATGTTTCTTTCTTTGTTAGGATAATATACTTAAAAGAACAAGTACACAGATCCGTAGTAATTCAAGTGTACTTTTTAAGCATTTATCTTTCTTTATTAGGGAGACACGTGTTGGGTCCCAACCTCGGCGTCGACCCAACCTCGGCCAGAGTGACATAATGCTCAAAAATAGTAAGGTACTATTAGTTTTTCAGCGTGAATTACTACAAATTCTCAGCCGGAATGGGTATAATAACGCCTCTTATATCAGTGATTAGCCATCCCATTGGCCAACACGTTTACAACATTGGTGTGACATATAGTGCTCACAAAAAGTAAGGGACGTCATAATTTCAGCTTAAATTACTAAAATGTCGGAAAACATCTTACATCTGCAAAGTGCAGTCACCTTTTTGGTCTGCCGGATTAATGTTTTAAAGTACCATTACGAAATCTGAGGACACATTTTAGCACCATTTGTGTTTGTAGTGCCTTGTCGACACAACTAATGAACTTTAACAGCAGTTTGGACACGCAGTAAAAGCACACGCGTAATCGCACTTATTTATTCTGCACTTCCGTTAGCGTGTCAATCTATTTTTAGCTGTTTTTCATACTGATAGCGTTGTATTTCTAGAACCGAGTGGAGTCATTGTCAGATTACATTATATTAAGACGACGTATGGGGTGTATAGGGTGTCTGGAGAGAGGTAGTACCTTTGTAAACCTGGCAGCAGCACCCATCCGGGTGGACGGGAGCTCTGGTCCTCACCCAGCACTCAACTCTCACTGCTGGCTCCAAGAAAACTGTTAGGGATAACAGTGGCCACACCCTGGTAAACCGCTTCTGCTGGCGGGCTAAACGAAGTGAGGGACCAATGTATTGCTATTCATTGGTGGGCAGACCGAGCTCAGCAGTCCTGAACTACAGTCGGTCTAGGGGAGGGACCCCCGATACACGTCCCTGGCCAAAGACAGAAGTGCAGGACCTTTAATGTGCCTAACGGCTGCATCATGCATATTGCGCTTCATGACAGACACATATAGCGATCGAGGAAAAAGAAGAAAGACGACGTGTGCTGAACTGGATTGTCCTGTGTCTAAATGAACCACAAATATACCTGTAAGTAGCGTTTCGTAATCATCTGTTACAGAAATGTATCTTTGAACAGTTACGGCGATAGTGTGCCTTTAACTTTATGGGACATTTTAATTATTCAAACTAAAAGTAATACGTCAGTTACTTTTTGTTAGCACTATATGTCACACCAATGTTGTGAAATTGTTTTTCAGTGGGATGGCTATTCACTGATACACCCGTGATTATACCGATTCTGAAGACGTTTAGTAATTCAAGCTGAAAAGTTTATATACCTTACTATATGTGACTGTGGCCGAGGTTAGGTCGACGCCTAGGTTGGGACGCAACAACACGCCTAAACAATGACAACACTGTTGTGTAGTAATTGTCCTTTCTAAGCATGTTTCTTTGTTGAGATATTCTGTGAGGTTTGTATTGGTCATACATGTACCATGTTTGATTTTGCAACGAATCCCGGCTAAACTGGCACTACCTTCGAGTTATCATGGTCGATCCATCTCATGCAACGGGTACATAGTCGTTAGGTGACACCTCCAAAACTTGATAAAGGCGGCCTCGGGGTTAAAGGGTTAATTTGCAGACGATCTGAACCCTTTTAAGCCCAAGGCAGCATTTCCCAAATTTTGGAGGTGTCACCTAAGGACCATATATCCGTTGCAGGAGATGGATCGACCATTATAATTCAAGGGATGGCGCCAAGCTAATCTGGCACTGCCAATGAATTATCATGGTCGATCCATCTCCTGAAGTAGTGTGTCAGGGCTAAATGGGTTAAAGTGTTCACAATTTGAAACGTGCTTTAAAGCGACCTAATCCAGGAAGTAAAAGGTTAATAGATCGCTATATCTCCTTTGTAAATGTTCTTAGTACGAGTATGACTTACAATAATGCTTTACAACGGGCTAACCTAACTTATGAAGTTTGAATGTTGTAAAATGAAAGACTTTTCTGCTGTTTTTCTCTTTTGTATGCAGGAGAGTTTATCCTTCCGGTCCGTACGCATAAAAAAGGCAGCGGGAAACCAGGCTCTGGTACGAGTGCCTATTCACATGAATTGTTAACCTGAAGGCGCCAAGCTAATCTGGCACTACCCTTGATTTATCATGTTCATCCATCTCCTGCAACTGGTACGTAGTCATTAGGCAACACCTCCAAAATTTGAGAAATGGGACCTTGTGGGTAAAAGGGTTAAAAAAAAAGCATACAAAAGTCTTAGTTGTGGAAAGGTGACGTTGATAACTCTTTGTATCGGCGATTATTTTTGCAATCAAAGCCTGCAGTGGAGCAGGTCGCATTTTTGCACACGATGATCTTTCACGTGCACTCATCGTGAACGTGTTTTAACAATTTGTGGCGTTTGATCCCGACTGATACGTACAGATAGTCAGTGCTGTCCAGAGAGATGCACAAGTATAAAGAAAAACAGAAGATAGTGGTAGAAAACCCTTTAAAATAGAAACAAATAACGACGTTTCGGATCAAAGATCCTTCCTCAGGTGACATGGAAACAAACGTAGAACAGAAAAGAACACGACAGAAAGAATAGACGTCATCCTGTATAGAGAGAATTTAGAATGACGTAAAAAAAAAAAAAAAAAAAAAAAAAAAAAAAAAAAAAAAAAAAAAAAAAAAACACACACGTACACATAATGACGCAAATACACATGCACAAAACACGTAGCACAAAACTTACGTCTATATACATACACGTCACTGCATACATTCGCATTCACTCGTGCCTGCTGCAGCTCGCGCACATGCACACACACACACACACACACACACACACACACACACACACACACACACACACACACACACACACACACACACACACACACACACATACACACACACTCAAAGGTAGCATCCAGTATCAACAGTGAGGTCAAGTCTGGCACCAACTACCCATCAGGCCGAGCATACATCCCTAGGGGCGAATGTTCAAGCCGCGCGGATGGTAAGTGCCAAGCCTGTCCGCGAAAAAGGATTCTGTCATTTTGCGGCGGATGAAGTGGGATGTATTTTGCCAAAGGATGCGTATGCTGAAATGTGTGAGGCTATGAGGAGGTTCGTTGAAATGACGTCCAACCTGGTTGTTGTATCCGAGGCGGATCGAACGAACATGCTCCTCGCAGCGTTCAGGGAGTGTACGGTATGTCTCCCCCACATACAACATCTTTGGGCAGTGAGAACATGAGATGACATAGACAATATCCGATGACTGGCATGTGAATGATCGGTGGACATGAAAAGATGACAGGGGTCCGGTGATGACGGGGGATGTGTTGATGTACGGACATGCTTTGCAGTGTGGTTGCTGACAACTGCAAAGCATGTCCGTACATCAACACATCCCCCGTCATCACCGGACCCCTGTCATCTTTTCATGTCCACCGATCATTCACATGCCAGTCATCGGATATTGTCTATGTCATCTCATGTTCTCACTGCCCAAAGATGTTGTATGTGGGGGAGACATACCGTACACTCCCTGAACGCTGCGAGGAGCATGTTCGTTCGATCCGCCTCGGATACAACAACCAGGTTGGACGTCATTTCAACGAACCTCCTCATAGCCTCACACATTTCAGCATACGCATCCTTTGGCAAAATACATCCCACTTCATCCGCCGCAAAATGACAGAATCCTTTTTCGCGGACAGGCTTGGCACTTACCATCCGCGCGGCTTGAACATTCGCCCCTAGGGATGTATGCTCGGCCTGATGGGTAGTTGGTGCCAGACTTGACCTCACTGTTGATACTGGATGCTACCTTTGAGTGTGTGTGTATGTGTGTGTGTGTGTGTGTGTGTGTGTGTGTGTGTGTGTGTGTGTGTGTGTGTGTGTGTGTGTGTGTGTGTGCATGTGCGCGAGCTGCAGCAGGCACGAGTGAATGCGAATGTATGCAGTGACGTGTATGTATATAGACGTAAGTTTTGTGCTACGTGTTTTGTGCATGTGTATTTGCGTCATTATGTGTACGTGTGTGTGTGTGTTTTTTTTTTTTTTTTTTTTTTTTTTTTTTTTTTTTTTTTTTTTTTTACGTCATTCTAAATTCTCTCTATACAGGATGACGTCTATTCTTTCTGTCGTGTTCTTTTCTGTTCTACGTTTGTTTCCATGTCACCTGAGGAAGGATCTTTGATCCGAAACGTCGTTATTTGTTTCTATTTTAAAGGGTTTTCTACCACTATCTTCTGTTTTTCTTTCACGTGAAACCCTAGCGGCAACAGTTTTACTACATTTTGATGCACAAGTATGTTCGCGCAATAATGGAGGCAGTTTTTGCCATCATTATCAACAGTCTGATAGTAGTACCGTTACGCATATCCTTGCTGTGTTTTATGCAACCCTGCACCGTACCGGCCGTGCTTTTTCGTGTGCACGAGGTTACTGAGTGATAACTCTGTGTCAATGAAGACGGATTGCACATCTCTTATCAGGCCTTCGTTGCCGAAAAAAAATTGAACACCACCTAAATGCAAAAAGAGAGAGAGGAAATAAGATTTGAAACCCAGCCTCATAATTATCCCAGCATGTATGTCTAAATCATGATTATTTTAACCATCAACACCCACAACTCTCACAAAACCCTGTCTCAAGTCACATCATGAGTGTACTTTGAGACATAATGAGAACTGAAAGACACCTATATCATTATTGCCGCACCCATGTCTAAATCATGGCTATTTCGAACATCACCAAGTCAACTCTCACAAAACCCTGCCTCAAATCACACAAGTGTTTTATGAGGGAAAAGGACACCACCCCCAATTTTCACCACACTAAATCCTGAATTTTAAAACAACACATCCACAACTCTACCTCAACTCACACCATGTGTATTTTGGGAGATTATTTAAAGATGCAAGAAAAAAATCAATACCGCCACACTCTAGAAAAATAAGTAAATTACAAGTACTTGATAAGGTAACCTATAACTACCTACAACCTGCAAGTAACTTTAAAGTTACCTCTGTAAGTTCTTGTAAGTTAAAATAAGTACTTGTACATGACTTGACTTAAGTTCTTACAAGTTCTTGTCTCAAGTCATCAGGTTACTAGGGCAAATTTGTCAGGTTCCATGGACAGCAAAATAACTTTTTCTCCATAATATTCTGGCAGTGGAGCTGATGGTGTTAAATAGCTAGTCATGTCTTCTCTCTGTGAATTATATGACAGAAATAAAGAATGATAACCAAAACTTATCTTTATTTGTCTAGAAGAGCTTGTACTTTTTCCAATGTCTCTTTCATTCCTTTTTGCCTTCTTCTAAAAAAAGCTGTTTTCAGTTTTTCAACATTTACGGGTTGACTACGCATCTTATTTTGAATTTTAGACTTCTGCCATTTGTAATTGTCCAAATCATCCTGCACTCTCTTAAACTCATCATCATCAATTTTATTGTCCTCTAAAGCTTTACTGATAATAAATTTCATACTACTCAACTTTGCTCCAGCAAGAGTATTTAATGCTTCATGCTTTTTCAACTTCTATGAAATCTTTTGTTATGGGCCTCCAAACCAAAGCATGTTAAGCATGTGAAAACACTGACACCTTCAAGAGCAATACCAATGACATTCCCAACTCCCATTGCAAAACAGAGCAACACCACCGACAGAGCAACCAGTGGAAACAGCACCGAAAGCCATAGTTGTGTTGTGTACAGAATTGAAAGCCATGTTGTACCATCTTTTACATCTAGAGTATTTTGTCTCTTCACCTTCCAAATACTTCAATGCTTCTGTAATATTTAGTAAATGAAACGAATCTGCACTTTCAGCCTGTAATCTTTTATCAGCTATTTGCGGATACAAGTTCACCATTTTTATGATAAATAAAATATTTCAAAGTAAACTTAATCAGAAATTACATTTTGCAACCCTTCCGGAGTATATATACTGATCAACAAAAGAAACATCAAAATTTGAGTGTATGTTGTATTTGCATGATAAATCTGCGAAAATACTAGTTACACTATTTTTGATAGCCAGTGTATGAGCAACAACATTTAAGCATGCAGTCACTGTAATGTAGTAATCATGTTACCCTCCCTGTGCACAAGGCACCCATATTGGTTAGATGATAGATAGATAGATAGATAGATAGATAGATAGATAGATAGATAGATAGATAGATAGATAGATAGATAGATAGATAGATAGATAGATAGATAGATAGATAGATAGATAGATAGATAGATAGATAGATAGATACTGTTTATTGCCATTTGCCTTAACAATATAAAGCATAGGAATGTGTGTTGGTGTTGTTACAACTACAAACATCAGAATCAACAACAACAACAACAAGAAAACAACAAAAATTATTAATACTCTATCACACAAATCCAGTGCCCTAGACACACTGTAAAAACTTTAAAACTAAACAACTAATATCACAAATCAATGCGTACCATACACACCCACACTCACCTTCCACACACACACACAAACGCCTATTAATCTAAAACTCAACATTAATTAAGGTATATCGTTTAAGAAGAAAACAGAATATCTTAGAGTAAATGTCACTATTTGACTACTACTTCAACTGCTGGGTTACTACTCAATACCTGTACATCTGTTCCTTTCCTAATTGCAATAAAGACTTGCTGACTCCGACACTGAGTTGTCCCATGTAAGTTTGATTCCCTGTGCAATTTCTGCTTCTGCAACATCCTCCAGAGGTCTTAGTATGATTTCAAAAACTATTGTTGCATCTCTAGCTATGGTAAAGCTCTCTGGTGTAAACACAACAGTTAGATCAGGTCTACCCTTTTTACCTGTAAGAAGATACCTCCGTTTCTCATACTCCTGTAGTTTTATATTATCTCTGCTATTGTTTTCTGCAGAGTAGCTCGAAACAAGACTCATAAGCAAAGGACCAGAGTTAAACACTTTCCTAAATGTTAAGTTTACATCTTTAGTAATTACATAAGGACTAATGAATTCAAACTTTATGTCCCAATCAACTGTGGGGAGCAGGAGCAGGAACAACTACCCACGTATTATTGACAAGTTTAAAGAGGTAATGTACATTATTTACAGAACTAGGTATGGTAACATCATGAAGCTCATTAAGTTTAGGATACCTTTTTTCTGTGTTGTCTTTCACCTCATCAATTACTTTTCATTTGTACAATCCATTGGGATCAAGTTCAAAACCATACACTTCTCCTACCTCTCCTTCTTTATCAAAACCAAGTAAATCACCCAAATCTTTCAACTCTATTACAGGACACGCAAATGGTGAAATTCTCAGTTTTGGACCAGCACTCATTTTATTCAACAAAAATAAAAATTTATTTAACTTCTAAGACAACACAAAAACCATGCATCAGAACTGGTTTATCATCCTGATTAGTTACAGATAAACACAGTGATTCAAAGAAACTGGATCCTAATTTTTTAAACTGTAATTTAGGAAATCTAACAACTATGTTTTCACAATAGGGAGCACTTCCAGATGGCAAACATCTAACAATGTTGAAGGCTTTCCATTGTGTACATTTTCAGTCATGTTTAGTTCTTTGAAATAAACATTTAGAATTGTGTGTACTGCCAAATTGACAGAATGTCCAGTTACTTTAAGCTTTTTTTTTTTTTTACTTCAATACCAAAACTGTATCAATAGCATCCAGAGATACCAAATCCTCATCCACACCATCACCTATTAAACCAAGTAAATATGCGAGTTCACCTGACATTGCAGTTCGATCATGTTTAAGAAATTCTAATGTAACAATTAAGTTAGCTGGATTTAAAGTTGCTTTAATTTTAAATTCACTTTGAAACCAGTTAGCTATAGTACAAAAGTCATAATACGCAGCTGGTATAGCCTGGATATTATTATCATAACCTACATAATAATTATCATGTTTTACATTAAACCACTTTACAGTGTAAAACATTTTATGAATAGCTACAACCTTGTTACCATCTCAATTATCAATTCCATTAGTTAACAGCACTGTTTTACTTGGTTTAAGGTTTGTTAAAGTAATAAACATTTTTATAAACACATAATAAAAAAGCACAATGGAATTTAAATCACAAACAAGCATTAGTGCACAACCATTTTAATTTAACCTGGATGCCAAGTACAATGTGGCACCTAATTATGACCAGAAATTAATTCAACTAAATCAGCTTGACATATAGCTGTATCCTCAAGAGATTCCTTTCAAGTAAAAGTTCCAAATCCTTTTGATCATTACCTAAACCCACCAATTACAGATGATTCAACTGCAAGAAAGTGGTCCTCAAGTCCATTACGAATGTTTCAAAACCAGCTTAACTTTGCTATACAATGTTCAAATACAGGCTACGGTGGGTTTTTTTTTACAGACCACTTAAATCACTCAAACACACTGATTAGGTCTGTGTATCGTTTCCACACGTATTACCAGCTTAGAAGAACACTGTCAGAACTTCATGTTCCACTGCCAGGTTCAACCAGTTTAATAACCCCATGGATATGAAAGTGTTCGAACGCATCTGTAATGAATTTAACATTAGCACCAAGTATGACTTCACACACAAAATTGATGATCACCATGGCATGGGAACATTGAATTAAGCTCTCAGTCACAGACAATACCCCCAAGATTACTACCCCAGCTACATTTCATTCAAACAAAAAAACTTAAATCTGGTTAGGCTCAATAGAACAGATACAGTCTAATGCCTCGACCATATTTGTCTTAGACAGAAGTGATGGGTTTACTCAAGCAGGAGTCGACCACATTAATGAATCTATCAGATTTTATGTGTGGTGCATGCTTGGAGCACAAGCTCAAACAAAGTCAAACATCTTTAATGGATTTGAAGCACAAAAACAATTTCTTGCAAACCTGGAAGATGCTATAAACTCAGCAGTAGATCTCCCATCAAGCATACAACGCTATCAAGACGTTCTCAGGTATGCCAGGCCAAAGTTTACTTTGTGGTTGGTATATTGGGTTATACATGTTACCATCCTACCTTCAACTCCAAATAGGAATAATAAAAAAAATATAATAATGAAATAATTGTTGCAGGGGGTGATCAGAAATTAGGATTCAATCAATCAGTAAACTTAAGCTCAGGTCCAACAACCACACATTTACAACCTTAATAACACCAGTTACACCAGTACAACCAGTTACAGCAGTAACACCAGTTGCACATGAGTCATAGAGAACTGCATTGGTAATAGGCCTTACTGGATTAAGGATATTACTTCTTTACCTGTTTCATTAAATATCCTGTGATTAATCCTCCTACTGTCAACAAAAAGACCTACACATGCTCCGTCATAAACCCGACTACCTTCCTTGCTGTACTTATCAACCAACTGACAACACCAACCAACTGACAACACCTCCTATTATGCCAGGCAAAGCATCAATTACTTTTCCAACCAATTTCTTAAGCAAGTCTGATATATGTGTTAGGTTTTTACCCACGACTGTAAGTCTTTTGGGTCAGAAGGTGGACCTGGAGGAGCTAAACCACCACCACCTCTGGTTAGAGCCATTACTACACTACTAATAATAAATCCAAGAGCAGTAATTAAACTTGCAATTGTAATACCCTGCTCTCTAAATCTCTCAGCCAAAGTTTTGTTTTCATTAATTTTTTTCTGAATAGTTTCTCTAATCCTGTTGACTTGTGTTTTAGGTTTTTTTCTCCCAATTTCAGTTACTTCTACTCGTGCTGATTTTTCTATCTGCAAATACTTTAATCATCTTTGTATTCTTTCTTTTATTTCAATGCCACAATTCTTATCGTCTGCTTTACCTAGTTTTTTCTCTCCATTTCTATGTGATTATCAAGCTCACCTAGTTTGGCTACATCATTTACTAATTGTTTGCAGTGATTTATTCAACCCCATTTTCTCCTGTATGGGCAAGGGATAGTCATTTATTGTTTTTATAGCTTCATTTATTTGTCCTTCTATAAAAGAGGTTTCTTTTATTGCTCTGTCTGCTATTTCCAATAACCTTTTTATCTCCATCATTTCAATTTTTTGTCCCTTTGGCAACCCTTTTTGCACATCATGAAGAGCGTTCTCAAGTTTGCTTGGTACCCTACTAAGGTTACAAACACCAAGGTAACATTGCAACCCTGTGTCACCACTGACTTCAGTTCTTATTGTACTTAAAGCTCTAAACTTACTAGGGGCTTTTTATGAGTCAGTTGTATTTTACCTTTGTCTGTACTTACAAATAAGTGACCCTTATGACTGATTAGGATCTAATACTTCTGGGTGGTCACCAACAGGATCATAAAACGAGTTTCCTTTGCTTTCTAAAAGTTTGTGATGCAAACTGGAAGTATTACTTGTAATGTCCATTGTATTGTCATACATATCTTCCATTTCAATATATTCAAATCTTCCCTCTGCCATTGTTGTATTTTTTTTTTTTTTTGATTTTTTTTTTGAATTAGCATAAATAAAATGACACAGTCCTATGGATCAAAGTTAGACCAATACAGAAACTATGTGAACCTCTAGGTGTTAAGGATATTAGGCAATCAATTGTTATCACAAACAATCCTAGTACAATAGATCAAAACCAAGTTCTTACTTTCACGTTTCCGAACCTAGATCCCAATGATGTTATTGTTCCTGATACTGCACGTCTTGCTTTTAATATTAACTTATCAGAGTCTGATAACAACAGAACATTAGTTGGTAATGTTGGTAGAGCAATTATTAAGACTATTAAAGTTAACCTTGAAGGCAATGAAGTGTTTAGTTTAGATGATGCTGATGTTTTCTACTACTACAAAGATCTGTGTCTCACTAAGGAAGAAGGAGAAGACCGTGTTTACAAAGGCATACAGTCTGATAACATTGCCAAACATAGAATTGATGCAGGCAATAAAAATCTACATCTGCTGCCAAGGATGTTATATTAGCAGAAACATAATTATGGAAGTAGATTTTACATTCCACTTGAATTCAAAATCCTAACAGCACATTTACCTTATTACCAAGGAGCACTCAATGACCATCTAAGTTTTGAACTAACTTTTAATGATTACCCAAAAGTTATCAGGTCATCTGACACAGACGCAACATACAAGATATCAAATGTCTCCTTGGAATATGAAATTGGTATGCATACTGAACTAGCTAGACTCATACAAAATCAGTACCAATCAAGACTTCCGATTTATTATGACCGTGTCATAAGACACAGTATAATACCCAAAGACAAAGGTGATTCAGTGTGGAACATTAACTTACACACACCTGCTAGTTCACTGAAAGGCATACTTATGTTATTTGTTGAACCAAAAAATCCATCCAAAAAGGAGTCAGAAAAAGTTTGCAATCCAAAGATTACATACTTATCCTGCAGTATTGAAGGACGTCCTAATCAAGTGTATGTTTCAGGTGTGAAGATTGATTCGACACTCTCCATGCATGATCATATCAGTAGCCTCTGCCGAGCTGGTTTCCTTGAGCTGCGCAGAATTTCTTCCCTCAGATCATATCTCGCAGAAAGTGTCAAGACTTGTAAATGCATTCATTACGTCCAGGCTTGAATATTGCAATTCTGTACTGGCAGGTTTACCGGCAGATCAGATTTCACGCTTGCAGATGATTCAAAACAATGTGGCGTATCTCATCTTGAAAAAAAGAAAGAGAGACCACGTTACGCCTCTACTAAAGCAGCTGCACTGGCTGCCCGTAATTATTCCGCTGCCAGTACAAAATTGCAATTTTCGCCTATCGGCATTTTGACAGATCTCTCCCAACGTACCTTTCTGCCAAGCTGTCTGTTTATCAGCCATCACGCACCCTCCGTTCCTCTAGTGTAAAACTTTTTTAAATCCCGAAGCTTAACATGAAAACTGTGGGGGAGCGTTCTTTCATCTCTTTAGCCCCAAGTGTGTGGAACTCACTGCCAACTGAAATGTGGAATCTGCCCACATTGTCACAGTTCAAAGCTCACTTAAAGATTTTTCTTTTCTGTGGGCATTTAACACTTAGCTCATCTTTACCTAACTGTTGACTGCCTTTTATTCTGATCCTAGAGGAAGTGAATGTAAGGTGTTGGGAAGAGATGGGGTGGTTTAAAGTAGTGTATAATCGTGCATGTGTCTGAGAAAGAGGGTGTGCTGTTGTGCATGCGCAGTGAGTCCAGTGTTTTCCTGGAGAACAGCGCTATACAAGAACTATGCATTATTATTATTATTATTATTATTATTATTATATGCTACTTATCAACACTATGATGAGATCATAAGATATTTGGGGGGGGGGGGTGGAAGACTTAGAGAAAAACCTGCAAACATGGCATGTAAAGATCTACATTTGTATGACATACGCATTGACGAATACCTGATGGACAAGTATGCACTTTGGCTAGACTTACTTAGTATAGACGACAACTACCTACACTGGTCAGGTCGATATATTGAGACTGGTAGTAATGGAATTGCAATCCATATACAAAAAAAGAGTAAATCAAGCAGAGCTATAAGTATTTACTTGTATTTGATTTATGATGCACAACTGAACATCCAAGAAAGCAGACTAAGTGGTACAGTGTATTAATGAGCAAAAATTAAAATAAACTTTGCTCTCACTTGATCCTCACTGTGGTTTGTTTTGTGGTTCCACAGGCTGTGGGAAAACTGAATTTGTTCTTGACTTATTACAAACAAGATACATCTATCATTTTGAAAACATTGTGATATTCTTTCCTACAATCAAACACAACAAAGCTTACCAGAACCATTTATTTATTTGGACTGACAACATTTACTTAGTCAACCCTGACCACAAAAAAATGACTACCTGCAGTATTTTACAAACAATTTCAAGGGCAGTCAACTTTGTTTATAATTGATGATTGCTCAGCAGAAAAAAATATTGTCAAAAAGAGAAATACTTTAGCAGAACTTGCCTTCAGTGGCAGACATGCAAACTTCAGTGTCTGGATTCTCACTCAAAAATATGCTGTACTAAAAGATTTCCAAGAGCAACTAAAGTTTATCTGTTTGTTTACTGTAAGGATTGTGATAGCTTTGAAGACTACCTCAGGGAGAATGATGTTATACCAAACAAACACAAACGAGATGATGTAAAAAACAAACGTAAATCAACTAAGCACATGAAGGTCATCTTAAAATCAGATCAGCAAGCTGGGTATGGATTAATAAATTAATTTATTCTTTTTGTTTTGGTCATAAAAAATGGTGGACAGACAAGTTGATATTACAGACTGCTTCAGATATGTTCAACACTTTGAACAGTTGCATTACCTCAACAATCTGACATAAGACTTTCAGTGCCAACAGTGATATACATGACAGGAAATATAACTCTGGATATCGTAGATAGCATACCACAATTTATACTAGCAATGGTTCTTGATATTAAGTCATATACTTTTAGAGTTAATGATGCTGACTGTAACTGGTTTAAGACAGTGTGTAAACACATACACAGATAAGTAGCGGCTAATCTCTATGTTTGTTTGTTTGTCTATTTTGACAAAGGGTATTTACCCGAAATATTAATAAATTGTGTTGTACCCATCTTTTCTAAGCGTGTTTCTTTCTCCGTTGGGTACTTCTTTACATACACAGATGTCTACATGAATTAAATCTTCATCTTGACAGTATTACAGTCAATAAAATGGTACTAGATATAGTTTAGTAAATTAATTTATTCTTTTGTCTTGGTGGTAAAAAAAAGATGATGGACAAAAAAGAGTGACAGACAAACCATTGATATTACAGACTGCTTCAGAGATGTTTGGCACTTTGAACAGATAAGAACACCTTCCAAACAACCTGACATAAGCACTGCCAAAGCAGCGGTGATATGCATGACATATAATGTGACTTCAAAATTTATTGATGTACTACCATTGTACATAACTATTGATCTTAAGACATACTTTTAAAGTAATTGATGCCAACTATAACTGGTTTGAGACAGTGTGTGAACACATATTTAAACAACTATGTAAACTAAATGTTTATATTGAAGGTGTTACATTTAATAAAATGGTATTACATATACAGTAAATTTATTTATTTTATTTATTTATTTAATATTTTGTCAGACAATAAAAAATGACCGACAACTTGCAAAGCTCCCAAAGCTTGCAAAACGTATTTCACACAACAAACTTGCCTATATCTAATGTTCACATTTATGAATCAATAGAAAATTCTTTTACCATACTAAGAGATAACATTCTTAATGGTAGTGTAAAGATTCAGGTTGTTGCTAAATAGAATTTAACATGGTAGACGGTGAAGTAATAGTTCTGTATGTCTCAACGAGACAACACACAGTTAAGGCAAGAATGGAACTGGAGAATGTGTTTAGAAACAAAATGTTGCCCGACTTCTTATCAGAAATTGATAGAGCCAAGATCAAGAATAAGAATAAGAATAAAAGTACTTTATTATCTCTAAAAGAGAATTCGGTTGTGGTACATTTGTAACAAATAGTACAAACAAGACATGAAAACATTATAACATAATTATGAACATTTTCTCCCTGCACTTACACAGCTACATATTTCAAATGGACATAGTAAACACTACAAAATCTCATAACTCTTACACATCTCACACATAAACATCTTTTATAAACTGAACTGAGTGGCACTTACACATTCACGCCCACCTCTGCACATGCATACATAATACGCGTGTTTCAACCTAATCCTCACTGCTTATTATGCAAATGTCTCAATACCTTATTACACATTATTACACAAGCTGCATAATTAAAATCTACCTTAGTAAAATAATTAGTGGGTAAACAAACAGTAACAAAAATTCCAATATGTCCATGTTCACCACCAGATAAAACACAATATAACCACTTCTCTAAAATCAACAAGCTACATTCCTACTGATTGCACAGGTAAAGGGGGATAGGGGAGGAGTTAGGTTTGGGTATGCGTGGATGTACCTGCAAATTGCTTAGAGTGGTGGATTTGGGGATGAAACTGTGCTGTAGTTTGAGTGTCCTAGCTTTGTGCGTGCAGAGTCTGCAGCCAGAGGGGAGGAGTTCATAGAGGTGGGCAAGGACTAATAGTATCTGTCTGAAGCTATCCGCCTACCCTTTCTCACCACACGCTGTTCATACAGAGACTCCAAACTTGCTTGCTGACTGCCAATCACCTTGCTGCAGATGTTTACCATTCGAGCCAGGGTGTTCTTGTTTTTCACACTCAGACCTCCATACCAGCACACAGAACCAAAAGTGATGACAGACTCGATAAAAGAGCAGTAGAAAGTTTGAAGAACTGAGGGGTTCACATACAGCTTCCAGAGTTTCTAAAGGCAGTAGATGCGTGACTGACATTTCTTGTGTATGAGGGTGGTGTTTGCATTAAAGGACAACGTATCATCTATAACTGTTCCAAGATACTTATATTCAGTCACACGCTCAACAGACACATCATCAATTGTCAGAACAGGGACAGGGGCAGGGTTTCTTCGAAAGTCTATCAGTAGTTCCTTGGTCTTACTCACATTTAGGTCTAGAAAATTATCTTTACATCAAACACTAAAACTTTCTACTTTTGCAAAGTAAATTGCATCACTGTTGGAGAGATCTTCTAAGGCAGTGTCATCCGAGTATTTTATAAGAAGGGTAGAGTCAGTGCCACTACAATCGTTAGTGTATAGTGTGAACAGCACAGAGGAGAGCACTGTACCTTGAGGGACGCCTATGGAAGTGGACCTAAGGGATGAGAGAGCTGTTTTAAAGTGAACTGACTGGGTCCTATTTACAAGGAAGTTGACAATCCATAGGATAAGCCTTGACTGAGTTATTGCCCTTGAAAACTTTAAGGTGCATGATTTGTCACAGTATGATTTAACATACTTAACAAACTGTATTATGACACATGATCAAAATCATGAGAAAGGTTGGCTCTTTGAAGTCGACCTGGAGTATCCGCACCACCTGCATGATTTACCACAATGATTATCCATTAGCAGTTTTAAAAATGTCTTTGACAGGAAAAAAAGAAGACACAAAACTTCTGCCAAATTTAAATGATAATTTAATTACGTTTGTTACTATCATTTACTACAGTTTTACATCAGGCATGGTCAAATACTTTAAAAAGTTCACAGAGGCAAAGAATTTGATCAGTGTGCTTTTACGAAAGATTATATAATGAAGAACACCCATCTTTGTGCAAGAGAAGGTAACACTGCATTTGACAAAGACTTCTTTAAGCTATAAACAATGCCTGTTTTGGCAAGACAATGGAAAATCCACATCACCATAAAGATGTGAGACTGGTTACAACTGAATCAGATGCAATTAAACTTACAGGCAAGCCACAATACACAGGGTATAAAGAGTTTCATCAGTTGTTGTATGTGGTGACACTGAAAAAAACGTTTGTTGATATCAACAAGCCAGTATTTATTGGTATGGCAATACTTGAACTGTCCAAGCTGTTGATGCTTGAGTTATACTATGATTACTTTAAAAAGAAGTATCCTGACTTTCAGCTGTTATACACTGATACAGACTATATAGATGTGCCTACTGAGAACTTTTATGAAGACATGAAAACAGAACTAGATATGTATGACATGTCTGATTATCCCAAAGATCACCCACTAAAAAGCACACAAAAAAGAAAGTGCCTGGAAGTTTAAAGATGAACTGAATGGAGTGCCAATACTTGAGTACGTTGGACTGAGGTCAAAATGTATTCCATACTGCACCAGAAAGGCAGTCAGTCTAAAGCAAAAGGTATTAAAACAACAGCAATAAAAAATAAAGATATCTGTCATAAACACTATACGAGAGTTTTAGATGGAGAACTAATGCCTGAATATCCAAACAAGACACTGATGTCAAATAAACATAATCTTGAAATGATCCAAACACATAAGAAGTTGCTTGCTGTTGGTGACACAAAACATGTATTTTTCAGTAAGGAAAAGGCTTATGCACCTACAAGCTTAAGTTGTCTGAAGACATTTGTGATAAACTGGTTGATGAACTGATTGATGAACTGATTGATGAATTAGTTGTTGAAATGAGTAACAGTATCTGTTGGAACAATCTGTAATTCTTCTCTGACAAATGTCCTCTGAGGGAGCAGGCTCATATAAATAATAAATTGATGGGTTGCCAGGAACTATTTTTATTTACATTGTGAACAGATGTAGACCATATTGGATCAGTTGCTCTACGTTTTGCATCATTCTCTGCCTCACTGGGTTGATATGGATATCTTACCTGTTTCATAAACTAACTTTTGTCAGGGTTTTTAGCACCAACGCTGGGGCTGTTGTTGTTGGTATTGTTTTTAATTTAATAGCATCAGCAGGTTTTATGCAACCCTCATTATTCATTGCTTTTACCACAGATGGTAATCTCTTAACCCACTCTGTGTTTTGTGTCATGCATGAGTTCCTAGAATACTGATAACTGAAAAGTCTCTCAGATAATTGTTTGTTAAAGTTTTCAACAATTGCCTGTGATCTATGGACACCCGGTGTGCTGCGTCTAATCAATATATCAAATAATTGATTAACTACACCTTTGAATTCACTTCCATCGTCAACTTGCACAAGTCTAGGGTATTTTAAAGGATAATGCTGCAGCCACAGTGCTAGCGCTCTTGTCAGTTAGTGGTTTGGAATCCTTATATCTCGATGCAATGTCGACAACAGTCAGAGCATACTTGTAACGCTTTTTTCTTATAGTATCATGTGGAAGAAACAAGAGATTCCTTTGATGTGTGCCATTAGGCCTGGTGTTTTCAAAGTGTGGTATTTTTATTATTTTTCTTGGAGTGGGTAAATATATCTGCCATATAGCTTGCCTTTGCAACCACTGTTTTACTTGATCGAGCGTAACATCACTTACAGAAGCAGACAATTTTTCTAGTGCAGTTTTTTCCTTTCGAGAAGCCAATTGGAGAGTAATATATTTTTGATAGTTTAGCTTCTGTGCTTGTCATTTTCTTCTAGCAAGAAAAACTCCTGTGAAATAAACAAATGTCATTCCTACTAGAACAAACATTATTTCTCCATTTCTTTTGTTGCTGGCTAGGCTGGTAGTAATTGCTAAGTTTTGGTTGTGGTATTCTCATGTCTTCACCAGTAACAAGATAGTATTCTTTAATAGCGTCATCAACATTTGAAAATGTGTGCTGTGCGTGACCTTCCTGTCTAAAGCGGCGGTCTGACGGGAAGCGAAGCAGAAGAAAAACAGCCAGTAAAACATGAAACATCGCAGTTTTGACGATGTTTATCGTGTGACTAGACCTAAAGCATAACAGCAGTGTGGTGGGGCGGATTACAACAAAAGAGACAGGGAGGCCATGTTGCGCCTTGTGAAGATGTTTTTATTTCTCCACCAAGGAGGCAGTACACCTGGAATATCAAATAACACACAATATAATTTCCATCTAAAGTGTACATACCAAATAGAAAATTGATGTTACATAAAATTGAGGATAGGCATGTTATTATTACAAAATACTACAGTGGCTGGATAATTCAAAAGATCATGACACAGGTTCTCATACATCCACCATCCACTGATGTACTTTGGTCAAGGCGGCATTTTATAAAATAAGACAAAGTTCAACTATAATTACTACAAAACCTAAAATGACTAAAAATAATTATAAGGATATATATCATAAAGTATAAGATTGGAACATGGTGCTATATTAGTGGAGCTTAGAAGTATGAACACAGGAGAGAGAGAGAGAGAGAGAGAGAGAGAGAGAGAGAGAGAGAGAGAGAGAGAGAGAGAGAGAGAGAGAGAGCAAGAGGAATGCTGTGGTCCACAATATATATCACAAGCTCTAATAGAAAACGGCATTACATATCATATCCCTAAGTCCTGAACCTTGGTAACACATTTCTTCAAAAGTAAGACCCATTGCAGCAAGTATGCACGCACACCTGGCTTCGCATGCTATCACATAGTACATGTAAACAATAGCAGACGACTCAAGTCTCCCTATCAAGAATAAACTAAGGGAAGCTACTCTCCATCAGGTAAACCTCAATGGAAAGAAGTTCTATGTCCGTCATATCATAACCTGTCACGCCTGAAATCGATGACCGCAGACATTATTATAATAAAAGATGTTTAGAAAGTAACAGGTTTAATCGCAGGCACTCGGATTATGACAACTTCTTCGCGCGATCACACTACTAGCAGGTAGCGGTCACCAAAACCACACACACTGGCTGACCGACAGTCACAGCCAGCCAGCTGACCAATCCATGCTAAGAATGAGATCACGTGACCCAATCCCACACAGTGCGCGCGTGATACAATGGTAAACTACTGACACAAAGGGATACTGATGCCAGAAAATGCAACTGATCATCCTATCACCGGTACTAAGCGATCTCAAAAGAAAGCAACATAACTGACCAAATGATCCCCAGCACCATTGAGCAAGCCCCGACTACAATCCAAATGATTGATTAAAGTTTCTTTTGGTTGATAAAAGTGAGTTCTGAAAATGGCCCTTAGGTGCCAGAGATAATGGCAGCCATTAAAACGTAAACAAAATCATTTATGCCTGAATGCTCTCCAAGAGAGATGGTCGAGCAAAAGTCTAGGCTTGCTCAAATTGGTGCAAAGGATCAACATAAACATAGTATCTTAATCAAAACAAGTGATCAGATTAACCTAAAACATGGTAAACTTAGATAGTAGGATCAAATCAAAACACAAGCCCCTAAGTGACCACAGCGCTCCCCTCAACCCGTCAAAGACAGACCGGTCAGTCAGAAAATTTGCAAAATACATCAAAATCAGTGCATAAAATATATCTTCGAAATATGCAAAGACAACCAACATTTCTAAGTAAAAAATAGTAAAATGTATGACTTACAAAGGTCCAGTTAGACAAAACTCGTGAAAGTAATTTGACGCTCAATAGGCCGGTCTTGCTTCCGTCGTGGTGCTACAGCAAATGCGTTCTTAGCGTGGAGACGCTACCACGAGGGGGCGCTACTGGGTCAAGGTCGATGTCTACCACTGGTCTATTTAAATGAGTGGTCACTTCCAGCTAAATTTAGATGGGACGGCCAAAAGGAAAATCACTAAGACTGGGGCTAAGTAGGTCACCTCTGCCAGAACCCACACTCGGCAGCTCGGTGGCAACCGGCCGCGCAAAATCATGCTACAATGTATTGACCATTGACCAGAGGGGTGACGTAATAAAATATAATATTAACACATATACAAAACACAGCTCGTCACATCAGCAAAGCGCCGAAGTGAAGCAAAGCCGATGCTTTCAGTGTTTGAGCGTGCTCTAAACTTTTGCGTTGTTTCGCTGAAGCATTTGATTGCCAGCCAATCAGAAGAGCCGACTTTACGGCAACGAGGTTGTTATCATTTCAGCGATCATGGCGGCATCAAAAGCTACTGGGCCATTAGCAAATCTGACACAAGTTGATACATTTATTCTCATTGATCTGATTCAAAACCACGAGGCATTATGGAATGTAAGAAGCCAAAATTACAGAAACCAAACCCTGAAAAAGGCCTCATGGACTTCTGTGAGGGTCAATCTGATGGAAAAAAACTGGGATCGTATGTACAGGTGAGATTCAATTATCACTATTAATATCAGTACACTGAGTACAGTATTTACGTACGTTACAATTATTAATTATCGAGAAGAACTCCACAGAGTTTTTGTGAATGAATAGGCTTAATCGCGTTTGTTGATAGTTTATAATTACTACTGGTAATAAGTTTACTTTATAATACTTATATTTCATTATTTGTGGGTTAGTAGTATTGTAGTTCTTGTTACATACTGTGCACCTGTTACTATTAACTACAACAAAATAAATAGGTTCTTTATTAGTTTACCCCAAAAGACTGTTACAATTTTGACATTTTTCAGTGCATTATTGGGAAACACTGGTCATATGTGTATTGTGTGCTACTGTAGTGTTACTACTTAGTAGTATAACATAAACAATAAATAACACTCAGTATATTAACTAAAGTTGGTTAGTATTATACATAGGCCTACTGTGTTTGCATACTGTATGTATGCAGTGTGGGTTTTGTACTGTGTGGTCAGTATTGACTGTTACTGTTAGTAGTGTACCTACTTGTATATGGCCTGGTCAGTATTGTATAATGTTTTTAATACTGTGTGGGTTTGTGCAACAATTTTATTATATTCATTTGTGACATATTTAAACTACTTTACTATTTATTTTTGTGGGTTCTTTATTAGCATTCTTATATATTATGTTTAATGTTCTCACTACAGCGGTTCAGGTTTTGTTTATTATACATTTTAATTTCAGATGATCATGTGCAGAAGAAGTTTCTCACACTTCAAAATACCTACTCAAGGGAGTTGAGGCTCATTCGTGACTCAAAGAAAAGTGGTAGCAGAGCTGATGAAGTTAGAAAGCCAACTTGGCCCTTTTTTGCAGCCATGCAGTTTCTGAGAGCTGTAATCAACATTACCATACCTACCTCTTCTAATCTGGTTTGTATTATTTTCTGGTTGAACATGTTATAACTTATAATTAAACTAAAAGTGCGATTTGGTTTCTCTTTTTATAAGTGGAACATGTATTTTATGACATTGAAAAAAGCAGCAAAAATCTTAGAAAGGGCCTTAATTAAAAAGTACTAAGCAGCTTTCTGTCTTCAACACATCATGCAATGTTGAAAGTTTATACACAATAAAATATGAAACACTGATTAATTTAAGAGAGGGGAAAATTGGTAACTTGGAGGGACTTATGATTATGATGTGGGTGTCAAATAAATTAACCATAATACATTTCAACAAAATAAAAATGGAGATTTAATTTGTTTTGTTTAAGCAGACCGTTTACTTTTTTTGTTTAAGAGGATGAAAAAAAATCTCTTTTGAAGTGCAATTTTTGGCGGTTCCTTTGTACTTGCTTGTAATTAGTACTGCTGTTAATGCAGACAGCTTTGAGACAAATTACTTTTCATTGGATAAGAATAATAATAATTATACTGTATGCTAATATGCCCTTTTCTTTGAATAAATTCAAAATCCTGCATGCGAAGATCATAAGTGTGTGAATGAGCACTTTTTGACTTCTATCAAGCAAGCTGTAGTACTATATATTCTTATATTGTTATCAGTAGTAGCACAAACACTTATATACAAACTTTAATCTATCCTATTGCATCACTTTATATATTTCAATTTTCTTAAACATTTGTCAATTTAATAATGTAAAAGAAAAAAATAATAGTAACTATTTTGAATTACAAAATACTTGAACTGATCCTATTATGATTATTGTTTGTCATCTAGATCTTTATCACAGACACACACATACACAAGAAACATTGCTCTTGGAAACAAAATAATATTTTAATTACGAGTAGCATGCACACTTTGGATTGTCATTTAACTTAAAGTCTGATGGAAACTGTTCAACAGCTCAGCTGTTCCCACTGGAAAGGTACCTGGCCTTCGTTCCAGAAGAAATCTCTCAGCTCATCCCTGACTTTTCTTGCTTTTATAGAACTGTTGTTACCAGCAAAGTAAAGCTGTCCTTCATCAGTTTGGCCTCTCCAGATAGGCACATCTCTGCTTGGTCTTCTGTTGTATTGTTCATCCAACTCCGTCTTCAAAAAATTATGAAGGGCAAGGCAGCTTTCAGTAATTGTTGTGGCAACGGTTTCATCCAGATGCATCGAATGTGACAGAACTCTAAATCTGTGTACCAGTATGCCAAAGGCATTTTCTGAAACTCTTCTTGCTCTAGTGAGGCGATAGTTGAAAATGACTTCTTTGTCTGTAAGTCCACAGTGAGGGTAAGGCTTCATTAGTGTTGTCTGTAGTGGAAATGCCTCATCTCCAATGAGCATGTAAGGTATTTCCTCATTTCCTTCATTTCTGACTTTCGAAGGCCTTGGAATTTGCAGAACATTGTTATTGCTGTTGAGTGCATGAGCAATGCTGGATGAGACATAAATCCCAGCGTCATTCTGACGGCCATTGGCGCCCAGTTGTACCAAATGAATCTACAGTTGGCATCTACAACTGCTAGCAAAATAATGCTGTAAAAGTCTTATAATTGAAGAAAACAGATCCACTGTTAGACGGAGCTCTTATTGCAATATGTTTACCATCGATTGTACCGATACAATGAGGGAAGTTCCATTTTTCCTCAAAGGCACCAGCAACATCTCTCCATCCAGCTGTGGTGTCTGGTACCTAAAATCAAACAATACAGTAATACATAATTACTATATTAATTTCACTGTGACAAACATGTCTGATTATATTTTTTTCTGTCCTCCAGAATGTGCCTAGTGAGACAGAGACAGATGCAGAGAATGACAGCCATGTATTGGAGGCTGGAACTCAAGATAATGGGTCATCTGGGACTCAAGATAATGAATCATCAACACAAATAAGTGAGGACGAAAGTCAGCTAGAAGATGCGTCCCCACAGACTTCAAGATCTATATTGCCCACCACACCATGCAACCGAAAAAGAAAAGAAATGGCATCACCAGATCCACTAGCACAAAGTCTGCAATCATATCTTGCATCTTGTAACGATGCTAAACAGCAAAGACTAGAGAAAAAAACCTTGACAAATGGAGTATTTGGGCAAAAAACCTGACGGAAAATATTAAGAAAATTAGCAGCGAGCGACGAAGGCTGCTGCTGCAAATTGATGTGGATGAACTGGTCGCAAAGGCAATGAGGGAGGACCAGCTTGCACAGACGGAGTGAGGGGGAAGCTGAGGGTTCATTAAAGATTATTATAAGCCCTTAGTGTGTTTGGCAGCAGGGGGATTGGGAGGGGGCAAACGGGATAACCTGGGATATATTTAATTTTATTAATAAAGTTTGTTTTGAAAATTCAAAAAATATATATCAGTCGAAAATGGTAAGCTGTGCATGTATGTGACTCGTATCTGTTCTATCCCTTTTACAAACCATACATACACACAGAGTCTGGGGGAAATGAAGTTGTGTTCAGACATGGTATACACATGTTGGGCATATATGCACTCACAGTAAAATACTTGGTTATTCACTATAAAAAGGTTAAGGCTAAGCCATAATATAAATATTTATTTTAGTTTTTACAACTATAGTAAGCCATACAACATTATATTAAAAGATAAGCATTGCAGGAAATGCAACTTTATGACTTCAATTAGAACTTAAATACCTTTAAGTATTTCTCTTTGAAGACCTCAACAATTGCTCTGCAAGTTTCAGGAATAATGGTAGTTAAAGTCGAACGGCCAATTCTGTACAAGAAGTGCAGTGAGTGATAACTGTCACCTGTAAGAATTGAAAAAAAAAAAAAATAAATAAAGAAATGTATATATAAGTAAATGCAGCAAAATTACAATAGTAGAAGTAAATAGTACAAGTAGAGTTATTATAATGTCTTCTTCATCGCAGTACTAACCCACAAGAATATTTTATATGTTTACAGTAGCACACAGTACATACAATTACAATACTAAAAAAACACACTAGATGAATACTAGCCCACATACAGCACTTTCACAAACAGAACATGGGCCTACATGCTAATCCACATAAAGTGTTTGTACCCTTTAGTGCTGATACACACAGTGCATACGCTGATACAGTAATAACAAGCATACAGTACGTACAGTGCTAACATGGAAGCGGTGTTAAAGTAGTAAAATACTAACCCACATAGTGCATACAATGCTTATACACACACAGGATGTACAATGCAGTGTGTATAGAGCTTTTACATATTTACTAAAAGTAACTCACATTACATACAATACTAATATTAACACACACACCTATCAATGTACTATGTAAATTAATCATAATCGCTATTGCTAGTAGTATTATATAGATCTATTGGTTCATGTGTATTTTTATGCCACAATTCACAAGCAGACAACCCTCCAGTCAATACAGTATTTTACATCATTCTAGCTAAAAATAGAATTTAGTGCCAACCTTTGACAAACACTGATTCAGAATGTGTATTTTTCTTGTTACCACAGTAGGACTATATTACACATTTATAATAAATAATGAGTCGATAATAATTATGTTTGACTTTGAGCATGAACTTTTAAAAAGGATTTTACATAAGTTACATTTATCAATCATAGCAAAACGAAATAAAATAAAAAAAATAACTAATCATAAAATAATTCAAACCTGTTGCCAAGAACCTCAACGTAACCGAGAGTCTTTCAGCGGCTGAAATGCTGTCCCTCATATTCGTGTCATTTTTTTCAATGTACGAAGTGACCAGTGCCAACAGTGTCTGAAAGTGCTGTAGGTCCATCCTCACAAAATTCGTAAAGGAATCAGCATCGCATTCAATCAGCTCTTGCATGAGCGCGTGATATGCACCATGCTGAACCCGATTTTCCAACCAGGGTTTCATCCAATACTTCTTTTGCCTCTTTTGTTTCTTTCTTCTCTGTTCGGCAATTTTGTAGGCTGCAAGGACTACCAAAGGCATATCTTCCAAATCACTGTCGTCCGATGTAACTGCCATATTGAAAATATCGCGTAAAGGGAGGTAACTGATTTACAACTGAGCATTGCTTCCACACAGACTGCTTATGCAAAACTTCTCATCGTGTGACTGGCTCACAAAGCAAAGCATTATAAACGCACTTATTTTTAGATGCTTTTAGAAGCAGATGCTTTGCTTTGTTTACCGCTTTGCTTCTGTTTCACTTCACGTCAGACCGCACCTTAAGTCTTTCATTGATGAAATCAAGTCTTTATATTCTTTTTTTTTCTCATAATCTTGTTCCGCTTGAGCCAGTTTCTCTGCTGCTTCATTGTGATGTATCATTTCTTCCTCACTCTCTTTCTTTCTGAAAAAAAGATAATTTTATCCACTGAAAGCAAGTGTGTTAACAACAGCACTGCCAGTGATAACAGCCAATGTTGCCATATTTTTATTTACATAGATACATTTTCTGGAATAATTCCCTGCTTAACAAGAAAATCTTTTGTAGCAATTAATGTTGTGATAATTGCAACTAGCTTGGCACTGTCCTCAAAATCTAGTTCGCCAAGGTTAGCATGTCGCATTTTGATAAGACTGCATCCTAGCATAGCGTAAGTGACTGTAAGTCCAATCAGAATGGCAGAGTGATACAAGATTCATATTATATATTACTTTTTCTTTTATTATTTTAATCCATCCCATTATAGTGTGTGTGTGTGTGTGTGTGTGTGTGTGTGTGTGTGTGTGTGTGTGTGTGCGTGCGTGCGTGCGTGCGTGCGTGCGTGCGTGCATGCGTGCTTGCATGCGTGCGTGCGTGCATGCGTGCGTGCGTGTGTGAGAGAGAGAGAGAGAGAGACTACCAGGACCTAGGACCCTCATGAGCCGTCCTATTAGGGACGCTGGTTATGGTCCTTTCCCCTGACACAAACCAAAAGCTGTGATAAGTTGTGATAGTAAGGCATGGTACTGTGATAGAGGGAGTGGTGATAATGTGATTCAAGTGATCAACAGAATGTGATTCGGCAAGGATTTTAGATTCTAACAGGCGTGGGGAGGGATTTTATATAAATTATGTGTTTAATTGCTTGTTCATGTTTGTGAGCTGAAGACAAATTTCCATTTTATACATATATATTTAATGGACAATAAAGATTTTTGAGTTTGAATTTGAATTTAGGTTCTTTGTGTCCCTCATTTTATTATGGCACAAGAATTAAACTGATAAATTTATTTACTGCATGTAAAAATGGATCAGAAGCTTTAGGTGCTGCTGCTAATGTGGGGGTTTCTTGCTTGGCTTTTTTGTGTTTCTGTTGATTGTTTTTTTTACTCTGTTTGAGTTTGTGGCTTGTATTTTTCCCATAATGTGTAACCTATGTATCCAAACCCTACAACAAATCCACCAATAAAGTATTTTGTTATTTCAGGATTTTTAGGCTTTTGTGTGATAGACTGACTTTGTTGTTGTGGCAGTGGTGGTGGTGGTGGTGATGGCGCCGTTGGTGCTGTTGGCAGTGGTGGTGAATCAGTTATCACCTGTAGTCGTAACTTTTTTGTTAGTTCCACTCATCTAATTTTTTCCCTGCTTCAACTCTCCCTGGACTTTTGGTTTTAGTTAATGTCAGTTGTATGGTTGTCTGATTGTCCTCCATTTTCATTGTTTCCAATTTTATTTTAGAAAAACAACATGACTCCTTGTAATCAGTAATGTTACAGCAGGGGCTAGGTACATTACAAACTTGTAAAACATTACACATGATAATTTACCGATTGTACTTGAAACAATAGGGTTGTTTTTAAGGTCATGACATAGACTGTCAGTGTCCACAGGCAAAAAATCACTAACTGCTTTTGTGTACAGACATACAAGAGATTGTCCTATGTCACAGGTCATTAGTGAACTAATGTAATTTTCATATTTAGCGTGTATTTTTATCATGTCCTCAGAGGCAATTTTTTTCTGTTGTATACTGATTTCTGAGATATGTCTTTGATTTTCCAGAAACTACAACAGCAAGAAGCCTTTTTTTCTTTGATTCAAATTCCTTGTTCTCTATAGCACATATATCACTTAGAAGAAGAAGTGCATCCTGATTCATTTTATACAGTAATAAAATTAAAATGAATTAATAATTCTAGAATTCTCTCTGTGTCCAGTAATACACAATTGATTACTTAGTCCACCAGCTGTTTCATGCTAGCAAGGGGAGCAACTCTTCCCGGCTTTAAAACTATCACATGTAAACAAATGTGACCAAAATGTTTTGCTGTGATGAAATTTTCTGCTGTGACCGATTCACCTTTGCTGTGACAAGCTCACCTGTGCTATGATGAATAAAAAAAGTGGGTCAACATCATGAGCAGCGCTAGCTGCAAAGTAACAAAAATTTTCTGCTGTGCCAGATTTGCCCTGCACTTGGCTCAGGTGCACAATGTTGCATGGAGTTTATTGATTTTTCAGCTGGTCTGAACCAGTCTGCTGGCTGGCTAGCTGTACTGCATGGTGTATTGGTTTTTTCTTGCCGATTTAAATAATCTCTCATAAAACACTGTTGTGTGAGTTGAGACAGCTTTTTTGAGAGTTGGCTTAGTGATGTTTAAAAACGCCATGATTTAGACATGGGCATGGAGATATAGGTGACTTTCAAATCTCATTATGTCTCAAAATACACTAATGGTGTGACTTGAGACAGGGTTTTGTGAGAGTTGTGGGTGTTGATGTTTAAAACAGCCATGATTTAGACATGGGCCCCATAATAATGATATAGGTGACTTTCAAACCCCATTATCTCTCTCTCTCACAAAGCAGTGTAGATCCTATTACAAGAGGCACAAATCCTCCGAAGTTGGGCAGGGGCTCATGAGGATATAATTATGCCTCTTGTTGGAACCACTTTGTATCCACTTGACAACCGTCTCAGTGAAAGACTGGAGAGTTCGTCGTGAAACGTGAAACTGAAGGCAACTTAATTGAAATAAGATCTTCGATGCCCGTCCCTGAAACGACTTGGTTATTTCGTGAAACGTGAAAAGTCTGTAGCTATATACGCTTTAATTTCTGTCGCTATATATGCTTTAATTTCTGCTCAGATCACTGAGTATTTCCCCAACCCACCCCCACCCCACCCCACCGGCAAACCGCCTCTTATCCCAATACGCAAAAGCCCCCCCACCCCCCCACCCCACCCCCTTCAACCCCCCCCCCCCCCAACCCTCACCCCCTGTCGTCACTGTTAGTTGAGTCAGTTTCCGGACAGCAGGAAACGAACGTTTACTGACAACTTGGTGACTTCCAGTCATATCTAGCATACAGCCTATTATCCCCCCCCCCCCCCCCCCCCGCGCCCCCCTCCCCACACACCCTTCCCTTGTCAGTTGTTACTGAGAGTTTTCGGCTGGTCACAGAAACCGTGGAATATTCCAGCGTGAAACGTCAGTGCCATCGATCGTTCAGTTCTGGGGGACTTCGAGAATCACGTCAGTGACAACTGACTGCTGAACTGAAATAAATCGTCCTGAATCCGTGATTGTACCCGGCTTCAGCCCGCATACCCCCCCCCCCCCCCCCCGGCCTCCCCACCCCGGCAATCATCAATCCACCTCCCCCCCCCCCCAACCCCCTTTCTACATGATATGGGCTGTAGTTTTTTTTTTTTTAAATGAATCACTTTGAGTCCGGCCACCCACCCCAAACCCGCCCCACCACACCGCCGGCATACCGCCTCCTGTCCCAATGCGCAAAAGCCCCCCCCCCCCCCCATCCCCCTCCAACCACCTATCCTCACCCCCTGTCGGTTACCGTTAGTTGATTCAGTTTCCGGACAGCAGGAAACGAACGTTTACTGACACTGAACTTGGTGACATCCAGTCATTTATAGCATCATGTTGTTGGCATCCTTCTGTCTCGGAAGACAATGAGTATATGTGCTTGCTGGGTCAGTCCGTTTTAAGATTTGCAGTGCCTGATGTGACTAATCAGTCCAATGCGAGAGCGGCAGAGTGTGTTGCATTTGCTACAGGTGAAGTCTGTGACTCACTGTGGGCGCTAGCTCTTCTTTCTTTCGTCTGCGCTGCCTCTTCTCCTCCCACTGGTTTTCTCTCCTTCCCTCACTTAGCTTTATGCTGGTCTTTACTGTGAGCCGCCAGCTGGCACGATCTGCCGTGGCGGCTTCTCGGGATTCAGGCTTCCAGCTTTCAGATCACGCTTGCAGACATCTTTGTATCTAAGCGCTGGTCTGCCTGTTGGTCTGGTGCCGGAGGCGAGCTCACCATACAAGATGTCCTTAGGAATCCGACAATCCTTCATGCGGCAGATATGACCGAGCCAGCGTAGGCGTCTTTGTGAAAGGAGTGCGTACATGCTAGGAATGTTTGCCTGGCCAGCACTTCAGTGTTTGGAACATGGTCCTTCCAAGTGATGCCCAAGATTCTCACCTCAGGCTGCGCAGATGAACAGAGTTACGTCTGCGCTCTTGACGGGTGTACAAACTCCACGTCTCGCTGCTGTAGAGAAAAATGCTGAGCACACAGGACTGGTACACTTTCATCTTAGTGTTGATGGTAAGCAAGCCGTTGTTCCACACTCTTGGTCAGGCGAGCCATCGCTGTTGATGCCTTGCTGATTCTGGAGTCCAGTTCTTTGTTCAGAGAGAGGTTGTTGAAGATAGTTGAGCCAAGGTATGTAAAGTTCTCCACTACCTCGAGGGTGTGATCGCCTGTAGATATGCAAGGGATGCTGCTGACATCCTGGCCCATGATGTTTGTCTTCGTCAGGCTGATGGTCAGCCCAAACTCATCGGTGGGCTGATGGTCAGCCCAAGCTCATCGGTGGCGCGAGCAAAGCTGCTGACGAGACCCTGTAGTGCTTCCTCGGTGTGGGTAGTCAGCATCTCTCTAATCAGGACCCTGCGCACCTTGGTCTTTGCGCGCAGACGTGCAAGGTTGAAGAGGCTGACGTCACTCCTAGTGTGGATGAAGACGCCATCTTCTGACTGACTGAAGGAATGGCACATCAGCAGGGAGAAGAAGACGCCTAAAAGTGTAGGGGTGAGTACGCAGCCATGCTTCACGCCGCCCGGATCGGGAAGGGTTCTGAGGATGAGCCATCATGCTGTACGGTACCTTTCATTTCGTCATGAGAGGATGTGACCATCTTTAGAAGCTTGGGTGGGACATCCGATCCTGTGTAATAGGGTTAAGAGACCTCTTCTTGTGACCAAGTCGAAGGCCTTGGTCAGATCAATGAAGGCGATGTAAAGTGGCTGTCTCTGTTCCCGGCACTTCTCCTGCAGCTGTCTCAATGAGAAGATCATGTCGATTGTTAATATCTGAGGTCTGAAGCCGCACTGCGCCTCAGGGTAAACGCGTTCAGCCAGTACTTTGAGTCTGTTCAGCACCACGCGGGCGAAAACCTTCCCCACAGTGCTCAGCAAGGAGATGCCTCGATAGTTGTTACAGTCACTGCGGTCTCCTTTGTTCTCGTAGAGCGTAATGATTTTGGCATCCCGCATGTCCTGAGGGAATGTCCCCTTCTCCCAGCACTGAAGAAAAAAGCTCATGGAGGTGGTCAAGGAGGACACTCTTTTTGCCAGCGTTGAGAACCTCTGGGGGAATACTGTCATTGCCTGGAGCTTTACCACATGCTAAGGAGTCAATGGCCTTGCTGAGATCGTCTGCCGTGGGTAGAGTATCAAGTTCTTCCATCATGGACAGGGTGGTGGTGCTCTCCACTGCAGTGTCAGTGACGACTTTCTCTCTCGAATACAGCTGCTGGTAGTGCTCCGCCCATTTCCCCATCTGCTTGCCGCGGTCCGTAATGATGCCTCCAGTAGTGGACCTCAGTGGGGTGATCTTAATTGTGCTTGGGCCAAATGCTTTCTTCATGCCCTCATACATGGCGCGGATATTCCCACAGTCAGCAGAGAGCTGGATGCCATGGCAGAGATTCAGCCCACAGTCGTTGGCGCATTTTCTGGCGATCCGCTGAGCGTTACTTCTGGCCTTTCGGAATGCAGCTAGTGCCTTCTCTGTAGGCTCGCACTCGTAGTCTAGCAGTGCTGCACGTTTGGCTGTGATAGCTGGTTCAAGTTCGGTTATTCCTGCTTCGAACCAGTCTGGGTTTTTCTTCTCCCTCTTGCCGAAGTCTTCCATGGCTGAATTGTAGATTGCGTCACGAATGTGGCTCCACCTCTCTTCAGCTTTTTTTCCTGGGCAGTCCGACCTTGAGGGCCTCTTCCATGGCACTAGCAAAGCGTTTGCAAATTTCTGGTACAGATGTCGGGGTTGTGTTGATATGTGGCTGTCCTTTCTGCTTGGAGTTGTGGATCCGCTTGGGATGAAGACGTACCTTGATCCCAACCAGTGAGTGGTCAGTGTCACAGTCGGCGCTGTGATAGCTGCAGGTAGTAAGAACACAGTTCAGCTCAACTTTGGTCTTTTGGTAATGATGAGATCCAGCTGGTGCCAGTGACGTGATCTGGGGTGTCGCCAGGACACTCTGTGGCAAAGTTTGGTTGAGAAGAACGTGTTTAAGATACACAAGTCATGATACGAACAAAATTCTAGCTTGAGCTTGCCGATGTCAAAATGACCAATGCAACGGGGTCAGGAGTTGTGGTCGGCTCAAATCCTGGCGTTAAAGTCACCAAGTAGGAATAAGTGTTCTGTGGTAAGGATCGCTCTGATGGTGGTCTCAAGCTCTTCGTAGAATTAATCCTTTATCTCAGCTGATGAGCAGAGTGTGGGCGCGTAGATGCTCAGTCAGGATGTTGACTGGACCTGAAGAGGTAGAGAGGCGGAGTGAGAGGATTCTGGGTGTGCCTCCAGAGCCGGATGGCTCAATTGAGGACAACATGGAGTCGGGTTGGACACTGCAAATCCGACACCGTGTATTCGAGGCTCCCCAGGTTCGTTTCCCTGCCAGAAGAACGTGTAATCCTGTTCTCTGAGGCTGCCTCTGGAAAGAAGTCTAGTCTCCTGAAGGGCGACAATGTCAATGTTCAGTCGTTTTAGCAGTCACGGTTGATGATAGCTGTCTTCAGGCCCCGCCACACATGCCGATTGTGCCCCGATTTTGTAGCAGATTCCAATCCGATTGCGAGAGGACGGATGACGTCAGAATGCCTCTTTGGCATCCGATCCGATCCCAATAGGCCTTATTCACGCGGCGGCCATTTTGAATCGCAAACGAGGCTAGCCACGCAAGCCGATTCATCGAAGATGGCGACCGCAACTAGTTCTGTTTATTGGAGGTTCCGCGTTTTCGCAAGGCGATGTAGAGAGATGGGCGCGCGCACGCACACACACACATGCCGGCATTCAGTCAGATGTAAGGCATGGTGCCTGTTACTCAAGTGATGCGTCACAACTCACTCACGCACGCGCACACATACACACACTCACGCGTGCGCATACCATTAGATTTAAATAAACTTAAAAGTGATCATAGATTATATGAAAGAATATTAACTCACACTGACACACACACACACACACACACACACACACACAGAGACATACACACATACATACTGTCATTCACACGTACACTGTGACACACACACACACATAGTGCTAGTTGTAAGGCAGCACAAACATAACGTATATAAGACACCCGTTACTCGATACGTTACAAGCGCACACACACACACACACACACACACACACACACACACACAAAACACACACAGACATACACACATACATACTGTCATTCACAAGTACACACACACACACATAGTGCTAGTTGTAAGGCAGCACAAACATAACGTATATAAGACACCCGTTACTCGATACGTTACAAGCGCGCGCACGCACACACACACACACACACACACACACACACACACACACACACACACACACACACACACACACACAAAACACACACACACACACACACACACACACACACACATTCAGTCAGATAACGCATGATGACTGTTTCTCGAGTTATGCGTTGCAATCACGCACGCACGCATTAATGTGTGCCAGATGCTGGTGCCGCAGCGCAAGAGTAATGCAAGACGGTCATTAGTGATGCGTTGCACCAGACACACACACACACACACACACACACACACACACACACACACACACACACACACACACACACACACAGTGACACATTCAGTCATACGTAAGGCAACACAAGGATAACGCATGATGCCTGTTACTCGAGTGATGCGTTACTGTGACAATCGCGCACACAAACACGCACGCACACATTAATATTCCAGCGAAGGATAACGCAAATGCATGTTACTCGAGTGATGTGTTACTGTGACAATGGCACGCACACACACACGCGCGCACACATTAATATTCGAGCGTGCAAATACGATGCTAGTTGAATATATGATAACAGATCAAAGTAGCATGATACAGTTTCCGAATTAATGATCATCGATCAATAAATATCACGTGTTGATAAGATAAAATATGATACTAATAATAAAATTGATAGATACAGAGAGAGAGAGAGAGAGAGAGAGAGAGAGAGAGAGAGAGAGAGAGAGAGAGAGAGAGAGAGAGAGAGAGAGAGAGAGAGAGAGAGAGAGAGAGATGATGATGATGATGATGAAACTTTATTTTTCAACGGTAAAAAGTTTTGACAGAAAACAAATCGTCATTTTACAAACTTGCCGTTGCTAACATCTACAGGATAAAAAAGAAGGGAAACTATAAAATATATATGTACATACAAAACCCAATAGCATCATTATATACAGAAAAAAATAATAATACTCATCACACACACATGCACACACGCACGCACGCGCGCCGCTCACACATACACCCACACGCACAAACAAACACGAGCACACACACACACACGCGCGCACACACATAAAAAAAACCATCTGTATGAAATACATGAGGTACAGGAAATATTACAGTACCTGAGAAACGTACTAAGTCTGACTCATCAGGTAATCAAAAAGTTTTGTTTTAAAACTTCCTGGTGAGGTAATAGTTTTCAAATGTGCAGGGATGGAATTCCAAGCAAACGGACCAGAGAATGACATACTAGTTTTAAAAAGGTCAATTCTTGGCAGTGGTAGAGGTAAGGTATTGTTTCTTGAGGTCCGTTCACGTTCTTGGTGAGATATAAATTTAGTGATTAGATACTGGGGTGTCATATTATTCAGTATCTTATGCATATAGACGCATTTGTTTAATGTAAGTTGCTGACGCAGACCGAGAATGTTTAAATATCTAAATTTGTCTGTGGTAGGGATGGGGCGTCTATCTATCATTTTTACAGCTCTTTTGTATATGGAGTTTAATCTCTTCATGTGGACATCACTGCAGCCGTCCCACACTGTGGAGACATAATCAACATGGGACTTTATATGAGCATGAAAAAAACAATTTACGGGTATTTGTATCCGTTACATGTCTAAGCTGGGACAATAAGAAAGTGTTTTTAGCAATGGTCTTACAAACAGCATTTATATGGGTCTCCCAGCACAGTTGATCATCAACATGTATTCCTAAGAATTTACGCTCAGTGACTTGTTCAACAGGTTCAGCGTTTAATTGTAATTGTAATGGCTGTAGTCGGCGTTGATGTTTTTGCCGCGTGGCGATTAAGATACTCTTTGTTTTTGCTGGGTGAAGAACCATATGGTTCTGTCTACACCAGTCAGATACCTCATTGAGACTGCATTGTAAACTATGGCTAATGTCCGTCGTTTTTTTTTGCCAGAAACATGAAGACTCGTATCGTCAGCAAATAGATTACAATTAACGTCAGAATTAGTGATATGCAACGGTAGATCATTAATAAATAGTATGAATAGAAGAGGGCCCAAAATAGATCCCTGGGGGACGCCGTATTTTACATTTCCTTGCTTAGAGTATCTTCCATGGGCGTACACCATTTGTTTTCTGTCTTCGAGATATGATCGGAAGAATGCTATAGCGGTTGCGTCCAAGTGATAAACTGTTAGCTTATTTAGGAGAATGTCATGGTCCACAAGGTCAAACGCCTTTTTAAGGTCTAAGAAAACTGCTCCTGACATCAGGCTTTTATTGATTGATTCCAGCCAGCTGTCTACAATATGTGTCAGTGCTGACTGACAAGAAAGTTTCGGTCTAAAACCAGACTGGTGAATATTAAGTAATTTACCTTTTTCCAGAAAATCAAGGAGATGTTTTTGAATGTGCTTTTCAAGGGGTTTTGACAAAGCTGACAGAAGGGAGATTGGACGATAGTTATTAATATCTTCAAGATCTTTTGATTTAGGGATTGGGATTACCTTTGCTTCTTTAAGAATGGTTGGAAATGTACTTTGCTTTATGCAGAGGTTGAAAATATATGTTAGTGATTCTACTGTATACGGTAATGAGATTTTTAGGGTTTCATTATCAATGCCATCAATGCCAGCAGACTTTTTGTTTGGCATGCTAGAAATATATCTGCCGACTTTCGCAACTGTAATATCAGGGATGGTGAAAGTATTTGATATAGTTTTTTTTTTTTTTTTAAGTGTTCTCTGAGAGAACTCGGCACTTCATACGGTTTACTGTTATTTGCAGCTGACAATGCCAATATTTCGGCTGTCGTTAAGAAATGGTTATTTAATATATCAGCTGACATATGAGATGGGATTTCGGGTGCTGATTTACCCTTTGTTATGACGTTCAGAGCTTTCCAAACAGATGCCGTGTCCTTTTTGTCTCGAATCATTTGTTGGAAAAAAGACTTCTTAGACGCTCTAACTAAATATTTGACACGATTGCGTTGTTTTTTGTATTCTTCGTACTTTTGCTCTTTTTTCAGTTTGTCTCTAAATGACATGGCCTGCTTGATATCCGCTGTTAACCACGGTGGTATGGTGGAATGTTTAACTCGTTTTTCACGTATTGGCGCATGTTTATTGAGTACACTGAGAAACAGATCCATCCAGCACGACAAGGCACTGTCAGGAGATTGGTGATCATAAACCTCAGTAAACGAAGCATTGTGCAGGTCCCACAGAAATTCGTCTTTATTAAAGTGTTTAAAGGAGCGATATTTTATAGTTTTATGTCTTTTAGTTTTTTGCTTGTCTAGTTTCATGGAGACGTTACAACATACTGGGTTATGATCGCTAACAGCTAAGGAGGGAACCTGCACATTTGATATTGTATCGTCATTTGTCACGTAAATGTGATCAATTAAGGTTGAGGATGTAGATGTGGTTCTAGTGGGTTTTTTAACTAATTGTTTTAAACCGAATAAGGCTGTTGTTGATGCCCATGCAGCATGGTGCCCTTTGGGCTTAAGTAGGTCAATGTTAAAGTCGCCCAGAAGAACAATGTTATCTTTACTTTGATTAACTTTATCCATCATTTCTACGAAGTCATCATACCAGTCCCAGTTGGCTGCTGGATTTCTATAGATAAAGCCAACCAGGACTGTGGGGGATTTAGATGTTTTCACCTCGACCCATAAACTTTCAACTTTGGCTGACTCTAAGTCCTGTCGTCGTTTAACGTTACTAATTATCGAATCATGTATATATACTGCTAGTCCAGTGTGCTGGGGACTTGAGGCATCTCTGCGGAGTACTGAGAAGTTTGGAACTGAGATGGAGTTATCCCTGACAGTGCTTTTGAGCCTCGACTCGGATACACCAAAAACATGAAAATGTGTTGGCGTGTTTAAGAACACAGACAAATCTGGCACCTTATTAACTAAATGGTAAATGTTGAGGTGACCAATTCTCAACTCATCAGGTCGTTGTGGGGCAGTTTTTACATTATTTTTGGCATGTTGGTAACAGAACAAACGTAGCAATAATATTCCAAAAAAATAATAAAAATAATGTCAATGTATAATGAATAAGAAAGCGACAAGAAAACGTAGGAAAAACAACAGCAACAACAATAAAGCAAAATTAAAATGTTTTTGACTCTCGTGGTCAGAGTCCGCTGCGAGTTCGAATTGCTTGGTAATGTCAGATACAAAATAAAAGGCGCGACAGCTATGTAGAAAGAATCAGAAAATAAAAAAAAACACTTCCAAGCGCACCTATGCACGCTCGCCCGATGCTGCAGTTCCTAACTACTATTATAGTAATAATCGCACATCAAAATAAAATGGACTTCTATAATTTAAAGCAAAACAACAACAACAACAACAACAAAAAAAGTCACTGCGACTTTAAAATCAAGCACAGCTAACTACGGACAGAACAAAACCGCAGTCATTAAAGTCGAAAATGTAATTCTAGATTTAAAAAAAAAAAGGCTCAATTCAACTCGACTCGAGGATTAATGTCACAAAGAGATCCACGAAACACGCACAATAGAACTTTGGCAAGGCTGCGAGAAAACTACTAAAAAACAACAAAAACTGTCTGAAATACACGCTGTCAAATAAGAAGGGTGTGTCCTAACTGTCTAACACAAGCTGTCAATCTAGAGACTCGTGTCCTAATGTCCGGCGCGTGGTCTAACTTTCTGCAGCAGAGAAAACAAGGCTGCGCAGTCACTTTCACTAAGCTGGGGCACTCCTGGGGGCGGGGGTAGTGGGGGATATGGAAATACGGAGGGATTAGAGTACGGGTACACCGGTCGGCCGTCTGCTACGAAGATGGGGGGGGGGGGGGGGGGGGGGGCCCATGGTTGGTGTGGAGTAACCGTAGGGTGACCGCTGTGACTTCTGTTCCGGAGCAGTTCCGTCTTTGATCCACCGCTATGTTGGGTGACTAGCGGCGTGCAGTCGGCTTGACTGCAGTCTTTTTCCACAGTATGCTCCTGTCGGAATCGGGGTGCAAGGCTGGAACTGACTGGGCGCTGAGAGCGTCGGTCTCTTTGAGGCTCTTTGTCTTTGGCACCAGACTTGCCGTGTGTGTCACCGTGCCCAGGTAGCTGTTCATGGTGGCGAGACTTTGGGTGATTTGGTTCTGGCCGGGCTGCGTTGTTGGAGGTGCGGCCAGAGTACGAACGCTTGATGTTGACAGCGAGAGCACTGGTGCCCCGCTTGTTGGGATGGATGGCGTCTCTGAACCAGCCGCTCTTTACCTCGCCGGTTCTTGTAGAGAAGGCGTAGTCATTGTCAACAAACTTGACCTTGAGGGATGCGCACATTTCCCTCAGGCAGAGGTTGATGTCAGTGATACATGGGTCTGGCTGCTGACGCTGGTTGTTCGTGGGCAGGATGGAAGACATGGAGATTTCTGCCTTGGGGAAGACTCGTCTGGCAGCAGAAATCACATCCTTCCAGCCCTTCTTGCCGATGACGAACCCACGCTTACAGTCGTTGATGCCAACGTGTATGACGATTGTGCTGACTGTATTCGTGGGTTCGGCAACAGGAAGGCGCTGTAGAATGCCGGCTCTGTCGAGGCCCGACACTGACACGACCTGTGCCTTGTCAGTGCCAGTGACGGACATCAGCTTTCCGTGCAGACCGCGTAGGACAGAGTCACCTAAAAGCAGCGTCTGGGTGACAGGCTTTGTACGGTCGGTGGGTTTGTCAGAGCCTGGAGAGGGTCGGGGTGTTGGTACCGGCTCCTTGTGCTCGAGCGTTTGCCGGATAGCAGTGTTGTCGTGAGCTGGACGCGGGGGTTCAGATGTGGTCGTGGTGGCAGGGGGTTTGGAGGTGGCAGGCGATTTTTCCGGCGCTTGCTTTGCCTCGGTGTTGGAGGGAGGAGAAATGCCTTTCTTGCTGCCTTTCTTGCCGGTCCTCGATCCCTCCTTCTCCCCCTCCAGCTGGGTGATTCGTTGTCGGAGGTGTCTAATTTCAGTTTGCAGCGCATCCACCTCAATATTGTAGGCGTGGCGGATCTCTCCAACTGATGGCCGGAGAGCAGCTATCTCTGCCATTACGCGCTCCATGGCCAGGGGGTCTGGGTTGAGAACAACAGGGCAGACCGTCTGGCACGCAGACTCGATAACCATGACATCAGCAGGGGCAGGAGGCTGAGTGCCAATGCCGCCGACGTCAGATGTGATGGCAGCACAATCGCTGTCGATGCTGTCGTTGGTTATGGTGCCAGCGCCGCCGACGTCAGAGGTAGGGGCAGCACTAGCTTTGAGGTCGATGGGGGAGATAGTGGTAGCTCCAGTGCCGCCGTTGTCGGAGGTGAAGGCACTGTTGTTGCAGTTGTTGTAGGTGGTTGTGATGGTAGTGCCAGTGCCGCCGACGTCAGATGTAGGGGCAGCACTAGCTCTGTTGTCGCTGTCGTTGGTGGTGAAAGTGCCAGTGCCAGTGCCGCCGACGTCAGACGTAGGGGCAGCACTAGCTCTGTTGTCGCTGTCGTTGGTGGTGCCAGTGCCAGTGCCGCCGACGACTGAGATAGGGGCAGCACAAGCTCTGTTGTCGCTGTCGTTGATGGTGCCAGTGCCGCCGACGTCTGACGTAGGGGCAGCACTAGCTCTGTTGTCGCTGTCGCTGGTGTTGATGGTGCCAGTGCCGCCGACGTCTGACGTAGGGGCAGCACTAGCTCTGTTGTCGCTGGTGTTGGTGGTGCCAGTGCCGCCGACGTCTGACGTAGGGGCAGCACTAGCTCTGTTGTCGCTGTCGCTGGTGTGGATGGTGCCAGTGCCGCCGATGTCAGACGTAGGGGCAGCACTAGCTTTGTTGTCGCTGTCGTTGGTGGTGAAAGTGCCAGTGCCGCCGACTTCTGAGGTAGGGGCAGCACTAGCTCTGTTGTTGCTGACGGTGCCAGTGCCGCCGACGTCAGACGTAGGGGCAGCACTAGCTCTGTTGTCGCTGTCGCTGTCGGTGATGGTGCCAGTGCCGCCGACGTCTGACGTAGGGGCAGCACTAGCTCTGTTGTCGCTGTCGGTGATGGTGCCAGTGCCGCCGACGTCAGACGTAAGGGCAGCACTAGCTCTGTTGTCGCTGTCGGTGATGGTGCCAGTGCCGCCGACGTCAGACGTAAGGGCAGCACTAGCTCTGTTGTCGCTGTCGGTGATGGTGAAAGTGCCAGTGCCGCCGACCTCAGACGTAAGGGCAGCACTAGCTATGTTGTCGCTGTCGGTGATGGTGCCAGTGCCGCCGACGTCTGACGTAGGGGCAGCACTAGCTCTGTTGGCGCTGTCGCTGGTGTTGATGGTGCCAGTGCCGCCGACGTTTGACGTAGGGACAGCACTAGCTTTGTTGTCGCTGGTGTTGGTGGTGCCAGTGCCGCCGATGTCTGACGTAGGGGCAGCACTAGCTCTGTTGTCGCTGTCGGTGATGGTGCCAGTGCCGCCGACGTCGGAGATAGTGGCAGCACTAGCATTGTTGTCGCTGTCGCTGGTGGTGCCAGTACCGCCGATATTGGTGGTAGAGGTTCTGTCGCTATAGGTAGCCCCCTCGGTGTCGTCCATGACGGTGATGGTCTGGGTATCGGTTACTAAAGAGGGCGGTGACGGTAGCGCCAGCTGACTGTGACCAGACTGAGCGGTCAAGGTGTTGACGATTTCTCTCAGCGCAGCAAACTCCCTGTCTACCCACTGGCGGCAGGACCTGCCCTGAACCAGAAAACTGGCCGTGGTGTAGTACGCATGTATCACAAGTAGTTGCCGCTTGCCGTCCTTTATCCGTATGGTTGAGTGCATTACTCGGCAGACTGGTTGCATCAAGATCAATTTGTTGTTCAAAGGCGGTATGGTTTTCCCCGTAGTCTTCCCACGTTGTTGTGACACCTTGGGGCTTGAACTCGCCAATGTAGCGAAGATGTAACACCTTTCGCCACACTGGTAGTTTGCCATGTTCAGTGTTATACGTGATCTGAATAGGGTCCAGAGTCCGTCTAATCTCTTCCACACTTGCCTGCGTAAATGTTAGTTTGGACCGTGTGGTTGGGCCCAGCTTGCCATCTGGCTAACATCACAAGCAGTGTGAGCCTCTCACAAACAAAACACAGATTAGCACACACCTGGCCTTGACACTTCACTGTTGCCGTGGCAGACGAGGACCAGGTGGTGAGAGAGATCTTGCCTGTGCTATTGTCACTGTCCCCAAGTCGCCATGCCAGCTGTTGAAACGTGCCCGCAGGCCCCTGCAGATGCACTCAGGCGTGAGGGGGGAGCTGAGCTCCCGACCCCATTCACAGCTGGTGGGTGTGAGAGCACAAGGGATTAGGCAATTGGCCGTCAGAGGTGGCGGCAGGTGGCGGGGGCCGTAGGCTGCCTGGCGCCAGGTACAAAATCTCTATAGTAAAGAAGGTTTCATGGCTGATCGAATAAGATAAAGTTTGTTCAGTTCATATTTTAAAGTTTAAAAAATGTGAAATAGGGAGAAAAAATATAAGAAAGTATATTACAGAATACCTTGGTTTCGGCGCAAGGGGTCCGTTTAGGATAACCAGCACACACACATTGTACACAAGTTCACACAAAGCAATTTATCTTCCGCATGTTCAGTGAAAGCTGAACCGATGAAATTGAAAACTATCCGTTTCACAAATCCCAATTAGGCAAAATTAGGATCGCATATGCAAACTGTACTCACGCGTTGCACAGAATCACACACAATGCTATAATAACGTAATCCATATGTGTCTATCCAAGAAGAAAACACAACAGTACTCCATAATAGTGCACAGCGTTTTCTCGTCACGGTTGGCTAAACTGCGGAGCTCCGCTGACTGCGACCGCGGCTCTCTTCGGCAGTCAGAGAGAGAGAGAGAGAGAGAGAGAGAGAGAGAGAGAGAGAGAGAGAGAGAGAGAGAGAGAGAGAGAGAGAGAGAGAGAGAGAGAGAGAGAGAGAGAGAGAGAGAGAGAGAGAGAGCCGAGAGAGAGAGACAGACAGACAGACAGACAGACAGAGACAGAGACAGACAGACAGTAATAATAACATGGTTGAGTTGTAGTACTTATTATCCCAGATCAGAAGTTTGCAAATTCTCAAATGCTATTTGCAAGATCAGAAAAAAATAAACTGTACTTTCAGTCATGGGATGCATATGTTTCAAATTGTGTCATTGCAAAAGAAAGATACTTCAGTTTCCAACCAGCCCTGTTTTTGCAAATAAAATAAGACCTGTGACAGCCTGAGATACAGTTTGATTAAGGCCATGGTCATGATTAGGGTAGATGTAATAACACATTCAAGATTAAATAGGTCTATGTCCTGGGACTGATGCCCATCATGCATGCGAACATGTTTACCTATTCACTGCCACTGTACTGCATAGTGTCAGTACTTTTCATGTTGAAAATGTTTGTCACGTGCATTGCAGCCCGTGTACTTATGGCGCAATGCACATACCAAGGCCACAGAAAGAACACACACATTAATTAACAGTAAACTTACAACAACAAAAAACCCAAAACAGTTAACCGATCACTGCATTGCAGACCAGCGCTTGGCAGACTACAAATGAATATATGCACAGTAAAGTGCCATATAATTATACTGAAAGTTTATGTAAACTCTTTGTTTATCAGTTTTCCTCTTTTTTGTTTTGTTTGATAGATCACTCTGGGCAAAGGTGGACGCCTGACATTACTTTAAATACGGGCCTCGGTCCGTTCGAATTTTCTACAGCCATAGTTTTCCGGAGCTTTTTCACTAGGAACAAAATGAAATGGGAGTTGGCCGTCAGGATCAAATCTGCTGTCATTCGTACACTGAGGAACACAGCAGTGCCTGTTGCTTGATTGCACTTTGCCGACCGATTTATGAGACACTCGCTCAGTTCTACAGTTGCGTCAGGCATATCTGCGTGGTGCGCCTCGTTCTCGCTACCGGAAGTGCCCGCGCGTGAATAACGTCTATTGGCTGGGAATCAGTCTTGTGTTTAGAGCCTGCTCTATTTTTGCAGACTGGATTTGCAACACGAATCGGCCCCGATTGTAAGCTTTAACCAATCAGAGCGCGTCTCGCGAAGCATGTCGTTTCAGCCGTGAAAATGGCGGAAGATCACTACCATCTTCGTTGACGATGTTTCGCCCGTCTATGATGCAAAACTGCTGCTAATGCAAGTACATCATCATCACTCTCAAAACTAGCAGCCATTTTGCAGAACAGGAAGCTGTTTACGACCTTGATCTTCGGTTCAAACCGGTCGGCTAAGCCGGGAACGTGTGGCCGCCACACGTTCCCGACTTAGCCGACCAGTTTGAACCGAAGATCAAGGTCACAGTCGTAAACAGCTTCCTGTTCTGCAAAATGGCTGCTAGTTTTGAGAGTGATGATGATGTACTTGCATTAGCAGCACTGAGTGCACTCTACGTTTTTGTAGTCCGGCCCGATCACACTCCGATTGAAACGGTTCTGGAAACTGCTCGAGAATCGGCCTCAAAATCGGCATGTGTGGCGGGGCCTTTTCCTGACGCGTCGTCGCCGACTTGTAAATCGTCAGAGCCGCGCCTAGCCACATGAATGACATTCCAGCTTGCCAGCCGCAAGGCTGACTGTTTTTTCTTTCTTCTCATTGCTTTGTCTCAGCAGGATATACAGTCTGCTCTTCGGTCGTTTCCATAAGCTCCAAGCACCCATTGGAGCAGGCAGACTGTGGCGGGTTAGCACCTTACTGAATCATAGTGGGGGCTGCCCATTGCCTGGTGGGACGCGATGATCCGGCCTCCGGCACCGTCGGAGACAGCCCGTAGCGCCCGAGCTTACGCCAATCACTGGGCTCAAGTTATAACTCGTAACTGCCGTCTCCCGTGTTGTCAATGTTGTCGCTGGGGCTGCGGCACTGGAGTGACCTCTCCAGGGCGCAACGGCCTGGGCGAAGTGTATGGAGATCCTAGGATGCCCAGTCGTCGAGACATGGTGATCCCCCTCTCGGCCTCGCTGATGTAGTCCACTGAAAGGCCAGTCGGAATGCAAAGCAGTACGTTTGGCACCAGTTTGGCTGCAAGAGCTGCCAGAACAGTGCGTGAATACAGGCAGCTGTTCGCCTTCCAGGCGGCTCCACTCCCGGCCTGACTTTTGAAGGCCTTAGTCCGGGCTCCGCATTTGGCCGTTGAATCAAACCTGATCTCTTCCGTCCTTTAGCCGTTGGTTGTCGGAAGCAGCCAGTCGGCACTGATCCCGGCGCCTAGTCAGTGGTGCAATGTGATCACCACCCCCTCACGTGGTTTAGCCCATCAGCAGTAGAGGTGCCTAAAGACTGAGATGGACTATGACTGAGGACCAGTCGTGATGCCCGTCCCGCGTCCTGAGGACGCATCTGCCGAACAGCAAAGGTACCTACCTCTATCCAGAGCCCCCTACACCCCGCCTAGCATCATGTAACAGCCTATTACCGTGATCCCCCCCCCCCTCCCCCTCCCTCTCCGTGAACGCCGATGTACCGGCCGGGCCGCGGCGGCATAGCCTCGCCGGCATGGTCAGCCCCGCGCATCAACGGTACCCTCCCCCCATCCCCGGCCGCATCACCACTGCACCGCCCCCCCCCCCCCACCGGCCCCCCGGCTTCTACATGATATGGGCTGTACTGACAGGTTTTTTATTTTTTATTTTTTTAATGAATCACGTCGAGTCACTGAACGGTCCGGCCGTCCGGCGGCTGCCACACGGCATCACGAAGTCAGTCAATGTTTTTGGCCTCTACACGGAGGGACTGACCAGTGTTATGTCAGTCGCTGACAGCTACGACTTTGGTATCAATATCAGCCCACTTACCAAATTTCAAATATAAAACGATCTGAATTTCTAAAAACTTCTGTAGCTCGCTTGAACTTGCCCTTAGCACCACGTGAATGGTCTGTGCCGTTTATGTACAGTGTGTGAACGAATGCGCGTCGTCAGTCACGCCGTGCGAGCGTGCTCAAGTTCAGTCAGTGTTGGGTTCAGTTCGCGCCGGAGGCGCTTTGAGCCGATATTCATCCGATTTGAGCCTATTTAATGCGCTGATTTATTTATTTATTTATAGCTACCGTCGGGGTTAGAAATCAATGGAATGGAATTGCTTAGACTCCGTTGAGTAGTAACACTGTTGTCTCAGCCAGGACAGATTGTCAGGGTATACAAAATTCTCTCGACACAGGTCACGCGAGATAACTCTAGTGGCCTGACGACGCGAAAGAGTAGGGGAAGCATGGCTCTAGCGACGATGTTGCGAAGTTATTTGGGTAGTTCCACCGACATTTTTACAGTCATTGGTGCCGTTGTGACTGCAATTTTCGCTTTTAAAGTCACTTCATCTTTCATCAATGGCCTCTTGTCGTACGTTCTCTCTGGACTTTTGGGCATGACCTTCAACTTCAAGAGTGTTGGATCGTGGGCAGGTAATTCATGCTCTTTTGTTCTGTTGCCGGTTGCAGGACAGGGCATGCTATTTTTCCCGAAAAAAGAAAGAAAGAACGCTTCTGTTTACTTGCCGATGAATTCTTTGTGCTTTAAACAACGGCGTAAAATATTTGTGTACTGAACGGTATAATGCTGATGCTGACTAAGGATAGTTTGAGCCGTCCGTCACACAGAAGTGCACGGACCTTGAAAAGGACTTTGCCCCAGCGCATGCACATTGTATTATAACTGAGTGATGTGTATGATGGGGTGTGTGTGTGACCATTAGCACTGTCAATGAGAAAGAAAAACCCCGCAACATGGCATGTCGTGATGTTTCATTAATGGGCTGTTGATGGTAGATTACCCTGAGGGATGTGCTATTCTCCCCTTTTTTTTCATTTGGATGCATATAGGGCTTGGGGAAGTTCCCCGTGTTGCCTAGGAGCGTTGGCGCGATAGCTGTCATCTTGAGAGGATACGATAGACTTCAGATAGTAGTGAAATAGTGTTTCAACATGTTTTTCTTTGAATGATGTTTCTTCCTCTTTGGAAACAAACAAAAACAGATTCTGGTTAGCGATTTCCTACGGTGATGGCAAGACGTGCTGTTATTGCCTATAGCACATCAGGACTTTCCTGACATTGTCCTGACAGCGATTTCCTGATGAGCGCACGAGTCGCGTATCCTCTCAAGATGGCCGCCACAACTAGCGTGATGACGTCAGCTTCCCAAGCCCTATAGATGTAGATATATATTACACTATTTATTACTAGACGTTGAGCTGAACCAGACAACTTGTATGTAATCAAGTGTTTGTTTCCAGTTGTCACTGGATGCACGGATGGAATTGGAAAGGCTTACGCAGAAGAGGTCTGTCTTTCATTAAAAATCTTTTCATCATAAAAATGCGTTCCTTTTTGCACTTGCTTTTTTTCATTCAGTGAATTTATGAGTGTTTACTGATATCAGAATGCCAGGTATCAATAGGCAGGGTTCAGATTGGCTGCAAGACCTTGACCATACATGACATTGTATCCAACTGACCAATCACTGCATGCACTTATGTGACTCCATAGTACTTTTCAGATTGTACATAGCGGGTTGTTATCTGTCATACCTGAGCAGCCCTTCTCAGTGTCAGACTTTGCACCTTTTTCATATTACTTGTATATTGCACTGTCTTGTCCTGTATATTGCACTGTCTTGTCCTGTATTGTGTCAGATGCAATAATGCTTCATCAATGTGCATAATGGGCCATTAGTCCAAGGGAGACAATCACATTAGCATTCATTGATTGAAGGCCAGGATATGATGATGTATGCCCTTCAGGGCTCCTGTTTTCACCACAGCTTAAAGGACCTCTGTATACCTCCAGCTGTAATTTTTTTTAGGGTACACAGACTCCATCTGAACATTTTAAAGGGGCAGAAAATTGGATCAGTAATATTGAATCAGGTGCATGTTCTTTAAATACTTGAAAACTAGTGCATGCCAGATGCAGATGCCCATCTGCTACCCCTCCACCGCATTTTCAGTACATAAATTTAAATTTTAGTGCGCTACAGACGAACAAAAATGGGAGCCATACCTTTCAAGTATCTGTGCAGGGCCACGCATAACTGTCATCTTCTTAGGGATTCTGATAGATTTGTGTGTATTTTATTAATGAAAAATTTTCATTATTTGACAGACACATTTTGACAGGGGCAGGGGGGGGGGGGGGGGGCGAAAAAAAAAAACTTTAATGAAGAAAAAGAAGCATGTGAAAGTTTACAGTTGTGATTTTTGGAGGGTTAGTGTATACACACAGATTTGCGATCAGTACTGATCTACTTATTAGGCCATGTTTAATGACAGAAAGTAAGTCCCGGGACTCCATCTTCTTTGTTTCAGAGGGTCTGCAGTGGATTATATGGGGTTCCCAGGGACTGACAGAGGGTCCACACCATTAACAAAGAAAACTAACACATCCACATCACACACACTCAACATTTGTGGACTTTTATTTTCAGCTTTTATTTTCACAGCGTCTGTCGGCATCATTACCTGCTGCTGTGTTTCACTGGTGCCACACATCCACTAAAACATAACGTCAACTGATGTGTCCTTGATGACATGTCATTGATGCTTTGTAGACCTACAACACATGCAAATCAAAGTGTGCATAAAAACAAATGCAGAATGTTGTGTCTCTTGGCTTGACTTCGCGAACAAAGATTCTATAGGGCTTGCCCACGTCGTCTGCAGGCATTTTCGTGGCTGCGGAGGCCAATCCGGGACAGGCAGGTTCGACCGCAGTGGCTGCAGGGGAAGGTCTGGTCAGGGTTCTGAGTTACGACAACTCTGTTTTTTCTTCTGAGCCGCTTGTCCTTAAGGTTAGCTCTGCGAGAGTCCTCAAAGGAGACGGCTGCATTGTGAATGGTGGAGCGCCAGGTGTCACGGTCCGCAGCAAGCGAGGACCACTGGCGGTGGTCGATTCGGCAGGCACTAAGTGACTTCTTGAGACCGTCTTTGTATCTCTTCTTTGGTGCCTCTCTGTCTCGGTGTCCAGTGGCGAGCTCGCCGAACAGAGTGATCTTGGGTAGGCGATGATCCTCCATCCTGGAGATGTGCCCCGCCCAGCGAAGCTGTGTCCGCAGCAGCAAAGCCTCGATGCTCACAGTTTCCGCCTGTTCAAGGACCTCGACGTTGGTGACATAGTCACTCCAGTGAATGCCGAGGATGGTACGCAGGCAGTGCTGGTGAAAGCGTTTGAGGAGTCGTAGTTGGCTGCGGTAGAGGGCCCAGGACTCGGAACCGTACAGCAGGGTGGTGAGGACGACAGCTCTGTACACGCTGATCTTGGTGCTTTTTTTCAGCTGTTGATTGTGCCACACCCGCTTGAATAGTCGCCCGAAAGCACTGTTCGCTTTTGCCAGCCTGTTGTCCAGCTCCTTGTCCAGCTTGGCGTCTGACGTGATGATGCAGCCAAGGTAGGTAAACTGGTGTACAGACTTCAGTTCGGACTCGCCGATGGTGATGTGGGGAGGGCGATGCTCTTCCTTGGGTGCCGGCTGATGAAGGACCTCTGTCTTTTTCAGACTGACCTCATGTCCAAAGAGCTGGGCGGCATCTGTGAAGCAGGACGTAATGCACTGCAAGGCTCTCTCTGTGTGTGCAACGAGGGCAGCGTCATCAGCAAAGAGCAGCTCACGAATCAGTTGGTCTAGGGTTTTGGTGTGGGCCTGCAGTCGTCTGAGGTTGAACAGGCTGCCATCGAGACGATACCTGATGTACACTGCGTCGTCATCGTCGAGGTCCACTGTGGCCTGCTTCAACATCATGCTGAAGAAGATGGTGAAGAGGGTCGGTGCCAGCACACAGTCTTGCTTCACGCCGTTGCGAATGGGGAATGGTTCTGAGAGGTCACTGTTTAGTCTGACCTGGCCTTGCTGGTCCTCGTGGAGCTGGACGATCATGTTGAGGAACTTTGGGGGACAACCTAGTCGCTCCAGGATCTGCCACATACACACAGAATGTTGTGTACAAACAAAGAAAATACCAGTAACTCTGCTGTTGCATAGCAGACAGTCTGCTAACAGTCGGTTATGCTAACTTTTGTGATTGTTCATCTTTTGGGTTTCATTGTTATATTTATAGTGTGTCCAGGGGACGTACAGTGTAGACTCAAAATGCATCCTTTCAGATTATAGTGCTTCTATATACATGTGTTAGCAGAAGCACTGGTCCTGCACAAGTGTCTGAAAGGCCATAAACTTGCTGCTTTCATGTCATTGTGCCATACCCTCCAAGTCTCTTGGCCAAGATCACTACACTTGTCAGTTTTTCAATTGATTCAAGGTAACATTGCTCATGTGAAATGTTGCATTCTTTCTTTTTCAGGTTTTGTTGAAATTATTTTACGCTTATATTGTGAAATTATCGTATGGATTACATTTTTCATTTTACACTTCCCTGCTTTCCTAGCTTGCAAGAAGAGGGCTGAATATTGTGCTGATCAGTCGCACCAGATCCAAGCTTGATGATCTTGCCAAGGAGATAGGTATGCTGCAAATAAATAGTCAGGTTAGACCATGAAAGTTATTGAAATGTTTGTATTCTATGAAATCTTACAATAACACATCAAGACCTAAGGTAAAACTGCCTGAATTTGGGAGTCCTATTAGACTACATATAATTTAGGATCTAGTTCAACCATATAAGTGCCTTGAGGCAGGACTATCTTTGTTAGCCCCTTCGCTTTTAGTGATCACAGACTTGCATGTCCGAAATGACTGCACCCTGGCTCACATTTGTGTGAAGAAAATAGATGTCCTTGGGATCAAACCTTAGGCACAAAGAAGGTAGGACTAGCTAGAGACATAAATCCTCATGAGCCCCTGCAGTCGCAGGGGCTCATGAGGATTTATGTCTCTTGCAGCTGGGTAGCGTTTACCTTGCCCTGGCAGTGAGGGGGTTAATATTTATGTATCCTGCTGTGTAATAAGGCTGAATGGGTTATGTTCCAGTTATATTTTCTGGGATTAAACTTGAGAAGTATAATTTACATTTTGCTTGTTAATTTTTCCATCAACAGTACCAGATGACATTACCTGGTACTATTAGGAGGCTGTCCTCTCAGTAAGCGAAGGTCCTCAGGCCTGTGATGGCTGTGTGTGGGCCCACTGTGGCCGTTGTGGTCCCCGAAGTTGTTTTGATACTGGTGCTACTACCCTGCTAATCATGTCATCTAGCAAGTGTTACAAAAAGGAATATTACTTTTAAAAAAATTTGTCGTCTGGTAAGCATCATCAAAGTAAAATTGAATTTGAGTCATCTTTGAACAGTACAAACAAGTACAAGAGATGGATCAGAATGGAACATGATTTAGCCACAGATTTTAGAGGCCTCACCTAAAGACTAAGTAGTTGCAGGAGATGGATGACCAAGATAGTTCAAGGATATTGCTTGATTAGCTTATTTTGAAGCGAGCCTGACACTACCCTTGAATTATCTTGGTTGATCCATCTCCGTATGTCAGGGCTAAATGGGTTAACCCTTTGGCTATCAGTAGCACTTTTTGTTGCAATGGTTCCTGCAGAATCGTCGCGACAAAGAGCGCTACCGACATCCAGAGGTTTAACTCTTTCGAGACTAGCTGCCGCGAATCCGGATGCGGCACGTCTCAAAAGAGTTATGTCATGATTTAGGTCTCCTTCTGGTGACAAGCTAATTAAACATTACCCATGAGTTGCCTACCGTGCGCAACTCTACCAGCAGGTCTTAACCCATCTTTTTAATGTATGCATTTTTACGGACCCTGTGCCAACATGCAGTGGTAAACACCGGCCCGACCCCTGACATACAGGGATGAGGTTCAAACTCTTCCTGATGTTACCTGTGTCATATATGTATCAGGTTGTGAAAGATAGCTTACACTTTTGTTTTGCTCTTTTCTTTTTCCAGAGGAGCGTTTCAAAGTGAAGACGAGGATCATTGCTGCTGACTTCACACGTGCCGACATCTACGATGGTATCCAAAAGGAGCTGGCTGGAATGGACATTGGGACACTTGGTAAGATTTAACACTTTAACATCTTTGATTTTGGGTCACTTGTGATAGCAATAGTGAGTGTCAGCCATTGGCCATCTGTCATCTGTGTTGAACTTTGACATTGGCATTTTCTCGGAGACTAAACTTTGGCCAAAAGATACTTTGTGACAAGATATTTCTACACATACTAATTTCAGTGACCTCTCTAAAGGTCGAGGTCACAGGGGATCCAGAAATAGGGGAAAATGGCTGTATTTTGACCATTTTTTTTTTCTTTCAAATACTGTATTTTTATCTTCAAACCCAAACTTGGTACAGGAGAAGGAGGGGAAGGAGGGGGTTGACAAATGTGTGTAAGAGACGGATTTCACTGGTTCAAAAGCCAACCCTTTACTCATGTTAACCCATATCCTACTGAGGCTAAAAACTTCAAATTTGTAAACTGCCATATATATGCAAGCTACATTATAGCACTTACAGATAAGGATATAGACCAATGGCCTTAGTTCAAGGGTGGTGCCAGAATAGCTTGGCGCCTAGAGGTGCCAAGCTATTCTGGCACTACCCTTGAACTATTTTAGTCAAACTTATTTCACACACTGGTGTATTCCGAATGATAAGAACTTAAGGCACTTGAATACTTGCTTCTTTTAGTGACCTGGCAGAAATGTCAAGTTCACAAATTTCAGACTTATTATACGAATTTGTCATACAGGTGAGCTATAAGGGTTTTTTGTTCTTGTTGCATGGGTGGGACCGGAAAAAAGTTGAATCCTGAAGCAAGGGTCTTGGGGCACTTTTTAAGTGTAAACACCCCCCCCCCCCCAAAAAAAAAAAAAAAAAAAATTTAAATCCGGAAATCCAGCTGTAGCCGGAAAAGTCCCACCCATGTTGTTGCCTTTTAAAACTGCCTTTAGCTTTCTGTGTTTATGGTACATGTCAGCCTCAGTATTATGTGTGCAGGCCTGCTAAGGATGACGTTAGCCTGAGGATATATATTTAAGCGGTTTTCTTTGCAAGTCTGTGTTAAAAGAAATCAGTGTTACAATAACAAGATCACAACATGCTTCGACTTTATGGCTCCCACGACCGTGACATACTGACTCTGACCTGCACTGATAATAATGGTCGAAGTCTTTTTGAGCAATAGGCAAAACCCAGATGACTGCCCTCAGTCTGTGAAAGTGAATAAAGTGACCTCTCCAAGCAGGATGCCAAGAAGCAATAGAGCCCTTGCAACATACAGGAGCAGATGAGAGTTTTTTGCATTCAGGAAGAAGCTACCGGTTGTTAATTGTTAATTTTGTTTTTCTTTCTTTCCAGTGAACAATGTGGGCATGTCCTATGAGCATCCAGAATACTTCCTTGAATATGAAAATCGTGATCAGGTAACTTGGCCATTTAGAATAAAGTTAACCTCAGAGAATGCTTTCATGAGCATTTATCTTGATATTGATCTTGATCTCTTATAAACTAGGAGAGCGAGATCAACACTGACAGGCAGATGCAACTCACAGAAGTAGTCATTAACAAATGAATGTTTGTAACAACAATGCATGCAGTGTTCTTTTTATGCACTTTTGACTGGCTACATGTAATCTTGTTTTCATATTGGCATTAACCCCATCACTGACAGAAAAATGCAAACACCTCCCATCTGCAAGAGGCAAGGAACCTCATGAGCCCCTGCATCTGCAGGGGCTCATGAGGTTCTTTGCCTCTTGCTTGACAACATTTTGTAAATCATGTTCCGTTAAGTACATGCATTTAGAATGATGTCGACTCTTTTATGCTGAATTAAAATTTTACAAAAAATTCAGAAACACAATCTGCAACCATTGGCAGTGAATGGGCTGAGTAAGTGGTTACTTGTAGGACACCATTTTACCGCACGTCCGCATTTCTCAGATTTTGAGGTTTTCAGCTGATAACAAGGTACCAGTTGCCGGAGATGGATCAACAACAATAATTTAAGGGTAGTGCCAGATTAGATTGGCGCCTGATGGCACCAAGCTAATCTGGCACTGCCCTTGAATTATCATGGTTGATCCATTTCATGCTGTAGTGCTGGGTGGGTTAATTATAGTACTCAGGCAGGCTAACTTTCAGTCAGAGTAGCAGAATGATAACAATGAGAACATACTACAGCTCTTAACTCGTTCAGCCCCAACACACCACAGCAAGACATGGATCGAGCGTGATAGTTCAGGGGTCGTGCCAGAATAGCTTGGCACCAACCTGTTTTGGCACCACCCTTGAACTATCATACTCGAGCTGTATCTAGAATTGTAATACAGTCCTTCAGATGATAACTTCACAATTTGGGGATTTCGGTCCTGGGGTAGAATGTGTATCCTCTGAAGAGCTGCAAAGGCTTTACAAAGCACAAATATAACATTCAGCAAATACCTTGCATATAATTTTAATTATAACAAAATGTGGATTTCATCCCAAAGTCTACCGTATTGTTTGGAACTCAGATGCGTTTATCTTTTAGGAACATTCAGAGTTGTTTGTATTTTTAGGCTTATTATGCATTTCCCTTCTCTCCAACCTCTGATCAACACATGTTGGTGCACACAAATAAAGATGGACACACTGCGTTTCCCGCCATTAATACGCTCTGTGGGCTCGTGTAGTGACAGGAATCCATCTCCTTCTACTCTACCCCACCCTCTGATTCACATACACACTGGCACACAGAAATAAAGATGGACGCACGACGATTCTCGCCATTCGTAAGCTCTGTGGTCTGGCATGGCTTAGCTATTCTGAAGAAGCTGAATGAGCACAAGCAACAAAATGACGTCACTTCATCTTCATGTCATGGCATTAGTCCCATGACGCCATGTTCATAGTGACGACTCGATGTGATACGTCACTCATCGCAGTACTAACATTTGACGTATCAGAGAATCAACTTTGTAATTTTCTTGCTGATTTTCACGCCTAGGGCCTACAGGTCACAATTTGACTTAATCCTACCCCAGGGCTGGGAAAAAACAGCAGGCTTAATGCAAACACTGTTTATGAAAAATCATGCGGGTATTAATGAGAAGATATTTTTTTTCGTAAAAGGAAAATTAAAAGTTATGTTAGCTGTTTTATAAATGACTCCGAAAATGTGCTGCAGAAAATTGTCTGATTTTCACACCTAGAGCATACAGGTCACAATTGACCTAATCATACCTGACAGCCGAGGACAAACTGTAGGCTTATGTAAATACAGTATACGAAAAATCATGTGATTATTAATGAGAAGATTTTGTGAGATGTTTTGGGTGATTATATTTATGTGCTTTTACAGTTCATCATGAACATGATCAACTGCAATGCTACTTCAGTTGCCATGGTAAGCAATCGTCTCATGTTATCTCCCTTTATATATCTCGCTAAAATTTTCAGCTGCTTTGCTTGAACAGCAGATGCACTACAATCTAATACAAAAATGACCTACAGTCAGCAGTGGACTACGTGTACTTTTCAGTGAAAACAAGCTATCTACATGTAGTTCTTTTATCTCTGCATGTTTGCCCTGAAAATGTAATACATTTGTGTTGTACTTGTCCTTTTTATAAAGTGTGTTTCTTTCTTTCTTGGGATTTTCTGTCCATTTTACATGTTTGGTAGTCAGTTTGTCTAGATTTAGAATCTTAATAAGCATACCTAACGTTGTAAAATATATAGTACACTGTATATACAGTTACAAGGCTTATGTCCTGATCAAATTTTAATTCTTTGGCTGGCTATAGTGGTTTGTCACAATTATTCCTACATAAATCATTGCGCCAAAACTGCTGATGACAGCCAAAGGGTGAAATAAAATCTCAGACTATAAAGCTGATTTTTCTCCTCTCCAGATGACAAGTATTGTGCTGCCTGGTATGGTGGAGAGGAAGAAGGGAGCTATCATCAACATTTCTTCAGGGTTTGGCTTGAGACCAGCCCCGCTTGTTGTTGTCTACTCTGCCACAAAGGTATGGACATTTTTTGTTCTTTGTCTGGTGGTACATTCAGATACTTTCATGTTTTTTTTTCCTAATTGGTGTACTGATCTGTAGCTAAAATCACAGATCAACACACATTTTGAACATTTAAAAAAATAATATATGATTGTATCTTCAAACACTAGTAAAATAAATGTTCATATTTGGGTTGTTACAGCAGGCGTCAGTCAGACTAAGAGAGTAGTAATTCAGTAAAGTTGAAATACTTGGCAAAATGTTCACAGAAACAGAGATGCCAACCCTTCCGATTTCGCCGTATTTTCTTACGCCAAAATTAATTTCTTAAGATTTTACGGCCAAATAAATTATCTTCCGGCAAAAAAAGTGCTGAAATTGTCCGCTAAAAGTTACCAATTTCTCGCTGACTTTGCTGCTCTTATACCGCCGAGGCATCGCGTTTCCCTCAAGATAAATAATGAGCCAATCAGAAGTGTCCTCTGATTAGCGCAACCAATCGGAATCTGAAATATACATGATCGGAAATAGTGTGATTTCAGTTCAGTTCAGTAGTTCTTGGGATTTCGCTGTTTTAGTGTGTAAAGATGTATTTGACATCGCACACTATATGATGCAATGGCCTGTTTATCGGCCGGCCTTGTGTGTGTAAAGATGTGTTTGACATCGCACACTATATGATGCAATGGCCTGTTTATCGGCCTGCCGTACACACTTGAGCGACACAAGTCAGTCTGAATTTTTATGTCTAGTTCATGTGTGTTTCGAGGACATTTTGCTTTGAATTGCCGGTGCTCTTCATCGTCAGCGGACCAAACCGTGGAGATGAAAATTTAGTGTAGTGTTCTGCTGCACGTATCTCAATCTCCGTTTAAGCCTATCCCCCGTATTGGCTGGGGATTAGGATTGATAGCTCTAGGGCATCCTACTGACTTGTGTTCGTAGGTCGTTGGCTCACTTTTGGAAGGATGCTTGCATAGAGTTGTATCTTAGTGTTTGTGAGGTTCAACTTTCGTGTCGGACAATTTTCCATCGTGATTTGCGCTTTTTTTTTTTTTACCCCTTCCTTTCTCCTTCCCCTCCACCTTTTAATTTCTCCACTCTCCTTCTCCCCCTGTTTTCGGGGTGTCGTTTAGATACCCCTTTGATCACTTCAAAGAAGGTAGAAATTTGATGTGTATCCTTTTTTTACATAACAGGGTTTTCTGTGGATTTGTTGAATTTAATACATTCGCGTGTTTTTAAGGGGTGAACGTGTACGGTTCATTGCATTTGCAGTCCCTGGTTTTGGGTGCCAACAGAGTCAACAGGGTACGGGGGTAGGTTGTATATGCCCCGTATTCACTCCTATTGCGGAATTCTGTGGATTTACGGAACTTTATTAGTTCGTTGGTTCAGAGGTGAACTCGTATGGTTCATTCTGTTTTTAGTTGTGGTTTTGTGATCTAGCCACGCCAAGCTGGTCAGTGCCAGTGCTGTGCCGAGGAAGTTAGTGTGTGCAATCTTGCACGCCGTGGCACCGAACTTTAACTTTAACCTTGAATGACCGAGTTTTATGTTCACACAAAATCTTCCTGTCAAATTTTATTTCTTCCTGTCAAATTTTGAAAATGGTATGGTCAGGTAGTGAAAGGGGTTGGCACCTCTGCAGAAAACACATGCGGTTGTAAGGCATGTATTTATTTGTATACTGATGAGTAAAAGAAATGTGGCATTATTTGAGTCATGACTTGCATAATGTTTCATTTACTTTGCTCTTCAGTATCATTAAATACTTGCACTAGTCAGTGTTTCAGCTTGCAGCTGAAATCTCTCTCCTGTGTAAGCAGTCACTTGGGTTAAGTTTATGACTGAAGGTGTATGTTTTATTTATTAATTTCTTAACTTTTGTTTTTTCCAGAGCTTCGTTGACTTTTTTGCCCAGTCTCTTCAGCAAGAGTATGGACCAAAGGGAATCACAATCCAGGTTCTTGCCCCTTTTACTCTTATTACTACAGTGTAGTTACTGTTACAAGCGGAGTAATTTATATAGTTAAAATTGTCAAGACTTCTGAAATTCTTTGCCATGTTGACTTTTGTTATATCCAACCTTCTTATAAAGGAAGTCAACTGTGTAATTTGTCTAGGTCGTGTTCCCCTTCTTTGTGGCCACAAAGATGAGCAAGATTCGCACGCCCAGCTTGTTTGCTCCATCTCCCACCACATTTGTTCGCAGCGCCCTCAACACTGTGGGACTGCAGGCGCAAACGTTTGGCTACTGGTCCCATGCTGTCCAGGTAAGCTGACACATTGATTGTACTGGCATGTCCTCATTGCCATGATCAGAGAGAGTCTGCACCCCAATGTGAGCAAAAGGTGTGCGTAGATGAATGATGGGCGATTGCGGTCCCATGCAGTTAGCAGTACAGTGACAGCTGGTATTGGTTTGAAGGCCTTTTGCTTGGTGGGCAGTGTGTGTACATCCTCAAAACTTAACTCTTTGGCTGTCGGTAGCAGTTTTTGTTGTGAGGATTCTTACAGGATTCATTGTGACAAAAACTGTTGCCTACAGCCAATGGGCTAAAGAGTTGACTGCTTTCAATGCCATGTTGCTTAACATTGCCTTTCTAGTCACATACATAACATTTTGAAACTATAGTGTAATATGTACTTGTCCCTTTTTGGGCATTCAGATCTGAGTTGGACGAAACGTTTTGTGTGTGGTATGATAGGTAGGTTTAAAATCTAGTTAAACATGGACTGCAGTATTTACTGGGGATATCAGACATTTTCCATAAACTAAGTTAATTCTTTCAGCTGTGCAAGTGATGACAGACTGGCAGGGCTGCCCCCCCCCCCCCCCCCCCCTCCGACCCCACCCCACACACACAACTACAGGGAGCGGGCGTGTTCTGTCCCAGCTGTTTAAATTAAGTCTAGCACCATTTTTATTTTTCATGCAGTTTACCTCACAGAATTTGTGGTTGTGTGCCCCTTGCTCACTCTTTGACTTTTGAGGAACACTAACTAAAGCAAAAATTTCATCAGGTGTGTGCATCTGTTTTTTTTATAATTGTAATCGGTGATCAATATTACATAGTACCCAAAGCTCCATTAACAGATGCCAAATTAATTTTTATTTTTAAAATTTTAAAATTATGTCTACAGGAGAAGTTCTTCTCACGAGTGCCAAATTACTTTGTGAAGCAAAGTGTTCTCCAGGCTCGAGCCAAGGCCCTGAAGAAAAAAGCCAGCAAGAAGGAGTGACAAGCGTTACTTTGTGTTACAGTATGAATGCAGTTAAGTGTTTCTTTGCGAGCTTACTAAACATTCTATAGTGAGAAAACATGTGTCATTTACTTTTAAAAAGTTGCTTTGGGTACAACACATGAGCTCTGTTATTCAGCCCACTTCTGCATGCACCCACCACTACTGTTTACAGTGATGGTGGGTGTATGCGCAAGGTGGTTAACTCTTAAGGCCCCGCCACACGGGCCAGTTGTGCCCCGATTTTGAAGCCGATTCCGATCCGATTGCGATCGGATGACGTCAATTATCCGATCCGGTCCCAATCGGCTGGGAATCGGGTGTCTAGAACCTGCTCTATTTTCCCGATCCGAATCGGTCCCGATCGTAAGCTTCAACCAATCAGAGCGCGTCTCGCAAAGCATGTCGTTTCAGCACGGTTTGCAAATGGCCGAACACGCCTGTTGTGATCAATACCACCGCCGTTGCCGCTGATGTTTCGCACGCCTCTTCCCGAATATGATGCAAAACTGCTGATAATGCAAGCACATCATCATCACTGTCAAAACTAGCAGTCATTTTGCAGAACAGGTACGACTTTGATCTTCGGTTCAAACCGGTCGGCTAAACAAGTCGGGAAATGTCGGTGTGGCAGTACGCACGTTTTTTAGTCCGGCCCGATCACCTACCGATTTGAAAACTGATCGGAAATCAGCCTCAAAACCGGGTTCGTGTAGCGGTGCCTTTAAACTCCCAGAACTAAATGATTTCCATTTGTTAGAATGGAAGTCATTTAGTTCTAGGAGTTTAAGAGTTAAATGATTGACAGCTTTGATGGGGCATTATTTTATGCTGACAAACAAGAGAAATGCAACTTTTTTTTAATCATCAGAAACACTAAAGTGTTTTCCTGATGATTGCAAAATGTCAAATATCTTTTGCTTGCTGGTATGTTTTTGAGAGCTGTGTGTGTAGGGACAGCATCCCTGTTTAATTTTTTAAAAAAAAATATGTGACTGCCTTCATGCCTACCCCTTACGATATGTGGAATTTCATACTTTGCTGCTTTTGTGTCTACATTAATGGTGTGTTGTTGATCTCACAAAGGGTGCAGGGCATAATTTGTTGCACTTTAACCTTTTTTCTTCAAATAGAAATGTGATGATAAAAAAAAAAAAACTTGGTGAGTTACCTCTGTTTAGTTCAAGAGTAAAAAAAATTGAAGTCCAGACCAAAAGGTGACTGCTAAGTGTATAAAATGCAAGGAAAATGGCAAGAAAGAAACACGCTTAGAAAGGACTGTTACAACACAAAAGTTTAATAAAGTGTGTTTTAATTGTCTTTTCTAAGAGTTTCCTTTTTTGGCTAACGTGCGAAGCAAAAGTGAGTATGTTTTGGGCCAGAAGTGGTCGTCCGTCCCTCGTCCGTGGTAAACTTTAACGTTGGCATTTTCTTGGAGACTATTCAAGCCACATTCTTCAAACTTGGCCCAAGGATACTTTGTGGTAAGACCTTTCTAAACATACCAATTTGAGTGACCTCTCACATAGGTCAAGGTCACAGGACCTATTGGTAAAAAATAGCTATATTTTGACATAATTTATTTTTTCTCAATTACTATTCACAACTTCAAACCCAAACTTGGTACAAAGATACCTGATGGTAAGACCTTTCTATATGTACTAATTTGGTTGATCCCTCAGAAAGGTCAAGAGTCACAAGAGCTCAGGAAATAGGTGAAAAATAGCCATATTTTGACAAAATATGTTTTTTCTCAAATACTATTCACAACTTCAAACCCAACTTTGGTACAGAGATACCGGATGGTAAGACCTATCTGTACATACTAATTTGGATGACCCCTCAGAAAGGTCAAGGGTCACAAGGGCTCAGGAAATAGGTCTGAAATAGCCATATTTTGACAAAAGATGTTTTTTTCTCAAATACTATTTACAACTTTAAACCCACACTTTCTACAGAGATACCTGATGGGAAGACCTTTCTATGCACACTAATTTGGTTGATCCCTCGGAAAGGTCAAGTGTCACGAGAGCTCAGGAAATGGGTCTAAAATAGGCATATTTTGACAAAAGATGTTTTTTCTCAAATACTATTCACAACTTAAAACCCAAATTTGGTACAGAGATACCTCATCGTAAGACCTATCTATGCATGCTAATTTGGATGATCCCTTGGAAAGGTTAAGGGTCACAAGAGGCTGGCAAATGTGTGTAAAATGCTGAATTTTGATAAAATTGTAGGTATTCCCAAATTTATGCTATTTTTTCAACCAAATTTGGTACAAAGATAGCTGATGATAAGACCTTCCTATGCATACTAATTTAGTCAACTCATCACAAAGGTCAAGGGTCACAGGGGGTTGACAGATGTGTGAAAAATGCTTACATTTTCTGAAAACATGGATTTTGCTGCTGCAGAAGCCAGCCCTTGTCACAAAGGTCACGTATGTAAATCGGTCATACACCTGAGCCATAATGGCTTTGCCTTTCTTGTTTTATTAACTTTGCAAGATTTAAAGACACACAGATGTTGAGGTTATTTCATACATATACAGAATGTGAGATGATCACATTTTTATAGCAAATGAACACAAGCAGTTTGGTTTGGTTTGATTTCGGAAATTAATGTCATGGCCTGGTATAGGCAGACAGCTTATAACTGCATTCCTCATTTTACATGTAAACTTGTATGTTGAGTATCTTAATATTCTTGTGCAGCATTTGCAATTCTTTGAGGGTGAGGGCATTTACACAGAGATGACTTTCCAAAGATTTGGAGGCATAAACGTTTACCAGCTTGGGGAGATGGATAAACTGTAGTAGTTCTAGGGTAGTATCAGATTAGCTTGGTGCCCCCACAGGAGCACCAAGCTAATCTGGTACTACCCTTGAATTATCACACATTATTCATCTCCAGGGTAAAAGTGTTGCTGTTGTGTGAAAAGTATGATACTGGTACATGCAAAAAGTTGTTTTGTCACAGTAGTGAGGTTTCTTTTGCAAACAATGAAGTACCCAACGGAGAAAGAAACACGCTTAGAAAAGACGGGTACAACACAATTTATTTATATTTCGGGTAAATACCCTTTGTCAAAATAGACAAACAAACAAACAGAGATTAGCCGCTACTTATCTTCAATGGCAGAAGGAAGTACCCAACGGAGAAAGAAACACGCTTAGAAAAGATGGGTACAACACAATTTATTAATATTTCGGGTAAATACCCTTTGTCAAAATAGACAAACAAACAAACATAGAGATTAGCCGCTACTTATCTTCAATGGCAGAAGGAATGCCACATTCCTTCTGCCATTGAAGATAAGTAGCGGCTAATCTCTATGTTTGTTTGTTTGTCTATTTTGACAAAGGGTATTTACCCGAAATATTAATAAATTGTGTTGTACCCGTCTTTTCTAAGCGTGTTTCTTTCTCCGTTGGGTACTTCTTTGCATATTACACGCTTGGCAGTCACCTTTTTGGTCTGGATTGATTTTTGCAAACAATGACTCGCAACAACAAATGGAGGGCTCCTGAGGATCTATGCCTGTTGGAGATGTTTGGAGTGTTGTCTGTGCTTATGGTCCAAGCTGATTATCTGCCATGACTTGGGTAGAAGCAGGTTATGCTCTCATTCGTTGTGGCGAGTTGTTCGTTGCAAACAAACCCTCACTAATATATTCATGCACAATTTCCATCGGTTTGCAAAATGCCCCACCAAAGTCACACATAATCCACTACCAGCTGTGTTAAATACAAGAGAGCCTATGTATGCTCATCGTTGTTGCGGTCAAATGAGGTGGTAATAAATCTGTTAACATTGTATTTCTGTTTGTGAGAGTGCACTGAAATGGGTACAAGTAAATATATGCATAGCACTTCATCACTTTTTGTGTGTGTGATAATAATTGGTATTTTTTATTTTTTCACAAATCTTTTTAATTTGCAAAGTTTATGTTTGAATTTGCCTTGATACAAATACAATTGTATGAATTTTGTCATGTGGTTGTGTGACATTATTGCTGAATCAAACGGTGTTTAAGTAAAGTTGCTTTGATTATCACATATGCTGATATTTTTTGGGTTGATGAAAGGTATGTGATGTTCTTAACAAGATGATGACTTCATCCCAAAGTCTACCGTATTGTTTGGAGCTCACATGCGTTTTTCTTTTAGGAACATTCAGAGTTGTTCATATTTTTAAGCGTATCCTTTTCATCTATTTCCCTCCTCTCTAACCCAATTTCTGATCAACACACACACCGGTGCACACAAATAAAGACGGACACACGGCGGAGTTTCCCGCCATTAGTACACCCTGTGGGCTGGAGTAGCAACAGGAATTCTGAAGAAGAAGAATAGCACGAGCAGCAACATGACATCACTATATGCATCACGTTATGGCATCGCTAGTCCCACGACGCCCTGTACAGTGACGAATTTTAGTTCACGTCACTCGTCCGAACGGCACACAGCCCCTTTCAGGGCTGTTTTCTTCCACGCAGCCTCTTCCAGGGCTGTTTGATAGGAGTATAACGTGGCTCTAAAGCAATTTGTCAAAAATAAATTAATTATTATTCAAAAAGTTGAAGAGGTACAAAGCTGGCTAACAAACGACCACTAGCTATATCCAAACTTTCAGGTAAATGTGACAAAAATTACTGACTCTAATCTGGGCCTTATGTATTACAATATGTTCGGAGGCTGTCTTAGCCACCCCTTGAATAAATTATTTCGCCAAGTTTCAAGCCTGTGCGTACAGAAATATATGCCATTCTCGTGTTTACATCCATTCGCACACACATAGCATCCTTACGGCGCTCCGCGCCAAAACGTTTTATTCTTCAACACTCCATAATAGAGCTGCAAGCTTTGCTTCTTTGTGAGCAATAACTATATGGATCGGGGGTCGGTTGAATGAGCTCCTTCGTGCAACTGGCCCTCCACTGTAGGGTGCCAGTTGCACGAAAGCTTGTAACCCCTTTCACTGCCAGGACAAACACACCTTTTGCAACTCGATTACCCCACCGATTAACCCTTATCATTCGGAATACACCCATGTGTGAAATAAGTTTGACTAAAATAGTTCAAGGGTAGTGCCAGAATAGCTTGGCACCTCATTTTATTCTTCAACACTTCATAATAGAGCTGCAAGCTTTGCTTCTTTGTGAGAAATTGAACTGATAAATAAGTACCATCAACTTTTGCACACCATGACCATCACGGATTGCTTCTGGCTTTAGTTTCATGCGTGATCTTAAATCCTGCGCCAGCCACTGAGCAAGGCTTTCCTGTCATGGAGCACCTTAGTGGCTTGCGCAGGATCTAAGCTCACTCGTGCATAGTCATCTGATGGTCTGTGCTTTTGGACCTCTGGAGCTGCAAAATCCACCATCACAGTCCAGGTCACAACTACGTGGATCAGTGTCCGGTTGCACGAGTGAGTTTAGTCCTGCGCAAGTCACTAAGCATGGTAGTTCGCCATGGCGGAGCACATGATTAAGCTCCTTCGTGCAACTGGCCCTCCACTGTAGGTGCCAGTTGCACGAACGTTTGTAACCCCTTTTACTGCCAGGACAAACACACCTTTTTTAACTCTATTACCCCACCGATTAACAAGACATTGACAGTTTTGCTGTGGTGCCTGGAATTTGTGTGTGTGTGTAATACCGTGTACAGTTTTTGTAGGCGCCTAGAGCTCTATCTGAGGTTAGGCGCCATAGAAATCAACATTATTATTATTATTTTTATTAACAAGATTTCATTGTTTCTTTGCTTTCAAAAAAGCCACATATCACCACTGTCTAAACTTAAAATTTGTCAACACTTTAAGAAATTTACTTACCCTTAAAAAACAAGTTCCACTTCGTTCGGTTCAAAGCACATGTGATCATTCCTGATAAAACTTGATTGATGTTGTAGACCAGGTTTTGGAAATATCAGCGGAAAAGGAACTCTTTTTGAGTTCCAGAACTAAATGACCCCCACCGGGTCTGCCCTAGGGGACCTTGGTGGGGTTGTCTACTTTTTAGTTCCTAGGGTCACCTTGTCTAACCCCTGCAAGGTGGGTTCTACTCTTTTGGGGGTTTCTATTTCTGTCTTTCTGGTCCATTCATCTTATTTTTCTTTTGAAATTCTCCCTCCTGTCTGCGCTTCTTGCAGTTCTTTTCTTCATTTAGCGCAGGCACATCCCGAGAAGGCCTTTGTCGCTTGCGGGACGTAAAGCAATCTATACTCGCTCACCCAGAACTAAATGACTTCCGTTGTATAGAAGTCCTTTAGTTCTGGGACTCAAAGGGTTAAACTTTAAAGGCCTTATTTTTTAAATTTTATTTTATTTATTTATTTTATTATTTTATTTTTATTTATTTTTTTTTAAATTTATTTATTTATTTATTTATTTATTTATTTATTTATTTTTTTTTTTTTTGGGGGGGGGGGGGGGGGGGTCCTCACCCTGCCCCTATCGTCATGTCCCAGGTTTGTCATATATGATCCTGTTATCATATGTTATGTGTGATCTTGTTATCATACCGCGACTTTGGTATCAATATCAGCCCATTTAATCAAATTTCAAATATAAACGATATGAATTTCCAAAACTTCAATAGCTCGCTTGAGCTTGCCCTTAGAACCACGTGAATGTTCTGTGTATATGTACAGTGTGTGAGTGAATGCGCACGTGTGCGTGCTTGTTGGGTTCAGTTGGCGGCAGCGCTTTGAGCCGATTTTCAATTGGGATAAAGCGCTAATTTAATGCGCTGATTTATTTATTTATGTGTACTTATCCACTGGCAATAACTGATCACATTACCCCCCTCGCATCACTAGTACCATGACAAGCTGGTTAAGCCGAAACTTGCCATCACTTCTATAACTAGCGGGACAGGCATCATTGTTTATCATTGGCATGTAGTTCAGCGCTCGTTCATTTCACCCAGAGCCTCCGCCCTCTTCATGACGTCCCCCACCCGGGTCTGCCTTGCGGGACTTGGGTGGGGTTAACTACTTTTTAGTTCCCAGGGTCACCCTGGTCAGCCCCACAGGGTGGGTTTTTCCCTCTATTCTGGGGTCCCCACCCGGGTCTGCCCTGGGGGACTTGGGTGGGGTTAGGTATTTTTTAGTTCCCAGGGTCACCCTGGTCAGCCCCACAGGGTGGGTTTTTCTCTCTATTCTGGGGCATGTGTTTCTGTCTACCCTTTGTCCATTCACCTGTATTTGCCTTTTTAAAACTCTCCCTACTGTCTGCACTGCCTGTAGCTCTTGATATTGGATGTGTGTTGCTAAATGGTCTTAGCTTTATTTATGCCCCATGTTGTAGGTTTATTTAATGTATTTGACCGGCTGGCGACATACATTCAATTTTCTGTTTAGTTTTTTTTTCACAAGCAGTGCAGGCACGTCCTGAGAAAGCCTTGTTGCTGTCGGGACGTTAAGCAATGTACAATCAATCTATTCTGGGGCATGTGTTTTTGTCTACCCTTGGTCCATTCACCTGTCATTGTCTTTTTAAAACTCTCCCTACTGTCTGCACTGCCTGTAGCTCTTGATATTGGATGTTTGTTGCTAAATGGTCCTGGCTTTATTTAGGCCCCTTTTCGTAGGTTTATATAACGTATTTGACCGCGGCTGGCGACATACATTCAATATTCTGTTTGGGTTTTTTTCACAAGCAGTACAGGCACGTCCTGAGAAAGTCTTGTTGCTGTCGGGACGTTAAACAATGTACAATCAATCGATCTTCATGACGCGATCTGCACTCTGCTGGATTGCGTCACAGGTGACTTGGATGTCCTCTGACGTCAGATCTTCAGACACCATAGCGACGCGGAGGAAGTAGACGTCACTTCCCTTGGCGCGTGCGTAGGCGGGGATGATGTAGATCTGGCCGTAAGCCATGATGTCATCATGAAGCATCTCCGTCAGTTTGTTCGGGCCCTGCCACACCAAAACGTGCATTGTCCAAAATAAACTTTGAAACTGCTCATCTGATAGTACATTACAATTTTTTTTTTAAATCTAATATTATACCAAAGACAATATTTGCTGACGAGCAAAAGACTGAAATGCGACATGTTTGGAATCGTCGGAAACACTTTAGTGTTTCCGATGATTCCAAAAATGTCGCATTTCTTTTGCTCGTCAGTATATCTCTTTGATTATAGGCTACCTCTGTTGTCGTTAGCACATTGGCGATGGAGTCCTAACAGAAAAAAAAAAATCCAGCAGTGGTCCTCTGAAGGGTACAATACACAGTTCAACCCCCACCCGGGTCTGCCCTGGGGGACTTGGGTGGGGTTAGGTATTTTTTAGTTCCCAGGGTCACCCTGGTCAGCCCCACAGGGTGGGTTTTTCTCTCTATTCTGGGGCATGTGTTTCTGTCTACCCTTTGTCCATTCACCTGTATTTGCCTTTTTAAAACTCTCCCTACTGTCTGCACTGCCTGTAGCTCTTGATATTGGATGTGTGTTGCTAAATGGTCTTAGCTTTATTTATGCCCCATGTTGTAGGTTTATTTAATGTATTTGACCGGCTGGCGACATACATTCAATTTTCTGTTTAGTTTTTTTTTCACAATCAGTGCAGGCACGTCCTGAGAAAGCCTTGTTGCTGTCGGGACGTTAAGCAATGTACAATCAATCAATCAATCAACAATACACAGTTCAAGAGACATTCTACTCGTGTCGGTCAGAATAGCATGGCACCATTCTTGAACGAAATTTATGATGGTCGCTCCATACCCGGTTTCAATATGGCTATATGTTAGGGCTGAACTAATGAAGGGGCTATATGCTTTAACTCATTCGAGACATGCCGCATCTGGATACGCGACTTCATGCCGCGTATTCAAATGCAGCACGTCTCGAATGTGTTAAGAAGTTCTGGAAACGTTGGGTTTATCTATGCCTTAAAGGCCCAAAGCGCTCCCCGAGCATTCTCAACATTGCATAAAACTGTTTGGAAGAACCCAACGGAGAAAGAAACACGCTTAGAAAAGATAGTTACAACACAATTTATTAATATTTCGGGTAAGTACCCTTCATCAAAATAAACAAACTGAGAGATCAGGCGGTACTTATCGCAGAAGGAATATGGCAATGTTGCCACATTCCTTCTTCGATAAGATACGTAGAGACTGATCTCTCTATATGTTTGTTTGTCTATCTTGATGAAGGGTATTTACCAGAAATATTAATAAATTGTGTTGTAACTGTGTTTTCTAAGCGTGTTTCTTTATCCGTTGGGTTCTCTGCTTTTTACACGCTTGGCAGTCACCCTTTTGGTCTGGATCATGTGGGCATTATATACATGTTGAAATGCCATGTACAGTCGGAGACAAGAACACGAACGTATAAAATGTACGACGTGTTCACAGATATGTCCCTGGTAGGTTCAACCGACCTAGCATGTAACTGTGCACACCTTAAACCTCAGGCAGACCAGCCCCATAACGGTGGGCACGGGCATCTCGAATCTTCCGTCCTTTTTTAGCAGTGCATCCAGCTCCTCGGCCAGGGACACGTGCTGAAACACCGCAAATCCAGACTGAAGAATCACACGTGTAAAATATAACAAGAAATAAAACATAACTCATTCAGCCCGGCGCACGTATTTCCCAAATTTTGGAGACGTCATCTAACGATTATGCACCTGTTGCAGGAGATGGATCGACCATGATAATTCAAGGGTAGTGCCAGATTAGCTTGGTGCCGACAGGCGCCAAGCTAATCTGGCACTACCCTTGAATTATCACTATGGTCGACCCATCTCCTGCTGTAGTGCGCCCGGGCTGAATGGGATAATAATAAAAAATAATAAATAAACAAGATGGGATGAACCATAACCCACAAAGTCCCTTCTATATGAGAGCTGCCCTCGCTGTCAGTGGTCTCTCTCTACCTTTTGTCTTTGACCTGATTCTGATGTTGAATTATCTCCTGTTGCAAAAGTATCGCAGATCTGCCAATGCGTCAGTGAGTTCTATAAGGGGCGCGGGACCAACGCGTCATTGATTTGTCAAACGTCATTTGTCATGACGTAACGAGTTTTAGTTTTTACGTAATTTTATATTTACCGTGAGTTTCACTTGCGATACATAGGCTTAAGAAAATGGTAACAAAACTAGAACTTCACGGTACAATTTCAGTCTTACCATAATTTGTGTGAAAGCAGGTTGACTTTACTCCTAGCTACATCAGTGATATACTAAGTACACGGGTCACCTGCATGCTTTTTTGAAAGCGCGTCGATGTGTGTGTGTGTTAGTGCGTGCGTGCGCGCGCTCCAAACATCTGCAAGAGGCATAGATCCTCATGCACCTGGAGGGGGCATGAGGATCTATTCCTCCTGCGGAGATGCGCGCATGTTTGTGTGTGAGAGAGAGCCGCGCGCGAGAGCGAGAGAACAACGTCCTATTGATTGAATGCAAGTGACGTCACACAGCCAGTGTCATTACGCTCGTCGTCTGCGGTCGGCCATTTTGTGCAGAAGAAACAGCCGTGAAGACTGGTAATAGCGCAATTAGAACTTATGCTTGGACAGGGCCGGACCTGGGAAAAGTCGATGGGGGGGTTACAGATTCAGTATAAAGCGATGGCGCGAAGCGCCGAGCCTTCTAGGGGGGTCCGGGGGCATGCCCCCCCGGAATTTTTTTTTTTTTCAAGGATGCAAAATGGTGCAATCTGGTGCAATCTGAGCCTTGAAAAAGCCATTTGTGATGGTCTGGGGACTTTGAGCTTTTTGAACAATCGAACTGACAAACTCTGGGGTACAAAAATTATCACCTGCCCCTCCCTTAAAAAAAACACCCACACTCACACACACACACACACACACACACACACACACACACACACACACACACACACACAAACATTTATTTATCAACAGAGATGTTTTGTATACTATTATTATTCACTACTTTTCGTTGATCGTTAACGGTATAAAGCTTTACCCTTGTAGTTTATGAACATCAGGGCCCTGCTTTCACTTCAGTTCAGTCTTGCTGCACTAGGTTCCTCGGCATTAGTACCATTTGTGAATTGTATCAGTTCTGGCAAAACAGTTCACTGCCTCTTTGAAGTCAATATCAACATCCCTGTGCACTTTCAGTAAAGCAAGTGCATTGAGTCTCTGTTGCCCCATTGTAGAGCGCAGGTAGTTTTTCAGGTTGCGCAACTGACTGTTTGAACGCTCACACTCGGCAGTAGTGACAGGCAGGGTGCAAAGGTTCTTTAGCGTGATGAACAGGTTGGGATAAAAATCCCTGTCACAGTGTTTCAGTGCTTCTGATGCCGTGGATGGGATGATAGCTGTCGCATTCTCAGCAGCACTTCGCCATTTGCAAACCCACCGTTGGTATTCTGCATCAAGGGTAGCGTTGTCTGGTAGGTCAGACTCCCACAACATTGCCAGTGTCTTCACCCCTTCTGGAACCTGCATGAAACCATCCTGGTTGTCTATTAAAGTGCTTGGCACCAGACAGAGACCATCAACTGCTAGGTCAGCATTTTTGAACCTCGAGTCCAATTCGGTTGACAGGTGTTCCAAGAAAGGAATGGCAATGCTAATCTTGAAATATTCTTCTGGAGTGGCCGCAGGTTGGTTGTCACGGAGAGTCTGGCGGGATGCTTGACGAGGAACAACAACATCAGTTGTCAAAGCATTTGCCATTTTGCTGACTTCACCAAACCAGGCAACGAACGCTGTGTCGACATCTCTTCTAATAGAAGACATGCAGTTACTGACCTCTTTGATTTCCCTGTAGGCATCGACAACATCTTTTGTTCTTTTCTGGAGCTTCACTGTCAAGGGTTTTAAGTAACGCAAACAATTGCGGACGACAACGAATGCAACGAGGAAAACACTGCTGCTCAAGGTGTGGAGAAAGCCAGTTGCCTTGGTCAATGTCTCACTGTCCCAATTGTCACTGTCTTCACACATTTGTCCCAAACAGTCGTGAACAACCAGGAAGAGAGATGTGTAAACCTCCAGTGCTTCATGTTTTTCTACCCATCTTGTTCTGCACAGATCAACAAGCTTTGTCTTTGTAGTGTCAGGCTGAGATGCTTCGATGGTATCTTCAAGTTTTCGTTGTCTCTTTGGAGAGTTTGAGAAAAACAGTGACAGTTCCCTCAGTGCTCCCATCATGTTCTTCACTGCAGGCAAGCCGCATGCTTTTACAATGCAGAGACTCAAGCTATGGGAAGCACAGTGAAAGTACAGTGCTTTGTTGTTCCTTGCTTGAAAACGTGCCTGCACTCCTTTAAACTTTCCTGCCATGTTTGCGGCCCCGTCATAACCTTGTCCTCTAACATTGCTGAAATCAAGCCCCCACAAGCCCAGACACTCAACAATCTTGTTGTAAAGTGTTTCACCTGTGGTATCTCTGCACTGGACAAAAGCCAGGAACTCTTCACGAACTTTCAGACTTCCATCGACGAATCTCAATATAATTGAAAGTTGTTCCCAGTTTGAGCTGTCTGTGACTTCGTCAGCAAGCACGGTAAACTGTTTTGCTGCAATAATTTATGCAAGAATCTTGTTGCGGATCTGATCACCAAGAACCTCTATCAGTCTGTTTTGGTGATGGCATTCTTCAGAGTGAGAACAGAAGCAATTTCAATGCCCTTTTGAATCTGTGCATCAATGCAGGAGATGAAACTCTCCGGAAACATCTAGATACATGCGATAAGAAGGCCACATACATTTCAAAAAGTACACAAAACAGACTGTTTTTCTCAAACTCTTCAAAGAGACAACGAAAACTTGAAGATACCATCGAAGCATCTCAGCCTGACACGACAAAGACAAAGCTTGTTGATCTGTGCAGAACAAGATGGGTAGAAAAACATGAAGCACTGGAGGTTTACACATCTCTCTTCCTGGTTGTTCACGACTGTTTGGGACAAATGTGTGAAGACAGTGACAATTGGGACAGTGAGACATTGACCAAGGCAACTGGCTTTCTCCACACCTTGAGCAGCAGTGTTTTCCTCGTTGCATTCGTTGTCGTCCGCAATTGTTTGCGTTACTTAAAACCCTTGACAGTGAAGCTCCAGAAAAGAACAAAAGATGTTGTCGATGCCTACAGGGAAATCAAAGAGGTCAGTAACTGCATGTCTTCTATTAGAAGAGATGTCGACACAGCGTTCGTTGCCTGGTTTGGTGAAGTCAGCAAAATGGCAAATGCTTTGACAACTGATGTTGTTCCTCGTCAAGCATCCCGCCAGACTCTCCGTGACAACCAACCTGCGGCCACTCCAGAAGAATATTTCAAGATTAGCATTGCCATTCCTTTCTTGGAACACCTGTCAACCGAATTGGACTCGAGGTTCAAAAATGCTGACCTAGCAGTTGATGGTCTCTGTCTGGTGCCAAGCACTTTAATAGACAACCAGGATGGTTTCATGCAGGTTCCAGAAGGGGTGAAGACACTGGCAATGTTGTGGGAGTCTGACCTACCAGACAACGCTACCCTTGATGCAGAATACCAACGGTGGGTTTGCAAATGGCGAAGTGCTGCTGAGAATGCGACAGCTATCATCCCATCCACGGCATCAGAAGCACTGAAACACTGTGACAGGGATTTTTATCCCAACCTGTTCATCATGCTAAAGAACCTTTGCACCCTGCCTGTCACTACTGCCGAGTGTGAGCGTTCAAACAGTCAGTTGCGCAACCTGAAAAACTACCTGCGCTCTACAATGGGGCAACAGAGACTCAATGCACTTGCTTTACTGAAAGTGCACAGGGATGTTGATATTGACTTCAAAGAGGCAGTGAACTGTTTTGCCAGAAGATACAATTCACAAATGGTACTAATGCCGAGGAACCTAGTGCAGCAAGACTGAACTGAAGTGAAAGCAGGGCCCTGATGTTCATAAACTACAAGGGTAAAGCTTTATACCGTTAACGATCAACGAAAAGTAGTGAATAATAATAGTATACAAAACATCTCTGTTGATAAATAAATGTTTGTGTGTGTGTGTGTGTGTGTGTGTGTGTGTGGGTGTGGGTGTTTTTTTTAAGGGAGGGGCAGGTGATAATTTTTGTACCCCAGAGTTTGTCAGTTCGATTGTTCAAAAAGCTCAAAGTCCCCAGACCATCACAAATGGCTTTTTCAAGGCTCAGATTGCACCAGATTGCACCATTTTGCATCCTTGAAAAAAAAAAATTCCGGGGGGGCATGCCCCCGGACCCCCCTAGAAGGCTCGGCGCTTCGCGCCTTCGCTTTATACTGAATCTGTAACCCCCCCATCGACTTTTCCCAGGTCCGGCCCTGTAACTGGTATTTTTATCTTGTTACATTCAATTATTAGAGGTTTAGCCTGCCCGCCTTTGACATCATGGACATGCTATTAAATTCGATCCACCGCTACTCTTCCTAAGAAGTCCCTTCTATAAATAGAAGGGACTTAAAAAGGTTTCTAAATTTTCAAAGTGACAAAAGCGAGGACCGAGGTAAGATGTTGGTAGATTTTCGCAACCGCCCGTCCGCCTTTCGCTCGCAGACAGCGGGTCGTAAATACGACCCGCTGTCCGCGCAAGCGAAAGGCGGGTGAAAACCACCCAGTGACTCCAAGATCATGTATATCTAGAGAGATATCGACCATGTACATCAAGGAATATATCGACCACTTATATCCAACTTTTCCCCTTCAAATTCTGTTGTTGTTTTGTGTGTGTGTGTGTGTGTGTGTGTGTGTGTGTGTGTGTGTGTGTGTGTGTGTGTGTGTGTGTGTGTGTGTGTGTGTGTGTGTGTGTGTGTGTGTGTCAGTGTGTGTGTGTATGTGACTGTCGGGGAAGCGGATGCAAGGTGTTGGGACGGGATTTAGTTAGTTATTTGGGTTTAACGCCGAGCAGGCGACTAAGGCCATCTCACGCCGGGGGGGGGGGGGGGGGGGGGGGGGGGCATAGAGTGGTTTAAAGTGATGTATGATTGGTTGAGTGTCAGTGTCAGAGAGAGAGAGCTATTGCGTATGCGCAGCGAGTCAGTGTTTTCCTGGAGAACAGAGTTTTATAAGAGATATTTAGTATTATCTATTATTTACCACGACAAATCGACCACGTATGTCCATAGATGTTTCAGCCATTTGTTTCCACGCGCTTATACACAGACCGGCCCCCTACGGAACCATACTGTTTGAGGCGCAACTACGTACCCGGCGTATGTATTTCTGGATGCCTTTCACGCCGTAAGCCCTGAGGACGAACCACAGTTTCAGCGCTCGGAAGCGACGGCCCAGTGGAATGCCAGTGCTGCAAGTGTGTTAAACAGAAACATGGATTTTGATTCCCGATTCTACCATTGCCATTTCCGGAAATCGGAATTATGTCAAAACTGCACGTGTTTCGACGGGGAAAAAAAGTGGATTAAAAGCCCGGACAAGCCTGAGGCGCCAATCTATCCTGGCACCACCCTTGAGCTATCATAGTCAAATTAGTTTGAACAGGAGTGGATCAGCATGAAAAGGGTCAAACCTAAAGCAAAGTGTCATGGGGCCGTCACGGGTTCCACATGGGCAGATACGAAGTGTATCTCAAGCACAAGGAACAAGCAGGAAACCTAAGATCAGTACGGCTGATCACACCGCTGGGCGAAACAAATGCGTAACTATTAGAATGATAGATGTTCCGCCGAACGGTATCGTCGGTAGAACTAGAAGCCCCGGAGGTAACCCTTTGAGTGTCGGTAGCGCTTTTTGTCGCGATGATTCCTGTAGGAATCATCGCGACAAAAAGCGCTACCGACACCCAAAGGGTTAACCCCTTGACTGCCACGCAGATTTGAACACCACACAACTAGGAGTCACGGGGGCTCATTAGGATCTATAGATGGAATTAAACCACTTTATATCCAGGTTCTTTTCACGGCTGGAGCAGAAACACAATCTACGTCAACCGGCATTGAAGGGGTCAATGAAGAAATAAAGGTCTGAGGCTCGCGCGCGCGCGCACACACACACACTCACTCCTTTAGTTCACCGAGTTAGCCTACATGTACTTTGAGATTTCCCCCTGTTTAAACGACCGCAAGTTCTTTCACGAAGACCCCAGTGAAACCAATCCCAATTAGCAAAAGGCCCTTGGGCCGAGTTCAGTCACGCTGACGCGATGGTCCCGATGACCTTTTACTCATTGTACAGTTACGTTAATAACATTAGTGAAGGTTCGTTTGACGGCCGACAACGACTAAGGAGAGCAAAATCGCGGTTGACAACCAGATTGTACCATAAGCAGAAACAACGCTCCAAACATCGCAAAGAGGCATAGATCCTCATGAGCCCAGAGGGTTCTTGAGGATCCATGCCTCTTGAAAGATGTTTGGAGTGTTGTTTGTCTTATGGTGCAAGCTCTCACGGGTTTCTCACGGGCTCACGAGGATCTATTCCTCTTGGAAATGTTTGGAGTGTTGTTCGGCTCATGGTGCAAGCTGGTTATTCGCTGTGATTTCGCTCAAGTTCGTTGTCGGTAGTCGTTCGTTGTCGGTAGTCGTTCGTTGTCGGTAGTCGTTCGTTGCAAACGAAACCTTGCTACTGACCCTGTAGTCCGGCACGCGTCGCTGGTTCTGGTGCTTGAGGTAGATAGGATCCACGTTGAAGGCGTCCACCAGATAATCCCGGTCACGGATCCTAACGGTCAGAATCTCATGTAAACTGTAACTCACCCAGCCCGACCGCCGTATGTCCCAAATTTTGGAGGCGTCATCTAATGAATATGCACCAGTTGCAGGCGATGGATCGACCATGATAATTCAAGTGCCAGATTAGCTTGGCGCCTGATGGTTTCCAACTTTTTTTTGTTTGGGCCCTTCAACCTGATACAAAAGGCATCCCCTACGCTAGACCTTGCTTCCCGGGGCTGAAAAATCGAAAAGCCGGGCGGGGGAGGGGGGGGGGGGGAGGAAGGGGGGCGGGGCGGAGAGGTGCAGGGAGAAGACGCGTGCGGGGGGGGGGGGGGGGTCCAAACGCGTGCGTGTGTTAAGACTCTCACCATTCCACAATATATCCAACAAAACGGAAAGGGGGGGGGGGGGGGGGTGTCCAAACATCTTAAAAATGGACTTTGTTCAGTATAGCATTTTAAAAAAAATTTTGGTCTGGATGGGGGTTCCGGAACCCCTAAGATCCCCCCCCCCAAGATCCGCCCCCGAGTATCGTTATTATTAGTATCGTTATTATTTTATGGTTGTTGTTGCTATTATTATTATTACAGAAGTGTACTTCTGACGTACTCCCCGAGCGAGAGGGTCTGTCTGAGGAGTACTCCCGCAAACGGTACAAGGTGCACTACAGCAAGATGTAAGATATGGATCAATCCAGGCCAAAAGGGTGAATGCTAAGCGTGTAAAATGCAGAGAAAAACCCAACGGAGAAACAAACACGCTTAGAAAGATATAGATCGACTATGACAGTTCACTTGGTGTTTGGCGCCTCCATCATGATGTTAAAGGCTCCCCACCACTGAGATAGTGCCCGGTTACGGCTCATAAAACTGTAAGAACATTTATTATTTAATTCAACTACTTATCTGTCGCGGCAACGCTACCCAGCTGCAAGAGACATAAACCCTCACGAGCCCCCGCATTCGCGGGGGCTCATGAGAATTTATGTCTCTTGTTAATCCTACGTTCTTTATGCCATTTACATCTGTTTCTTCGCGCCAATGTCCGTCGGTCAGTATGCAGTCATTTCTGGCAACGACTGTTAAGCCTGCATTCAGCACTGACATCCTTTGGTCGACCCACAACTATTTGTAATAAGACTATGATGTGGATTCGATCTTACAATACAATACTATACAATACAACTTTATTGTCTGTTTGAGTCAAAACATGACATTTATGGCTCGTCATAAAACAACAAGACAAGACACTGATAAACACTACAGGAACATTCCATTAAAATTATCATTGCAGCAATCTATCCGTGACAAGCAATCTATCACAAGAAATTTATCACAAGATGGGAGGTAATGTTACGTAGATCACATATTATATATCATGTCGCTATAATCAAGAGTTCAAAATCGAGACAGCAGTTTGAATAAAAGCCTTCTTAAAAACATTATTTTTTTGTAAATGACATGTTGAATCGTCTGATTGATGGCAGCATTTGAAACTGATCAAACTGTACTAGTGGGTGAGGAGGATCACTGACAATGCTAGCAGCTTTCCTTCGGACAGCTCTATGGTACAGATCATCTAATGGGTACTGTCCTAGGCCAATGATCTTCCCAGCTGTTCTGACGATACTTGGTAGTCTGCCCCTGTTTTTCATACTGAGGTTGCCGTACCAAGCAGTGATGTTAAAAGTCAGGATGTTATCTTTACCATAACAGTTCAACGCGAACGGGCCTAAAACAGCTATACTGACGAGAAAAAGAAATGCGACATTTTTGGAATCATCAAAAACACTAAAGTGTTTCCGATGATTCCAAAAAATGTCGCATTTCTATTGCTCGTCAGTATATCGGCATCTTACCACATGACGGACAAATCGAAGTTGCACAGCATCCATTTGTGTGGGTTCGTGCTGAATGTCTCGGCGTACTGAAGAGAGAACACGTGTGTATGATTCCATTATACTCGTTCATAAACAGTCCATAGCCTGTCGCTTTTGTTGTTCAGTCTGATTACATAAAAAAAGAAAACAACACTGGCAATAATAATTCGGATTAAAAGTTCTATTTACTGCGCACACACATAAACCACATTCTTGTCATATGTGTATGTAACTAACCATTACGGCTCTAAGGAAAATTCTAAAGAAATCAGCACTGTTTATAATTAGACGTTGAAACGTTTACGCGGAACAAGTATCGACAACGAACGAACGCGAAATCAAGGCGGAAAACCAGCGTCCATCGTAAGCATAGACTGACAACGCTCCAAACATCTCCAAGATGCATATATCCTCTTGAGCCCTCCGGGCTTATGAGGATCATGCCTCTTGGAGACGTTTAGAGTCTCTGTCGTTCGTTGTCGGTACTCGTTTGTTTCAAACGAAACCTCACTAATACATGGATGGGACAGAAAAAAAAAGTTGAATCCTGAATCAGGGGTCTGGGGGCCGCAGAAGGCCGGGGTCATGGGGGCAACGCCCCTTGTGAAAAAAAAGGCAATTTTTTAAAATGCAGAATTCCGGCTGTAGTCGGAAAGTCCCATCCATGCTAATAGGTAAAAATTGCACGTGTTTACACGAAAACAGTGTATTAAAAAGCCCCGACAAACATGCTATATTGCATGTTTGTCCGGGCTTTTAATCGACTGCCGCGTCAATAGACCTAATTCTGATTTATGGAACACCTCTGCTGAGCACTGACTAAAGACTTTATATTTTGCTATAAATTTAATGAAGCCACTGCAAGGATTTGTTGATAACCTCAACGCCTGCAAGATAGTGTCTGTACTCGGGACACACGAAAGCACTGCCCGCGTACGCCGCATCGATGTGGAGCCAGATGTCTTCTGTGTCACCTGAAGGACAAACACACACGTCCGTGACTTAACTCATTCTACCCCAGACACACCACAGCAGAATAAGGATCGACCATGATAGTTCAAGGGTGATGCCAGAATAGCTTGGCGCCTATGGGCGCCAAGCTATTCTGGCATCACCCTTGAACTATCAGGGTCGATCTGTGTCCTGCACTAAGAGTGCAGTCTTCAGAGGACAACGGCAACATTTGGGGATTTCGGTGTTGGGGTACAATGAGTTAACATGTGTTTTAAAAATTATTATTAACCCATTCAGACCTGACGCACTACAGCAGGAGATGGGACGACCATGATAATTCAAGGTTAGTGCCAGGTTAGCTTGGCGCCTGTCGGCGCCAAGCTAACCAGGCACTGCCCTTGAAATATCATGGTCGATCCATTTCCGGCAACTGTTGCATAGTCATTAGATGACGCCTCCAAAATTTGGGAAATACGGCCGTCGGGCTGAATGAGTTAATAACTAATTAAATTACTTAATTTACTACTTAATTTATTACTTTAATTTATTAATATTTAAAGATAGATAGATAGACAAACAGACAGACAGAAAGTCTGGTTTTATTTATTATTATTTTAATTAATTGAATTAGTTAATCTATTATTTATTTTATTTATCATATCTAGGAGTCACAACGGGAATTCGCCAACCGTTGAAATCGAATTGTATCAGCGAAGGAAGAGCTGTTTCCAGTCAGCAATAATTATGGCCTCAAACAGATGTCGGTCTTCGTTGGCCGACCGACTAAAGCTCACGTCGACCCGAAGGTTTTGTTTTTGTCCACTGGACTCAGAGCAGGTGACACCTTTTGGCTCTGGGCGAAAATTATAAGAAACTAACATTTTTTTTTTTTTACCACAAACTGTTTTTTTGCTATTAACCCCTTCACTGCCGAGAAAATGTGAACGCGATCCAACTGCAAGAGACACAGATCCTCATAAGCCCCCGCAGTCGCGGGGGCTCATGAGGATCGATGTCTCTTGTTGAGACCCATTCGTATCCCTATTCCTTGGAGGGTTGGGGCGTTGGGTCAATGAAAGAACAGATTTCAAGATTTAAAAAAAAATGTACTACAGTGGCAGGAAAGGGGTTAAAGTGCCCAGTAAACAAAGTTCCTCGGGCCCATTGCGGCCGTCGTGGGCCCGAAGACGCTTTGCTACTGGGTCGATGATTAAAAAATGCTTACAAATCGGTCCAATTTCTGCTATGTTATCAAATGCACACGATCCTGTTGTTCCCAATGTTGCACACACCTGAAACAAAAAAAAAAAAATAATCGGTACTAGTATTCATTTCAGGCGACTGTTATTTTCCGGACAGCGCGTGGACCAAGTAGGGCCGACTTCTCAGTGTCTGAGAACTTTTTGCAATGTACAAGTATGGAAATGAAAAAATGCGGGTGAATATTGAGCTGGTTGAAGGTGCACTACCGCCGTAACTGTTCAAAGATACACGTGTTACAGATGGTTACAAAACGCTACATACAGGTCTAGTTATGGTTCATTTAGACACAGGACAATCCAGTTCAGCACACGTCGTCTTTATATCAAGTAACCTGACAATGACTCCACTCCGTTCTAGAAATACACGCTTTCAGTACGAGAAACAGCTAAGAATAGATTGACACGCTAACGGCTGCGCGGAATAAACAAGTGCGATTACGGGTGTGTTTTTGCTGCGAGTCCAAACTGCTGTTAACCCATATCATACTGAGGCTAAAAGCTTCAAATTTGTACACTGCCATATGCAAGCTACATTATAGTACTTACATATAAAATGATATAGCCCAATGGCTTTAGTTCAAGGGTGGTGCCAGAATAGCTTGGCGCCTAGACTGAGGCGCCAAGCTATTCTGGCACTACCCTTGAACTATTTTAGTCAAACTTATTTCACACACTGGTGTATTCCGAATGATATGGGTTAAAGTTCATTAGGTGTGTCGACAAGGCACAGTTGCGAATACAAATGGTACTGGAATGTGTCTTCAGATTCAGTTATGCGTAACTGATGGTACTTTCACGCAAATATCGAACCTCATTTCTCCAGTTCCCGCCACCACTTGAATTGAAAACGTGTACCACTGACAAAGAAGGGAATGTAGCCTTTGGCTTTGTCGTCCTCGATGGCCTTGCTCACAGTTTCTCCTCGCATGCAGAACTCGTCGTCGGACTCCAGTTTGCGCATGCGCACCTCAGCCAGAAGTCCTGACCGATGCACCGACGAGTTGGACTGCAACGAATAGCAGACTGAGAGGACGGTCGCGCTAAATTCAAAACATCGCTGACATTTCCTGATTAGTCTCATCTCATTTTTTACTGAAAGTCACTTATCCCTAATAGCCCCCCCCAAAAAAAAAAAAAAAAAAATAAATAAATAAATAAATAAAAAAAATAAAAAATAAATAAATAAAAAATAAATAAATAAATAAATAAAAAAAATTAAAAATATATATATAAATTTAAAATAAATAAATAAATAAAAATAAAATAAAGAAATAAAAAAAATAATAAAAAAATAAAAATAAATAAATATGTTTTTTGTTTTTTTAAATCCCGACAAAGACAGGAGCATGCTTATAGCAGACAAGTACGAAATAATTCAGTAAACTTCCAGTTAACTCCTTCCCTGCCAAAGTAGGGGTCACTGAACATTGGAACATGATATCGAATAACTCATCCATACGTCATTGGACGACTGGATTTGTGTCCCTGATGTCTCACGGAAATTGTCCAACCGTGTGACTTCGATGGATTTGCGTCCACATATCTCAGTGAATATGTTTCCTGCAGTTATGTTAGTGTACAGTGGTGGTGCCTATTCTGGCGTTACCCGTGAGCTATCATGATTATTGTTGTTATTTTCGCTCAGTACCATCCCAGTAAGCAAAAGTCCCCAGGTCCACGGCCGCGACGGCCTCAGTGGGCCCACGCACGGCTTTGCGCGGGCTCACTGCGGCCGTCATGGGCCCCGCGAAGAAGTTTTGCTAAGTATCATGATCGATCAGTAACATGCTGTATTAATGCCAGGGCGTCTAGAGGCACCAAGATATTCTGGCACTACCCGTAAACTATCATGGTCGATCGGTACTTTAGCCGCTGATCTCAGTTATATGTCAGGGCGCACGGAGGCATTAAGACGATATTTTGGGGACTGCCCTTGATCAGTCATGGTCGATCGGTTCCCTGTTATTATTTTAAGTCGAGTCATTCTACCCCAACACCCGAAATCCGCAAGTTTTCCCCTTGTCCTCTGAAGACTGCCTTGAAGTGCAGGACACAGATCGACCATGATAGTTCAAGGGTGATGCCAGAATAGCTTGGCGCCTATAGGCGCCAAGCTATTCTTGCATCACCCTTGAACTATCATGGTCGATCCTTATCTTGCTGTGGTGTGTCTGGGGTAGAATGAGTTAAGGACGCTTAGACTAATTAGTGCGCCGCCAAACTCGGTATGGTCGGTCAGTACCATGCTTCTATGGCGCCAGGATATTCTGGCACTACCCTTGAATTATCATGGCCGATCAGTTTCCTGCTGAACAGGGTCAGGGCTGATAGGGAAACGATTATATTCTAACGAGCACTGACGTGCGTTCTGCCATGCCTTGCATGGCACGACTCCCCCGCATCAGTATACACAAGTAGGACACAGAAATGTAGGACACAAAGTACGAGAGGTGGTTTGGGAGTTGTTAGAAAAGGCCCGGGCAACAACATATTATGAGAATTTAATATCATACACACTGCGGTTTTGTGTGTCTTCATTTTCAAAGTAAAACTCAAATGAACATGTGCATTTACATATAAAATCATACGGTTGCGATGTAGGCTGACTGATGTAAACATACCCTCTGAGCTATCGCCAATGCAAGCATGTAAAATAAAACTGGATCGGGACACCCAGGTAATGACGTCATTCTCGTGATAGTCCCTAGTGTATGCACCCACTAAGATGTCGCGCACGGAATTACGCCCCTTTGACGAGTCAACGAATTAGTTTTACTATGTGAAAGTATCATTAGGGAAGGTAACACGTCACTGACAACTATATACAAGGGCGCGATAGTCGGCAGAATATGCGTGCGAAACCGTGTTAAGATGGTTCTGAGTTCACTGCTTTTCACTTGATTTTGTCTCATGTTATGCACTAAACGACGTGAGAAGAACAAAAGCAACAAGAAGAAGTGAACATGCGTCGCTGCCGGCAAATTGTGTCTCGTGTTTTGTCACACCGCCATTGACAAGCTTCGACTAAGGAAAACGTGTACTGTTCAGGGATCTGGGTTGTTGTATCGGGGGAGGGGGGATGTAAGTATGGGTGTGTCTGGGATCGCCTGTATTTGTGCAGGGAAAGACTGTAGGAACTAGCATGGACCGAAAAGGGCTGATAAGCCCTACCGTGACCTGACCAGCTTCGTCTCCGCCACGGCCAGGGCATGTTATGTCCCCCTCCGCGCATCAGTCAGATCAGTACCGAAGCTGCCTCCAAACTCGCTGTCTTTCTCATCTTATCTCGCATCGACTACTGCAACTCTCTCCTTTCCGGCCTTCCTCACTCCACCACTCTCACTCTCCAGCGCGTCCAGAACAATGCTGCCCGCCTCGTCCTCAGAAAGAAAAAATCCCACCACATCACTACCCTGCTCAAGCTCCTTCACTGGCTCCCCATCCCCCAACGCATCCAATACAAGATTCTGTCTCTCTGCTACAAATCCCTGAACAACTACGCTCCTACCTATCTCTCCAACTTACTTCACCCCTACACTCCTTCCCGCTCCCTCTGCTCCGCCTCCGACCCTCTCCGCCTCCACATCCCCCGCACCAAACTCAGCACTTTCGGCCCCCGCTCCTTCTCAGTATACGGTCCATCCACCTGGAACACTCTCCCACTCTCTCTCTGTCAGAAACACTCTCTCTCTCCTCCTTCCAGTCCGCCCTCAAAACTCACCTCTTTCAACCATTCTAGCACTATATCACCACACTCCCCACCCCAAGCTGACCGTCGTAATGTATTTACATTATTTGTGGTACGTGAGTCATTGTCTAAAGCGTGCGCATGCGTGTGCGAGTTGTGAGTGCGCGCTTAGAGTTATAATTGTTATAAGATAAGCGCATTATAAATACCGTAATTATTATGACGGACCTGAGGTGGGGCAGGGGTGGGTGAGTTTGACGGGGGAATGGTTAGGGTGGGTGGGATCTGGAGAGGTAAGGACCATCCGCTGACCTATCTCACTATCAGACAATAGAACACGTAACAAAAAAGGTGCTGGTGTGCTTACAGATTCATTTGAAGAATTGGACGAAATTCATACTTTGGTCGAGATTTCCTTATGGTCGACATCCATCAAAAATGCGAGTGAATTCGACCTAAAAAGTGTTTGGTCGACCACAAATTTTGGTCTAAATATGTCAACAAAATCAACTTTGGTTGAGTTGACAGTAGCCCACTCGGCACCTCAGTCCCTGACTGAGTGGGCTAGCTGAGGGGTGCCATCTTTGTCCAGGATTAGGACTTGATGTCAGCAGATATGTTGTTCAGACTTTTTCACTGGTCCGGTTTTTAAGGAGCTGTGCTAACCCAGGTCGTACCATGTTGGATTGGTCCTTAATGAAAATACTACTCGTGACTTTTTGGTCCTTTGGATCCCAAGTGTTTGCCATGCTTGGACACCCGTGTCGGGGGAGAAGAGGATCCTGGTGGCTGAGGTTCCCTTTGGGTTGCGGCTCACTGGTGCCAACACTCCACTTCGGCCTTGACTTCTACCTAAACGGGAGGCTAGTCGTACCGGCCTAGTCAATCGGCTCTTGTCACGTTGAGCCCTATCCCACTGTTGACATGCGGGTTGATATACGGAGCACCATGCTATAGCCTCTGCTGCTGATTAGGTGCTTTACGCCAGTATTCCCCTGCATTCAACAGTGTGATAAAAGGCGGTGGCTCAAACGGTTCAATCGGGCTACCCCCTTGAGTATATCTTTCGGGCAGTCTCCATTGTGCGTCGGCTGGAGACCCGCCGACATTTGCACTTTCCCTTGTTGGGCTCGGTGGCGGGCGGGGACCCCCGGGGGATGAATATCTCTACTAATATAATATGGATAAAACAAACAAACAAAAAAAAAAACAACCAAACTTGCACAGAAGCGGCACATAGCCACCAACATTGAAAATGACAGTGACTCGGACTGTGAGGAAGCGACGCCTCAGGCGTCGGCCGTATGGCCTCGCTTCCTCATTGTCCATAGCAAGGTGAAGGAGAAACCAGTTACCAAGCTGCATCCTTTTCTGGTGAGGGAGACCCTCAGGAGCCGTCTTTTCAGGCCTGACGCCCAGCGCCTCAGATCTGGTGACTTGCTGGTGGAGTGCCGTACCCGGGCACACTCCAGCGGGCTACTGAGGCTCTCTTCCATCGGAGACACTCCAGTGGAGGTCACACCCCACAAAACTATGAATTCGTCAAGAGGCGTAATCAAAGATCAAGCTTTGGCTGAACTGTCAGAAGATGAACTTGTACGCGACCTTAAGTCTCAGGGGGTGACTTACGTCAGGCGCTTCGCTTCCAAGCGAGGTGGTGGGGAGATCCGTCTCCCTACCATCATCCTGACGTTTGGCACCCCCACCCCTCCTACTACCATCCGGGGAGGTTACTACTCCTTGAGAGTGAAAAACTACGTCCCTCTCCCCCTCCGGTGCTTTAAGTGCCAAAAAGTATGGCCATGGGCAGAAGACATGCCGCCAGGCAGAGGCTTCATGCGCCCGTTGCACTAGGCCCGGACACTGCTGAGTCCTGCACAGCCACCCCCCTGTGTGTGAATTGCCAGGGGGCGCATATGGCTTCGGATAAGAAATGCCCTCTTTGGATATCCGAGTGCAAGATTCAGCAGGTGCGTGTGGAGAAGGGGCTGTCCTTTCTGGATGCCAAAAAAATGGTTGAAGGCCCTGGTGCAGCTGCGGCTGCCCCAACCTCTAACACCTCTGTGTATACTTTCAGTGCAGCGGTGGCAGGCAAGCGCCCCACCAAAGACTTTTCATGTCAAACCCCAACTTCTTGGTTGGGGGCGGAGCCTTGGCCCATCTCGCCCCTGGAGAGTAACCCTCCTCCGGTTTTGAAGAGGAGCCAGGGAACGCAGAAAGCGGACACTGCCGGTCCAGTAGTGCCGCCTTCTGTTGCCCCTAAGCCTCAGCCCCCACCCAAACCTGTTAGTCAGTCAACTCCAAAGGCTTCTGGCTCTGGTCAGCCTTCTAAGGCCGCTAATTCTAGCGGCAGGAACGCTGCCCAGGACCAGAAGTCTAAGAAATCTATGGGACCGCTGTGCGCACGGGCCCATAAGGGGAACACTGATGTCCCCCTTCAAAACAAATATGCTGCACTGGGAGCGGATGGAGGGAGTGGAAGTTGTCGTTGCTCCACCTCCTTCATCTCCGAAGAACCAGAGGAGGGCCGGGAGCCGCCCCCCCCCCCCTCTGTTTCTTCAACTCCTTCCAAGGTAAAGGAAAAGGGGGGGGGGGGGGACTCCTTACCCCCAGATAAGACTTAATCATGTACTCTTTGCTTCAGTGGAATTGTCGTGGTTTTCAAGCTAACTTTGAGGAATTACGTCTTTTAGTCAAGTTCTATAACCCCTCAGTAATATCTCTTCAGGAGACTTACCTAAAGACTTCTGACCCTGTGTCCTTTAATGGTTTTAATGTTATACATAAAGGCTCTGATTCGGAGAGGCGCTCGGGTGGAGCGGCTTTTCTCATTAGTAGCCAAATTTTATGTAGCCCGTTAGCGTCGACACCTGTCTTCAGGCTGTCGCAGCTCGGGTTACCTTAAAGACCATAACCATATGCAGTATTTACCTGCCACCATCACTGCGGGTCTGTAGCAATGCTATTTTTAACTTAGCGCTGGACAGACAACAGTTAGATCCCCTGCCCCCACCTATCTAACTGGCAGAAGATCTAACTGTTGTCTGTCCAGCGCTGTGATTCCCCTTGGTTTGCATACAATTCTGCCAGCGCTAGCCTCACCTATCTGGTTTGTGAGTATTTTTAACTTAGTATATCAACTGCCCCCTCCCTTTATTCTCATGGGGGATTTTAACGGTCACGCTCACCTTTGGGGTAGTGACCACTATGATGGCAGAGGTCAGATATTAGAAGATGTTTTTTCTCAACTTAACCTATGTGTCTTTAACGATGGCTCACCTACATACTCTAACTCAGGTTCCGGATCTAGTTCTGTTCTAGACCTCATTGTGTGTGATCCTTCTCTCATGCTGGACTTTGACTGAAAGGTTCACGACGACCTGTGTGGTAGTGACCACTTCCCAGTAGTCCTGTCATCGGACTGCTGTGTCCTCGACCTCGTGCACACAAAGCAAAGTCGTCCACAAACAAAGAGCATTCAGTAGGGGACGAACCAGGAAGAATAAGCTTAATACCTCGCCGGTAAAGGGAATTAATTTTTTTCAAATGAATGTCTCCACAGCCGTCCCAGATATTGGAAGCATAATTACAATGTGTCTTGATGTGTGCGTTAAAGAATAGTTTTCGAGCATCAATGTCAACTATACGACTTAATTTGGATAATAAAAAGAGATTCTTCGAAATAGTTTTACAGGCAGTTTCTATGTGAGGCTCCCAGCTGAGCTGTTCGCCGACTGTCACTCCTAACAAACGATGTTTTGACACTTGCTCTATGGCCTGAGAGTGAAGAGACAGCTCAAGGGGTTGCAAACCACGTTGATGCTTTTGGCGTGTCGTCACCAACATACTTTTCGTTTTAGGAATACTAATAATCATATGATTTTCTTCACACCAAGTTGACACTTCATCTAAACTATGTTGGAGGACAGCGCTCACGGTTGAAACATTTTTTTCAGATACATGTAATGATGTATCATCAGCAAATAGTTCGTGTCGGGGTGCGATATTGACAGTGGATGGTCATTTATAAAGATGTTGAATAATAACGGTCCTAGGGTGGATCCCTGAGGAACACCATGGGTCACCAGTCTTTCCTTTGAGTATTTACCATTCAAGAACACTTTCTGCGTTCTGTCTAAGAGATAGGACGAGAGAAAAGCGACTGTATTTGAGTCAATGTGATATAAAGCCGGGTAACTTCTTTAGTAAGATTGAGTGGTTAATGAGATGGAAGGCTTTTTTAAGATCTAGAAATACTACACTTGAAAGTTTGGACTCATTTATGGCAATAAGCTATTTGTGGGTTACGAGAGTTAATGCTGTCTGGCACGAATGTTTAGGCCGAAAAGCTGATTGTGCTGTACTAATAAGGCGGTTTTCCCTCCAGGAATTGAAGTAAATGATTATGTATATGCTTTTCAAGTGGTTTGGACACTGCTGATAAGATTGAAATAGGTCTGTACTCACTTGGGTCGCTCAGATCTTTGCTTTTTGGTAGAGGAGTAACTTTTGCTATTTTCAATTCATCGGAAACATGCTCTTTTGAATCGAAAGGTTATATAAGGTCAACACCACAAGATGTTTTACTTTTCATGTTGTTTATAGATTTTTCTACATCAAGGACGGTCATTAGGGGAACTGAGAAAGCATTGCCAGCGTTTATCTGACTGTGCTGTTTCAATTGTTCTGAGCATAGTGACGTATTCATCTGTTTCGTCAGGGTTTTAGCAATGTTAAGAAGAGGGAGAGAGAGAGAGAGAGAGAGAGAGAGAGAGAGAGAGAGAGAGAGAGAGAGAGAGAGAGAGAGAGAGAGAGAGAGAGAGAGAGAGAGAGAGAGAGAATCAATGAATCAATGAATCAATGAATCAATGAAACTTTATTTTACAACGGTTTAGGCATTGACATCGTCATCGACACAGCCATTTTACAAACCTGCCGTTGCTAACAACTACAAGACTAACTACAAATATACATACATATAAGTAAACATAATACTTGCAAAGAGATGACAACACTATTCACATAGACAGACATACTCATAGACTCACAGACACCCCCCACCCCACCCACCCCCCTTCACACCTAGACAGAGCTAAGTAGTCCAAATGATAATTGAAAAGGATAACAGACTTAATTGGGAATAAATTGGACCCAGCATAAAAAGAAACATATAATACAAGTGGTTGAGTCATCCCTACGAGTGATCCACAAAATATTTGAAGAGACCCTTTTTAAAACAGGCTAGCGAGGAGGCGGATTTTACATGGTCTGGAAGGGCATTCCAGATAAGTGCCCCTGAGAAGGATAAGCTAGTTTTATATAGATCGATCCTTGGTTTTGGGACTATGAAAAGCTTTCTGATGTTTCCAAGCTTGGACTCAGACTTACGGAACAAAGTGGAGATGTACTCAGGTGTTTTGCGTTTCCACACTTTGAACATAAAGATTGCTTTGTTATATTTAAAATGATCTTGAAGTGGCAGGAGACCTGCTTTTGAGAGCTTTTCTTCAGTGCTAAGGTGTTGATCAGGGCAGATTATTTTGGCCGCTCGTCTGTGTAGGGAATTGAGTCTCTTTAAATGGACCTCACTACACCCATCCCATACCGATGACGCGTAATCGATATAAGAACGTATGTGAGCGTTATAAAATAGTTTACGGGTATCTGAATCAGTATAATATTTCAGTTTTGATAACATAAAGAGATTTTTGGCTACTATTTTGCATAAGGCGTCTGTATGAGCTTGCCATTTTAGCTGACTGTCGATTTTAATCCCCAGTACTCGATGTTCATTTACCTGTTCTACCTGACTACCTTTAAGTGAAAGGTTAAGTAATAGAGGCATTATCTGCTGTTTTTGGCGCGTGGCGACTACCATCGATTTCGTTTTGGCTGGATGAACAACCATAGAATTGTTTATACACCAAGCTGATACTTCATGAAGACTTTGTTGTAGGTTGTCGGAAATTACCTGTATATCTTTACTAGTAGTATGAACTGAGGTGTCGTCAGCAAAAAGGTCGCATTGTACATCTTGGCAAGTAATATGTAGAGGCAAATCATTGATAAATAAGCAAAACAGTAGAGGGCCCAGTACAGACCCTTGGGGCACACCGAAGCTTACATCTTTGAGAGAGGAGTATGAGCCATGAACAAGAACCTTTGACGCGAGAGAGAGAGAGAGAGAGAGAGAGAGAGAGAGAGAGAGAGAGAGAGAGAGAGAGAGAGAGAGAGAGAGAGAGAGAGAGAGAGAGAGAGAGAGAGAGAGAGAGCATGTTTTATTTATCTGTAGCAAGGGCAATTAACTTCCACAGATCCGTAAGTGTGTAACTTTGTGTGCTTTCTCATTTATGATAGTTCCATTTTCGTCTCAAATAAAGGTCGCATAGACATCGCAGCACTGTCTCGTCGGTCTTTTGGGGATTAGTTCGTGTAAGCCAGTGCTGCGACCGCAAACCTCTGCTTTGTGACAGTCACATTTTTGGGTTATTCAAAGGCCGCATAGACATATGACGTTGCAGTACCATCTCATAGGTCTTCAGAGAAGAGCTCATGTGAGCTATTCATGGGCGGTTGCCGCGACGTCGCGTTGAGCCCGAAATGCGACGGGCGCAAATGTTCCGTCGCAGTTACGTAAATGTAACTCCTGACAAGGACCGTGAACATAATGCGACCCTGTTTTCAGACTGCGACGGTCCTGCGACCATCTATTGTTGGTAGGGGCAGTACCTTAACTCATTGTAGACTTACCGCATACGGATACGCGGCTTGAAGCTGCGTATCCGTACGCAGTACGTCTCGAATCAGTTAAACCTCCACCTATTCCCAAACGGCACTAAGATGTTGATGTTAAAGAAGTAGTCTCAACTTTAAAACAAAGCGATGGCAATTTTCAAAAGATTAGTGGTCACAGGCACGACATTGCCAGGAGGAGGAAAAGACTGACTTTTATAATTAAACCTAAAAAAGAATGTCACCTGATCTGAGGAGTATCCAACCAGGCGAGAGATTATGTCGACGTCTTGCAGAGCTGGGTTGGCTTTCTTTAGACGACTAACGGTCTTGTTTCTCGCCGCCAGAACACATAAGAACACTGTCTCGCTGGCTGTGGACTGCAACAAACCAAAACGGGAGGTAACTGTTGTAAAGAGGAGCGTGATTGTTCTCTTTTCCAAGCCCAAGCCGTAAGGTCCTGTGTGTGCGTGCGTGCGTTTGTGTGAGTGTTTTCGTGCGTGTGTGCACGTGTCTCCCACCTGTATAACCCCTCCACCCTTTCCGGGGCGCGAGTGCAGAAAGTGGTCAGGAAGTCCCAGCATCTTGCCGAGCCAGTCCGTCGTCACCATCTCTAGTTCTGTACACGCTGGGCTGGTCGCCTGAAAATGATGAAAACATACAAAATGAAATTCATGAACGTTATGCAAATTATGAAATATTCCCCAAAGTAAGAAATACGTGAAAATATTTAAACATGAATCTTGTGAAAATGTGAATAATGTAAAGATACGAAATATATGACAATTATGAGAACTATGAAACAAAGTGATAATCACTATGCTATGTAATCGTTACGCACAAGAGGATTATCTAGTTACCCAAGAGAATCCAATACAGCCTATAGCGTTGCACAGCATGTCCCCCATCATCGAAGGAAACGATCCTCCAGCAGCGTAGTAACCATGGAAACGAGGGCTTCTCCAGTGCGTCACCTTGATAGAAAAAGGTGAAGAAAGAGTACTCGTATACCGAGGAGCAAAAAGAAATGCGTCATTTTTGGAATCACCGGAAACACTGAGGTGATTCCGATGATTCCAAAATGTCGCATTTCTTTTTGTTCTTCAGTATAACGTTTTCATTAATTATTTTGTGTGCTGTCAGTCAAAACGACCCAAAACTTACTGTGAAAACCAAGTGTGTGCTGGACAGACCCAAAACTTACTGTGAAAACCAAATGTGTGCTGGCCTGTATTTTGAACATACACACAAACTTACCCCAGGCATGATGACCCTTTCAGCGTCTTTGAAAATGTCCTCCCAGCTTTCTGGCTCATCTGGGGCCGACTGCGGAAGCAGCGGCGGCAAGTAACCCGGTGAGACATTGTGGATGACTGGTCGCGTGCCGGCGAATGTCGTCGTAATAGTCTGCAATGTAGTCCACCATCTCCTTGCCGTACTTGCGAAACTGCTTCGAATCCATCGTGTGTGTTAGTGCGGGGGAAAAACTGTACGTGTAGACAGCGATAAAATTAATAGTGATGATTGTTATTTGTGACACTTCCAGTCCTGATACCCTCTAACATGAGATAAATTTGACCATGATAGTTCAAGGGTGGTGCCAGGACTATCCTGGTTAATCTATTGCCATAGCTGTAATTTAGCCTTGTGCAGATTGTACACCAGCACAGGCATGAGATGATGTTTTCGTGATCGAGACCTCTATAACACGGGTAGTAGGGAATACCGCCAAGCTGCTATTTCCTACTACCCGTGTTGTGGTGATAGATTGCTCAGCGATCATCCAATGCCTGTGCACGGCAGGGACTTAAAAGTCTACAACAAAGAGGATGGTAGATTGTATTTCCGAGAATTGCGTCAGAAATAACCGTAAAAAATACTGTCACTTGAGTCATCTTAACTGGAAAAAAAGGTACTTTCCATACATAACGAATTCACCCTTGTTAAACAGTAAAACCCCAGACTGCAGTCCGAGGAACTTTGCTTACTTGGGCCTATCACGAAGGAAAACAAATATGATTTGGTGAAATCCAGTTAGATAGTTATGATTTGGTACAATCCAGTTAGATAGTTATTGGTGTAACAGGCAGGAAGTCGCAGTATACGTTCTTTCGTTTATTGAACAAACCCTGAGAAAGACAAATTAATATATGTAAATAAACATCGATATATACATATTAACGCCACATAAATATAACTGATGTAAATAAATATGACATTTGCTTTTTTGTATAAATCATGTATCATGCATACGATATGTATACAGCAAAAATGTACACTGTGGATCAAATGTAATGTACTGCATTGTCCGTAATGAACAAGAAAATAGACGCGCACAAAATAATAAATCGCTAACATTTTAAGTAACCGAAACTGTGCGCGATCAAGATATAGTATTCTGAATCGAGCCCATTGACAAAGATATTTACAACACCAAACGGTTCAAAATCATAGTCAAACCCGGATCAATCTACATAATGCAATTAGGAATGAACGCGATGAATGTTAACTCATTCAGCCCGACGGCCGTATTTCCCATATATTGGAGTCGTCATCTAAGGACTATGCACCAGTTGCAGGAGATGGGTCGACCATGATAATTCAAGGGAAGTGCCAGATTATCTTGGCGCCGAGCTAATCTGGCACTACCCTTGAATTATCATGGTCGACCCATCTCCTGCTGTAGTCTGTCAGGGCTGAATGAGTTAAAGAGCGCACACTAATCAATCTGCTCCAAGACTCATGCAGTCTACAACAGATTGATCAGGGTGAGTGCCATAAACATAACGATCAGACACCAATCAATCCTAACACCAAACAACACAAAAATCATTCTAATCCGGCATCCATGATGAGATCATAATTATAATAATCAGAAATATAACTAATCAAAGAAAATGCACAATAAACTTTTTTTTTTTTTTTTTTTTTCTTTTTTTTTGTGGGAATCAGTCTTAAACCGGCCCAGCAATTGCCGTATAGGAAGGTTTTTTTGTGCCTGTTTTCCATTCTTTTTTTTTCTTCTTTTTTTTCCAATTCTTCTTTAATCCTTCCGACATCATCTTCCCGTTTATTCTTCACATTTTGTCTAGTCAAATTTTATTTCAAAATTCTGATGATGCATGCCCAATGTAACAGTGAACACTACGTGAACTAGTAATGGACATAAACCCGTTGTTTGCGGTGTCTTGATCAGGTACACATGTATACTGTATATAGCAATTAAAGATTATAGATTATTGGGATGGACAGAAAACAAAGTGGGTTTGCTGCCATGCACTCTCTGCTATTGTCTTTTGCTACTGTCTTTAAAAGATGCACGAGAGAGAGAGAGAGAGAGAGAGAGAGAGAGAGAGAGAGAGATAGAGAGAGGAGAGAGATAGTTATAAATGTGGCATCAAATGGTTTCTTAGCATCAGTTCCTTTTCAAAAATCATGCAAATATTAGCAGCGTCGCCGTATCTAAATTTGCTGATACACATTTTCGCTAGGATAATGAGATGGTTTATTAGGTTCTTGTTTTGGTGGTCGACGTTTCGTTCGTGGATTCCCAGAAGGGCAATGTTTTCAGTTATTTTGAGATGCTGTTGGGTTCGCACGTTGATTTCTTTTTCGACCATTTGCCATAAGGGTTTGGTTTTGGGACAGGCAAAGAAAAAATGCTCTATAAAGTCTGTTTGGTCTAAACGGCATGCGTTACATTTGTCCGAGTTTGCAATTCCCATCTTTTTTAGGAGTATGTTTGTGGGGAAGATGTTGTGAAGGATCTTCCAATGAAGAACCCTTAGTCTGGTTTCTCGGGTGGCGTTGATTACAGCCTCCCAGTGATGCTTGTTGATAGATACATGTAACTTTCTGTTCCAAAAGTTTACCGCGCATGGTTGTGTTTCTTCCGTGAGCAATCTTCGAAAGTGTTTTGCGGTGAGAGTGTCTACTGTGATGCCATTTAGTGTCATGCGTGAGGGGTTTTGTTCTGGGTGGTCAAAGAGTTTAATTCGGTTGCTTGCAAAGGCCTGCTGAATTGCAGAACGCATTGCGTTGTATTCTAATATTCTATGTGGGGCTGGGCCTACCAGCGCCTCTAGATCGCCAAATGTGATTATTTCGAATCTGTCGCTAAGGATATCGTTGAGCTTGTGTAATCCTTTTGCAATCCAATCTTTCATGTACAGGCTTTTACGTTTAAATTGTAGATTGGAGTTATTCCATATAGCGGAGTTTAGGTAAAGTTCTCTTGCCTCGTTCTCATCAAATTTAGATCTCAAGTTTAACCAGGCACGGAGGACGTTTTTCCAAAAGTTTCCTATGTTTGGGGAGAGTCCATTTAAGTCCGTTGGGTTTGAGGGAGTTGCCAATATGTCCAGGTCGTTAGATAGTTTTGAAAAGACGTGAACTGGGTATGCCTTCCATGCGCTGCTTGTGTCCCCTTTTACGAGTTTGGGGACCCATGTGAGGTACAGAGCTTCTTGGAGTGTTTTCATATCTATCATCTTGAGACCTCCAAGGTCGGTACCTTGGGTAAGTACCTTACGTTTGACTTTTTCAAATGCTTTTTTATTATTATATTTCTTTTTCCAGATGAAAGTAAATAGTTCTCGATTAATTGCAGCCAAAATGTCCTCCGGGAGGCCGATGGCTTGCATGATGTACACAAACTGAGAGATAAGACATGTTTTAGCTACAACAATTTTACCTTGTATACTTAAATTTCGTCTTGACCATTGCTTTATTGCCTTTTTCATGTTTTCGATTTTTTTCGACCAGTTGTCTTCAATTTCTTGTGCACTCACATTGCTGTTAAAGTAAGTGCCAAGAATTTTTATTTGTTTTACCCATTTAATGCCGTGGGGGGAATTTTCGTTATTTTTGTCTTTTCCTAGCCACATTGCTTCTGTCTTTTCCTTGTTCATGTTGAGGCCAGATATCTTTGAGAAGTTATCAAATATATCGATTATCTTGTCCAGGTCAGTACCGTCTTTAAGAAAGAGTGTAGTGTCGTCTGCAAACTGTTGGATTTTTAGTATCAGCTCTACATTGTGGTTTCTCTTGATCGCTATCCCGTTTACATTACTATCCCTGATCTTTATTGCAAGCACTTCTACTGCTAAGATGAACAGCAGCGGGGACAGTGGACATCCTTGTCGTATTCCTCGTTCGATTCTGAAGGGTTCAGAGATCCATCCATAATGGTTTATGGAGCTTTCTGTTTGCTCTATGAGAGTGCTTATCCACTGTTGAAAGTTGGGGCCGAAGCCATACAGTTTGAGGCTGTCCTCTATGAGTGTTTTGGAGATTGTGTCAAAAGCTTTTGTAAAGTCAATTCCGACCAAGATTCCTGGGAGCTTTTCCTTATTCAGATAGTTGACTGTGTCGTCGATTGTTCTGAGGATTGTTGCAACGTTCCTGCCTTTTACAAATCCGCACTGATCCTCAGCTATAAGCTTGTGTATAACTGTACCAAGCCTTCTGGCTAGCGTTTTTGCGAGTAGTTTATAGTCAGTGTTTAGGAGAGAGATTGGTCGCCAGTTTGACAGGTTATCCCGCGGGAGGTTTTTGCCTTTATGGAGAAGTATTATAATTCCTTTATTTTGGGTATGGGATAGGTTCCCACTTTCGAAGGAGTAACAATAGGAGTCCATAATCATGTGTTTTATTTTTGGCCAAAAACATTTGTAAAATTCCGTTGTAAGTCCGTCACATCCCGGCGCCGAGCCGTTTTTCATGGATTTGAGGGCTTCCTCTATTTCGTTTTCCGTGATGTCATCTTCGCAGTTGTTTTTGTCAAAATCGTTTAATGTGGGCAGAGAGGAGTGAGGGCCAAGAAAATCGGACAAGGACGTGTCATTTTCGTTTGAAAGACTAAGGTCGTTTTTGTATAGTTTAGCATAGAAGTTCACTTGTTCTTTCAATACGTCTTGTTGTTTTGTCAGCAATTTTCCGTCTTCGGTTTTGAGAGCAGATATTGTGTTTTTCGAACCATTTGCTTTTTCTAGGCCAAGAAAGTACCGTGTGTTTTTCTCGCCCTCTTCAATGAACTTTATTCTTGACCTTATTTGTGCCCCGCGAGCTTCCGCGAGGGCGTTTATTTCTAGATCTGTTTTTATCCTTATTATTTCTGATATGAGTCTTTTATTGTCTGCTTGCTCAGCGAGTTCGTTTTCTAGGAGTTGCAGTTTAGTTTGCTTGATTTTGATATTGTCTTTTTGTTTTTGCCGCTTGTGCTTCGAATAGGCTATAGACTGTTCTCTGATTCTGACTTTGCATAGTTCCCATTTAGTGTGCGGGTTGAGCTCTGTTTGATCGCGATAGGATTCTTCGATAATGTTGTTAATGACGCTAACGTACGCTTTGTCTTTAAGAAGACTGTTATTTAATTTCCAGTACGATGGTCCCCTTTGGTAATCATGGAAGGACATTGCTGTAAGCACTGCTCTGTGGTCAGAGTGAGCGAATGAGAGTATTTCACTGTGTACAGTGTTTGGGGTGAGGTTGTTGGAGATAAATATGTAGTCTAAGCGTCTGGCTGTGAATGGGTGATGTCGGCACCAGGTGTATTGCTTACAATCGGGGTTAAGGGACCGCCAGCTGTCGTGTAGATCTAAGTCTACTGCTAGCTGTACGAGTGCTTCGATTTCTCTCTGATTGTGTTGCTCTCCACTTATTATGTCAGTCTCATTGCTCATCACGGAGTTAAAATCTCCTAGAATAATTATGCCGTTGTGTTCCGTGTCGTGATCTATGATGGTCTGTCGGACGTGGGAATAGAAGTTAATTTTGTCGACGGTGGATTGTGGAGCATACACATTAGCAATGAGTATCTTTTTTCCGTCTATTAATATTTCTATGATAAGAGTACGGGTGTCTTTGTAGATACATTTCGAGTTTTCCATAAGTTTTCTGGGGACTAAAGTGAGTTGGCCCAGGCTGCGGTTGTTTCCCAGAGAATAGAATAGTTTCCCTCCCCATTGGAGTTCCCACTGCTCCACTTCTTCTAGTGTGGAGACGTGACATTCTTGTAGAGCAATTACGTCGTATTTTTCTTTTTTTAGGAGTCTGAAAATGCTATTGCGTTTTTGCTTGTTTTTGAGTCCGCGTACATTCAGAGTCACACAACGTAATTCAGCCATATCGAGAGGAAGGAATCATAGTCCGTGGCCGTAAGCAGTTCGTCATTAGAGCAGGATGAGGTGACGCCCGGTTCAGGTATTTATGGTCGAGTTGTCATCATCCATATTGTTTCTCTCTCCACAGGGGTCAGAGTTGGGGTTTGCGTTCTCCTTGTTGAGTGCGGGGGTGTTGTTCACTCGCACGTTCTTTTTCCCGGCAGATCGCGGCGAGCGTTGCGCGGAAGGGGACCGCGCACGCTTCGTCAGCTGCGCCGGTGTCAGAGATCTGCTGCGAGCAGACTCGGTGGCAGTGCCGGCACCGCGAGCAGGCTGACGCGGCTCGCGGGGGTTGAAGCTAAGCGTACTTTGCTTCTTTCTTTCTTCCGATGAGGAGGGCGGAGGCATGGGTGCAGCGAGTTCACACTCGCTGGCCCCAGCCTTATGACCCTCACCCAAGCATTGCTTGCACCTGACCGGCGCAGAGCAAGTGCTCTGGTGGTGGCCTGCAGACAGGCATTTTGAACAGATAACCGTTTTCTGTTCTTTGTGGAATAGTGTAGCTGTGCAATTCCCAATTTTTAGTGATCTGGGGAGAGGGGTTGCAGGCACATCTATGTAGATGAACCTACGCCCCGTTTTCCAATGGGACAGCTTCCCATTCTCATCTCGGGCCCTCTCGTCCATGAGTCTTGACCGAGTTTTCACGGGCAGTTTTTCGATATATTGAAGTATTTCCTCGTTCGAGAAAGAAAGAGGAATATTTCCAATGGTGAGACGTGTGGCTGGGATTTCTCGCTCTCCTTGCGCGTCCATCACGACATAGGGGTTTTTGTCACTTGGGGTCACAAGCCGACCCCTCAACACTATGCCCTTGGTTAGGAGGGCCACTCGTGCGTCCATGTTTTTGGGGTATATCCTCCACAGATTTCCCAGTCTTTGGCTTCCTTCTATGTTGTTGAAGCCTGTACATTTTTCTGCTGCTGAGCAGAGTTCAAAAACTGTGTAGTCTTTATCGTCCGCAGCCGGCAGTAGCTGCGCCTTGATAAACACCGGTGGCACGTGTTCCGCCGCCATAGCGCAGTACTGCTGCTGCCGGTGTTTATCTTTCTTGTCCAATTAACAGATGGCACTGGCAGATGGTGTCACGATGGATGATACACAAGGCACCAAACACAACACTTGCACCGTACACACTATTTTGTAGAACCGATGTCACACTTTAGATGGTGATTTTTAGCGATTTTGGGGGATGACAAGAATGTAGCGTCTATCCGACATCGGATAGCAACCGGAAGTCCATGCGCACAATAAACTTACCCCACCAACAGTCATGTGCAGCAAGTCAAGAGTTCAACCGGTCTGTTGTCAAGCCCATGTCAAATGCTGTCAGTCTAGTGTGTGCGGTTGATGTGAACACCATAGGGGCATGACTATGGTGACTAAATGCAACTCCGCTGCGCCACCGCGAGTGCGCCAGGTCACAAACTCGATTCAGAATACCGAATTGAGCTTGTGACGGGGTGGTGTGCACAGCACTCGCGGTGGCGCAGCGGATTTGCATTTAGTCACCATCGCCAGGCCCCTATGGTGAATACATAGTATGTGAGTACAGATCAGGACAGACCACAGAGTTCAGTTCACTATGTTACTCTGTCCCTGATTGGGGGTTAACGCCGAGCAGGCGACTAAGGTCATCTCACGACGGGAGGAGTAAACATCTGGCCAGCCAGACTAAGAGAAAGGTATTAAAACATGAGCATAAATACAGTTTTAAAGCATTCTTGGCTAAAACGTCTATAGACTTTTTGAAGTTCATAAAAACCCTCAGATTTATACAGTCTACAGACACAAATCTTGTAAAACAAGCTGGCATCCTCTATACTGAAAGCTGAAGATTTTGTCCGGGGGAACGCCCCGAAACAAAACCTCAACCGCTCAACCCTTTGCGTGTCCGTATCGGTTTTTGTCGCGATGATTCCTGTGGAAACATACGGAAGCCGGCGCAAGGGTTAATATCGGTTAGGTCAGCACATGATGTTAAGAAGTAAAATCCTGACCAAATGGATGACTGCAAAGGGAGAAAAATGACAGGAAATAACCAACACAAAGTTTTTCCATAGCGAGTGTGTGTTTGATTGTTTATTTGTTTGTTTTTAATTTTATTATTTTTAGTTTTTATTTATATATCATACTTTTCTTTTCAAAGCATATTTTTGTCTATAATGATTCGTTATTTCTTGTCATTTGTTTGTCGTGCAGTGTGGAGCAAATCCTTTTTGTCTTTTCTCTAGATTTTTGTCCATGTGTACATTTGAAAAAAATATTTCTTTGTGTTCTTTGGTTTAAACAGTTTTATTTGCATCACTGGCATATACAAAGACAAAGAAAACATTCTAGAACAAAACAAGCTTGAATGCTTACGAAATATTATGGGTGAGTTCTATGCTATTTGATGGTTTGTCGCTGGTGTGAAACTGCAATTTTATTTTTCCTTAAAGCTGTTGATATAAAATTAGAATTTTTAATTACAATTTGTCAACAATTCGTGGTATGAAACTGAAAATTTCCTCTTTTTTTTTTCAAAGATTAAACAAAAGAACAATTTTCTTACAATTAATCTTTCGTTCTCGACGTTTGAAGAGACAGAAACTTTTGAAATCATATACGTCTTCGGTGTGCCTGGCGGTAAATATCTCTTTATGTGCTCGCCCTGTTTACTGGAACCGTGTAACATATAGGTTAGTCTGTCACCATTCGGGCTTATCAGTGGACAATCGCTGATTGGTCAGTCAGAGGATGCGTTCGAGAAACGCGACATTATGTGGTGGTCTGTGAAATCACAGACCACCACAGATCCACCGTTTTATGAAAAAAAAGCCATTATGTCTAGTTTGAGAAAAACGAGATTTTCATTGTAATACGTACAATGCAATGTGATGTGTTTAGTGTTTACATTTGTAATCGGTCTTATTTGTGTTTCGTACTAATCCTTTTACCTCTTTCTTTTATGAGCTGTAACAAGAATATCTCTTTTGGGACAATAAATATCTTGAATCTTGAAAATCTCGCTTTCTCAAAAAATGGTCACACTGCCGTTTGCCATAAAACGGCAGAAATCTTTTTTTAATTTTATTTTATTTTTTATTTATTTTTATTTTTTTATTATTAAAAAAGGTACCGTCATGTTTTTGATCAGGTTTTCGATTCTCTGCTTACAATGCCGGTGGCTGCATGCGCAAGAGGGTTAATTCGTTTAACTCATTCGCGGCCAAACGCATTCGGATGCGCGGCATAAGCCGCGCATCCGGATACGACTGGCCGCGAATGAGTTAACAAGGTGCATTTAATTAGTTGAGTTTCGACTGTGGTGCGTTCATTTATTCACAAACATGTGAGCCTGTCATTTTGAAATAGTAAGTATGGCAAGAACTATTTTAATTTTTTTTTATATTACATACATTACTTTTTTTTTTTTTTTTGGGGGGGGGGGTGGTGGGGGGTGGGGGTGGGGTTGACTTTTTTGTATTGATGTTGTTTGTTTGATATTGGATTAAAGTTGTACGATTTGCTAGTCTTTCGTCTGTTATGCAGCTGTTGCAATTCATTACTTTCATATCCTTCGAAATCTATCCAAAGATGGTGCATTTTTAACCCTTTGCGTGTCGGTAGCGGTTTTATATCGGGATGATTTCTGTAGGATTAATCGCGATTACAATCGACACGCAAATGGTTAGTGGAGAATTGTTTTATGTGTATATATACTTCAGTTTCACACGCTTCTATATATTGTGCGTGAATGTGCGTGTGACCTTTCACTTCCAGAACCAAATATTCCAGACATTACACTCGTCTGGTCACCACAACAAATATGTCACGAGAATTGAATGGACGACGCTAGTTTAGCTCAAGGGTAGTGCCTGCTTGGCGTCTGAGAGTCGTCGACCCATCTCCAGCAGTTGGTATCGAAAGTATAGGAGCTACGTGGCCCAGAACTGCACGAAATCCTATAAGTACGCCCAGAAAATGCAAAATGAGATTATGGTTAAATTGACCCAGATGTGTACAGGGCGGTCGCTCGGAAGTCAAAGCAACATCCCCCCCCCCTCCCGGCCCTCCTCCCCCATCCCAAACACAACCTGGTGAGTGCAGTTATTATGTGTGTAGGTATTAAATGTGTTTATCGTGGGCTTTGTTTGTTTAAGTAAAATATTTTTAGAAAACACCAAAATGTGTCTACATGTGACATTTTTCTGTCCTGCACTACCTCCTGAAGATAAGTGACGGATTTTGTTTGTACGGGAAACTCTATTTACATTCTGGCCAGTCGTTGAGCGGACGGTATGACGCAAATTGCTTACGTTGACCTCCCTTGCGCAGGCCCTTCGAGTCCGCGATGTCCATCAATGTCCGCACAGACCTGACTTATCTGTCAAAGGTCACGACATGACCGAACGAAGGAAGACCAATACTGTGACTAAATTTCAGTTACCTCCGAAAAGAGAGGAACACTTACAAGTAAATTCAGCAACAGGCATAGAGTTTCATGAGTCCCCGCCGATGGCGGGGGCTCATGAAAATCTATGCCTGTTGCAAATGGACTGACTATGGCGTTAGGTGTAAAACCCCTGATGTAAGTTTGGACAATCAGTAATATACCACCGCCGTGAGATGGCCTTAGTCGCCTGCTCGGCGTTAAACCCAAATAACTAACTAAACTAAACAGTAATATACCACACCTGTTCGTTTTCAGTCAAACCTCATTCCAAATGATTTTTTTTTAATATTAGAATGTTATTTTGGTGCTATTTGCTTATGCAATAAATTCTAAGCACAGACCGACATACTAAGTTTTAATGTCTTATTCTCATAATTGTTGGCTAAGGTATTGATGCCCTTGAAATAATAATAATGATTTTTATAAGCGTGTAGCTTAGGTCTGAATTGCGTTAGTTGTGATGTATGTTAGGTTGGCCTGTAGCTTTAATGTCGCATGTTATGACATGTGTGTTTGCAAGAATGCAAAATCAAGTTTGTGCCGGTGGCAAGTCTTAAATGTTGCCGGCATGTCCATTTTGATGGAAAGCGACAATAGCGTACACACACACACACACACAAACACACGTGGGGCACCACACACACGCACACGCTGAGAAGCACGCACACACACATACACGCAACCACGCACACACACACAAAAGCAACACACACACACACACACACACACAGACTCAGCGCTGTCAAAGGAACAACTTTATTGTCTCTGACGAATCTGTGTACACGTGGCTAGGGTAAGCAGGCAATTGTCACATCCGACGCTATGTACTCGGAGACAGACAGAGAGACAGAGATACTGAGGAAGTTATAAACAAAAGTCCCTTACAAGAACTCAAATTTAAAAAAGTAGAGGGTGTCAGTGCTTTGCGAAGCTGTGCTTCGCAAAGTACTGACATTCGCTACTTTTCCAAAATTGACTTTCTACGAGGACATACTTTGCAACTTCGTAGGCGGCGCTGCTTACTGTTCATCTACAACACTGTTACCGAGGCAACACTTATTTTGGGTTGGTGTTCCCCAATATCTGTACAAAACCCAAAAAACCTAGCAACCTGAACATCGTTCGTAGTTTAGGATCTAGGACAACTATCGTCACAGGCAACAGTGCAAAAAATAATTGATCCAAGCGAAAACATCTACTTCTAAACAACCACAAAGCTGGAAAAGAGAAAAATAAATCCAAAACAAGAGAAACCTATCGCTTTGTATTATATGATCATCAACAATGGCGACGGTCGTACACTGAAAACGATCTACATCTGAAAACCACAAAAAGCTTGAACCGATCGCTGTATATTCAATGATCACAAATCATTGCGATGGTCGCTGGACACAACACACAGGGTAAGCTTTGGTGCGGCTTGTGTACACTTCCAGTTTCATTGGTAACGAAACGGAAGAGCAAATGAAGCACAGCAATGATATGACTCGTGCTGATCTCTGATTTTGGACATTACGGCTTTCAGCCGTAAGGTCCAAAATCATAGACCAACATTCACGTACATCAGTCGATAAGCCAAGCGTCATGCCTACTGGTGACACTAACATATGGACAGAAAATGGCATGGACATTTCTGTGACTCTGCTACTACAGTCTAATGTCGCCACTGAACAGACCCGGCCACAGGGACGCGTTCAAACAATTCATCGAGATGGAACAATGGCCATACACTTAGAAATCTTTCTATTTGTTTTAAACAAACAAAAATTGATCTCAATCTAAGCACGTTGCACAAGCTGGATTATAAAACTTAACAAACGGTGACACCAAAGCCGGCAAGTGCAAAAGACTTAAAGCGAAATAATGCACTCACATCATGTACGGTCGCTATAGAAAAAAAAACCCATCATCTACCTGTGTGTTGCAATGACTCGGCATCAACAAGAACAGGTACAAAGTAAACTGTGTCAGCACGCACACACAAACAAATACAAGTGAACTTTATAAATAAAATCTTGCCTGTCAAAATTGTTGGCATCTTCAGCACGTGGTAACGCCACCATTACTAAGCATTGTCGCCCTTAGCCATCAAGCCAGAGTGGCCTTTTTGCCATGATTTAACCCCCCTTGTGAATGCATACGCCGGTACTGTGAACAGGAAAACAGTACCGGTGTCGGCAAACACAAAGCGGTTCGAACCGGCGCAGCCAAACCATTACATTAAAGAAGAAGTAATATGAGAAGAACGACTGATGTGCATGCAATCACAGACAGGACTAAAGCTATTAGGTATACAACTTACTGATACAAGATTTTTTTCCCAATAAATAAATACTTGTTTTACAACAGACGCGTAAATGATCAGAACCATGGGTGCAAAGCGACTCTTTCAACCTCCTCATGCTTCCAGTCACCGGTACTGTGAAGAGTACCCCCAGTGCGCAAAAGGCCACTGGGCCGATTTTGGCCGCCCTTGGCCCGCGCACGGGTGTGCGCGGGACAACGTCAGCCAAAGTCGGCCTGGTGGCCTTTTGCGCACTGGGTCGGTAAGTGCATGCACGGAAGGCACAAGCGCATAATATGTGTTGCCTTTTCACAAAAACAACAGCCTCTTGTATAATTTCCGCATGGAATCAATTCATGGATCAATCTTATCCCTAGAAGCAGTGTGTAAGCAAGGGGGTTATCTACAGAGGACTTTGTGTTTCATTTTACATCAGATTCCGGGTTGAGGAATCACGCATGGGCACAAGGGGTAGGTGCAAAGTATAAATATATCACTGATGAAAATAAAACGTGAGTGTAGACTAGATAACATGACGCTCAAACTATACTTTGAACCAAATCACAGGATTAAAAAAAAATTGACAGAAAAGCTTTTAATGGCAGGGCCCACTCCACGACCTACATTTAGTCATCTCACACAACGCTCACATGATATCTTACATACAATAGATTAGACACGAAACAGAAAACAAAATCGGCTCGAAATACTGTACTTAAATCTGTAACACAACAGGCTCTGTTAATAAAATGTTATACTTCGTCTGTGGCAGACTAGTGAGTGAAAATTAACCCCCTTGCACATGCAGTCACTTGTATTGTTCACAGTACTGTTCACAGTACCGGTGGCTGCATGCACAACGGGGTTAAGTCGTATGTACATGAAGACAAGACAGACAGAAACTCCAACGGCAGAAAGACAGCCAGAGTAAAACGCGAGGACAGGCAGACGCAAGAAAGGTGTATGAAGCAAGGCTTTAACCCTTAGCAGATGAGAACAGAAAAAATACTGGAGTGAATAACAACCTTACTTCTTTTATCTTTGAAAACAAAGTGAGAGAGAGATTCGGAGGCAACAGCAAGCAGCAGTGAAACTGGAGTCTCTACAGAAATCAAATTATCTAGTCCGGCGGTGTATAAATAACACCCTACCGTAGCAGTGTTTAATTGCCCCACAATCAAGTTACATACAGTCAGTGCCTCGGAAGAAAAACTGGTCACACGTAGTACGAAAAAAGGTCTGCTGACAAAAAGAGTGGACTGATCGAAAAACAAGTGGTGTCAGGTTCAACTCTCGGCTGCCGCCTCCTCTCCCTCGCCTTGCTCTCCCTCATGCCCGTGCTTCAGCGCCTCGCGCCAGTCAGGGGTCTTACCCGCCTGCAACACAGGAACAAACACATGTACTTTTCTTCGTCTTCTTTTTTTTACAGTGCAAGATCACCGGTCATTGACCCGTCCAGTGCCGAGCCAATTTGAACACCTTCCGATTGCAAGAGGTATAGATCCTCCTGAGCCCCTGCAGCTGCGGGGGCTCATGAGGATCTATGCCTCTTGCTGAGACTAGTTTGAATTCATGTTCCTGGGACAGCTAGGGTATTCTTATTATTCCTCAGCGACCATCCTTAGTGCCGGCAAGATCACCGTTCATTAACCCGTCCGGCAGTGCCGAGCCAATTTGAAAGCCATCTAACTGCAAGATGTGTAGATCCTCATGAGCCCCTGCAGTTGCCGGGGCTCATGAGGATCTATGCCTCTTGCTGAGACCAGTTTAAATTCATGTTCCTGGGACAGCTAGGGTATTCTTATTTCTCCTCAGTGATCGTTCTTAGTGCAAGATCACCGGTCATTGACCCGCTCAGTACCGAGCAAATTTGAACACCATCCAACTGCAAGAGGCATAGATCCTCATGGGCCCCCGCAACTACTCGTGAGTATCTATGCCTCTTCAGCTGAGACCAGTTTGAATTAATGTTCCTGGGACAGTTCAGTTGTTATTTTTTCGGGGGGTGGGGGGGTGGGGGGGTGTGCTGAATTAAGGAGCATTGCAGACACCCGGTCTGCGTCAACTGACACTGAAGAAATCTTTCGAGACGTGCCGCAACCGGATTCGCGGCGTAAAGCCGCGAATCCGGTTGCGCCACGTCTCGAAAGTGTTAAAGACCATCGTTTCTGTGGCTCTGCCTACCTTAACTTCAAGGATGGTCTTTAATGGCTGGTGACTCTTTCTGCTCTTTACGACTTCTTCAATGTCATTAATGACAATCATTTCGGTGTTTGTCGCCACCTAAATGATGGTCTTTAACGGCAGATGACACTTTTTGCCCTTCAATATATCTCTTCAGATGTCACTGGTCTTATACGACCATTCAATTTTATCATACAAAAAAGGTTTTTGCTAAGAACAGTTTTCTTTGGGAATCTTTGAGCAATGACGGTCTCTCAATCTCGTAAAACGTACCCACGCTACGTCATATTTTTTCTTCTGCATATTTCATTCTATACTCCTAGCTCTTCTCTGGAAATGTAAGGGGTAAAAGACTGCTGTTTGGACTTACTGGCGGAGAAGACTGTTCTATTGCCAGAAAGGCAGTCCAAAAGGAAAAAAATAACAACAACCCAAAAGCACAACAAAACCCCACAAATATAAGAAAAAACAATGGGTCAACTTACATCGTCGTCTTCCTTCAATGCGAATTTGTTCTGGCCGGTGGACTTGAGGTTGCCTCGGAAATCTCTGGATTCCTTTGTCTGTGCATGAAGCTTGGTGAGTCTGCACACACACACAAACACATACACCATGATAAATGTACATCTTTTTCATATTAAGTTTTAGAAACTTTCAACATCATTGTTTAATGCTTTCAAACTTTGCAAACGAAAGAGTCGTGTTTAGAATCTTGTAACTCTTAAAACAATGCACCATCTCGGCTATAACGGCACTAATGGAATCATGGTTTTACACATTCAGTGCTGAGAACAATTGAACACCATCCAACTCGAAGAGGCATAGATCCACACGAGCCCCCGCAGTTGCGGGGGCTCATGAGAATCTATGCCTCTTCCTGACACCACTCTGAATCCATGTTCCTGGGAAAGCAAGGACATTCTCGTGTTGAATTTACACCAAAAAAATGCAGAAACACAAGCTGTGTGAACTGACGGAACGGGTTAAATTTAATTAAGAATTATTACGTGGTAATCCGACTATGTTTGCAGTGTTACTTACTTGCTCTCTGTCTTGTTCACCTTCCTCAGGACAGGCTTGATACTGCAAACGAAAAGGAGGCAGTAGTATAAAAAACGTACTTTCTTTCATACAAAATTAGCAACCTCGCGTTGTTACGACTAAACTGCCCCGAGTAGGCATAAGACCTTAAGTCCATTTTCGTAAAAAGCAAAATTTTCATTGGAAAACAATGAAAATACTGCTTTTCACAAAATGGAGTTACTTTGTTTGCCTTCACAGGGCAGTAAACTCTGAAGCAGAATTAATAATTGACTAACTACAAATGACAACATCGCTTATTCCCTTTCCTACGTCATTCTTCTTGGTGACTTTAATATAGATATGCTTAAACCCCATCCCGCATGGGACACTACATTTTCTTTATTTGGCCTAGTACAGCTAGTTAAATCCCCCACCAGAATTACCGCCGCGAGCTCTACGCTCATTGACCACGTCTATACAAACAAACCGCAGGCGGTGTCCGATGTTAGTGTCTCAGATCTTAGTGTTAGTGACCACTGCCCCGTGATTTGTTGCTGGTCTATGAAACTCCCCAAATTAAAGAAACATCGTCATACCACAACAACCTACAGGTCGTTTAAGCATTTCAGTCGTAATGAGTTTCTACACGATCTTAATAACACTCCTTTTGACGATGTCCTTCTCACAGATGATCCAAATATTGCGCTGTCCACTTGGTACAGATTATTCCTTGGAGTATTAGACAGACATGCGCCGATTAGAACAAAAAGAGTGAAGAGTGAGATACTTCCCCCTTGGCTGACAAAAGAAATAATGCATGCCATGTCGGTGCGAAATGACCTAAAAAGAGAAAAGAACTTTGATGAATTTAAAAAGCAGCGAAACCGTGTGAGATCAATGGTGCGCGCCGCGAGGAGGGACTTTATCCGCAACACTGTCAAGGACAACAAAGATGTGTCAGCAGTGTGGCGGGTACTGAATTCGATCACTCGAGGCAATAGCAGTAGGTCAACAACCATCCCCAGTAATCTCTCCGCCGACACATTCAACGAACATTTTTTGTCTGTTGCGGATTTGATAACTACTCCTAGTCGTGATACAGAGGCTGACATATGCCCCGATTACTTAGTTAATTTCTGCAACAGAAAAACAACTGGCACACTACCATTTAATATCCCCATACTTGCTGTACACGAAGTGGGCAAACTAATTAGTGACCTAGCTAATAAGAAGTCCTCCGGCCATGATGATATCAACCCACAAATATTAAAGTTGTCTGTACCATACATCATAGAGACCCTTACTTATATTTATAACTTATGTATTCAAAAGAATGTATTCCCTACAGACCTCAAAGTTGCAAAAGTTGTTCCACTGCCAAAATCAAAAGATCGTACTGACCCTAACAACTATAGACCCATTTCTCTGCTGTCAGTATTATCTAAACCCCTTGAAAGGCATATACATAAACACCTGTCTGACTACTTAGAATCGCGAAAGTTGCTACATTCGTCTCAGTCAGGATTTCGCCCTCGGCACTCATGTCATACGGCTCTGAGCAGATTAACAGACACATGGCTTTCAAATATGAATAATTCGCAGCTGACAGGTGTAATTTATCTTGACTTTAAAAAGGCCTTCGACTTAGTGAACCATACAATATTGATTTCCAAACTTAAGCATTATCTTCGAAACGACATGGCTGTTTCCTTTTTTATGTCATACCTCGAAAACAGAAAACAGAAAGTAATTGCTAATGGAGCCTACTCTTCTACTAAAGATGTTAAACTCGGGGTTCCGCAGGGGTCAATCTTAGGTCCTCTTTTATTTTGTATTTACATCAATGATCTGCCTCTAAGTCTCACCTACGAAGCAACACAGTGTGATATGTTCGCCGATGATACCTCAATCCACACAGCTAACAAAGACATACGTGAAGTTGAGAACGGCCTTCAAAAAAGTCTCGACGATATATCAGCATGGTGTAAAGTCAACTCAATGATTCTGCATCCTACTAAAACAAAATCTATGGTTATTTCAACACGCCAAAAGCACCAGTTAAAACCTTTAAAGCTTAATCTATCACTCGGCGACGACATCATAGAACAGGTAGCCGAACATCGTCTATTGGGGGTCACAATTGATAATCAGCTGAGGTGGCAGATGCACATTGACAATGTCTGTAAAACGGTCTCTAGAAATGTCTTTATGTTATCGAAATTAAAGTATTACACAGATAGTGAAACCAGAAAATTGTTCAGTAGTGCACACATCATGTCACATATAAACTACGCATCGACGGTGTGGGATTGTTGCAGTGATGTCCACTTAAAAAGACTAAATTCTTTACATAGGAGAATGGCAAAATTAATTCTTCCCGACCCGCACTTGACGACCGAGGAAAAACTCAGTAAAGCTGGATTCCTGCCCCTTCAAAATCATTTTAAATATAACAAAGGGGTACTGATGTTTAAAGTGTGGAACCATAGCGCTCCAGAATATCTAAAAGAGTTGTTTAAAAAATCAGATTCCTGCTATGGGAACATGAGGGGTCTTTATATTGTTCCAAAACCCCGAATAGATATATTTAAATCTACTTTGTCATTTGCGGGTTCCACACTGTGGAACTCACTCCCACATCACGTTAAAGCCACTCCGACATTATCTCGTTTCAAGGCAAGTCTTTATAAGTATCTGACATTACTCAAATAATAATATCTAGTTATTCGTAGACACACGAATGTCCGTGTATATTATAATAATCATGTGTATGTGTGTGTGCGTGCGTGTGTGTGTGTGTGTGTGTGTGTGTGTGTGTGTGTGTGTGTGTGTGCGTGCGTGTGTGTGTGTGTGTGTGTGTGTGTGTGTGTGTGTGTGTGTGTGTGTGTTTTTATTTATTTTTTTTTTTTTTATTTCAGTTTTTTTTTTTTCAGTTTTGCAGGCCATCAGGCCCATATGAACACAAAATACAATTTACAACCAGAAAATACAGGAAGGTGGTTGTAAAACACACTCATATAGCATTACATCAGCGCACATAAATAAACAAAAAACAAGAAAAGTTCAAAGCAAATCCCTCTAATTCCTTAATTTAAGGCAACCTGAAATATACATAGCAACTTTAAAGACCAGTTTATCATGTAGGTTTCCACACAGCAGCTGAACTTTGAGATCGGATGGGAATCTGTAGTAAAACAGTGGAATGTACTTTTTACGTAAAGGGGCATATTTTGGACACTCGAACAGAAAATGACACAAATCTTCAGCCTTATGCCAATCACATGAATTACATTCTGGATTAGTGATGGGTTTTCCAAATCTGGATACTCCGTTTAAAGGTAAACGGTTACATCTAAGTAAACATATTGCCCGCCTGAGTTCACAAGAGTTCAGCTGCCCTATGTAACTGGCTCTAAGTATTTCTGGGTGGTAATGGCAGTATTCTGTGTTTGAGGTAAGGGATGCATGCCAGTCCTGTCGGAAACAATCCATCAGCCGATCTTTGAATATCTGAATGAACAGAGGAGTGTTTCCAACTGACTGCATTTCCCATACATACCCAAACCCGTGCATAAACAATAGAGTCTTTATTTGCGTAGCCCAGTTCGATCTACCCGAAGCATCATGCATATATAACATCGTGTAACACTGTCTTGGGTATCTGTTTTCTGACATGGTAAGAAGTCTGCACCAGTACTTTACCATTCGAACATAGGCATCAATATACATAGGGAATCTTCCACACTCACCCAGCGCAATATTGTTTTTTACATCTCTTCCAACACCAAGGACCATTTTACAAACCTTTATATGAACCTGCTCAATTACATCATGTCTCTGGAAACCCCAGACCTCTGACCCGTATAGCACAATGGGTTTAATCTTGACATCAAAAATGTGAAAAACAGTGTCAGCTGGCAAGTTTTGTAATTTGAAGTATAGTCTTTTGATGCCTGCAACTGCTCTCCTGGCTTTTCCAGCTAAGTTTTCTACACATCTAGCCCAGTTCAGAGTAGAGGAAAATATCACACCAAGGTAAGTATAACTGGACTCGACTTGAATCTGCTTGTCAGCATAAAACCATTTTTCACAATTTTTCACAAAACCTCCATTTTTGAAGACCACCACTTTTGTCTTGTCCATGTTCACAGTGAGACCCCATTTTTTACAGTATTTTTCTAAACAATTAATTTTCTTTTGGAGATCTGCTACAGAGTCAGAGACAATGGCTATATCATCAGCATACATAAGAAGGAAAATACCCAGTGGGTCTGCAAAAATATCAATGCCACGTGCACCGCACGATGATATTTCTGTCTCAAATTCTGAAAGAAAGATAGAAAACAGCAGTGGGCTCAACACACAACCTTGTCGCACCCCTGACATGCAATCAAAGTAGTCGGTAACTTTGGTTCCAACCCTTACAGCAGCTTTTACATGTTTGTACATACTCTCAAGTGTCTGAAGCAACTTTCCATGAACTCCTTTACGTAGCAAGAGATACAACAGTTTTGTCCTGTGCACACTGTCGTAAGCTTTAGAAAAATCTACGTACATGGTGTAAAAACGGCCACCCTGCTTGCTAAGATACTTTTGCACTAGTGCCTGTAAGCAAAAAATGTTGTCTATAGTACTGTATCCTTTACGGAAGCCAGCTTGGGCCTCAGGAATACAATCGTTCTCTTCACAAAAACGAACCAACCTGTTGTTAATGACAAAACTGTACAACTTACTGATAACGTTCAGAAGTGTGTGTGTGTGTGTGTGTGTGTGTGTGTGTGTGTGTGGACGCGTGAGTGCGTTTGTGCGCGGCGTATGCGCTTGTTTGTGTTTAGTGGACTATATATTTTGTATTATTGTGTTTTGATGTCTCTTTTTTATGTATACTTTGTACTTAGTTAGTCGTAGTTGTAGCAACGGCAGGTACGAAAAATGACATAGTCACTGACTGTGTTAATATCTTCACCGTTGTAAAATAAAGATTCATTGATTCATTGATTCATTGATTCCTACATAGAAATGAGGATAAAATACTTACAATTTACCCTTGGTGTCGTTGACTTTCAACGTGAGCTCATTGATCTGCAAAAGAAAGTGAGTGTACATTAAGTGTTGCAAACAAACTTTTCACAAAACAGAAATACCTAAATCTTTCTAGTGCAGAATGGCGCTAAGTGTCAATGGGGAACACTTAGATAACATTATTGTCCTAAGTAAACGCGAACAGATTATGAGTGTTACATGTAGCCGAACACACCGAGAGAAAACGTGCGATAGCCCGTTTGCGAACTAGTATCGAAAGTTTGTAGACCTGTTTTCAACAGTACCGATTTCACTTAATCTCCCCACCAAGCTCCCCCCCCCCCCCCACACCCACCCCTCCCCCCCCCCCCCCCCCCCCCCCCCCCCGTCCACTCCCATCATTCTGACTGTAAAATTCCTTCTCTTCCCCTGACGTTGACCGGGCATGTTATCTTTCCCTCAGTGATCTCAGGACTTAGGGTCAGCTGAACGAGTAAGCTGAATCCTGCGGACGCCACTAAGCAAGGTGCTCTGCTTTAGCGGAGCACCTTGCTTAGTGGCGTTCGCAGGAATAAGCCCAATAATGAATGTAACTCAGGCCAGGCACTTACCTCGAAGTCTTGTTTGCGGATCTTGATCTCCCAGTCGTAGACCTCCTCCTCCAGGCCGGCCACCTTGGCGTGCAGCTCCTTCACCAGCTTCTGCAGATCGGCTGCAACCACAAGGTACACAGTACAGCCAACTGATCCTGACTCTCAAAACTGTCTAGTTCCAAACTAAGATTTTTTTTTTTGTCGGTCGACAAAAACCGATACCGACACGCAATGGGTTAATCCGAGATAAATAACTCCCACACTTTCACTAACCTGAATATTTAATCCCATTTATTTGGGCAACTTACCAAAGTGGGAAATGTACAGCTAAACAGAACTTACAGACTACCGGGAGATCTCCATATATGTAGAGTTTTGCCGGAATAGCTGCTATAGTCTTGGCTGCAGTCACGCTCATTTTACATTTATGTAACAGCTCGTCAAAATGACCAACGCTACAATCAGAAACGGTTTTGATTGTCGTATTAGTAAAACGTTATCTTAGTTATTAATTCACTCTGATATTGTGAATTGGTTACATTCAACGCTCTTTTAGAGGACTCGAAACATCCAGTATTTCCAACAGGATTGTCAGATTGACATTACCTTGGCCCATGCCATCGGCCTTGAGGGGCGCTACCCTCTCGTTGATGTACTTCTCCTTCTCCAAGGCCTTGGCCTTGGCCTCATTACGGAGGTCCTCGGCCGCCTTCTGCATGATCAGTTTCTGCAGGAGACAAGCACACGCACGGCACGCGTGCACGTGAGACTAGTAGCACACACACGCTCACACAAAGTTATATGGTTACGAATGGACAAAATTTTGTTACGCTGTGGTCTTTAACTCCTTTAATGCCCGCGGCCATGAATGACCTCTATTAATGATACACCGTGAACCTTAACCCCTTTACTGCCAGCAAAAATGTTTGACATTTGTCTATATTCGGCCACTTGAAACGCCTCCCACGTTCTTGACTGAAGTTTCATGAAATCATCGACTGATCTTTGAAAGCAGCAGGTACTGAAAGCTCAGTAACCGTTATAACCGCAAAGCATAAAAAAAAGAAGAGGCCAGCAAGAGGCATAGATCCTCATGAGCCCCCGCTGTCGCGGGGTCTCATGACGATCTATGCCTCTTGCAGTTGGTCGATGGTTGCTGTGCCCTGGCAAGGAAGGTGGTTAACTATTGCATCAACCCAAAACTGCGATGATGGTTTCAATAAGAAATAAAACTATTTTGTTTGTGTTTTCCGTTTGGTTTTGGTTGCTGATGGCTCCCAAACGTGGGAAATTTCAGACAAAACCTGTGATCACTTCGTTTAACGACTGTTAATGTCAGTCCAAGCACTGTGATGATATTAGTATCTGAGGCGCACTCAATTCAGTCGTCAACTATATAATACAAGGAGTAAGCACACACATCAGCACACCAAGCAAATCGGTTTTAGCCATAGTGGTTTAAAACAAGAAAATGGTTCTGTATCAAACGCACTATCCCTGTGAGCAACAGGTCCTCAGTCGGGCCGACGGCGGCCCACCGGCGAACCATTTGTTCACTGAGATAGTACGTTCGACACATGTCAAAATTCGTCTCTGTCAGTAAAACTACAGCTCTAGGATTCCTACAAGGAAGAAGAAGCCTGGCGGCGTCTCTTCTATCGGAAACAGATGTAGTCATTTCCCACAGAGGGGAAACTTTTTCGTGTAGGATTCCCGGACCTATAGTAATATTAACTCATAAACTCTCAGAACTGACTGACTTCCATTCGACTGAATGGAAGTAATTTTAGTTCTGGGAGTTTAAGATTTAAAAGGCCAGAGTTCACACAAGACTCAAAGAAAACAATTAGTGATCAGCCTTTTGGGTGTCGTTAGCGGTTTTAGTCGCGATGATTCCTGCAGGAATCACCGCGATTGAAACCGTTACCGACGCCCAAAGGGTTGGAAGCCGGAACTCGATCATAAAAAGTGGGGGTCAGTTTGCACACGAGTCCACAATATTGAAACACTTGGGCGGGAAGCATTATGACCTGGGACTCACGAAAGGTTAACAGTTCGAACTGCGGCTAAAGTAAAGTGAATACAGAAGAAACTGTTTTGAGCAAACACTTATTTGCAACAACAACATAAAAGTGGTCTTAAATCCCAGGAGCCAGTTGCATGAGCGAGCTTAGTCCTGCGCCAGCCACTAAGCCAGGTGCGCCGCTATAGCGGCGCACCTGGCATAGTGGCTGGCGCAGGACTAAGCTCGCTCATGCAACTGACCGGAGGTACTCACTGAAGAAGTCTTTACGGCCAAAAGTGTCACCTAGTGACCATTTTATTCATTGTCCTCAGACACATAATTGATGGTCTTTAATGACAGGGTGACACTTTCTACCCTCAAGACTTCGCTTGAGAAAGTACCTGTCACCTAAATGATGGTTCTCATCAGGGGTGGTTGCTGAAAACAAGATTCTTTTGTACCTTCAAACTGTCACTAAACTAGAATTAATACCTTCATGCAACCCGTTTCCCATGGACTCAGGCCATGCCTCTAGGTCGTCAGTGATGTCTAGTAGGAGGCTGTTGTCCAGAACAACCTCAAAGCCTTCATCAGCGAACTGGGCAAACCGTCCGGTCCACTACTTCATGCTAGTGCCTGTGGTAGGGATGAGGGCGCATGCGAACACACGTAGAGGGAGACAAACAGGATAAACGTTACATTATTATCTCGATTGAATTTTTCTGATTGGAAAGTTAGCTCGAAGGCTACAGCATGCCAAGCACACTACAGCACACCAAGTCAAAGCTGAAATTATTGGTGTACATTAGGCCAGGATCATATATCTAACCCGACGTGTGACGGCCTTAGTCGCCTGCTCGGCTTTAAACCCCAATAACTAATTAACTCACAGTATCGTCTGGCATCATATGTTTTGCGTGTCCGCAGCGGTTTTTTGTCGCGATGATTCCTACAGGAATCATCGGGACAAAAAACGCTAGGGACCCGCAAAGGGCTAACGATCCTCTCAGTAACAGCTACTTCAAAGGAGATGGACTGATTACATTAGTTTCAATGTGGCTCAGGACATAATGAATAACAAACTGCACCTATCTACACCTGCACAATTTAAAAACGCGACACGCGCCCAATACTGACATTTAAAAAAAAATAATCTACGTAACAAAGTTGAACCCCCTGGCAGCCAGAACCACCCAAATGCAAGATGCCTCTTGCTTTGCTTTACTTTGTATCCGTGTCCGTTGGACGCCTAAGGTTCTTATGCCTTGAATTGATCATTACTTTTGTTGCCTTTTTAAAGAGCATGACTGTATCCTTCGCGTAAAGATGGATCAGCCAGCCATGATGAATGGTTCAGTGGTAGTACCCTCCCAGGCGCAAAGCTAACTGACTTGGCATTACCCTTGAACTTTCACGTCCGACCTATCTGCTGCCTCGGTCTGGCGTGCGGGTGAATGATCGAGAGATTGTAAAACAGAAATTGTACTGTGGAACAGCGTCTGGGGTTTGTTACTGCCTTGGCCGCTGTGTACAATCCTAGGCCGGCTGACTCACCTTAGATGTTAAAATATTTAAGAGGTTAAAAAAAAGAGATATCGAGGTAAATATAAATTACGGAACACACACACACACACACACACACACACACACACACACACACACACACACACACACACACGCACGCGCGCGCGCGCGACCGCACGTAACCAAGGCAACGCCGGCTGCCAAAGAATCTGGGCCCCTGCCATATGTGCCACTTCGTCATCACTGATTTCACGCGCGGCTGTGCACGAACAGTTACAGGGCAATCAAAATCTAGAAACGACACGGCGCTTTTATTTCCAGATAGCTACTTTAATGTTTCTGTTTTTGTAACTCATTCAAGGAACCCCGCATCAACAGCTGCGAAAGTGTCATATAGCGACACTTCCGGAGCTATTGATGCAATGCGCCTTGAATGATTTAATAATCATCCAATGAGCACTGGCGTACTGTGTGTGCAAGATCAGTGGATCACATGCGACACAGCTCAGTATAGTCTGAGTGTAACTCCTGATTCAAAAAAAAACAATTACAGGACCTAAACTTGCGCTATTCAGGTGGATCAGTATCCTGCAGTAGACACTGGAAGCGAAGGAGATGATGGAATTTTCTCATACTCGCATGGCGGGGGTTCGGGGGGGGGGGGGGGGGGTTGGATCGTAAGGGTGTTTGTTTGATTCATCATTTTTTCTTTAGAAAAAAATTTCTGTTTAAGCGGAATCCCAAAATTGAATGACCAAACAAATACATGGCGGAATACAACAGTAAACTCACCAACCTTATTTATTTATGTATATATTTATCTATTTATTTTAAACGTAATAATTAGAAGGTACACACCACGGATATTGATTGATACCTGGCCATAAAATGTTGTTATACCATTTATATATTTTTTATTTGAGGGACAGGGTTGTACTTGTTAGGGATCTAGACAGAACGGCTTGCATTACGACTGTTTTCAACGAACGATAACTCTGCACGTAACATTCTCTCCAGAGCTGTTGGTCGGTCCCCTCATTAGGGATGGCGTATCAGGAATAATTATTAGCTGCCTTTTGCCTCCTACACATTGTACCGCTATACTGCCGTGCAAGAGGCTGTGCTATACATAAGACCCACTCGGTCCACACCTTACCGAGGATGCTGGCAGACAGGTGTTTACACCTGAGTGATCTATCGCAGACCGCTATCTGCGCCCTACAGAGAATTCAATTTGCGTAAAAGGTCATCGGGCAGCTGGCCCACTTGTGCACAGGGTAGCGGAGGCCAATGTAGACCCGAGGACATTCCTGCGCCCCAGTGAGCAACCGGCTCTTCAGGTGTGTTAATAACTCTACTCCACTGTTTGATTATAATTACTCAGGTAGTCTTTGTTTCCATCCAACTGCAAGAGGCATAGATTCTCATGAGCCCCCCTGCAGCTGCAGGGGCTCATGAGAATCTATGCCTCTTGCTGTTATTTGTCAGTTGGGTGTATTTATTCATATCTCTGTTCATAGGAAGGGGAAAGTAGTGAAGGCTAAGATAGACGAGATTAAAAGTTTGATTACAATTGAATTGCATAAACCTCCCGGAGTAGGCTTGCACTGAAATGAACTGAACTCTGCTGGCCGGACGATTAATCAAGCAGGCAGGCAGACAGTAAAGAATACCTTGGCCAACCGTTTGTTTACCGACTGTAAGAGGTGCCGAAATAATGTAGTTGTTTTAACCCGGCTTTGGCCGTCGGTTGCGCTTTTTGTCGCGGTGATTCCTGCAGGAACCATCGCGACAAAAACCGCTACCGATAGCCAAAGGGTAACTATGCTGTAATGCGGAATTTCAGTCGTACTTGATGTAGGCCTAAGACTTGGGTCATATGACTGTTATTCTAAGACTCATCTTTAACTCATTCGAGACGTGCCGCCTCCGGATACGCGGCAGAAGCCGCGTATCCGGAGGCGGCACGTCTCGAATGAGGTAAGCTGTCGTCCAATAAAAAGAAAGTGCTCAAAACACAGTCCCGTGAGATTCGAGAAGCCTGGGGTGAGAGGGGAATGGGACGGGGGATCGGAGGAAGGCTCTGAGTTACAAGCAGCCTAAGTCCTACACTGGAAACAATCTCAAAGTAGGCTATATCAGCATTAACGCAAATTTTATACCACGACTGCCGCGGTAGTACTTTTTATTTTTGTTGTTGTGAAAAACCAAAAAAAGAGGCCATGAGCAAAACACGGAGATATTGGTTATTATTTGATCTGTCAAACAAACGTGTGGTGGTCTGTGAGTTTGGACCTTACGGCTGTAAATAGTAAGGTCCAAAATCACGGGCCAGCACACTAATAAAACTGGCACGAACGCAAGGGAAATAAGCAACGCGCCTGCATGACAGTCAGATCACGCACAAGGCTGCCTGCTTGCTTTCATTGGCGCCCGCGGAAATAAACATGCTTTATTCATGCAAGTTGGAGTTAATTGCAACATGCACACCAGCCGATATCATCACAGTGCAAAATCACGTAGGCCAGCCGGCGTCTAACTTCTCCCCCCACAAGAAGTCGGGTACGGTTATAATACAAATGCATATTTCCACCATTCCTGTAACGGGTACAAAAGAATAACTGATTTTGAAAACAAAAAATCAAACATTTGAATACATGTTATAAAAGGAAACACAAGACTAATACATGCAATTTAACCCTTTCGCTGCCAGTGGATGAAGATTGCGTTTTTGTAGTCATTGTAAATTCAACCCCAAAGACCTCTCACAAACCAGATAGGTGAGGCTAGCGCTGGTAGAACAATACACATACCAAGGGGAATTACTCAGCGCTGGACATACAAACAGTTAGATCCCCTGCAATTCCCCTTGGTATGTGCACAACCCCAAAGACCATCCCAATCCGCCCAAAGAACATGGTTTGAAAGTGGTGACAGCTAGGGCTATAGATCCTCATGGGTCCCCGCACCTGCAGTGGCTCATGAGGATATATGGACCTTGCAGTTGCATTGTGTTCACTTTATCTCGGCAGTGATGGGGTTATTCAACTAGCATAGAACGAACAAAAATACACTGCGTAGACAGCAAACACTAAGACTTGATTCCCGTTCACTACGATATAGAAAAAACCCCAGACCAGTAATGGGTACAAAACAACGATAAAAAAATAAACAATATAAAAAAAGAGTGTTGGTATGTGATTCTGGACCTTGAAAGCCAGGCCCGTGAGGTCCCAAATGACAGACCAGCTCATAAATGTCAAATGAAGTAAAACTGTCAACGTAAACAGAAAAAAAAAGTTGTCTGTACATGGCATTGGTTCTGTTCATAATATATATGCAACACTGAATGGATGGAAATGATCGTCTTGTTCTATACCTGCGTATTTCTCTGTGGGCTGGCGATTGGGTGCCTGATAGGCGGGGGCAGGGGATCTAACTGTTTGTCTGTCCAGCGCTGTGATTCCCCTTGGTTTGAGTACAATTCTGCCAGCGCTAGCCTCACCTATCTGGTTTGTGAACACTGAATGGTCGACCAAAAACAAATGTACCAAAAACTGACAAAAGATTCTAGGACCGACGTCGGTCTTAGCGGTCTGGCAGGGCTGTATCACGAGCTAACCGTTAAGGTTCCGTCGGCCCCATCAGCATTTGGTAGCCATTATATCCTGACTGAGAATGAAATTATAATTTTTGTCACATATCCTTTGAGGTCCATGCCACAGCTCTAGAGACAAATCGACCATGATAGTTCAAGGGTGGTGTCGGAATAGCCTGGCGCCTATTGGCGCCAGGCTATTCTGACACCACCCTTGAACTATCATGGTCGATCCACAACCTGTGGTAGCATATCAGGTTAGTATGGGCTAAAAACAAAAAATGCCCTCAAGCTCACATCGGCCTTAAGACTGCCCACACACAACCAAAGGCCGATGTCTTCCCGACGACGTTTTGCTCGCTTACCTTGAGAAGCTTCTTCTTCTCCGGTGACAGACCACCGAGACCTTTCCTCTTGCCCTTCTTCTTCTTCTTCTCTTCTTCCTCTCTCCGTCTCTCCTCCTGTTCCAACATCAAATCATGCACCACCACTCAGAGATCACAACACGTCACAACTAAGCGACAGCACTGACAACACAAAATCACAGGCACGTAAAGCACATGTGTACCTAACGTTGAAGGCTCTGAGTGTCCAGTTAAGGTGGCAGCCCTAATCTGGGCCGTAAAGTAGTTTCCAAGTTGTCAGGATGGTCTAATTTTTGACAGCGTTGTGTACAGACCTGGATCAGACCTCCAAGATCCTGACTGTTTGGTTGGCCGTTGGCCTGTATCAAATTTTTATCCAACAGGCGGAGGAGACAATAATCGAGATGTGGAAGCTCCGTGGGTTACGTCACCGAGCAAGGGGCAACTATAGTGGTGGGTTACAGAGAGCCTGCACAAATTTTGACTCTTGCTGGGTTGGAACTAGGTGGGACTCCCGAGAAGCACTAAAGATCACCGACGGAGCTGACCAGACCCACGGAGCATCAACTATGGGGGACAGAGGAAGGTCTAGAACAGTCTGTGTAACGTCGTAGTGCCGAGCTGCAGATTCGGTGCCAGAGAGAAGAAGAGAAAATGGGGATACGGTAAGGATAACACTTAACCCCCTTGTGCATGCAGCCACCGGTACTGTAAACAGTACCGGTGGCTGCATGCACAAGGGGGTTAAGGATTAACTGTCATAGACGCTAAGCACACACACTCCATGTTGTGTTGGTGATGGTATGGCGGTGCGTACCTTTTGCCTGGTTGTCAGCCAACTCTCATAATAACGTCGCTATAAAACCCCTCTATCTCCATACAGCCAGGCTAATGCACTGCTGACCCCACAATGTATCTTCCAATAGAGTGTCACGTGCATCTCCCCCCGCCCCCTCCCCCCCACCCCCCACCCCCCCCCCCCCCGCATCTCCTCACATCCTGCAAGCTCCTCAACATCCTAAGACACTCAAGAAATTGTGCTAATTCAACCGATTTATTTTGTTGCCAGTCGTCCTTGATGCAATGTCCAAGACGGTGTCTTACCTACTCCAGCCACACTACAACTCCTCATTGCGCAATTGTACCTATTATTTCGGCCCTGAAATCATATCTACAAGATCAATAAAGCAATCAAAGGTAGGTCACACTGAATCTGCACACTGATTATCCATCATTTCCCAATGAACAATACGCACCATGTCCGCCTGCTGTCTTAGAAGAAGGAAAGCTTCTGTCTTGTCGTGTGCTAGCACTTTCTCTTTTCTCTCACTTTCCTGAACAACTCCTACGCCCACGTCAACCATGTGCAAGAAGCTTAGATCTTCATACGCCCCCACATCTGCAAGGGGCTCATGAAGATCTATGCTACATGAATATGAATGTGTGCATCTATGTGCATCATCCCCGGGAGGTAATCAGACCTTCCCATTGTCAAGTTATAAATAGCAGAACAAGAGGCATAATAATTTCAGTAGGGGTGATGGTGATGTGTGTTAGAAGGAAACAAGAAAGACAACGGGAGGGAGGATGGGGGTTCACGGGGGTGTCAGGTTGCAGCCGTCATCAGCCAAAAGCACTATCATCTGTAAACGCTGCACAGACACGCTAATTAATACAGTACGTCTGCATTCAGCCTCCGATTTCTTCAGTCTGAGGAACATAAATGTAAATGTATGTCTGGCTATTAGCAGCAAGAAGCATATATTCTCATTAGCCCCTGCAGTTGCAGGCGCTAATGAGAATCTATGCCTCTTGCAAGCGGAAGAGACTGAGCATGCGGATGCAGGATACCTGGGTCCCGGTCACGGTCGGTACCTGGCAACGCTTCAAGCATCATTTGCAAAAGGCACAGATGCACATGAGCACCTGCAGGTGCAGAGATATCATTGAGGTTCTGTGCTTCGAGACGATGTCTGTGTCGTCTGCGCACCTCAGGTGGAAAAAAGTCATGGTAGATTTGGTCGACGTCAGCTATCGTAAGCTTGAAACATGGCCTGTTCACACCAATTTGTCCATTCCTGTTTTCGCTAGTAGCACAGTCTCCACACCTACTGCGTTTTCTTCCAACTTGTTACGTCTTTCTCTCAACGCAAATAAGCAACGGCCAATTTTGTAGGCTGGTCTGTGATTTTGGGCCTTACGGCTGGAAGTTGTAAGATCCAAAATTACAGCCCAGCACGATCAGAGTTAGTCAACGCGCACAGTCCCCAGCATAGGTCTCACAGTGAGATTTATTGAGAAGGAATTGGTGTAATTAACTTTCTGAGACATACAAGACCTGGCAATATACGCCTGCTTTACTGTGAAATCGTAAACACGGTGTTTAATTCTGGACTGAGTAGATTAGACAGTTACCTATAACGAATCAAAGCGTCGGCTACTAAACTCGAGCCTTCAGGTTTTTAGGCCTGTAGCGAACGAACTTCTATTGTTTTTGTATCTTCCTCACACTATCATCACGCTATCTGCAATAGGCGTTGACATTCATGAGCCCCTACATTGCGGGGGTTCATGAATATCTATACCTATTGCTAACATCATGAAATTAAATTCGTCTTCTGCCTTGAACAGTCCGTGAAGAAAATTGGCTGAGTTATAAATGAAATTAAAAATCATAACTGACTGTCAGAACGTCGGATCGAAAATTAAAACTTACCTGATAATGCCTATGTAGTCTCAGTTCCGCAAAAAGTAGAAGAAAAGATCGCGCAGGCGGTTAATGTTTTCACTCAGCCTCTACAACTGTTTACATCATGGCTCCACTTGTGCTACCCTCGTTCCTAATTCTGTCACTTGTTCACTTCATGCTCACATTGCTTTCAAGTGCAGTCACAGAGGCAAAAAAAAAACCCAGAATCACCAGAAATTTCTTATGGCGATTGCAGAGGCCAGCGTAAACTAGAAAACATTGGCGGCAAAAACGAGACTAAATTTTGTACACAGTCTCTGTGTATTGGAATTGCGTTTGTTCAAAATCAGGCGAGGAACTGAAAAAGGGGAATAGGAAAGTGTACACGGGGGAGGGGAAAGGGGGGGGGGGAAGATGGAGGGAAAGTGAAAGGGGGAGGAGAGGGGGTGGGGGGGCTGGTTGGCAAAGAGAAAGGATTTAGGGAGAGCGGGGAAAAGTGCTTGGAGGTAATGCGAAAAAGCTAGGTCAGATAATTGTGAGATGCTGAAGGCGGTTCGGCATAACTTTCATTCCACCGTCAATCCGAATCTAGCGGAATAGGATAAGCTGCTAAGAACAAGGAGGGAGATGGATCGACCATGACAGCTCAAGGTAGTGCCAGGGTAGTGCCAGATTAGCATAGCTAATCCGGCACTACCTTGAACTATCATGGTCCATACATCGTTTACGTTGCACTGGCACTGAAAGCGAAAAGTTTACGACTCTTCGCCACGCATCCTTACAAACAACAGCCCCCCAAATAAACCTTTCTACACCTCTCCTTATCCACTTGCTTGCTCCATTATCAGTTTTTTTTTTATTTATTATTTTTTATTTATTTATAGAAGTAGCAGTGTTGTGTCAAGTTGGCCCGCAGTGTGTAGATAGCATACATACATACACACGTAAGCACACACAACCGCACGTAAGCACGTATGAACGCACACAGTTACACATTCGTGCATCGGAGTGCCAACGCATACACTTACACACAAACGCAAGCACACATGCATTCACACAACGCGTGTGCGCGCACACACATACTGACACATCCAAACACATCAATACATCCTGTTTAGACACATCTATAGACATAATGCGAGTGCGCACACACACGCTCATCATACACACACACACACACTCTCCAACATACACACCACACGAGAGAGAGAGAGAGAGAGAGAGAGAGAGAGAGAGAGAGAGAGAGAGAGAGAGAGAGAGAGAGAGAGAGAGAGAGAGAGAGAGAGAGAGAGAGAGAGAGGAGAGAGAGAGAGAGAGAGAGAGAGAGAGAGAGAGAGATTGATTGATTGTACATTGCTTAACGTCCCGACAGCAACAAGGCTTTCTCAGGACGTGCCTGCACTGCTTGTGAAAAAAAACTAAACAGAACATTGAATGTATGTCGCCAGCCGGTCAAATACATTAAATAAACCTAACACATGGGGCCTAAATAAAGCTAAGACCATTTAGCAACACACATCCAATATCAAGAGCTACAGGCAGTGCAGACAGTAGGGAGAGTTTGAAAAAGGCAAATACAGGTGAATGGACAAAGGGTAGACAGAAACACATGCCCCAGAATAGAGAGAAAAACCCACCCTGTGGGGCTGACCAGGGTGACCCTGGGAACTAAAAAATACCTAACCCCAACCAAGTCCCCCAGGGCAGACCCGGGTGGGGGAGAGAGAGAGAGAGAGAGAGAGAGAGAGAGAGAGAGAGAGAGAGAGAGAGAGAGAGAGAGAGAGAGAGAGGCCTGTTCATTCCGAATAGGAATTTGTTTTCCACCTGACTAGGTGCTAGTAACGGAAAATTTGTACCTGAGCCGTGGCCGTGCTTACAGAGCTGAGTCAGCACTTCAGCAGACAAACAGCACACGTTTTTTTTGCTGTAAGTAATGTTGTTGCAAGCCAATGTTTGAGCAGCATGCTTTTGACATGCGGCAAAAGCAAACTACATGTATTAACTCATTCAGCCCTGACGCACTACAGCAGGAGATGGGTCGACCATGATAATTCAAGGGTAGTGCCAGATTAGCTTGGCGCCTGTAGGCGCCAAGCTAATCTGGCACTGCAATTGAATTATCATGGTCGACCCATCTCCTGCAACAGGTGCATAGTCGTTAGATGACGCCTCCAAAATTTCGGAAATACGTGCGCCGGGCTGATTGAGTTAAAACGATCTGCTCCACTGTGGGCTTTGACTGCTAATGATTCGCCGATACAATGTTGTCTTGCCTCAGCTAAGACTCTTCTACCCTTCTCTTCAAAATCCAAGTGATTAGGCACAAGCAGCAGCGCTTTCCCCACTACCTTTTGATCGCAACGGAAGGAACTCTCCTGTGTAAAAGGAGAAGAACAGCAACAAAGTCTTTCATTTTACAACATTATAATTTATAATGTCCATCATTACTGTAAGACATATTAAGAACATTTATAAAGAAAATATCTATTAACCTTTTACTGCCTGGAGTAGGCCGGTCACTTGAAGAGTATCTATGAATACACACATCATATATTGCTTTACTGAAACACCGTGTACAAGTAGAAGTTGTCATTATCAGTAATACTGTGGACAGTTGAATGGGGAAGGAGGAGTCTCTCTCTCTCTCTCTCTCTCTCTCTAAGGTACCTAATCATTTATCATTGACAAATAAAGTTTCATTTCATTTCTCTCTCCTTGTGTCAGTGTGATAGTTTGCGCGCAATTGTAAAGTGTTGGCCTACGTATGCTTTTAAGTGAACGTGTGTGTATGTGTATGTGCGTGTGTGTGTGTGTGTGTGTCTGTGTGTGTGTGTGTGTGTGTGTGTGTAGGGCGGAGGTGGGTCTGGTGGGGTTGATACGCTGATATGGCAAAGCGCCTGATTATTTCCCCTGCTACACGTTGTAATTGGCTGTTCTCCAGCCCAGCTCATCACGACAACCCCCCCCTGAAGACAATCCAGGCTGACAGTCCCCTTAATCAAAGGCACATGAAAACGGGCATTCCTCGTGTTATAGCAATGTCAGCCACGCGAGCACGGGTTCCTATGTATGTCTATTTCACCTCATCACAACCACATCCTTCAGCAAGAGGCACAGTTCCTCATGAGGACCTGTGCCTCCTGCATTTGGACGAACAGCCAGTGCCCAAGAAGATACAATAAACATGTCTGGATGGGCTCCAGAGGATCTATACCTCCTACACTTGGGTAGCCGTAGGAGCCAACCAAGTTGTCATGTCTCGGTGTGGGGACTCATAAGGACCTGGGGCCAGTTGCATGAGCGAGCTTAGTCCTGCACCAGCCACTAAGCAAGGTGCGCCGCTATAGCGGTGCACCTTGCTTAGTGGTTGGTGCAGTACTAAGCTCGCTCATGCAACTGGTCCTTGTGCCTCTTGCACTTGGACGGATATGCCACAGGAGCCCAATAGCATCTTCAAGATGCCCTCCTCTCGCTTGCTTACACAGAGGAGCTCAAACTTCGGGTGTTCTGCTCAAAGCGGGTGCAGCCAGGTAAACCTTACCACAGACACAGCCAATTCCTCAGGTGCCTGCCAGCTATTTTTGTGGTAGCGGGTTGAGAGGGAACAGAGCTACGGGCTGCATCTTCACGGAATAAAATCGTGGTGGTGAAGGCAGGTCAATGGTGAGTATGTGCGCTGGTCTGTGATTCTGTACCTTACGGCTTCCAGCCGTAAGGTCCAAAATCACAAACCAGCACGCACAAGTATAGCTTTGTCGTGGCTACTCTCGTGCCTAAAGCCGAAAGCTACATCACTGCTACATTTGACTCGGTCAAAAATTGCCTCACTGCACGCTTTTCTGTCCACATACTTAGACATCATTGTTAGGGTGGACAAGACTCTAAATCGTACTAGCCGAAGACCACACCAGAAAATGGCCTTTTCACTACAGCATTAACCCTTATCATTCGGAATACACCAGTGTGTGAAATAAGTTTGACTGAAATAGTACAAGGGTAGCCAAGCTGTTCTGGCACCACCCTTGAACTAAAACCACTGGTCTATATCCTTTTCTGTAAGTACTATAATGTAGCTTGCGTATGGCAGTGTACACATTTGAAGCTTTTAGTCTCAGTATGATATGGGTTAAATGAGTAAATAGGCTACCCTGAAATGTCTAAACCCTGTATCCAAACGACTGCGGTCGGAAAAGGCATATCCGACAGAGGAGTATTGAAGAAGCAAATCTGCACCGTTAGCATAAACCTGGCGCACCTGGTTGTTGGGGGGGGGGGGGGGGGGGTCTCTACGAACAAGAACAGGTAAGATGGAAAGTGGGAGGAAAGGGTGGCTGGATAACGGGAGGGGGAGGCGGGGTGGGGGTGTGAGTGGGGGGGGGGGCAAGGTGAGTTATGGTGTGCTTGTGTGTTGGGGTGGGGGTGGTAGTGGCGGTGGGGGAGTATAGCACTGAGTAGGTGCTGGAATTCGCAGAGGCAATCTTTCTAGACTGTCGGTGACTACAGCCTGCTTTCCCCACCTCGTCTAGCTTCCGTGCAACAGCGCAGCTGGCGATGCACGCTAAATTAATCCCCTTCCACTTCCACTGCCAAACGGCTTACAGTTTACAATCAGTTTAGGCGATCCGCCTGCTACTTCGTTGATAGATCGACTGTGGTAAATCAAGGGCCGTGCCCGATTAGCTTGGCGCCTGGAAAAGCGCCATGCTAATCAGGCACCGCACTTGAACCACCACAGTCGATTTATTCCGTCGATTGGCGCTGGGTGCCAAAGTTATGGGCTTAGTCGCACAGGGTTGTGAAGATTTTGCAGAATTACTTGTGCTGAAGTACAGACATGTTTTGAAATTCTCAATTGAGGTACTAGTAAATTTATTTGTAAATTGTTTTGTGTCTTTTCCAATGACTTTCTACTCAAAACTGATATTTCTGACTGATATAAATGTAAATATTATGCACGTTCAAGACACTGCCAGCGTACCTGCGCATGTCAATTTTTGAGAAAAGCGAGAATTTGATTATATAAGAAAGAAAATGTCTCAATTTTTGCAAAGCTAGTATTTCCGTTTTTGTTACACAATACAAATCTCACTTTTCTCAAAAGATGACACACTTGATGTAGCTAAATTACGCCAGACGTCAGGTCTCATTGTCTGAACAAAATACTAGAATCTTTCTCTTTGCTGTAGGACCGCCTAGCTCAGACAACAATCACCGAGTCAATTACTATATGATATCTTTCGGACATGGGAAGACGAGCCTTCAACTTACGGTCTTACAACAAATCATCGCAAAACAAAGCTGAAAACAAACAAACTGATACAGGTCGACATTAATAAGAAAATAAGAATAACAATAACAAGAACAGCAGACCCTATCTGTTTGTACAAAGTGATAATACCACTTAGTGGGATTGAACCGTTTGTTCTTGTTTTATAAGACATGCTGAGTTAGCAATTAAACTGATACACGTTTGCTCTTCAACATCTTTGACCATTAACCATTATCATTCAGAATACACCAGTGTGTGAAATAAGTTTGACTAATATAGTTCAAGGGTAGTGCCAGAACAGTTTGGTGCCTCTAGGCGCCAAGCTATTCTGGCACCACCCTTGAACTAAAGCCATTCGTCTATATCCTTATCTGTAAGTACAATAATGTGGCTTGCATATGGCAGTGAACAATTTTGAAGCTTTTTAGCCTCAGTATGATATGGGTTAAGAAGATGCCAGGACGGTTACAGTTTCAGTTATTTTCGTGATTTAACCCATATCATACTGAGGCTAAAAGCTTCAAATTTAAGATACATAAGGATATAGACCAATGGCTTTAGTTTAAGGGTGGTGCCAGAATAGCTTGGCGCCTAGAGGCGCCAAGCTATTCTGGCAATACCCTTGAACTATTTTAGTCAAACTTATTTCACACACTGGTGTATTCCGAATGGTAAAAGTTAAGTAGTTTGCAATTGTTTGAAATTATCACTTATACACATACCCACACCGTTTTCAGGAGTACTCCCCAGATAGGCCTACTCCGGGAGTACGCCAGAAGTACACTTCTATTCAAATGAGATACTGCCAGCTTGGCAGCATCTCATTTGAATAGAAGTGTACTTGTGGAGAATTCCCCGACTGGGACTATCTGGCCAGAAGCCGAACCATTTGCTCCAGGAAGTACTCCAGCAAACGACACGTGACACTATTCATTATTACGATTTTTAAAACTGTTGCTTACCTCTTCCCGTTCACGCTCCATTCTCGCTTGTTCTGCTCTTTCTTCTTCTTCCTGAAAACAGATCAAGATTTTCTAATTACGTACTATTTAAAATATACGCAACACTTAAAAAAACCAAAACAAAAAAAAAAACAACAACCCTTTAAGACGACGTTTTGAAATGATTTCTATCCAGCTTGTAGCACTTACGTCACAACACAGTAGGGACTTATTCAACCCCTTCACTGCCGAGAAATTGTAAACACGACCCATACTGCAAGAGACATAGATCCTCATGAGCCCCCGCGAATGCGGGGGCTCATGAGGATCTATGCCTCTTGCTGAGACGAATGTGTATCCGTGTCCCTTTGACAGTTCTGACTCTTGGTCGTTGAACGAACAAAGATTTCAGAAACGCGAAATACGTACAGTGGCAGCGAGGGGGTTAATAGTCTAACACAACAGAATCAGCTAACAGAAGAAAAAAAAAATCCGCCAGTTATTGACGTCATTTGAACAATTCCCAGTTCTAAGATATAGTGCAGATTGGTAGAAATGACGTCACAAAATGTAGTTTTTTTTCAGTAACTGATTGTGGTCAAACTACTGGTCCGATATGAAAACTTTGTTGTGCTAGCTGACTGTTTCGTTTTAGACTACAAAAATAAATCCCTATGCTGTGTTCACTTCGGGTCCCCTTTAAAGCTGCCAGAAGCTTCAAAGATTTGTAGACCTTTAAAACGCTGACCCCTGATACACTGCAGCAAGATCCGAAACGATCGTAAGAGTTCAAGAGTAGTGCCAGACACACGTCAACAATTCTACAGTGTTCGATCTGTGTCCTGAAAGCACCAGACTATTTTGGCATCACCTTTAAACTGTCGATTTGAACTGTCTCCTTGACTGTATGTACTCTAGTCGTTTTCAGAGGACAACTCAACACATTTGGAGTTTTGACCTGAGAACTCACTTTGTTAACCCTTATCATCCTGATACGATTTTGCTTGAAATAAATGTGACTAGGATAGTTCAAAGGTGGTGCCAGAACAGCTTGGCGCCTGAGGCGCCAAGCTATTCTGGCAACATCCTTGAACGAAAATGGTTAATATCTTCTAATCTGTAATGCAGCCTTCATAGGACAATAAGCAAATTTTACAAATTCAACCTCAGGATGTTACGGGTTAACACGTAGTGTGACTTACCTTTCGAGTGTATGGTAGCATGAACTCGTGTCCTCAAAGACAAAGCAGGATGCACATATACACTGCATGCGAACATTTATCAAATGTCAATGCTGAACTACTAGTCCTCGTGCAACATACTAAGCTAGATCCATGCACGACTATGGTTTGTGACATTTGTGTTTGTAACAATCGCAATATTATAGTATACAATAGAAATTGAATTTTAAAGACATTGATTTGTTTTCACTGCCTTGGCAGTTTTACAAAACTGTACCTAGGCAAGTGTTGATTCGGTCTTAGTTTGTAATCATTAATTCGTAATGACACTCTTTAATGAGTTACCCTTTGCCCCCTTGTGTATGCAGCCACATGAACTATTTACAGTACTGTATGCACAAGGGGCTTAATAAATACGCATCCAAACTCAAACTCACAGAAACTCTGCCGAGATTTCTCAAAGAATGAGTTGACGGCGAATGTGAAAGCGAACGACCACCCGCTTTGTTACCAGGGCTGTTTCTTCTGCTAGCAGAGTCCAGTTCCGGGGATCTGTTCAATGACGTTGTAGGGATGGGGAACGACGCCTCAGGCACTTTGATGGGCGAATGTGCCGAGGAAAGGCGACTGAAAGCTGACCCACTGGGCCTTTGAATATCGGGAGGCTCGCCTTTCAAGATTACACATTAGCTGCCTTCATTGACCTACAGAAGGCTTTCGATAAGGTGTGGAAGGATGGTCTCCTTGTGAAACTCCTTCGCAGTGGCATCCAAGGGAATATGTACCGATGGACCAAGTCATACCTTCACAATCGCAGAGCCCGTGTGACAGTGGATGGGTACTGTGGCCAAAAAGTGCTGTTGCGTCAGGGGGTGCCACAGGGGGGAGTCCTGTCACCGACCCTGTTCATACTTTTTATCAACGACCTTGTGCCAGAGATACCAAAAGGAGTACACGCAGCCCTGTACGCAGACGACCTGGTACTCTGGTGCACAGAAGAGTATGCAACAACTGCTACATACAGGATGCAGCTAGCCCTGGACAGGCTGACAGACTGGACCAACAACTGGTGTGTGACCATCAACACAGAAAAATCATCAGCCACACTCTTCTCTCTCTCCAACAAGGCAAAGGCTGGCAACCTAACACTGGGCAACACCCCGCTGCGGTATGAAGACCAACAGACATACCTGGGAGTCACCCTTGACAAGAGGCTGACGTGGAAGCCGCACATTTGGAATGCAGAAGCGAAAGCCAGAAGAAAGCTGCACATCATGAGAAAACTGGCTGGAACACAATGGGGAGCCAATGAAAAGATCCTCAAAAATGTATATCAAGGCACAGTGAGACCACACCTTGAGTACGGATCTAATGCATGGTTGACGGCAGCCCAGTCACACCAGCAGACCATTGACAGAGTTCAGAACCAGGCACTGCGTATCATCACCGGCGCAATGAGATCCACACCAATTGAAAGGATGGAAGAGACAACAGGCATCCCACCCCTGCGCATGAGAAGAGATTGCAAAGCCTTGATACAGTCCACAAAGATCAAGTCTTCCAAAGACCACCCTATGAACGCTAGGATGAAACAACCAACCTCAGGGAGACTGAAAAGATCAAGCTTTGTGAAGGAGACGAGAGCACTGCAGAGAAAACACCAGGCAAAGCTGCCTGCGCAGGTAGAGGCTCTGAATCCTGCTAGCGACCTTCCACCTTGGGAAAGTAAGCCAGAAAACATCACCATCTCTTCCACGGTACCCTACATCACCACCAGAGATGAGCACAGCACTGTGAGCAAGAAAGCCCTGACACTGGCCATGCTCGAAGAAAATTATCCCCAGGAAGCATGGATACGGGCATACACCGATGGATCAGCCACAGATGCAGTTCAGGATGGAGGGGCTGGGGTGTACATTCAGTACCCAAACGGAAAATGGCAGGCAGAGGCAGTACCAACAGGCCTTCACTGCACAAATTACAGAGCTGAGGTGGAAGCCCTGGTCCACGCAGCTAACACCCTTAGTGGCACTGCAGACTCTGATGCCCAGATTGTCTTCCTTACTGATGCCATGTCTGTCCTTGAGGCAGCAACAGCAAGCAAACTGCCACGTCTACAAGAGGCACTGCAAAACATCAAGTGCACCAGACTGGTGCTGCAGTGGATCCCTTCACACTGTGGCATCTACGGCAATGAAGAAGCTGACAGAATGGCAAAAGCGGGCGCAGAGAAAGAACAAGATGAAAATGGAGTCAGCTTCACAGAGATGAAGACCATCATTAAGTCTGTGTACAGACCACCACAACGGCCCATAGACAGTTACCATCAGCTGTCCAGACAAGAGCAGGTGACCATCTTTCGTCTGAGGACCGGGCACAACCGACTCAATTTCCACCTGCACAGACGCTTCCACCTCGTGCAATCTCCCCTGTGCCCTTGTGGAGAAGCAGAGCAGACCACAGAGCACATCCTCCAGGACTGTGGGAACCACCAGCCGCTGAGGGAGGAGATATGGCCGAAGCCCGCCACTCTACAAGAGAAACTGTACGGGCCTGTGGAGGCACTACAGAAGACCACAGATTTCATTTTGAGAGCCAAACTCCAAGTGTGACGGCGTTCGAGAAGAAGAAGAAGGGAAGCTCGCCGTGCCCTTTGTCCCGAGTACCAGCGAAAGAACTAGACCTTGATGTTATGCCCTCAAACACTGAGTCTCGACTCACGTCTAGAGAATTGTCAGCGGAAAGTTTCAGACGATTTTTGGCTTGTTTAATGATAGACATGGGCGTGTCGTCAGTGAGGTTCTCCATGGACTGTGTTGACGTGAAGGGCGTGATACGTCTGGTTAGATCCTGAGCAGATACGTAAATAGTGGACATGGCTCGACTCTGGTTGGACTTCTTATGGTCGAGATCCGGTTGGGTGAACCGCAACTAAAGCTCGGCGAAGTTTACTCAGGTCGTGTATCTTCTGCTTCTGTCCTCTTTTTTTTTTTTTTAATCTTTGTGACCGAGGTCCCCATGTCGTTCGCGATCACTGCCCCTACCTGTACAAGAGACATTGATGTTTTCCTAGATGTACTTCACTTTGAAACCTGTCTGTCTCAGATGGTCTGCGTGACCCTTCCATGCCTACTATTTCCACTTTAACCTGGGGGTCCGTGGACGCCCGGTGCAGCTGAACTGGGTTGGTAGTTGTAGATGGACGCCATATAGGCGAATCTGTCTCGCGCACGCAAACGTTCGTCCGGTTGGCAATGGCGAGGCTCCGGGCGATCTCTTTTGCCGACGTCAGCTTCTTTCTCTGGGCAGGCGGCTTCCGGACTTTCCTTTTCCTGTCCTTGGCCTCGTCGTCCTCGGCGATAATGTTGGCGAGTCGATTTTGCAGGAGAAATGCGAATTTCTTTTGCTCTAGGGTGGGGTTTTCCTGGTATGATCGAACTCGCGGCGTGTCTTCTGGACCCTCTCTGTCTGTGATTGACCCTGGCTTGAAATCCGACAAAGACGACGTGGATGTCTTGGGACTTTGGGACTGGGACCTGCTGAGCATGTTGATTCTCTCTGAGATGCTCAATGGTTTGTGCTTTACGGGTGGTGGAGGTGCCTCGATATCGTGGAACACAGGAGCTGACTGACTGAATCGCGTCTCTTCACGCGCCCACAGATAAACTGGCCCAGGACTTGCTGGGGGGGGGGGGGGGGAGGGGGGGAGGGGGGGGGGGGCATTTGTGTCAGGGGTGAGAGTTCCTCTTGTGACAATTTCACTTCGTCTTCAGAACGCGATATGCGGTCTCTGAGCAAGTCAGCGGCCCAAGACCTAATATTGTTGTCAGGAACGCCGCTCTATTGTAGACGCGGAAGTTCAATTGTACTTGATACGTTTGAAAAAGCAGACACAGACGCTCCATGGAAACAAAACACATACACACAAAGCGAATGTATGAAGTAGAAAATACTATCATCATTCTCTTAACCATCGCGCTGCAAGTGTCTAAAACCTTTGTCTCTACAACAATAACAGATTTACTGAGGCACACTGATATGTGTGAGGCCAGCGATAGGCGCAGAACCACAAGAACCCCCGCGATTGAGGGGGCTCATGTGGATCTATGTCTATTGTATGCTAATTAGGAAAGACGGTAGTAAGGGAGAAAACTGTGTTGTTGTTGACGGAAGACCTCTTGTATTTGGGTATTGATCAATGTGTACGGAGGTGAAGGGATTAATCAGATGACAAGCTTAGTACCCACGACCCCCGTCATAAACCTTCAGAAGACAAACAAAAATCAAGTTTGCTCTAGGTAGTGACGTTACCTGCGAAAAACCGATAGATTGTATTCCGTGGACGTGACCTTCGTTAAGATCTGAGGGAGGGACGTCGCTGTCCGTGTCAACAAAGGGCACATCCTCTTCCATTTCCGGCTGAGAATCATCAGGATTCGCCGGACACTCCCATGGGGCGGCTGGAGACTCCTTCAGCTTGTCTCTCGGCATATCGGCAACCATCGGCTCATTCTGACTGCGGTACAGGGGGACAGAGGAGGGTCGTTCTCGTCGGGTAGACCGGCGCTTCTCGCACCGTCCCTTCTCTTCAGGTGACTGCTGAGCTGGCCGAGGATTTCGTTAGTGGAGTAGCGCGAGTGCCGGCTGGACTCAGGTCGCCTTGACTGTGCATTTTGCGCATGCCGAAGGTCCTGGGACCACTGTCCTTACCGCCTTGGAACTGTCTCTGCAGCTCGCTCATCCTGCTGGTGATGTCCTGGTGGCGAACAGCAGACAGCTTGACAGGGCCAGAGCCTTTCCATGCTACCCAAGACGGTTTAGGATCTCCCGCAGCAGAAGATACTGGCGGCGTATTTCTATTTGCTGTTGATGAGTTTTTTGTCCACATTGGATAAATGGGTGTTGTCGGAAACTGGCACCTGTTCACGGTTCTGTGCTGACTTTTCAACCAACCCAATGTCATTTGGTTCACCCTTAAGATTCATCGTGATCTTCCAGTAAAAAACATCTGGCCATTCCCTTTGGTTGTATCATCGTCTACAATGTCTTATGCGATGTTAGAGTCAGACATTTGTAATATCACATTATCGTACTTACTTGTGTTGCTTGCACTCGCGGACTCTTCTGGTCTGTTAGCATTGTGGGCTCGGGTGACCCTCTACAACAGAACGTTGGTGTTCTCTGCCAAAAGGAACTGAGTCATCATCTTCATCAGAATCTAAAGAGTCATATTCTATATCAATGTCTGGTAAAAACAAGTTATTATTGGCGATTTGTGTTGACCTTTCAGTTGACCTAGGGTCACGCCTTTGAAGGAATCTACATTTTTTCTGGTCACTTGACATGATCCCATCTAGGCACGTTTGGGAGGTGAGGTGAGTTTCTGTGACATGTTTGTGATGTCTGCGAGATAGGGTATTAAAGTCTGTGAGCCCTTTCTCCTCAGGCTCTGACAGCATGTCGTCGAAGGACGAGCCCAGATCACAGTCCTCCATGAGTCTCTCATTCCCCATGGCAATCTCGCTGATCGCGTCATCACTGGCGTAACTGAAGTAACAGTCTGACAACGACCACCCCGTGTTAGGCAGACCACTATGGTTCGACCTAGCAGAGTTGACGGTCTGACCCTGGCTGTTAACCTTTAAAGTAGAGCTAATGGAATGGCGAGGGGATTTGGCTGAGATCTGACCACTTCGACCAGCGAGCTCTGGATCTGCGCTGGATCTGCGCTGCGCTTCAAGGGCCGGGCAACATGCAAAGAGGAAGAATAGGGGTCATGCAAGGAAAGCAGAAAAGCAACGGAAGAAGGGTTAACCTCTTTACTGCCGGTGGACGCAGATTGCATTTCTAAATGCGGTTAATTCGACGCCAAAGAACACGTATACAAGGAGGGTCAGCATGAGGCGTTGATCCTCATGAGCCCCCGCAACAGCGGGGGCTCCGCTGGATCGTGTTCACCATTTCTCGGCAATGAAGGGGATGAAAACAAGAGAAGAGTAACAAGAAGAAGACGAAGAAACACAAACAAAAATAACGTGCAGTCATAAATTAATTACTTCGAGAAATACAAGGGACTTCAAATGACGAGTAAACACAACAGCAATCGGTTAGACTATTCAGACACAAATGTATAAACTAGCGAAACAAATAGGTAAGCCGTTCATGCTCAAATTAATTTGTGTAACTCACTGCATGCAGAAAAATCCGGTCCACTTACCTGCATTATTATGTTTTCCCTTTGGCGTGTGACTGCTTCAAGATATTTCAGCTAACAATATATATGACTGTTTATTCGAAAAAACGCATCTAATTTTGATTTGTTTTCATCATGACTCTCAGTCTAAATGATTATTATCACTAGTTTAAACTCTTGTCTGTAACTTGATTATTGCACCCACACTTAGTACCCAATGCTTCAGTTCGCAAAAAGCTTTTACTGGGATTCAGGATACACACCCACTTAGACAATGACCAGTACCACCCTATTGTCCCACCAAATGCTTTCTTTCGTCCGTTCAAAGCGAAAAGAGGCCACCGGAATCTTGTGACTGAACGCATTAAAAGATTGCTTCTGATAGGCGATGGTAGCTGACGTCATAACTATTCTATACGACCTTAGGTCATCTGCATAATTATAACCAATCAAAGACAAGATGGAGTATGAACCAGCGAAGAAAAGTATCATCGACTAGCACCGACAATGACTAAGATTCGAAATTGAAGAGAAGAAAGAGGAAGAGAGACAAGACACCCCTAAATAGAACTGACATCGGACAAGGGAATATGGACATGTGGCAACGCGTAAAGCAAGAGCTTGGCCGTTGCCGCCCACCTAGAATTTGTCCCTTTCCTGCTGAATCAGTGAGTAATATACGGTCTTTGTCGATCTTCCTACAGTTCCGCGAGCGCTAGTGATTTTCAGAATTCGCGATCTTCAGTAGAATTTTTCTCTTTCTGATTTCGCAAGATTTTAAACCTATTTTATCATAAAGTCACGAACTAGTTATCAGATTTTATGCTGCAAAGGTCTGAAAACTACGGTGTGTGTCAAAATTGTGGCACATCGCTGGTCGTGACACGTTTTTGTCTGTGCAGGCTCTCATTCACTCCACGATTCACCAGAGGTAGTGTTTCTGCTGTGATGGTGCATTTGTCGTTTCCAGTGATGCTTTCAGTTACTATACTTTGATGTGTGAGATGTGAAATTGCAGTGCAAAAATTGGGTATAAATACCAATGTTCTGTTTCGTGTTTCCGAGGGATAAAGGATCAAAGGTCAAACTAGGCACCGTGGACGCTGGCTCAGCGCGGACACCGAGTCGAACAAGCCACACCCCCGGCCGTGCACTGACGATGCTGCGCAGCACGATCGTTACTAGTAAATATTAGCAGGTCAAGCGGAACCCGCATTGTGGTTTTAACAGCATAGCGAGTATGGAAGGTTTATTGTACATTCTCGTGGAAAATTATGTCAAAGGGATGCCGACGAACATCAGCAGACGTGTACACTGACACGTGTGTACCACACCGATGACCTCGTGACCTGCAGTATTGACCGGGTTCTGCCTTGTGACGTAGCTAGTACATATGCACATATTGAAAACGAGGCCGATGCAGACGATAATCTGCGCTCTCGGGTACAAAACAACACACCCTCCAAACGATGAATTTCGACATTTGGCATTATATTTACATCATAAAGCTCTAAGTTAGCACACAACGGACCCATACATATACTGTCAGCAGTATCTGTTGCAGACAGTTTTCTGACTGTGTTGATAATATGCTTGATCCTGGGTAACATAATTTTAATGTCTTTCAGTACCGTTTGCGAGAGTACTGCCCAGATATACCCATGCGGGGAGTACCTCGCTGCACTATTACACTTCTATTCAAATGAGACGCTACGCGTCTCATTTGAACAGCAGTGTGTACTAGTGGCGTGCTCCCTGACAGAGTCAATCTGGGTAGTACTCCCGCAAACGGCACTGGTTCAAAGGGACGGTACTGGGATCTGCGACTAGACGTGCAAGACATAGTCACATACCCGCCGCTTGCGTTCTTCCTCCTGTCGTTTCCGCTCCTCCTCTTGCCTCTTTCTCTCCTCCTCCTGTTTGCGGCGGTTTTCCTCCTGCTGTCTCCTGCGTTCCTCCTCTTCCTCCTCTCGCTCACGCTCTCGGCGCCGGCGCTCAGCGGCTTCCGCTTCGCGGGCAGCAGAGTCGTCCTCCTCCTCGGCTGCAGCGGGTGCAGGGGATGGTTCCTGGAAGAGGCGATTGGTTTGATGAATTTTTGGAGCATGGCGTGAGGGTGTCTCCTCGCTTTCCATCTTTTGATTCAATCAAACCTAGGCCGCAGGCAACAGGTTACTGTTTATTGCTCATTTTTAATGACCTCTGCAACATTGTTGAGGATTAATCCATTCGAGACGAGTTTTGCCGCATATCCTTATGCGGCACGTCTCGAAAAAGCTAAACTTGCTCAGCAGTAAAGTCATGGGACCCAACTTTGTGACAGCCTTAACCCATTTAACCAATTTGCGGCATTGGGGTTAAATGGGTTAAACTAGTGGTTGCTAAGGCCAAGTTTGATTGTGTCAAACGTCAACATAGCAGTCTTGTCCTATGGACTGATTTTCTTAATTACACAGCATGCAGACAGTTTACCGGACAAGAGAGCTGTGAACGTCTGTGATGGGTCTTCCACAGGAGACAAATGTTTATAAAAATCTTGTAAAACAGGAATCGGATTTGTATGGAGTTTTTCTCTCCAAATCTGGAAAAGTAAACGATAATAGTGCACTCAATTATAACTGAAACCTGTAACCTGAAAAATCTGTGGTTTTGTGTGGTTCGAGAGATGAGTGTACAATATAAAAATCAATAGAATGGAAATAGTGCAGGTTTCCAAAGAGGCGAAAAGTAAAGATAAAACTTAAAATGATTCAGTGGAAAAAAACAAACACAAACAAACAAACTCAGACGTCAATTTTGTCTAATGGTAAATAGGAACATAATTTGAAAATGAAAAATAATCGAAAGAATAAACGAAACTTATTGTGCACAAATCTAAAACTATGAATTAAAACAACCGATACATAGTGCTAGTAAAAATACTTATTCTGAACAATCATGCGTGTCTGCCGAAACAAATGAAACATGGTGGAAAAGGACAACTAAAATAGTGTGCCTAAGGAAACTTAAAAGAAAAAAAACGATGATGCATTAAAAAAATAAAATAAATAAATAAAAATAGATAATAAATAAATAAATAATTTAACAAACAACAAACATGAAAAAAAGAAAAAGAACAAGAAAAAAAGGTGCAGATAAATTATACTAACATTTTGTGCAAGTACCGGTGTAGCATACGGGGTGTGTGGATGCAATGTGCCTTTGGACTCTGAGGGAATGTGCGGGATGAGGAAAGGTAGAGCTAAGGGGAAGGGAAACAACTACTGAATGTCCAGCTACAACACGTGTACATGTATATATATTTCTACGATGAATGTCAAACTCATTTGGTGCTAAAATACATCAAAATGTGCAGAAGACCAACAATTGGCCGCGCTCCGCATTCTGAGCAAGCTACACACTACCGTACACCACTGTGGTCACGTGACACACATAGTCACGTGACATAAACATCTACAATCACAACTGATACACATAAAATTTGGTGCACGTTTCCTTTGTGACAAACCTTTGCTGGTTTTGCTGGTTCCGGCTCTGGAGCTGGTGCCTCCTGGTTAAATAACACCAAATCAAAGTAAATGCTGGGAGCAACAGAAATAACTACAGAAAATAAAGAGAAAACAGCTCCTCGCACTGTACGGTAAAATCTTGCCAAATAAATGAGAAGCAGAGAACAGGAAAAAAAAAAAAAAAAAAGGAAATTTACAAAAACCAAACGAGAGTAGGTTCTTCGTTCACAAAAAAATCCCAAAAACGTAAAGACACAAATCTGAAAGACATTGAAAAGATTATACACTCTGAGTTCAACACCAGAGCAAGATTATACACTCTGAGTTCAACACCGGAGGACAGCACAACATACAATTTATATGAATAAGAAAGCCTTGCGCCTTAGTGAACATTTATTTTTAACAATTATTTGTAAACTTATGCGATTAAATCGTGAAAAAAACTCATTACAGTATAATCCTTTGCAGCTTTGTAGTTAAAGCTATAAATCTGCATTAATAATACTTGGGCTGAATGTACTGACGGACAGAGAGGATAGAACTTGAGAAATTACAAAAGGGGTGGCTCACATCAAAACTACACTAATCTGGACTGAAGTTCGAGAAATGAGGATAGAGGGACTTGAAGAATATACTAAGAAAGGTATTGAGTGTAATTCCACAGTTGAGACACACAAAACCAAAAAATATGCTAAGGACAAGCAAACATCTAGAGGACAGATTTATAAATAATAAAGTCGCAGTAACTGCGCGTATGCTGCGGAGCAAAAGAAATCCGACATCATTCGAGTCACTTCAGTGTTTCCCATGACTCGAATAAATCCGACATCATTCGAGTCACTTCAGTGTTTCCCATGACTCGAATAAATCCGACATCATTCGAGTCACTTCAGTGTTTCCCATGACTCGAATAAATCCGACATCATTCGAGTCACTTCAGTGTTTCCCATGACTCGAATAAACCCGACATCATTCGAGTCACTTCAGTGTTTCCCATGACTCGAATAAATCCGACATCATTCGAGTCACTTCAGTGTTTCCCATGACTCGAATAAACCCGACATCATTCGAGTCACTTCAGTGTTTCCCATGACTCGAATAAACCCGACATCATTCGAGTCACTTCAGTGTTTCCCATGACTCGAATAAACCCGACATCATTCGAGTCACTTCAGTGTTTCCCATGACTCGAATAAACCCGACATCATTCGAGTCACTTCAGTGTTTCCCATGACTCGAATAAATCCGACATCATTCGAGTCACTTCAGTGTTTCCCATGACTCGAATAAACCCGACATCATTCGAGTCACTTCAGTGTTTCCCATGACTCGAATAAACCCGACATCATTCGAGTCACTTCAGTGTTTCCCATGACTCGAATAAATCCGACATCATTCGAGTCACTTCAGTGTTTCCCATGACTCGAATAAACCCGACATCATTCGAGTCATTTCAGTGTTTCCCATGACTCGAATAAACCCGACATCATTCGAGTCACTTCAGTGTTTCCCATGACTCAAATAAACCCGACATCATTCGAGTCACTTCAGTGTTTCCCATGACTCGAATGATGTCGCAATTCTTTTGCTCGTCAGTAAATTTGCATATAAAGGAATTGCAATCTATGTGATATGGAACACTCGTGGGTTGGGATATTCATGTATCCGGGTATACGAGACACTGGAAACTGTGGTGCGTGATTCAGATCACGTGAGGTTAGGACACACCAAGTTAAATAGCAACAACACTGATTTTACAATACATCACTACTGAAGATGGCCCATGTTTTGATTCCGAAATACCCGGACATAGAAATTGTATACATTTTCATCATGGCAGAATTTCAACTTGCTCACTTTATAATGTTAAAGGGACCTGCTCCGGAAACAAAGGAATAAAAGTTGGCATTATCTCCTTAAACTCATTCTACCCCAGACACACCACAGCAAAATAAGGATCGACCATGATAGTTCAAGGGTGATGCCAGAATAGCTTGGCGCCCATAGGGCGCCAAGCTATTCTGGCATCACCCTTGAACTATCATGGTCGATCTGTGTCCTGCACTAGAGTACAGTCTTCAAAGGACAACGGCAAAATTTGGGGATTTCGGTGTTGGGGTAGAAAGAGTTAAAACAAATTCTTAGTGTGTCGTACAATAATTCTGGACAAAAGGGATAACTTTGAAAGTGTGAATGTCGTCAAACGACAGACTTTTCTGCTCGTCTTCTCCTTCGTAAGTAGGAGAGTTTCACGCGGCAGTGGAAACCCTCGGTTTCGTGCGCCTACTCATAAGGATTGTGAAAGAAACGACAGAAACGTCTTAATAGACGATGTCTACAAATCAGAAGTAGGTCAAAATTGCACGAGTCTCGACGAAAACAGGATTAAAAGCCAGGACAAATATGAGATATCGCACGTTTGTCCTGGCTTTTAATCCACTGTTTCCGTCGAAACACGTGCAATTTGGACCTACTACTGATTCCCGAAATCGCCTATTGAGACAAGACAACATTAAGAAACTGCTTTTCCGCAAACTGTTGTATCCGCAAACGGTAGCAATCAAAGCCTGTCCTGGAGCAGATCACTTTAAGATTGTATGAGTTTATGAAAATGTCCAGATACAGTTGGAGAAGAAAGTCGACGAGGTGTCTGCAGCTGCATACATGTGTACACTTTGATACGTTGATATTGCTGCTAGTAAAAACACACTTACAAGCCAGCTACTCCTATGCATGTAGTTAATAGTTATTACCTAGAACTACGCCGCGTAACTGCCGAACAGTGCACATGAACAATTCCGTAATTACAAGAAAGCAAAAGAAACGATAGAACAAAAGTATTGAAAAGCATCGATGATCGCCAAGTTAAGAACATAGTGATACATTGCAACGTGCACTTACCGTGAGATTTGTTGTTGGTCTATGCTTTTTGGAACCTACAACTCTGTGAACTGTAAGGTCCAAAACCACATACCAGCACACGTTTAGAACACCTTCTAACTCATTCAAGGCATACCGCATCAATAGCTGCGGAAGTGTCAGCGTTGCCGGCGGCAACGCTATAAGACACTTCCGCAGCTACTGATGCGGACAGCCTTGAATGAGCTGAATGGTAAAACTGAAGCGACTACATCTACGCTAAGCTTTTCACAGTGACAGCAGAAAAAAGGAGATCGTATGCTAAAAACACAAGTTTGCCCGCATCGAAACTGCTTTCTAAACAGGGTCGTATCCACAGGATTGGCAATATTTCAAGGAAAAATAGTATAAGGAGAACTACAAACACACGATTTGGGGCAGAGACAAGGGCAGAGGGCAACGTTAACCCCATTGCTCATGTAGCCACCGGCACTGTAAACAATACCAGTGAAATCAAACACAAGTGGGTTAATTCTACTTAACAACAGGAATTTGTGCATTGTACTTTGGGAAGAAGGGAGAAGAAGGTGTCCTCGGGAGGAGGTGGACAGGACAGTTGGTTCCTGACACACGTAAGGGCAGACGTATTTTTAGACAGTTGGAGTACTCTATCACTAAAGTTCATAAAGGGGTAGGAAAGATACACAGTAATAAGGACTACTCTACACAGAAATGTACAATATTCTTTTCTAGTCTCAGTCGAAAGATGGGACAGAACTAGTACAGTTTTTTTGTCCGGAATACTCCCCATTTAGACCCATTCAGGGTTATGATACAAGTACGCTTCTATTCAAATGAGATGCTAATTAAGCTTCTCATTTGAACAGAGGGGGCTTAGTGTACTTGTGGCCACAGTACTCCCCGTGTCAGTCTGTCAGGGGAGTACTCCCGTAAACGGTACCGGAAGGACAGGAAAGTGAGATACCTGCGTTAGGCACAAGAACCAAAAGCCAGAGACGCATGAAATGTTAAAACATTTAACCTGTTCTGGGCTGTCGGTAGCGATTTTTGTCGCGATGATTCCTGCAGGAATCATCGCGACAAAAAGCGCTACCGACAGCCACAGGGTTAACCACCTTGCGTATGCAGCTACCACACTGTCTACAGCGCAAGTGGGTTAACTGATGATAAAGGGGTAGTTATTACTGTTTATATACACCGAGTGAGATACATAGTCGATATACACCAGCATGACACACTATGCCATCGAGAATACCTCATCATCTCCACCTCTCCGCCTGCGAGAGCGAGCGCTGGTAGTCTCCTGTAAAAACAGCGCACACGTGGTGAAGCGGGGAAAGGAAAATGCATGATTGTGATAATATATCAATCAAACAAAAATAAAAATAGAGAAACCCCGTTCACTTTCAGAGCCAAGTAAAGGAGATGGATACCCCCATAATATTCAGCCACATCTTATTCTTGCGCTCTTCGATGTTTTTCAGTTTCAAGGGGGTGGGGGCGGGGCGGGGGGGGGGGGGGGGGGGGGGGGTGAACTTCACTATGCATTCAGTTAAAAAATAAAAACACACCTGCACACTACATACTGGTCGAAACAATGCCAGGAGCATAAACAACGGGTACTGCCGATAGCTTTGGCACAGTCGTGTGCCCGTCAAATAAGGCCGACGTCCGTCCGATGACCTTTGCTCACTTGAAGACACAAAGGCACTAGTCTACTAGTCTACTTTGAGTTGTCAGGTTGAGCCTTTATCTGACTACAGTAAATGATGTTTAACGCATTCGAGACGTGCTGCACATGGATACGCGACTTTAAGCCGCGTATCCGGATGCGGCACGATTCGAAAGAGAAAAATGAGGTCGACTATAAAACGTGAACTATTGGCGCTGAAAGGGAAAGAGATAAACACACACATGATCAGTGTTACGTGAAGGGAGTGTATAGTTTGCATGATCGCAGTCATCCACACTCTAGCAATGTACTCTCTCAAATACCGCCGCCCCCGCCCCCCCCCCCCCCCCCTCCGCCCCCCCCCCCCCCCACCAAAAAAAAAAAAAAAAAAAAAAAGAAAGAAGAAAAAAAAAAAAGAAAAAGAATTCCAACCCACCATTTAACCAACCATCCTAGCCAACGAAGCAAAACGAAGCCCCAGTGACAAAACGTCTACGGACCCACGACCGCCGCAGTGGCCGGGGCCCCCGCATAGCCGTGCGCGGGCCCTCTGCGGCCGTCTTGGGCCAGAAGACCTTTGTTTACTAAGAGAACACTGCCCAGATTTGACAAAAGCCATTATGTCCATTTTTTGTGAAAAGCCAAAGTTTCATAGTAATACAATGAAAATCTTGATTTAAAGATATATATTTTCATTGTAATACAGTTATAACCTCGTTTTTTTTATGAAAATGGACATGCTGAATTTTGCAATAATGAGGGCTGAACAGGGCGTGAATTACAGATTACAAGTGACCAGGTCACTGTCAAATAAGATGCGTTGATAGGCCTACTTCTCGCACCTTTTGCGGAGTACTCCCCAGCTAGACCCATCAGTGGAGTACTCCACAAGTTCATTTCTATTCAAATGAGATGCTAAGCAGAAGTGTACTTGTGGAATACTCCCAGAGTGGGCCTATCCGGGGAGCGCTCCCGCAAATGGTGCGGGTTCCTAGAGCCATTTCCGTGCGTCACTTCACTCTGGCACGCACACAAAAACAATTGTTGGCACGCTTTTGAAACCAACAGGCAGAATTAAAGTGCGAGTGCATTGGGAAAATGAATTAAAAGTGTGCTCAAATGCCGCACTCAACGTTGGAAGAAAAACAAAATGATAAAGAAATGCATGAAAAACTGATCGAGAGTATGAACACAGTTTGGGGATAGACATTCGAGAAAATAATAATAAGCGCACCCAAAATAAAGAAATGTGAACAAAAAGCTGGAACACAATTTTATCTTTCAAAATTCAAGACTGATATCAGTAGAAACTGATTCATACTGAAAAAAGTCTTCCGCAGCATGAAGTGAATTCCATGTTAAAACAAACAAACAAACAACAACACAAAAAAACCGCTGCTAGGCTGGAAAGATTCAGGCATACGTTTGCAAACGGTGCGGATTGCCTAAAACAATACCACCAGATGTCGCTTTTGATCGGTTACACCACTGTTCATCAACTCTTTCACTTAGGCTTAGACATACGCGTGAAGAAACATGTATATGGGAAGAAAAAAAAAAGCATAGATAACATAGGATTAACAAGAGACATAAATCCTCATGAGCCCCCGCGACTGCGGGGGCTCATGAGGGTTTATGTCTCTTGCAGCTGGGTAGCGTTCGCCTTGCAATTAAAGGGTTACATTTTAAAATGTAAAACACCGTGTCGACAATTAATTAAACGAACGAATGTGCGAAACGAAAAAAGCCTAGGCGCTGAAGCCCACGTGGGGGTAAAAATGCAGAAGGGTGTAAAACCGTAAAAGACATAGGCGCGGAACCCCATCCCTGTTTCTTTACCTCAGCTGGTGCTTCGTCGTCGCCTCCTCTGTTGCGACGGCCTCTGCGAGATGTTGTTTCCTCCTCGGCTGGGGCCTCACCACCCCTGCAGCAAAAACAGTCAATACTTGGCACTCATGCACACCAATGTAATTTTGCTGTTTCCCGCTGTTTCGGTTCGTATCGTATTTTGCTGCTTCTCGATCATCATGTGTACAGAAGTTGCAGTTCGTGTACAAGCTCTCCAGAATTGTTCCCATTTTGTGGTTTATTTAACTCATTTGAGACGGGTCGCATCCGGATACGCGGCTACAGTTTTTGCTTCTTCTCGTGCGCATATATAACGAAAGCGATTATCAATTAAAATGCATTTCACATTCAGAAGTAGATCCAAGGTGCAGTGCTAAACAAACAAAATTGTTCCTTAGCATGTCCTTGTGTTTGCAATGAAAAAAAAATAATAAAAAAAAAATCTAGATTTATGAACAGAAAATGATTTTAGAGATGTCGTACAGTATGAACAAAGAGCAACATGGGAATATTTTACTACTTAAATTTAATGTGGCAGTTTAGAATGTAAATATAACGTATGCTAACCCTATAAACTGAGTCAGTGGTGGTGCGGGTGAGTGGGTGGATGTTGGTCAGATGCAAAGTTTAGTGTTGTTTGGCTGGTCGGCCATAGCCGGGTCTGTACAACCTCAAATAGTCCCGAGACTGGGAGCTGGAATGTAGAGGACAAATGCACTTCTGCCGAACTGGAATTTCTGTACCACCACATACACCAGGAGCCGAAATAGCATGGAAACGCTCGACCACAGTAGTTTGGCATCGTACATAGGCGTATCAATCGCTCAGTGAACACGCGGAACGCTTTGCTTTAACCCGTTCACTGCCGAGAAAATTTGAACACCACCCAACCGCAAGAGGTATAGAGCCACATGAGCCCCCCGCAGTTGCAGGGGCTCATGAGGATCTATACCTCTTGCTGACACCACTTTGAATCCATGTTCTTGGGACAGCTGGGTTTTTTTGGTGTTGAATCAACGAAGACTGCAGACAGTCTGCGTCAGTTGGCACTGAACGGGTTAACCCATTCAGCCCTGACGCACTATAGCAGGAGATGGGTCGACCATGATAATTCAAGGGTAGTGCTAGATTAGCTTGGCGCCTGTCGGCGCCAAGCTAATCTGGCACTGCCCTTGAATTAGCATGGTCGATCCATCTCCTGCAACTGGTGCATAGTCATTAGATGACGCCTCCAAAATTTGGGAAATACGTGCGCCGGGCTGAATGAGTTAAGCATAGTCTACTCAGGGGCAAGCTGTAGCGGGCTTGTTTTGCTCAGCCCGGCGAAACGTGTTTACGTGTAGGCCTACGTACGTAACCCACAATGCTGACAAGTCGAATTTTACATTAACGTTCCAGCCACACCATCCGGATAAAATAAACAGATTCTGACAACTTCTGTGGCTGATATGATTGATTGACTGCTAGGTTTGCACCAAGCAAGACTGTACGCACAGCAACAGACTTTTTGTTTTTCAGAACGGCTTTGACGAAAATCTATGGTAAGCAGCTTTCAACCTAAGAGCCTTGTGTAAACACGTTATACAATCTGTATTAGAAAGGAACAAAATGGACACGCAGCTCAAATCTCATTTAAAAAGCAAAAATGCAACAACCAATGAAATAAAGTGCGGCTGAATGGTACGACCAATCAAAAGGACAAACATTCAGGATCTGAAAATATCTGGACAGTGTCAGTGACTGGAACGAAAACATACGAAACAGTAAACAAAAACTGTCATGTGTTAAAATGCATCTAAAAGCAACCTATGTTAAAACAAACCGTCAATTTCACACGGGATAGGGGTTTCTAAAAAGAGAAAAAATCACATCTACAAAATTCAAAACATTGTACAATAATGTGTTGGTCTGTGATTTTGGGTCCGACGGCCTACGGCCGTCAGACCCAAAATCATAGACCAGCACAAAAATTACACACAAGCCAAACAGAAAATCAAAATTGTAATCTTTCTGCACACCAAACGGCATGCTTTCTGTTCGTAAGACGAGGCAGGCCCAGGCAGGAAGGCGCGCTTCATTAATGGTCCCGTTCCAGATCCAATGTTACCTACTTTAGGATTCAACTTAGCACTTCTTTTGGTATTGTCACAAAATGGAAGGTAGACAAAATGATATTAATCGGTAATGGAATTTCTGTGTATATATGGAGTTGCTTCATGGAGTATTAAGTTTCCGACAAAATGTTATAATCGCGCCTAATTCAAACTGTAATCGAGCCTAGCTTAGAGTTTTTAGAACGCATAATACAAACAGTTACAAATATGAATGCCTCCCCCTCCCCCCCCCCCAGTAAACTCAAACTGCAATCGAGCCTAGCACAGAATTTTTAAAACGCATAGAACAAACAGTTACAAAAATGAATGCTTTCCAGTAAACTCAAACTGAACTCGCGCTTAGCTTAGAATTTTGTACAACTCATGATCCCGAAAGTTACAAAATGAGTGTGTTTTCCAGTAAAGTGAGTGTACCATGCGAAAGAGGGCCAAAAACTGTGCTCGAGAAAATAACAACCGGGAACACTACAGCGAGAGACAGACAGCTCCAGACTTTAATAATAATTTTTTATACTGATACTGCTGAGAGCAATTTAATCCTATACAAAGGTTTACAGACTGTTTTGCACTTATTTGCACACTTTCGATATTTATATTATATTCCCTGAAACAGTGATATGATTGAATAATAATTTTGCTGAGCGTAAACTACCTCAGTCGGGCCTCTCTGCGCTCCCGTCGTCGACGTTCAAGGTCGTCCTCGCCCCCGTTGATGGAGGACGCCGCGCTATAGCGCACACCACAGCAAACCAAGGGTAGGTGGCAAGGGCACACGCGGGGTTGAACATAGCAGGCAGCAAAGAAATCAACCAAATAAAAAGTGCGATCGTGGGAACTAAACAAACCACCTCACTCCGATAAAAAAAAAGATTAAATAAATAAATAAATAAATAATAAATAAATAAATAACAGCACTGCAACAAAATCCAAATCCAAATTAAAAAGAGCAAAACTCACTCCATGCTTGGAAAATCTGTGGATCTACTAGTTGTTTACTAGTCCTTCGAAATGTTTATCAGCCAGTCTCAACACAGTCCACAGTCACTGTATACTAAACGAAGACCAAACACACACGAGGAACAAAAAAAAAAAACCAAGCAACAAATGAGGAAAAGACTTCATAACGAGGCTGCCACAGCACGTGGCCTTTTGATACAGTCTGACACGCGACAGAAATACAGAAATATGTGCTGGTCTGTGATTTTGGACCTTACGGCTTCCAGTCGTAAGGTCCAAAATCACAGACCAGAACACAAAAGGAACACGAGGAACAAAAACAACCAAGCAACAAATGAGGAAAAGACTCTATAGAAGAGGCTGCCACAACACGTGGCCTTTTGATACAGTCTGACACGACAGAAATACAGAAATATGTGCTGGTCTGCGATTTAGGTCTAAAATCACAGACTAGAACACCGTCACAGGTACAGACACAACAGAATGCAATAGTTTGTGATTCTTTCGGTACTTTGTGGCGTAGAGCATGCAGGGTCACATGAGAATCAATGCCTCTTGCAAAAGACGCTGAAAGGTATAACCGGTCTCAGCCAGCAAAAAGAGTATATTCTCATGAGAGTGCAGGCTGCTAGGGTCTTGATAGTCTATGTTTCTCGCAGTGAGACACAAAGAGTACAGACAAATCACGTCAGGAACGGAGTAGACATGAACACGTAAAAGAACTGACGGCATGTGGCGCAACGGATGACAGAATGTGACAAGACTTCAACTGGCAAATTCCCCGCCGAAAGCACACCCACCACTATCTCCCTCCCACAACCCAGACCTACTCTACTCCCGTAATACCAATAGTAACCTTGTCGTAAGCTAAGAACATACGAGAAAGTATCAAAGATAACAACGGGTAGGACTGAGGATTGATTGATTGATTGATTGTACATTGCTTAACGTCCCGACAGCAACAAGGCTTTCTCAGGACGTGCCTGCACTGCTTGTGAAAAAAAACAACCAACTAAACAGAACATTGAATGTATGTCGCCAGCCGGTCAAACACATTAAATAAACCTAACACATGGGGCCTAAATAAAGCTAAGACCATTTAGCAACACACATCCAATATCAAGAGCTACAGGCAGTGCAGACAGTAGGGAGAGTTTAAAAAAGGCAAATACAGGTGAATGGACCTCGGGTAGACAGAAACACATGCCCCAGAATAGAGAGAAAACCCCACCCTGTGGGGCTGACCAGGGTGACCCTGGGAACTAAAAAATACCTAACCCCACCCAAGTCCCCCAGGGCAGACCCGGGTGGGGTGGTAGGACTGAGGAGCCCTTCCTGGTTTCCAAGGCCTCTAAACCAAATGGATGCTTCGAACGACTTGGGGGTGAAGGTGGGGGTGGGACGGGATGGTGTTCGGGGAGTGGTGGCCCAAGAAGGGAGGAGCCAGAACCAAGACAAGTGCATGAAGTTTGGTTATGTGTGCTGGTCTGTGATTTTCTACCTTACGGCCTGCGGCCGTACGGTACAACATCAACACACTAGGGCATTGTGGTAAAATGCAAAGAATGGGTAGACGCAGACATGCTGGCATACCCACATCCCACTAAAACCCACCATACGTGAACTCCTGCACCTTTCCGCATCGCCTCTCATTTCCACTCATCCCAGCATTAAATTTTCACCCACTACCCAATGAGCAAAAGGCCATTGGGCCGACGTCGGCCGCCGTTGACCCGCGCACAGGCGTGCGCGGGTCAACGGCGGCCGACGTCGGCCCGATGGCCTTTTGCGCATTGAGTACCTTCCCTACACTGCATCCCCTTGCTACATATCTCCCTTTCAGAAGACCAAGGCGATAAGCTCCTCTGGCACTACCCTTTAACTCTCATGGCCGATCCATCTCCAACAGCTGATACTTTTTTTTAAAAAAAAAGTCTTTGTGACATAGATGCCCCAAAAGTTGCGACTGAAAAATCCATGTTAGATGTCAATAAGTTCAAGAAAATGTGGAAGGTGTGAGAGCCCACACAACCCTCTCCCATATCTCAAATCTGCCATGCTAATCCCTGAGCTATCAAAATGCGTCGGAAATGGACGACAATAATTGGAAATTGACTAAGGTAATGCTACTGTAATGTCACCACCCCATTCCACCTCTGCTTCACTAGTTCAGAGAACACTGGTTGCCGCCGTCGATTCGCTACCGCTGATATCAGCGGTAGCAGCTCATTTATCTAAAATTTGCCGAGCTAATCAAGCACAACTCTTGGCATATCAAATAGCTCTGTGAGCGGAAGGAGAACAAGACCTACTCCTGTCGTCTACGCTGACGTTCCAGGCGTCTCCTCCTGCAGACGGGCGTCCACGAGCAGTGCCCGCGGGTCTGCGTCATCACGCGTCAGGCAGGGAGTCATGCAACATGCAGGGACAAGGCAATACACACATGCACGTGTAACACGCAAAAAACAACAACAACACATGAGCATTACATGGAGATCACATTCAATAAAACATGCACAAAATGGAGGTAATGTTAAAACTAATGACACTTTCTAAGACATGCGATAAGATGTCACATAATAAGGATACTTTCAAAGAAAGAAATGAAACAATCAGACACATTCAGGGGGTTCCCGTCCTAGCGTTCAGGCTGTGAAAGTGAAAAATCAGTCAACCAAGTTTTCAATGTCAGTCAATAGATTTGAATGTCTTCCACAGGTTTCTTTTATCATCATTATTTACCCCCTTAAAATCCTGATACACTCTAACGTGAGATGAATTTGAACATGATAGTTCAAGGGTGGTGCCAGAACGGCTTGGCGCCCAGAGGCGCCAAGCTGTCCTGGCACCACCCTTGGACTATCATGGCCAGCCAGTTAAAATCCTGATACACTCTAACGTGAGATGAATTTGAACATGCTAGTTCAAGGGTGGTGCCAGAACGGCTTGGCGCCCAGAGGCGCCAAGCTGTCCTGGCACCACTCTTGGACTATCATGGCCAGTCAGACTCCTGTAATGCAGCCTTCACAACTCACATGATATTATTGGGAAAAAGGATTTAATGAGTTAGGCATGGCATTGTCTGCTGGACAATAATGTGGAGATGGTTATCCTAGAACTGCCTGGTCCAACAGCTACAAGTCACTTATACACATCTGCACATATCACTTCATGCCTTCAACAGAAAGTGATAGGCGCAGGCAAAGTCTGCCGTGTCCTGGTACGATCCTCACAAGCGTGCACTTAAAAGAAGAGTAGACTTACGTTAAAGCTTTTACAACGTCAAGTCAATAGATATGCATGTAAAGCAGGGTACACAGCAGTAGGTTAATGTCGGCACCCTGACACAAACAAGGCTGAAATTTACGACAACGCAACAAGAAAAGCAGAACCGAGTTTCATTCACTGCCACCGGGAGACCGTCTTTCAAGTCACGTGACCTCTTCAGACCGCATTATGCACTTTGATGAACCCTTACACTGCCAGCCGACACAAATTATGTCTGGAAAACCATACTGAGCAAATTCAACGCCAGGAAACCTCATTCATCCAAGAAACACAGGTATGAATGGGGCCAGTAAGAGGTAAAGAACATCATGAGCCCCCGCACGTGCGGGGGCTCATGAGGTTATTTGCCTCTTGCAGATGTTAATATTCTCATTTTTCCTGCAATGATGCAGTTCAGCGTTGATGAACAAGTACCTGAATACCCTCCAGACTTACTAGCCATGAAGTTGTAATATCATTACTAATGGAAAAAAAGTGTTTTTTTTTTTGTTTTTTTGGTGAGGTTCTTTGCCTCATAGAAATGGCTGGTGTTTGCATGTTCCCGGCAGTGAAGGGATTAAAGTACCCAAGTACCCTCCGGACTTAGACATAAACGTGCAGCACCTTACGACTGAAAAGCGTTGTACAATAATTTTAAAGTCAATAAACAGAAATTTAACTGAATATTGCAAAAAGCTGATTGGATGTTTACGTCCACATAAACCACGGGAATGGATGCAGACTCTAGACACTTGCGTTTTTAAACAGCCATGAAACGCTCGTGAAAAGTGCACATTTTATATACAGTGGGGAGGCAGGCTTAATCCCCTTGTTTACAGTACCGGTAGCTGCACGAACAAAGGGGGTTAATTTTTGTCCAGTTCAACGGCAGAATGCACTTTATATGCAGCACGCGAGCTGTTAAATTTCCAATTAAGTTCAACGGCGCTAATGAATCTAGTGATAAACAGATCATGAACGCTGCCAAAAAGTCATTAATATCTGGGCCAAGGCCACAATTAACGTAAAATCAAGGTCAAAGCCCTGGAAGGGCCAATCATAAACAAATTAACTTCACAACAAAGGAAAAGTAGACGCGGGGAGTGCATACATACTGGTCTGTGATCTTAAACCATGTGAAGCTTGGCTGTAATTTCAGAAATCACAGACCAGCATACGTATCACTCTGAATTGTTCTTTCAAATCACAGTATGCTGAATTCCTGTCAAATTAGCGAGCATTTCGTCACAGCCACCGGGGCATATTTTAACTTTTGGCTGTCAGTAGCGCTTCTTGTCGCGATGACTCCTGCAGGAATCATCGCGACAAAAAGCGCTACCGACAGCCAAAGTGAATGTGAATGTGAATACGGGGATTATTTCATCACCAAAGTATCCGGCTTCAGCGTTGGAACGTGTAGTTATGGTCCTGGCTCAGTGACCAAATCTCCTTCTCAGTCCTCGTCTTAAAGTTTGGCTGTGTGCTGGTCTGTAAATATGGATCGCGCGGGAACGGCCTCGGATCATAAGGTCCAAAATCACAGATTCGCAAACAGTTTTATTTCAAAGATGCCAACAATACGTTCAGTTCAGTTCGTTAAAGATGGGATCAGTACCTGCAAATCAAATCAAAAGCAGCCAATAAACTGAGGGAGGACACACATTCCAAGAGCAGCCTGAGAAATTGGCGGAAGTTCCTTTTTGGAGAATTTTGAGAATTTTTTTTTTAAAGGGGAGGGGAGTATTTTTTCTTCGAAAATACAGTGCTTGTTGAATAACGAAGACAAATAATTAATATGAGACTACACATTTTTCCTGTTCGGCAAACACTAATCAATGTCTTCCCAGACCACACAAGCCGGACACAAAAGTCGGAAACGCCGCACAACACGGAAGCAGTATAATAGAAATTATGTGGTACACACATTGACAACACACTTTCAAAGATGAAGACTCGATAGATGACTGACGTTACCTTGTGAAAGAAGCTAAAGCCTGAAAGATGGCGACTGGGCAAGGCAAGAGCAAAGCGATGGAAGAAAGCGAAGCTGCCAGACAGTGAGACTACAGAAGACTAGTCTTGGCACTGACATTGCTTTCGCCTGCGCGTTATGCATGTTCGACAGAAGCTTTGATAGGCTTTGAACTGCATGAGACATGTACCCGCATGTGCTACTCTGTGTAGCAGTGGCTAAAACGAATGTGTGCTCTGAGATTCTAAAATTTACGTCTGCGTTTCACGGAAGTCATCAGGGAATTCAAAGAAAGTGGCGACGTAAAAGATAAGAAAAGAAAGGACAAAAAAAGAAGTATAGTCTGCAGCCTTGGTAAAGGCAGGAACGACGATGATAACAACAAAACACCTTTTGCCTCCACTGTCACGCTGCCTTCACTGATTTTCCTGATTAACCTGCTTGGCGCCTGGGGCGCCAAGCTAATCAGGCACTGCCATTGACCTATCAAGGTCGATCCAGCTCTTGCAGCTGGCGCTTAACGTGAAAGAGATTCAAGGGCAAAGCTAGATGTCTGCAACAGAAGATGCCGAAAACACCAGTATGTGCATCGTATACCGCTGTGTGCGCAGTAAAGGTTAGATTGGTATATGCAAAGTAGTCACAGTGCCAAGGCAAAGTTCGATCCAGATGTTCTTGGGGAAAATTACAAAAACTGAAACCTTTTCTGATAAGAATTTTTAGAACCAGTGCCCTGACCATAATAACCCTTCTTCCCCTAGATGCCTGGTCTTGCCCAGCAGACGGGACGAAAATCCTAGGGGACAGAGATTTTTCTAACCTCTCTTGTCGGATATCCTGTTGCGACATACTGCCCTAAAGTACTTAGTGGCGTAGTTAATTTTTCAGTCCTTTATAGCCAGTAGATGTCTGAAATAACTTCACCCATTGAGAGCTTGTGCAATCACTGATTCACAAGGAGTGAGGCAAGAGGTCATAGCAGTTTAATGAAAGAAGGTTAACATAACTGAAAGGACTGTTTGCCAAGAGGCTGCACATTAAACTCGCCCGTGAGGAAATTCAATAGTTCAGTACTTGAACAGAAAACATTTATGAATATAATGTTCTCTACATCCCAGAAATACCTGGACTTTTAGAAATACCAACAAAAATATTCAAAATGGAAAAATATATAACTTATTTTTTCAACTAAAAAGGGATTATATATATATAAATAATGACGAGCAAAGGGAATGCGACATTTTTGGTATTAATAACTGGTATTATTTGGGAATCATCGCCGGGAAACACTTCACCGGGAAACACTGAAGTGTTTCCGATGATTCCAAAAATGTTGCATTTCATTTGCTCAGCAATATATGTGCAAATATTTTGTATCTAAACGAAATAACAATACTACCTCAGATTTAATGATTAATTCATTGTACACTTTTGTTATTTCTACAGCGGAAATAGATACATGTCGAACAATTTTGCATGAACATTGCCCCAAGGCAAGTAAGAACACTACCCCTCTCAGTCAGTCATGTCACACCTCCCAACATCTTTGCCATATCCGTACCGACAACTGGCATTTTGCGGTCAGCGCCAGCCTCCCAAACTCTTCATTATGACAACATAGCGGGAAAAGCTGTTCTTATATTTCACACAGAATACTTTGCCAAACAAAATAGCGTACTGGTCTGTGGTTTTGGACCTTACGGCCGCTAGGCCGTAAGGTACAAAATCACAGACCAGTACATGGTACACTGCTTTGTCCCACGCTGCTGATGAAGCAAACAGCATCTTGTTTGCTAAAGATCAAACGTAACCGAGTCTATTGCAGGTGGTTACAACACCGTCAGTGCCGCTGACGTGAAGAAGCAACTGCTGGCATTCTGATGGAAAGTACTAAGTGAAGGGACAACATTGCAGTGAATATGTTTTTCCTCAAAAATAACTTCATTGAACAGAGGCTGCGTTTAAGGAATGAAGAAAAACAGAGACCTTTGTTTTCGTTCCTACTGAGCCTTGGAGGGGTGGTCGGTCAGACTTGGAGGGAAAAAACACAGAGAGAGAGAGAGAGAGAGAGAGAGAGAGAGAGAGAGAGAGAGAGAGAGAGAGAGAGAGAGAGAGAGAGAGAGAGAGAGAGAGACTGAGAGAGATCCTTAATAAATTAGACCAGTGTTATCACGGCTTATATCGAAAGGAAAGAAATCTGATGGATTGTTTGGAACGCGCATGGGCCTATTCGAACACTGAGAGACCCTCTCGAACAAAGCGGACTGAACTGACAGGAACTATAATGACTGAACTGCACTTAATTTACCCAGAGGAGGAAGACCTTATCCAGATTGTGCAACTTTCTGCCACGGAATCAACGCTTCTTACTGTGTCCGTCTTTAACGTTTAAGTTACGCTGCATAGCACATTAACCTATAAAGAAGGACATGAAGTGTTAAAGAATGGGCGTCGATCTCTGATTCTTTTGTAGATATGTACCCCACCCGGGTCTGCCCTGGGGGACTTGGGTGGGGTTAGGTATTTTTTAGTTCCCAGGGTCACCCTGGTCAGCCCCACAGGGTGGGTTTTTCTCTATTCTGGGGCATGTGTTTCTGTCTACCCTTTGTCCATTCACCTGTATTTGCCTTTTTAAAACTCTCCCTACTGTCTGCACTGCCTGTAGCTCTTGATATTGGATGTGTGTTGCTAAATGGTCTTAGCTTTATTTAGGCCCCATGTGTTAGGTTTATTTAATGTGTTTGACCGGCTGGCGACATACATTCAGTGTTCTGTTCAGTTTTTTTTTTCACAAGCAGTGCAGGCACGTCCTGAGAAAGCCTTGTTGCTGTCGGGACGTTAAGCAATGTACAATCAATTGTAGATATGCGAAAAACATATCTTGCAGCGACTGTCTGATAGCTGTGATGCGAGCTCGCGCACAGCCGTGGGCTCACTCGCTCGCAGCTACCTGACAGTTACTGCAAAGTATTTCTTTCCGCTTAAAGTGTGATTATTGCACTAATTAACGTTAATAAAAATGTTGATGCTCAAAAGCTATTCTGAAGACACGAAAAGAAGGAGGTCTGGTCACACATATACGCTTCAGTACTCCGTGCCCTATCTGGAAACCAGCGCTGCTTCGCGGCACACATATCTTGGAAGGGCGGAAGGACCAAAAGGTAATTATCGCATTCAGTGTAATGAGGCATGAATGAGAGATTGTGCAGATGCTACTTTATAGCATTCCACTAAGAACAGCGTTAGAGGTTTAACTTGTCCATAATGTTTTCTATGAAACTGCTTGTGATAGAAAAAATGAAGGGTAGTAAGATAGTACATTTTCAGGTGGCATGAGAGCTTTGAAAAATAACCGATTTTAACTCATTCGCGGGCAGCCGCATCCGGATGCTTCTGGCCGCGAATGAGTTAAGAAACTCCTCTTCCACTTTCATAAATGTGTCACAGATTTGCAATAAACGTTGTTCGGAAATTAGAAGTAGGTCAAAACTACACGTGTTCCGACGAAAAGAGTGCATTAAAAGGTTTTTAATAAACTCTTTTTGTCCGGGCTATTAATGCACTCTTTTCGTCAAAACACGTGCAATTTTAAAGCATATCGCATGTTTGTCCGGGCTTTTAATACACTATTTTCGTCGAAATACGTGCACTTTTGACCTACATCTAATTTCCGGAAATCGTCTGTTGGGAATAAAGCGCCAATATAAAATGATGTATTATCATCATCCTCATCGTTGCTGTTTTTGTATTATGTTAATAATAATAAAATAATAATTATTATTATTATTATTATTATTACAACTATGATTATAATCCATGCAGGCGTGGGTCTCATGTGAGTGCGCGTTTCAGCATGCATCCATGCGTAAGCATCCATGCACAAGCCTACTTAGGGGAGGAATAGGGGGCGGGGGTGGGGTGGGATGGGGGAGGGAAGCGGTGTATCAGTGGGTTGTACATGTTTAAATTTCACCCCGATAAGAATGACACCACAGCTATGTGCTGATCTGCCACTTCGATCAGCACACATATCAAACAATAAGGGCATCGTCAAAACACACATAGAGTAACACCCCCAATACGCAAAAGTCCATCGGGCCGACGTCGGTCGCCGTTGGCCCGCGCACGGCCGTGCGCGGGCCAACGGCGGCCGATGTCGACCTTGTGACCTTTCACGCATTGGGACTGAGGACACTGACGAAGGCGCACACAAAAACAATGAGGTCAGTGACAATTAAGTAGGTCACAGCACGTCATATATGTACTCACTCGTCGTCCCCACCACGTCTGCGGCGCCTGGCCTCACGGCGTTCCTCTAATGAGCTCATGATTGGTCAAGGGTTTTGGTCTAGCTCTGTCGAAAAGGGCTGAAACCGAAGAAATACAAAGGGTTCCATTTAAAAGCAAATGACAGAACGTGTTCAGTGTGTGATTGACTGATTGATTGGCTGATTGATTGATTGATTGATTGATTGATTGATTGATTGATTGATTGATTGCTTGACTGAGTCTTACGTCGTACAAGACAACAGATTTTTTTTTTTTTTTTAACATGCAAAGTTCCACTGACAACGTAAGAAGTAGAACTGGAGTTCACGCGTAATGTTTGCTAATACAGCCTTTGCTCTCAAAGGTCGCAGGATTTTTTTTTTTAATTGTTTTTTTTTTTGTTGTTGTTGTTTTCAACGATAAATCAAGCGTCAGCGACATATTAATTCGAATATCTCCCCCCCCCCCCCCGCCCCCCCCCCCCCCACACAAATAATAAAATAAAATAAATAAATAAAAATAAAATAAAAAAACAAACTATACTACTACTACTAATTACAATAACATTCAGTAGTTCATTGCAACATTGCTAACACCAGAAGCACATGGGGAATAAACCATAAGTGTTTCTGATGCCAGGAATGTTACAAAGGTTCCAGTACAGTTCATTTCTTTAACTGAGAGTTACAGCTTGTTTAATTAATTGAATGAGTGAATGATGATGCCATGTGTTGTATGGGCAGACAGTGAATTTCCCCATGAGGGATTAATAGAGTATTGCATTGCATTGCATTGTAACGAATAACAATTTAAAAAAAAAAAAAAAAAAAAAAAAAACATGGTGTTCAGATCTAATGGCCATTCGGGTTGTCTCCCTCGGATTCGCTGCGCCGATCAACGCAGCGAATCGAGGGAGATAACCGGTGTGGCTGAAGGATCTGCTATTTTGCGACCGTGTAAAGGTTATGACATCTCTCTACATTCGCTACTTGAGGGAAAGGGTATGAAAACTAAACACTGAAAAGTGCTCTCGGCACCTTGAAAACACAGAGCCGGTTCACAATTAGTAGAAACGGGGGCGGCGTCCTCAGTGATCGGTTTATTTGCACGTGCTGCTTGCCCTCCCCACCTGTGATTGTTCCCACCTGTAGGTATACCTCTTTCCCTCCCAAGGCCAACCGTTCGCCAGCCGCGAATCAAAATGTGTCGCGTAGAAAAAAAATCATCAAAAGGGTGACTCTCATAAGCGATGTTTAATATATGCAGTTTAGAAAATTATACATGTTATGTTATCAAGCATGATAATTAGACCAAGAGCGCAAACGGCCATTAGTCCGACTGTTGGCCGCCATTGGTCTCTGCCGGAACGCTTGTACGGATCAACCGGGTGGCCAACGTCGGTCTTATGAACTTTTGCACGTAAGAAAATAGCCACCAAAATGAAAGTAATATGCTTGGCTAAATAAGAACAGGAAAAAAATAGCAAACTTTGTTTGTTTGTTTGTTTGTTTTTGTTTTTGCCGATGCATATATTTCATTCTTTTGCGGCTATCGCAGTGATATTCATTTCGTGCGTTTTTTCCGATGCATTTTTCTTTCGTTTCTTTCTTTGTACGGTCCACGTTTTCCATAGTTTTACCGAAGCATGCTGTATCCTTATGTTGCTTCTTTGCTTGCACCTATGAAAATGTAATGACGATAAACTTGTTTAACCCACTGTGTCCGAGGCACGTAATACCCACAGTCTGGAGTTGTCCTCGGAGGACTGCATTACAATTCAAGAGGCAGACCGACCATGATAGTTCAAGAGTGGTGCCAGAATAGCTTGGCGCCTATGGGCGCCAAGCTATTCTGACACTACCCTTGAACTATCATGGTCAATCCAATGTGGTGTTTCGGGGCTGAGTGAATTAAGAAAACCAGTGTTGTTTGCTTTGTCCAGGTATGCGACGCAAATGTAAAAGCTTCCATCGGCACCGGCATAAGGAAGAAAAATCAAGTCGAGACAAGAATCAAGTGAACACGGAAACAGAACTTGGGGCTGGACAGGCAAAACACCATCCGGTACGTCCTCGAAATGGTCCCCTCATCAAATCATGCAAGTAACATGCTATTGGCTAGTTGTGGAATAAGGGGGGGGGGGGGGGGGTGGTGGGGGGGGGGTGTGGGGGGGGGGGGTGAGGAGAGACAATGACAATGACAATGATTCTTTATTTTACAACGGTGAAAGGTTTGGCTGGCACAACCATTTTTCGAACTTCTTGCCGTTGCTAATCTAATCTTCAAATAATGCACAAAGTGTAAAAATATTATATTGAAAATAAAAATAATGAATTAACAACAACAAAAACACGCACACACACACACACACACACACACACGAGAGAGAGAGAGAGAGAGAGAGAGAGAGAGAGAGAGAGAGAGAGAGAGAGAGAGAGAGAGAGAGAGAGAGAGAGAGAGAGAGAGAGAGAGAGAGTTATTGGTGTTTATGGACGAGCAGGAGAGATTGATTGTACATTGCTTAACGTCCCGACAGCAACAAGGCTTTCTCAGGACGTGCCTGCACTGCTTGTGAAAAAAAATAAACAGAACATTGAATGTATGTCGCCAGCCAGTCAAATACGTTAAATAAACCTAACACATGGGGCCTAATTAAAGCTAAGACCATCTAGCAACACGCACCCAATATCAAGAGCTACAGGCAGTGCAGACAGTAGGGAGAGTTTTAAAAAGGCAAATACAGGTGAATGGACAAAGGGTAGACAGAAACACATGCCCCAGAATAGAGAGGAAAACCCACCCTGTGGGGCTGACCAGGGTGACCCTGGGAACTAAAAAGTAGTTAACCCCACCCAAGTCCCCCAGGGCAAACCCGGGTGGGGGAGAGCAGGAGAGAGAGAGAGAGAGAGAGAGAGAGAGAGAGAGAGAGAGAGAGAGAGAGAGAGAGAGAGAGAGAGAGAGAGAGAGAGAGAGAGAGAGAGACTCATCATCGTCGTCTTCTACTTCGATCATAAATTAACCCCTTCACTGCCGAGAAAAGTAAACAACGATCCAACTGCAAGAGACAAAGATCCTCATAAGCCCCAGCGACTGTGGGAGCTCATGAGGATCTGTCTTGCTGAGACCAATTTGTGTCCATGCTTCTTGGACGTTTTCGGATGTTGGTTGCTGAATGAACAAAGATTTCAAAAACAACAATGTACGTCAGTGGCATGAAAAGGGTTAACTCATTCGCGGCCAGCCGCATCCGGATGCGCGGCATAAGCCGCGCGTCTGGATGCGGCTGGCCTCGAATGTGATAATATCGATAATGACATGATGAGTATTCAATCTCTATTGAATTATAACATACACAAATTCTATTTCTCGTTCCCAAAAGAGGTGACTACAGACCTCCAACCAGTACTGACACGGAGGAAAGGCACATGACTTACTGACCAAGAAACCATCGAACGAACTTGTTAACCATTCGAAACATTTGTAAGAACTGGGTATCATGTTGTAGTTAAAACTTGGGAGCACATGACCAGCACCAACGATAATAAAGTCCAGACGTTTAACAGATTTTGGTTAAGTTGAACTGCTTCACGCACTGACGGTCATGCGAATCAGTGAGAAGGCCGCCTAATCATGTAATACTGAAGCAAAACAAACAAAACGTGACTGAGTCTGTCTTAACCCATATCATACTGAGGCTAAAAGCTTCAAATTTGTACACTGCCATATGCAAGCTACATATAGTACTTACAGATAATGATATAGACCAATGGCTTTAGTTCAAGGGTGGTGCCAGAATAGCTTGGCGCCTAGAGACGCCGGCCAGTCTATTCTGGCACTACTCTTGAACTATTTTAGTCAAACTTATTTCACACACTGGTGTATTTCGAATGATAAAGGGTTAAACTGCGGAGGCAAAACGGCAAGTCCCCTGAGTCATTAAATGAGTAATCCCCTCGTCTGATTCCCTATTTAACGGTTTAAAACGATGTGTATAGCCGTGTAGTATGATTGACACATGTACATGAATACACATCATCGACCAGCAGAGCCACACGTACACGCACATGCATACTACTGACTAAACACACACACACACACACACACACACACACACACACACACACACACACACACAAACACTGACACACATACCGTCGCACGCATACATAGCACAGGGGGACTGGCTGAGAGAGTCGCCGAGAGAGAGAGAGAGAGAGAGAGAGAGAGAGAGAGAGAGAGAGAGAGGAGAGAGAGAGAGAGAGAGAGCCCCCCCCCCCCCCCCCCCGCCCTTCACACTGACACACTCACTGGGCTACAACACAGAAAAACACACATGGACTAGGTAGGGAAGGTGTGGTTTTGCTAGGTGAATTCTACATGCTTTGGATGCCAAGTCAGCATCCAGCTACACTGAGGGGGAAAAGACAGATGCAAATCTCAATCGGTTAAACAGGACAGGACGATCGGTACGGATGGTAGTCATTATCTTCACTAGTCCAGTGGAAGGGAGGAGGTACATCTACGGGTTGAGCACGGCAAACTGGTTCTCACGCCTATCTTACCTTATCCAAGCTTTTCAGTAACTGCCTAAGCTATCAGACTCAGGCAAGAGAGACTGACGGCTCGAGAGCTAAAAGTCGGTCGACCTGAGCTCTTCTGTTACACAAAGCCAGTCTTTTCGGTCTCCAAGAAGTATAGACAACGTTTCTGCAAAACCAGTGGCTTGAAGTACCGGACTGGTAGAATCAAAAGAAAAACGGTCACAGTCTTGAAAGAACTAGCAAGATGCCTACCCGGCGGTGCCTAGACTGAGAAACAGAGCCTGGAACAAACGTTGCAGCAACGGCGCCAGCTCTGCTCTGACAGGTACAGAAAGCCTCGGCAGGCACGGTGCCGTTGCGAGTAATGCTGTAAGTGGTTTCTGCACCTACGCTCTGCGGTCCCCGGCCAATCCTTCCATCTTGCACGTGGCGGTAGATTATTCTCAAGAACCCTGCAGCACAATCGCCTCTGCAAGAGGTATATATTCTCATGAGCCCCTGATATGCAGGGGCTCTTGATAATATATGCCTCTTGCTGCCCCATGACCGTTCCCATATATGCATCCTCAATATGTGGAAGTCCTAGAGAGTTAGGTCTACAACAGTCCAGGTATTCGGTCGCTAGGTTGCCGGTCGGTCTTCTCCCCCCCCCCCCCCTCCCCCCCCCCCCCACAACGCTCTTCGCGAAGTCAACGGCGGAACTTCCAATTAACCCCTTAAACTGCCGGAGCAAGGGGAACAGCTGCCTGAGCTATACATCCTCATGAGCCCCCGCAGTTGCGGGGGCTCATGAGGACTTGTGTCTCTTTTTGTGCCTATATTCTCTATGCATATTTCAGTCTTGGTCCCATTCAGTTTGTGTTCTATCTACGCGGCGAATGTCGATCACTGAGGATGCATTGGCTTCTGACTCAGTGACGCGAAATCCGTGATCACGGTCAGCGATGTAGTGAAGGAACTCTGAACATAAGGAAGGAAACTGTAAAAAACAAGACAAGGCTGTTCTCAATTTTTGCTGAAGTTTCTACGGCCCTAGTTTGTGTCAGTGCCGTTTGCCTGTAGACTGTTTTACATGCCCTTTCAATCCCTTTCACCTTGTCGGAGACTGAAGCGGGCTGACATTTCTACAACCTAACCCCTTTCCAACAACCGCGCCACAGAGCCTCAGTTAAGTTGGACAAGTTCAAGATGACCTATAGTTCTTGTTGGCAACGTTCATCGCTCTCCCAGTTACTGACTGAGTGTAGCGCGTACACTAGAATTCAGTCCAGATGGTCGATGCTACGCGTCTATACATCTTGGCGGCATCACCATGCAGGTACAGTCACCGGCACGCGCGAATGAGTTTCCACATCTCATTCTGAGAGCAACAGATCTAGTGTGTGATAACCGGGCCTGAGTTCCTTTGGGCCGGATGAGGGTCTGTGCGTTTCGCGTGTATGCTGCACCTACCTGTTGTACACTGAGGGAAGCTGGCAGACGTCGGTAAAAGACGTTGCCATGGGAACCAGAAAGACGCACACAGTCTTGACTGACCCGCTCTATACCAACTCGTTTCCGTCGCGAAAGCAGTATTTCTGCAAGAGGCACAAAGCGGGGGCTCATGAGGATCCATGCCACTTGCTGGCAGCTTACATCCGCTTTCCTCGGGCTTAGGAGATCGCCGAGTGTTCACTTTGTGGCTGTGCTTACATCTAGAAGGGGTAGAAGTATTCTTAGCTCACTGAGGAAACCTGATACGGGACTAGAAGATAGTTCTGAGACCCCCTCTCCGGCACCAGTGCGTTACATATTTTGGAGGCGGCTTCTTGTCAAGCCTTTCATCCATTGACTGACCTTCCTCGTGATCCCCCACTGTCTTCCTTCCTTTCTGACGTTTGAAGCGCATTTTCTCTTTCAAAACGTTACAAAATGGAATGGTACTGTTGCAATAGGTAGCAATTAAATGGCCACCAGGGTTCGCGAGTTGAACTGAGATCATAGAAAGTGTATCCCCTTCAAACAAAAATATAGAGCGTAAGGTGTAAGGTGGAGATGAATCCTGCACTATGCAGGCAAAGACAGTATGGCTATTTTGCGAAATGCGAGATTTTCATTGTAATACAATGAAAATATACTTTTCACAATATTGGACAGGGCAGGATTTCATGAATGTTATAGTTCCTTTGTACGTCAAATATATGTCGCCAAAAAACTGAAACACAACGAAATACTCTGACAATGCTCCATATGATGATAAGTACCACAATAAGTAAATAAGCCTTGTCAAAATCGCGGGATTGCAACGGAAAATATTAAAACTGAGTCGGTCTAAAGACTAAAAAGAAGTTCAAATACGAGAAGAAAACAAATTATCATTTCCAATTTTTGTTATTCTGAAGACTGAAAGCTACTGTGCCAAGTTCGGTTTTGCTGGCAGATATGATGACCACTCTGCGTGCGAAACGATTTAACTTTTACAGCATGAAAACAAGCAGTCATGGCTTTATGCAGTTCTACCTATATTTACAGAACAAACGCCCACCCGTCCCAAATCACAGACCAGCCATACATTTCTGGGATAAACTTGAAACCGGCACTACAAAGGGCCATATATAAAAGGTAACGGTATGCCGGCCGGCCCGGACAGATAGGACATAAGAGATAAGCAACCCTATCTGTCAGGCTCTCGCCGTGTTAACCCTTATCAATCGGAATCTACCAGTGTGTGAAATACGTTTGAGTAAAATAGTTCAAGGTAGTGCCAGAATGTAGGCGCCAAGCTATTCTGGCACTACCCTTGAACTAGAGCCGTTGGTCTATATCCTTATCTGTAAGTACTATAATGTAGCTTGCATGTGGCAGTGTACAAATTTGAAGCTTTTAGCCTCAGTATGATATGGGTTAACACACCATCGGCCGTGGAGATGGTAGTGGTAGTGGTAGTGGCAAGTAATATCACATGTTTGCTTGAAGGAGGGAAAGCTGGGATATACCACTCACTGAACAGCATTCCTAAAAGGCAATCGTACATGTGGATAGGTTGCCACAAAATGGGTGCGTACATGAAAGACGAAGACTTCAGTAAGAAAAAATCACAGAAACCACAATTATTGTTGCGATCAGTAGAAACAAGTCTGGACGAGAGAGTGGCTACTTCAATGTCCGGTTTTGAAAGCGATGCTTGTGCAAGAGATGTGTGCGAAAGATTAATACTTCTACAACACAATGAAATTCTCAGCGGAGTGCTGACGTCAGGATACGGTCACTGATGTGTGACAAGTAGGGCTCTGCTGATTGGTTGTTTGCGGATAGGCGAGCTGGCTAGGATAGGAAAAAAAGAATTGTACATTGCTTAACATCCCGACAGCAACAAGGCTTTCTCAGGACGTGCCTGCACTACTTGTGAAAAAAAAAAACAACTAAACAGAACATTGAATGTATGTCGCCAGCCGGTCAAATACATTAAATAAACCTAACACATGGGCCTAAATAAAGCTAAGACCATTTAGCAACACACATCCAATATCAAGAGCTACAGGCAGTGCAGACAGTAGGGAGAGTTTTAAAAAGGCAAATACAGGTGAATGGACCTCGGGTAGACAGAAACACATGCCCCAGAATAGAGAGAAAAACTCACCCTGTGGGGCTGACCAGGGTGACCCTGGGAAGTAAAAAGTACCTAACCCCACCCAAGTCCCCCAGGGCAGACCCGGGTGGGGGGAGGAAAAAAAAAAAAAAAAAAAAGAAGCAGGTTTTATTTGGACTATCGGTTGGATAGAAAAGTATCGCCGAGCTAGCGAGGCCTATCGACAAACTATCGAGTGGCTGGATAGGCGCGGATAGGACAGGACAGTCCCATTTCTAGCCTCGTGTACGGACTCCTTAACCCTTCACTGCAGTGGACGCATATTGGGTTTCGGGAACTTATCTTTATGAATTTAACGCCAGTGAGCCCCAGCCGTCCCAGGGAAAAGGGATTCATAGCGGTCTCAGCAAGAGACATAGATCCTCATGAGCCCCCGCATTTGCGGGGGCTCATGAGGATCTATGTCTCTTGCGGTCAGATCAGTTGTGTTCCCTCACTTCCTGGCAGTCAAGGAGAAGCACTTCGAAGCCTGGAAAACGATTTAGCTCCATAGAGAGGATGGTTGTATCCATAAAAAGATCACAATAGCGTTTTACTAGTTAATTCGTAAACCATTGCGGCGTGTCCCACGTCAGGATATTTTGTTCTCGAACATTTGGGGATAAATGCACTTTTAAAACAAAAAACAAAAATTAGCGGACATATGCTTTAGAGAACGGTCAAAGACTGAGATATGAGCCTGTCTGCCAAAACACTTCGGGATGAAAGTCAACATGGCGAGATAGTCCGTAGGAGAGAACAACATCCTTATGTTATACATTGTAGCCAAAATGAAACATAAGAAGGGTTGTTTTCCAGCAACTTGTTACTACGAGACACCAAGCCTCTGACAGTAGAAAAAAATAAAATAATAAAATAAAAACTTCAGACACATCTCACATCTGTAAGTCAATTAGTACTTGACGAAGTACAGTCCAGGAATATATTATGAAGCTGTTTTATTAATCCTTTTCGGTGCCGAAGAACCCATGTCCCTGGGACATCTATTTTTTTGGGGGTCTTGAATTAACGAAGACTGCAGAAACAGTAAGCGTCAGCTGGCACGGAACGAGTTAAACCTTTACCTCTATAAAAGCGGTATATGGTAAAAACGTGTTCATGTACTGCACCGCTGTTTATCGTGAAAGCCTAGACTGTCAAAAAACACCACCCAGTATAGATACTATTGATGCGTTGTTTTGTGTTTACACCAGATTGCACATGGTTTATTTCTCTTCCTGTGGAAGTAATGCCGGTGAGTTTATTTGAGTTTTCAACGATATCGTGTATTACGAATGAGGGGGTTCCGTTTAGTTTGGCTGATGTCCAAAGACATGGTCTATCATGTAGTGTTTCTATGGGGGCAAATACAAGACATGTTTGTATTTGCCCCCATAGAAACTCTGAGAATCTGCACTCGTCTGCATCGTATCGGCGCATGTATCTCTCATGGACCGATCGGTTCCTTGCGAGTCACACGAGAATTTTTACTTTTCTCTTTTCATTTCGCGAATACTTAACTCCTTCACTGCCGGTAAACACGAACAATGTTTCTAAAGCCATCGCAGACGCAAAGTTCAAGTCTTTACCCATTCAGCCCTGACGCACTACAGCAGGAGATGGGTCGACCATGATAATTCAAGGGTAGTGCCAGGTTAGCTTGGCGCCGACAGGCGCCAAGCTAATCTGGCACTACCCTTGAATTATCATGGTCGTGTCGGCGCCAAGCTAATCTGGCACTATCCTTGAATTATCATGGTCGATCCATCTCCTGCAACTGGTGCATAGTCGTTAGATGACGCCTTCAAAATTTGGGAAATACGTGCGACGGGCTGAATGAGGTAATAATTGTTAAGATGTCCAATCCGCTGAGTCCATAGTTGTAGAACACATCAATGAACACCCATGGTGACACGCTTGTGACGCTGTTTAAGAGCAAGGAGGAAGAGAAAATGCGTGAGAAACTTATTCGAATGAAACCAGCAAGAGGCTTAGATCCTCATGAGCCCCCGCAGTTGCGGGGGCTCATGAGGAGCCATGCCTCTTGCAAGATCATGATGCAGTAGGTAGGGAAAGACAATAGTAAGGGAGAAAACTGCGTTATCATTAACAAAAAGACATATACTTCTTCATGAAGCTATGCGCCTCATGCGCTTTGTGATGATCATTGTGTCTTGGCAGTGATGGGATGACTTTCCAGATTTAAGGAAGCAAAATGGAGCCCTCTGCCGGCCACGGACTACAATGCCGTTTCCGTACTGTCCAGTCTCTTAGCCTTAGTCAGTCCCAGTCATCCCCTAATTTTAAATTCCCTAAAAAACACTACCGCCCACCAGCTGCACATTTGCCATGCACAAAAACAAACAAACAAACAAACAAACAAAACCCCAGCACATCACCCGTCTCATTTTTTGGCTATGAAACTGGTTCCTTACAAACCCCACACCCAAGCACAGCTGAAATCAGCGTGCCCCTCAAATCACTACGGCAATGGCAACTCAATAGGCCCACAATTGTCCACTGGATAGCTCAGGATGGTATGAATCAAAGCATCAAACATGTCTCCTCTCAGCTAACCAGAAATTTCCAGCAAATTCCAACATTCAGCCCTACTACAAATTTTCAAACAAGGCAAAAGTTATTTTTAAAAACACCGGTCCTTGCACTGCCTGAACTGCCCAATTTAAATATGTAACATGACCTGCCAGCAAGGCGGAGCAATGATTCAAGTGTTCTCAATGGTCTTTACGGCTGAAGCGGCTTACATGAAACATTGCCTCTAAGGGCTGGATGATTCGCGACTGATAAAAAACGTCAAGTTGAAATGTGTGGGAGTGAAACTGAGGGTACGGTTGGGCGAGGGAAGTGGGGGGGGGGGGGCAGGGGGTTTAATTGATTGATTGTACATTGCTTAACGTCCCGACAGCAACAAGGCTTTCTCAGGACGTGCCTGCACTGCTTGTGAAAAAAAAAAACTAAACAGAAAATTGAATGTATGTCGCCAGCCGGTCAAATACGTTAAATAAACCTACAACATGGGGCCTAAATAAAGCTAAGACCATTTAGCAACACACATCCAATATTAAGAGCTACAGGCAGTGCAGACAGTAGGGAGAGTTTTGAAAAGGCAAATACAGGTGAATGGACAAAGGGTAGACAGAAACACATGCCCCAGAATAGAGAGAAAAACCCACCCTGTGGGGCTGACCAGGGTGACCCTGGGAACTAAAAAATACCTAACCCCACCCAAGTCCCCCAGGGCAGACCCGGGTGGGGAGGGGGGGGGGCAGGGGGATTAAGGGGGAGAGGGACAATGTGGCAAACACTGACAGACGTTTAACAAAGGGGGTCAAGCACTGCCAGGTTCCCAACTTGAATGCTCGAAACCTGCCTTTGATATTTACCTGACATTCTCGCAGGGAACAAACATCAGTGTACAAGGTGCTACAAGCACAGGCTGACATTGTGAAATTCTTCCACAAATACATTTACTGCTACACACGTCCCGCTACGGAGCCATGGCATCCGCAAGCGCTTAGAGGATATATTTGCTTCTCGAGGGTCTTGTTTTTGTTTTTCCTTCAGAATAGTATGGATTGTTAACTGCGTTGTCATACATTCAGAACCTCACAGGCCGACTACCAAGGGAATTTTCTACGCTAGTTCTTGCCACACAAAGCTTTTGCTGTCGGTAGCGCTTCTTGTCGCGATGATTCCTGATGGAATCATCGCGACAAGGCGCGCTACCGACAGCAGAAGGGCCCGGTAAACTGAAGACCCCCCCCCCCCCCCCCCCCGACCTCCCTCCCCTGCCACCCCCCCCCCCCTCAAAAAAAAAAAAATAAATAAAAAAATAATGTGACTTATAAATACTGATAATCAAAATGGTATATGTGTGCTGGTATCTTGTTGAATTTTGATCTTTGTAGACCAGCACACAAACACACGTGCTAGCAGTCACACTACTTACTTACTTACGCCTGTCACCCCTACCCGGGTATAGGCCGTCGACGAGAGCCCTCCAGCAACTCCTGTCCTGTGCTTCTCCTTCGATTCTACTCCAGGTGGTTCCCAGTCTCTTGATGTCTGCTTGGAGGTCTCGACGCCAGGAGTTTCTCGGCCTACCTCTTTTCCTCTTTCCTTGGGGGTTCCATGACAATGCCTGCCTAGTGATACTGGAAGCTGGCTTTCTCAGACTGTGACCGATCCATCCCCATCTTCTTCGCCCAATTTCATTCTCTGCTGTTATCTGCTCTGTTCTCTCCCAGAGTCTGACGTTGCTGATCTTCTCTGGCCAGTGGATTTTCAAAATTCTTCTAAGGCAACTGTTCATGAAGGTCTGTACTCTGTTGACTGTGGTTTTTGTCAATCTCCAAGTCTCTGCTCCATATAGGAGAATTGCTTTTACATTGGAGTTGAAAATCCGGACTTTGGTGTGTTGTGACAGCTCTTTGGAACTCCACACTTTTTTCAACTGGAGAAAGACTGCTCTGGCTTTACCGATTCGTGCTCTGACATCTGCATCAGTGCCGCCTTTTTTGTCTATGATGCTCCCGAGATAGGTGAAGGACTCCACTTCCTCCAACGGGGTGCCAGCAAGCAAGACTGGTTCTTCCCTGGTTGCGTTCAGCCTCATTGTCTTTGTTTTCTGTTTGTGAATGGTGAGGCCCACTTGGGACGAGATGTCAGCAAGCCTCGTGGTCTTGTCCTGCATTTGTTGATGAGTGTGGGACAGTAATGCCAAGTCGTCTGCAAAATCGAGGTCGTCAAGCTGTGTCCACAGTGTCCACTGTATTCCACTTCGTCTGTGCTCCGTGGTCATCTTCATGACCCAGTCTATGGCCAGTAGGAAGAGGAACGGAGACAGCAGACACCCCTGCCTGACACCAGTTCTGACCTGGAGCTCCCTGGTGAACTGCCCTTCGTGGATCACGCGACATGTCATGCCATCATAGCTGCTCTTGATCAGGTGGACGAGCTTTGTGGGTACACCGTAGTGTCGTAGGAGTTTCCACAGAGTCTCTCGGTCCACGCTGTCAAATGCTTTCTCATAATCCACAAAGTTGACGTACAGCGGGGAGCTCCACTCCAGAGACTGTTCCACGATGATGCGGAGAGTGGCGATCTGGTCTGTACATGATCGGTTCTTCCTGAATCCTGCTTGCTGGTCTCTCAGCTGGGGGTCAACGGAGCTCTTCATTCTCTCTAGGATGATCCTGTTGAAGACCTTTCCTGGTACTGACAGCAAGGTGATTCCTCTGTAGTTGGAACACTTGCTGAGGTCGCCTTTCTTGGGAAGCTTGATTAGGTACCCCTCCTTCCAGTCAGCCGGCATCACCTCATCTTACCAGATCTTTCCAAACAGTGGGTACAGCATCTCCACTGTTGTCTCTAGGTCTGCTTTCAGAGACTCCGCTGGGATGCCATCTGGCCCTGCTGCTTTGCCATTCTTCAAAAATGCCACTGCTCTTCTGATCTCTTCCCGGCTGGGTCTGTCACAGCTGATGGGTAGGTCGGTCTCTGCCGGCTGGATGTCTGGTGGGTCGGGTGGGCTAGGTCTGTTCAGTAACTCTTCAAAATACTCAGCCCATCTGTCGAGTTGGTCTGCTCTGTCTGCAATAGGCTTGCCTTCTTTGTCTTTTACTGGTCTTTGTGTATGGCCATACTTGCCCAACAATCTTCTGGTAATGTCGTAGAGCTGTTTCATGTTGCCGCTGCCTGCTGCCTTTTCTGCCTCTGCTGCCAGGCTGTCTGTGTAGGCCCTCTTGTCTGCCCTGATACTCCTCTTCACCTCGCGGTTGGCTTCCGAGTATTCCTCCTGTGCCCTTGCTTTGGCTGCTCTCGTGCGACTGTTGTTGACAACTGCTTTCTTCTGCTTCCTCACTTCTATCTTCTTCAAGGTCTGTGCCGACAGCCAGTCCTTGTGATGGTGTTTCCTGAACCCTACAGTGTCTTTGCAGGTTGAGTTCAGCGCCTCTCTAACTGCCTTCCACTGCTGCTCTGTGGTGACTGCCTCTTCATTTACTAGCTCCTGTAGTGCTTGAAACCGGTTGGACAGCACCAGTTTGAACTCTTCTCTAACTCCAGTTTCTCTCAGGAGGCCTACATTATAGCGCTGTCTTCTTGTTGTCTCTGTGCGGCTTTTCTTTAGCTTGAGCTTCATTCTTAAGGTAAGCAGATGGTGGTCGGAGGCGACATCTGCTCCCCTCCTCACTCGAACATCTTTAAGGGATCTTCTAAATTTCTTGCTAATGCAGATATGGTCTATTTGGTTCTCTGTTGTATGGTCAGGTGAGACCCAAGTTGCTTTGTGTATTCTTCTGTGTGGGAAGATGCTGCCTCCAATGACAAGTCGGTTTAGAGCACAAAAGTCTACAAACCTCTCCCCGTTCTCACTCATCTCCGAGCCTAGTCCCTGTCTCCCCATCACCTCTTCGTATCCGGTGTTGTCCTCCCCTATTTTGGCATTAAAATCGCCCATGACGATGGTGATGTCTCGCTCCGCACATTTGTCCACGGCACTCTGGAGTCGGTCGTAGAACTCTTGTTTCTCTTCCTCGTCACTGTCATTAGTGGGCGCATAACACTGGATGACGTTCAGCTTGAGCTTTTTCTTGGTTCTAAAGGCTGCTGTGATAATTCTTGGCCCAAGAGGTTCCCAGCCCATCAGCGCTCTCTGTGCCACTGGTGACAGCATGAATGCTACTCCTTCTGTATGGGGGGCATTCTCCTCTTCGTGACCTGAATACAGAATCATCTCCCCACTTAACAGCCTTTTCTGGCCAGACTGCGTCCATCTGGCTTCACTGATACCTAGCAGGGAAAGGTTGTACTTTTGCATTTCCGCTGCTATCTGGGCGGCCTTGCCGCTCTGGTACATGGTCTTGACGTTCCATGTGCCCATGGTTGTGTCCCTGCATAGAGAGAGGCGGCTCGGTCCTGTGGCTTCCGAAGACTTCCGGCTTTCACCACAGGACGTCATAAGTCTTCTGGTAGAAGAACCTTCCTCCTCCAGGAAAGGAATTACTGTTAGTCTTTTCGTCGGCGTTTTTGTAGCTATTTCCTTTTTTGCAGAGTGGGGAAGCTACCCCCACGCCCAACCCCCTTACTAGGAGGACCAGGGGTTTTCTGTCGGGGTCACCTTCCCTTAGACCATGTTGGTTCACGGCACCTTATTTCATTCGGTGCACCCCTCTCACGAGGGACCCCCTATCCACCACCCAGGGGACGCGCCTCAACGCCATATGGTCCCAGCGCGAGGCAGTCACACTACACTCATCAGTTTTACGATCGGTGTTTACACTGTTTGCTCTGTAGCATGCACTTTGCAAGCCTACGGCGAAAACTGGCTACCTTGGCTCTGTAACCTCTGGCACGGGTCCAGCATGCCCCAGGCTTTGCGCAGATTTCGGTATTAGAAATTATCGGCTTGCGCCAGGGCCGGAGCAGATTAACAACTCGAGCTTCCAGGGGAAAGTACTCCATCTTGAGCTAGACGTCGGCGTAACAGTCTTCATGGCTGTATACTGACTTGAAAATAAATAAATAAATAAATACAACTGTAGCACACTGTCGGCCTAACCGAGTTGAACATATATCGGCCAAGATAGTGTCGAGATCAGCGGTTTTGCTCCTGGGAAGGCGCCATGCTAATTAGGCACTGCCTTGAACTATCGCGGTTGATCTATCTTCAGCCAAACAGCTTACAACAGCTAAGGAAACAGCTCCAATCTGAGAAAATGCCACGCATATTTTAAATCAAGAGTTAGTATGTTACACTCCCCAAAACGTACGGGCAACGTGAGAAATGACACAAGGCATAAACCAACGAAAATGAAGAAAAATCTTGTTGAAAGACATACAAAACATACAGAGATTTCAAAGAGTTTTCAATAGACGCGTTGTCAGCACATCTCTTTTGTTCTGTCTTCAGAAAATAACTAGGGCACGGTTGTAGGCTTAAACCCCAATGACTACCACAACTGAGGACGTGGCACTGATCTATGCCAGCAAAAGACATAGATTCTCATGAGGCCCTTGCAGCTGCAACCGCAAGGGCCTAATGAGAATCTATGCCTCTTCCAGATAAAGGGAATGGCTGAGGCAATTACTGAATTGGTACCGCTTCAGGGAAAACGGCTAATCAGTGTCTTGCACTCGCACGTAAAGCTAAAAAAGAAGTTCTCATCGTAATTCATAAAGTCGAAAGTTGATGAGAAATGTAAAATGTATGGTGGGCCATTTTAGTTTGCTTTGATGTGGAGAGGTCTGGTTGGCAGAAATGCGTTTTAAAACACTGGTTAACTGATTTGCAATTATCGTGAATTACTGATTTGTAAACATACTGGGATCTCGTTTGATTCACAAGGGGAGGGAGCGAGGGTGAGGGTGGCCGGCTGGGGTGGGGTGGGGTGGGGTGGGGGGGGGGGAGCGGCCGCGGAGAGGCTTTCACTGTTTGTTTTTTTTTAAAGACAAACGGTCAAACGTATCCTTTATAGAGTTAGTTATTTGGGTATAACGCCGAGCAGGCGACTAGGGCCATCTCACAGTGGTTTTTATAGAGAAGGAAACACAAATAATTGTTCAACAAGTGAAAGTTCTCGCCCGTTTTTTCACACAGACGAAGCACATATACTTGTAACAAACTCGACTATTCATATCAATCAAGCTTTTAAACCACCAACCCATAAATGAATAATGAACCTATCCTCCGATCAACAATAAGATACGTCCATAAACAAAATGTGCGTGATTGTGATCCAGAATCACAAGCAATCACAAAATGATGCTAGATAATGATTCATGTTGGTCTTGTAGGTGAAAATACAAGTGGTCATTCATATAGACGCCTACTAGCTGTTGAACTCTCTGAGATATGACTAGCTACCCAGTTTCACCTGTGTATCTGATACATGTCTCCTGATAAAACCCGGCTTACAAAGACAGTCCAGTCCAAGCCAATCTATAATCAACAAGACGCCTAGATCATACTGGGCTTCAGCTGCTGGCGCTCATAGGAATCTGTGCCCTCTTCTTAGTAATGCATAAAGTAATATATAGCTGTGTTTCTCATTCTGGCGGAGTAGATCATTGACTTTAGTCAATGGATGTGTATCAGCTCTAGTATGCTGAACACCTTGCAGCACCCACAGTATTGCCGAACAACCGCAACTAAGGGTGTTCAGCAAGAGGCATAGATTCGCATGAGCCCCTGCGACTGCATGGGCTCATGTGAATCTATACATCTTGCAGATGCGAGTTTCCAGATAAAAGACTGTGTAAGCTCAGTCCACCTGCTGTTCCGCATCATTTTCACTTTCTTGGCATGACGGTGGACGGCCGAGTCCCGCTTTTATTTTGGGGGCTGTTATCTGGCCGGGACCCCTTATACAGTCTAAAAAAAGATGGAGACAGACGAGAGATGCTTTGTACACGTCTATCTCATGTGCAGTTCACACATTCGATTTCTATTAGCCCCTGCAGCGGAGGTGCCCAGCGGACAAGGCTACATTTAGGCATATATACAGGCCTATGTTACTCAAAGTAAGGGGACTATCTGGAGCTGAATGTTTGACTGGAGGGTTGTTAACCTGTTCTGAGAATGACTTGAAGCCATTGCTCGAGTACACAATTCGGTCGAGTGATATGAATGAAGAGAGAAATTAAAGAACAGCATTATACACTAAACACTATACAATAAAATGTTCTTCTTTGTTAATGTCACAACGTTTGAGCATTATCTGCAAGACATTTTTCCTACTTAAATTAACCTTCAGGATATATTATACTGACTTCCATTAAAAACGCGAAAAGTGTCTGTACGTGTACCCGCAAACAAAGAGCCACCCTGACAGTAATACAAAAAAAAATTATTTGTTGCTTACTTCAGATGTTCAGCCTACTGTCTGAGCTACCTTCACACAAAAAGTGGATGAGTTATCGCCCATGGCTACCTTGGAGGACACAGGGATTCATTAGTGGTGAAAATAAGCAAAACTGGACACACTCTGTGAAGCAAGTTTCGTGTGATATGTTTTAACACACAGGTTGTGTGGATTGCTTATGATGTTATTAACTGCCTCAAACGAAATTTGACTCGAAAAATTCAGTGGAGAATCAGAACTTCCGGTGCACATCATTTTCTTAATAAATCTTATTTGATTTAATGTGAATTACTTTCAAACCACTTTTTATGCTCCAGTGACTGACACAGAGAATAAAAACACACACCCGCATATCCCATTTTATCAGGTAAATATGGCCGCTAACCTAAAAATAAAGAACTTTTTAATTTTCATGTTTGTAAGTCATGTTGATTATTTAGGTGCCCTTGTCAAACGAAAACTAAGTCAAGACCAAACAGGCCGGATTTTCATGCACACGGACCCTAGTGACACTGCACATTGGTTGGCTTTCAGCTGTGTCCTCTGCAGATGCTCCCCATTTCACTTTCAATATCCTGTGATGGTAGTGTCACTGATGACGTCATAAGTCATCGATGTGGGATTTTTAAGACTAAACATTCTATTTGCACATGACATAACACACTCTTTATAACATTTTCTAATAAATGACGTCAAAATAACCCGGGATTAAAGCGTATTTACGAAGGAAAGCGCTATGGTGGAAAATTCGCGTTTTTAAATGGAAGTCAGTTATATGATAAATTGTGACAGCTAGCGCTCAGGCAATGTTCTCTCACTTACTAGCGCCTATTATAACCTCATGACCTTAAATTAACTTTGAACTTGAGTGGAGAGATTTAGTGTGTTCATTTAGATAACGTGTCAAAATACAGATAAACTGGCATGTTTACTTAATTTAAGATCGTGATTTACGAACTAACATTCCGGTCAGTATCAACGTAAACAAAATAAACAAATAAACACAACTAGAAAAGGAGCTTCGAGCGTTCATCAGTGCCGGTCGACCCATCTCCCGCTACATGAACACGTTTACATAATGCGATAGTATACCTCTTAATATTTATTTGAGCTTATTAAGAGTTGTGAACTTTGAGCCGCAACGATCATAAAATGTGAATAACTGCTTACAGTGACTGCTAGGCTGTGTGCCAGGCTTAGTGAGGAACCTTCTCTCAGTATCTGTTCGGAAGATATGAATAACAAGCATATGCGTGTGCTGATCTGTGATTTTGGACTTTACGGCTGGAAGCCGTAAGGTCCAAAATCACAGGCCAGCACACGAACAGATAATAACTCCTACGGACTCTTTTTAAATGGCGGCCTCAACGCTGAGTGAAAGATTAGAACGTTTTTACAACTGCTGAGCGCCCAGAATAGAAGTCAGTCAAAGTCAGCGAAGAGAATTTATCATTAGTGAGGAGGCGAAACAGATAGAATGGCATATGGTGATGGAGCTGCTTTTTCCCATCAAAAAATCTTATCGGCTTCTCTAACAGACGGACATGGCTTTCTGCTGCTGTCCATTACTGACACTGCTCTTGAGAATTTTGATGCGTTGAGTGAGGTCCAAAATCAAAGACCAGAGCACTAAACAACAAAATGTCAATTTTATTTTTCCAAATGGGGGAAAATAACGTTGTGCAAGATCTCACTACATTCCTGACTGAGAATCTGGATGACGCTTTCGCGTGGCTACCAAGTTTGCAAAAGGTTACCGGACGTCGGCCATCGGACGTGGGCCAACGCCGGCCGGCCCAATGACCTTTTGCGCTTTCACGTGACTAGAGTTCAAGATAAGTCCCCGTCAGTAGTTTTCTTCCGGAAATGAAGTCCACAGTACATACGATCAAAGATTCGAAAATGTTAAGTGTGCTGCTCTACGATTAGGAACCTTTGCACTTTGATCCAGTTTGTCGAAGATAATTAACCCTTTTAACCCCAAGGTCACATTTCTCAAATTTTGGAGGTGACTATGTACCAGTTGCAGGAGATGGATTGACCATGATAATTCAGGGGTAGCGCCAGATTAGCTTGGCGCCTTCAGGCGCCAAGCTAAACTGGCACTACTCCTGAATTATGATGGTCAGTCAATCTTCTGCTGTAGGGACTCGAGGCTAAATGGGTTAATGAATCATGCAGACTTTATCAAAGTCACTATGATCCGCCCCAAGCCCTCACCAACCGCCGACCGCAAAAAAGTCTTGATAATAAAGCTTCGCGGTGAACCAGATGAACTCTGCATACGTTGTGAGATGAAATATTTGTAGATTATTTGCTTACAACCCGCACAGATCCTCAGGCAAAAATCTGCCGATGCCCGGCGCTGTCTAATCAAGTTTGATCTGATTTGTGTGGCATTTGGCCCCGTGCCCTAGCTAATTTCCAGCCTGGGAAACGCACACACACACGCACACACACACTCACACACGCACGCGCTCTCACGCACGCACGCACACACACACGCGCGCGCACACACACACACAAACTCTCTCTCTCTCTCTCTTTGCGCGGGAATATATATATATATATATATATATATATATATATATATATATATATATATATATATATATATATATATATGCGAAAAGACAGAGCTAGAGAGATTGTTGTTCAGTAGTAGCTGCACCTTCCAGACATGCAGGAATTTTTTTTTTTTTAAGTATATTGAAAATAAATTAATGGTCGTCATACGTATGTGCTGCCAGCTGATATGTGATTCTGGGCCCTACGTATAACCGTTAGGTCGCAAATCACAGACCAGCACACATGTATTACTTTGCCGGTCTATAACAGTGTCACTGATCATGGACTTAGACACAGGTATTACCGGAATCAAAATAAGAGAGAGAAGGATGGGGGGGGGGGGGGCGGCAGAGGGGGTGGGTGGGGGCGGGGGGATGTGGGGGAGGGGTGGGGCGGGAGTCGGGGGTGGGGTGGGGGGAGCTCTTTCTAAAACTAAAGACTCTGATTATCGTATTCCAACGTGCTGATCTTTACGAACAACGGATATGCCACTTCCGGTTATTACTAACAAAATATTTTACAGTCCTCCCTTCTTATCTATCCGATACCCTGACTAAGTATGGGGCACAGCGGCACTGACTGGCATTTAGTGCAAACACCCTAACATCGTATACGAGATCAAACCTCTACGGAATCGTAGGCCGAAACATCGGCTCGTCCGAGGAAAATTGGTGCAAGCAAGACTAAAGTCTGCTAGCAAGATGCACAGATCCTCATGAGCTCCTGCATCTGCAGCAACTCATGAGGATCTATATATCTTGCAGATTAAAGACGTTCCCTAATGATGCAAACTAGCTCACGTCTCCGTCCAACTGAAAATTACGTCCGAAGAAAACAGGTGTAAATCAGATTGGTTCTTGCGAACAAGATGCAAAGATCATTATGAGTCCCTGCATGGGTTCACGAGGATCTATGCGTCTTGCATATGACAGAAGTCATCTGCTGATGTAAGCTCGCGTCAGAAATCTTGTTCGTATGACGATACCACGCTGATTATTATAAACAGTCCCTGGTGAGGTGAGAACGCACTGCCTATCTTAAAAATTCCTCAGGTATTTTAGGGTTACGACACGGGTCTCATGTGTTTGTTTTTTTTAAAAAGCTAACCGGAGTTTATTTACCAAACATACATGAGACGGGGATAGGCATCAGGTCAGTTCTAGCACCTGTATAGCTTGAACTGTAACCTGACATAGTGAGACATCGCATAAAAAAGTAACTGGAACGCAGGACTTAACTCTTTCTACCCCAGACACACCAGAGCAAGATAAGGATCGACCATGATAGTTCAAGGGTGATGCCAGAATAGCTTGGCGCCTATGGGCGCCAAGCCATAGCTATTCTGGCATCACCCTTGAACTATCATGGTCGATCTGTGTCCTGCACTGCAATGCAGTCTTCAGAGGACAACGGCAACATTTTGGTTTTTCGGTGTTGGGGTAGAATGAGTTAAACTAACCCTTTTAGCCCCAAGGTCTCATTTCTCAAATTTCGGAGATGTTGCATAATGACTATGTACCAGTTGTAGGAGATGGATTGATCATGATAATTCAAGGGTAGTGCCAGATGAGCTTGGCGCCTTCAGGTGCCAAGCTCATCTGGCACTACCATTGAATTATCATGATCAATCCATCTCCTGCTGCAGAGGTCCCGTGGCTAAATGGGCTAATACCTAACCAGAAAAAAACTTGACACAAAAACAAGCAGAATGCCGTAATCATAGACTCATACGCCGCGAATATACTGTATGAATATGGCACTAAAACTGAAACAAGACAAAACAAAGCGAGACTATAGACAGTTTTTAGCCGAGCTACTCTGTACAAATCCCAAACAACAAGAAGCAGTGGATAACACAGAAAGCAATTAACCCTTATCATTCGGAATACACCAGTGTGTGAAATAAGTTTGACTCGAATAGTTCAAGGGTAGTGCCAGAATCGAATCCAGTGAAGTGACAATAACATGTCTATGCTTTAAAAAAAATCTATTAAAAAATAAACATTTGTATATTTATTTTGACGTAAATCACGCCAATTGGCGTGATTTACGTCAAAATAAATATGCAAATGCCGGATATAGGCCTACCTATTTCATATTACAGATTACTGTAACTTCATGGAACAAAAAACGTGAACAGAGAAAATGCCGCAAACATAATTATGACCTTCACGCTACATACCTGCAGAGAATCACAACAGACAACGTTCACTGAGTGTTATTCCTCTGTTGCTGGTTGCGTCAGTATCTACACCGACCACAGTCGTTCAAAGTAGTGAGATAGAAGCCAATCGACCCGCAGTGAAATACCAAACGTCCAACTATATGCCAGAAGAACACAGGAGAAAAGATCAGGACCGGACGAATACAGAGGGGGGAAGGTGAAACAAGAAAAAGAACGAGTGGGCAAAATGTCATCGGGGCGACGACGGCTGCTAGTTGGCCCGCGCACAGGTGTGCGCCGGGCCAACTAGCAACCAACGTCGCCACGAGGACCTTTTGCTTACATGAAAGAAGAATAGCCGGCCGGCAATGTCGAAGCCGGGAAGGAATTAAACATCAGCCTTTTTCACTGAAGTCTTACTGTTACTGGTACCACCAGAGTTGGCATGACCATGGGAGAGGAGACGAACTACAGACCCCTCGCCATTGGCTGTGTAATACGAAGAACAAGGTTAGCCATTCCAGACACCAACATTTTTCAAGCAGATCTACAAAAGGCATAGATCCTGATAAACCCCTGCCGTGTAAAGGGGGTCATAAAAACAATGTCTTAGAAGTTTGTGTGTCTATGTTGTACAACGGAACGCAACGGACACAGTGCATGCCAGGTAGGCCAGAGCAGGTGAGAGATTGAGTCATAAGTCACCAAATTAAACGCTGATATCTGCCTCAGTCATGGGAGTAAATAGAGCCAGTCTTCATTATCAAGAAGTACAGATTCCAATGAGCCCCTGCGACTGCAGGGCTCCTGAGAATCTATGCCTCTTGCTGACGGTAAGTTGTTTCAGTTGATGATGAAGCGAGAAGGAAAGTTGGCACCTGTTCCACCGGAGAAGAAAAAAACATTGTTACACTGTCTGAGTCGGCGAAGGAGTCTCGGCTTGTTTTAACCCTTTTTATCCTGATACACTATTGGTTGCAATAAAATTGACTACGATAGTTCAAGGGTGGTACCAGAATAGCTTGGCACCAAAGGCGCCAAGCTACTCTGGCACCACCCTTGAACTAAAATGGTCGATCTAATCTGTAATCTAATCTGTAATGTAGCCTTCATAGGGACAATAAACACATTTGTAAAAAAAACCACAGCATCAGGATGTAATGGGTTAACTTGAGAATAAATGCACTCTTTCCCAGTTTCAGAGATGAATTTCTGTGTAATTTTTACAATTTTTGTTTTTCACCTTCATTTTAGTCTATCAACACTATTAGTATCTATTCAACGCCAGATAAAATATGTATATGACTGAGCAGCCAACAATTAAGCGTCCGTTCACGAAAGAGAAACGAAATGAAATAACACTTAGTTTTTCAAGGATTTTAGGTGCACTACGGTCTTTGTGTGTGTGTGTGTGTGTGTGTGTGTGTGTGTGTGTGAGTGAGAGAGAGAGAGAGAGGAGAGAGGAGAGTGAGAGAGAGAGAGAGAGAGAGAGAGAGAGAGAGAGAGAGAGAGAGAGAGAGAGAGAGAGATGACGTTATTCAAATTCCAGACCCACGAAAGAGAGAGAGAGAGAGAGAGAGAGAGAGAGAGAGAGAGAGAGAGAGAGAGAGAGAGAGAGAGAGATGATGAATCCTTTTTTATTCAGGATAAAGCCATTAGGCAACTCAATGCCTGTCTTACAAGCTGTCCTGTAAACAAAAGAGAACACAACAGGAAAAGAAACATAGCATGCAAATAATAATAATAATAATAATAATAATAATAATAATAATAATAAGATGAGGAAGCAAAACTAGGGGGGGGGGGGGGGAAACACAATAGGGGAATCATCGAAAGGAGGAAAAAAAATGACAATGGAGAATTTGTAACTGCCTCCGATGCAAAAAGCAAGAGAACGAAACGCGTGCACAGCATTAATATTATACTCATCTAAGACAGTGTCATAGAATCAGCAGCATCAATAGCGTATAGAGACACCAACAAGACAATAGATGAGCAGGTAGCAAATTTAAGGAGAAAGAGAAAAATATTTGACGTTTACGTGTTATCAGCAGTATTATTCTTATATGGCAAACTGTGAAGTCACGCTGATTGGAAGTGAGTGTGCAATGCGCGTTTAAAATGGGTTTTATCAGAAAATGATTTAATGTTTAATGGCAATGAGTTCCAGACAGAGCTACCAGAAAATAGAAGGCTTGACTTGTAGAGATCTATCCGTGGGCGGGGTAAGTGAAGCAAGTCATTCCTCGTATGTAGTTGATGCCGAGGGCTGAAGTTAAATATCATGCGCAGATATTCCGGGGCTTGATAATGAAATATTTTGTGCATGAGGACGCATTTGTTAAATTTGAGTTGTTCCTTCAGTGTAAGCAGGCCAAGGGATTTTATTTTATCGTCCGTGGAAGTAGGGTTAGGAATAATTAACTTAATTGAACGACGATACAGCGAGTTTAGTTTTTTAAAATGAAGTTCACTGCATTCGTCCCACAACGAGGATGCATAGTCACAGTGGCTTTTTATGTGTGCGTGAAAGAACAATGTACAGCACTTTGTACTAAGAATATGTCTAAGTTTAGATAGCAGAAATACATTCCTGGACAAGGTTTTGCACAAACTGTCGATATGCGGCGACCAATTCAGCTGGTCGTCAATTACAACTCCCAGTAGGCGGTACCTGGATACTTGTTGGATAGGCTTATTGCCAAGTGACAGTTTCAGAGGGGCAGGATGTAGCTGGCGCTTTTGTCGGGTTGTTATCAACATGCTTTTGGTTTTAGAAGTACTGATTAGCATGCGATTTTGCGTACACCAATCTGACACTTCATCGAGACTTTGCTGGAGGATACAATTTAGCATCGTTTCACGTTTGTCAGATGTATGCAGCGTTGAATCGTCAGCAAAGAGTTCGCATTTAACCTCAGGATTTGAGATGGAAAGAGGTAGGTCATTGATGAATAAAGAAAATAAAAGAGGCCCTAGAATAGATCCTTGGGGGACTCCGTGCCTGACTATACCTTCTTTCGAATACCTTCCGTTTGAGTACACCTTCTGTCGGCGGTTACTGAGGTAGGAGGAGAAAAAAGCTATAGAGTTCAAATCAAGCTTATAGACTGAAAGTTTCTTTAAAAGAATGTTGTGATCGACTAAATCAAATGCTTTGGTTAGGTCCAGAAAAACTGCACCATTTAATTTGGAATTGTTTATTGATGAGAGCCAAGAGTCAACAATGTGAACGAGGGCAGTATGACATGAGTGTTTAGGTCTAAAACCGGACTGAAGAGATACGAGGAGGCGGTGATTCTCCAAGAATTGGAGTAGGTGCTTATGAACGTGTCTTTCTAGTGGCTTCGATAATAGTGATAACACTGAAATAGGACGGAAATCGTTTGGACTTTTGGGATCTGTACATTTGGGAATAGGGACAACTTTAGCATCTTTCATGGCATCTGGAAAAATACCCTGCTTGATAGAAAGGTTGAATATAAATGTCAAGGTGTCAGCTGTGTATGGAAGGGACAATTTCAGTACCATGTTGTTTATTCCATCCAGGCCACACGATGTACTTGTTAGAGTAGAAATATATTTACCTACTTCAAACACTGTCATAAGAGGTACGGAGAATGACGCACCAGTTGCAGACTCACAGTGTGTGCGCAGTTTATCAGAACAACTGTAACTATCAGCGCCACTGGAAAAAGACTGTACAAGGGACTCAGCAATATTTAAAAAGTGGGAATTGAAGTCGTCTGGAGTTATGCCTGGAGAGGTAGCAGCATTGATGGAACTCCTCTTCTTTGTAAACAAATTGATTGCATTCCAGACACTTCGGGTATCTTTACCCTCTGCGATAACTTTTTCCGCAAGCGTTTTCTGTGCTTTTCTAACTAAGGATTTTACAAGATTACGTTGTTTCTTAAAATCCGCAAACTTTTTCTGCCGTTTTAAGTCATCTCTTATTTTCATTGCGTGAATGATGTCCTTTGACAACCAAGGCGGAAGGGTAGGGTGTTTAACGCGTTTAGTCCTGAGTGGGGCATGTTTATCGAGGACCCAAAGAAATAGCTTGTACCAAAGCGAGAGGGCTTCATTGGGATCATTAGTGTTATAAATAAGGTGAAAGGGCGTGATTGAGAGGTCATGAAGAAAGTCATCTTTGTTAAACTTTGTGTAAGACCTGTACGTGATGGTAGTGTGGTGTTTGTGCTGGGGTTTATCACGTTTAACTGAAAGATTAAAACAAGTAGGAAAGTGATCACTAATGGCAACATCCGGTACGTGGACGTTAGTGACAGCAGGTGCATTTGTAGTGTAGATGTGGTCAATCAATGTGGCGGATGACAAAGAAACTCTAGTGGGAGACCGAACCATCTGCTGCAGGCCAAATAATGAGGTGGTGCAATTCCACGCCGCATTACCAGTCTTTAGCAGGTCAATATTAAAATCGCCTAGAAGGTGTATATCTTTGTAGTGACGTTGTTGCACCTTATCCATCATGGTGACAAAATCATCATACCATGAGAATGTGGCTGAAGGGGTGCGATAAATAAATCCAATTAGTGTGGGGGAAGATTTGTCACATTTCAATTCAAGAAATAAACTTTCAACGTGACAAGACTCTAAATCCATGCGGCGGGTAACGTACTGGCGGATAGAGTTATGAATGTACACAGCTATACCGGTATGACCGGGGGATGATGCATCTCTACGGAATACAGTATAGTTATAAATGGATTGATTGATTGATTGTACATTGCTTAACGTCCCGACAGCAACAAGGCTTTCTCAGGACGTGCCTGCACTGCTTGTGAAAAAAAAAAAAAAAAACTGAACAGAAATTGAATGTATGTCGCCAGCCGGTCAATACATTAAATAAACCTACAACATGGGCCTAAATAAGCTAGACATTAGCACACACTCCAATATCAGAGCTACAGCAGTGCAGACAGTTGGAGAGTTTTAGACATCAGTGAATCCAAGAGTAACAGAACACATGCCAGAATAGAAAGGAACCCACCTGTGGGGCTGACAGGGTGACCTGGAACTAAAAGTACTAACCCCACCAGTCCCAGGCACCGGTGGGGTATAAATGGAGATCGAGGCGTTACTATATGTTCCCTGAGTCTAGACTCAGTAAATCCAATATATGAAAGGTGGGTGTGAAGTAAACAGTGGCGTCGGGCACTTTGTTGTATAAATGATAAACGTTAAGGTGCCCTATCCGTAAATCATGCTTATTCAGCGAACACTTATGTACATGTGGGCTACAGGCAGGCATGATGAAGCAACACGTGGGGGAAAATGTTTACAAAAGTCAATGAAGAACAAATGAAAACTTTTGAACTCTAACAAAGTTAAACAAAACCCAGGAGAAACTACAGTGCTGAAAACTCAGCTTAGTCTATCGCTTTCCCTGCAGACAACGTCACGACCCACGCAGGGGAAATAATAGGTCGTTACGTGCTGTAGGCGAATGAGTCACTGAACGTATACCGAATCTGCGATATATATAAATATCTAAATTGGCTCCTTAGCGTCACATCCCACGTAGGGGAAATAATGTTTTTGTTACGTTCTGAAAAGCGAAATAATTGAGTCACTGGTCGGAGATCGTATAATATACGATACACACACTGGCTCCTTCGCTATATCAAGAAGAGTATATTTCCTCCGTTTTGAAAGAAAGGAAAATGCAGGAAGATAATAATCGTCACCATTCACAGAAGAAAAATTCATGTCACGAATTAAATCCAAAGTGCTATTTGATTAAAAAACTATATATTCAATGTCGGACACTAAACAGTTTGCCAGATTGTCAGATTCATATTTCATAATTAATGAGAGGTAAGGTTTGTGCTACACTGAGTGACTGTCTTTCCGTATGAGAGGGAAGGTGTGCGCCACACTGGTTGACTCCGTCAATTCACAGGAGAGAAGCGAGGGAGACAACCCATGTGGACTTATAAATACGACATTGAGACATCATGGTACGCCGCGCAAGTTGTCTCCGTCGCTCCGCCAGAACGAATCAAGGGAGACAACGAGCGTGGGTCCAGAATGTCTGAGTGAAGTCTCAGTCAAGGGACGAACGATAGACGACACTGATTGTGCCGGTCAAACCACTGGTGAGAATCGAGGGAGGCAAACAGTGTGGGTTCACAATGAAATTCACTCAGACGAGGGTCTCATAGTGCCGCCCATGATACTCTGGACAGGGGATGTGGCCGTACCGGCCATGGCTAGGGGCAACAGGTGGCACAGGGAAAGCAACACTCCAAGTGGCAGGATCACAGGACAATTTGGGGGAAGGGGCCACGGGGTAGGAAACACGCTGATTGGTCAGTGGCTGGGGTGGATAATGTGTGGGGTGGGGAGGATGGGTACTTTACAGTTGAAATCTATGGGTAGGTGACCGTTACGGTGCAATCCTCCTAGAGGCGGCATGGGGGGTCCGTATTGCAGGCGGTCGTCACACATAGTTGGCCGCAGCACAGGCTGGTGGGCAGAGCTAGACCGCATAGACGGCAGGGACGCACGAGCTGTGGACCTAAGGTTGAAGGCAAGTCGCGAGGCCCCCTCAGTGCTTGGATGGAAATTATCATTCTGTCTGTAGAGCAACTTACGTGGGGCCCCACCACGAGACAGAAACACTGGCACGTTGTCAATGTACAGAGCCCTCGCCTGATCACACGCCGCCATCAGGTTCCTGTTGGATGGAATGATGGCGCTGTTGGCGGAGTGTGTCGACCAAAAGCAGGCAAAACAGACGACATTTTGACGGAGGCGCATGGAAACTTAATTTTCACCAGTTTGAGGAGGGCGGCCCAGGTGTCCACACTGATCACTTGACGGCGTTTGCATGTGTTGATCCCGACATGCAGCACGGCTAAAACAATGTGCGGTGCAGGAGGCTGCGAGTCGAGCCACGCCATCAATTCAGCAATGGACATGCCCGGCACGCATATCTTCTGCATAGGTACAGTCGGTGATACAATCTTGCTACCCACCTCTCGAAAGATTGAATCACCTATTAGCACAGCAGGGACCCCAGGCAAAATCCTCTCTTTGGTCAAGACATCAGCGGGGATAGGGTGATCCTGATGTTGATCACGCTTGGGGCGGCACGTGTTGCTGAGCGATTCCATGCCTATATTTTTGACCTTGCCGTTTGTGCAGTCGTCAACAGAGAGGGCAGCAAAGCGATTGGACACAGGCACGGCGGCGACTACAACGTCACGGTATGAGGCACGGCCAGTGTTGTGTGCGGGCTGGCTCGGCGAGGGAGTGGAGGGAGTGAGACCTGAGCTTTGAATGGATAATGGGGAAGCCATACCAACGGAGGGAGTCTTGGCTAGGTTGATGGCAGGCGGAGATTGGTCAGTGGGAACGGCCTGTCGGGGCTGAGAGGAGGTCAGAGATGGGCCAGGCTTGGTTGACAACAGAGTGCCGTCCACCTGTGCATCTGTCATCTGCTTCTTGGAGGGCTGGGAAGTGATGCGCAGTGAAGTAAACATTTTGTTGTGGTCACCAAGCTGAGACTTGAGTTTTTTGTTTTCGGCCTCCAGTGACTTGACACGACAACAAAGTTGGTCTAGCTGCTGGTGGAACTCGGCCTTGATGTCACGAATCTCAATCCGGACCAGCTCACGCACCTCTTTCTGTAAGTCATACACTGCACACATGGCTGTGTCGTGTTGAGAGCCGATCGCAGCACCGAGACCATCAACAACACGGCCGAGTTCCGTCAGCTTCTTGGCCGTGTCAGCTTGGAGCATGGAAGTAGACGGTTGCAAGGCAGAATTGGTGTCCGCGAGAGGGGGGCAACCGCCCGGGCTGTCACACTGGTCACTGGCAACCGAAGGAGAGGCGTCACAGGTACAGCCACTGCGGTCAATGCCTGCTGAAGCAACATCGGCACTGCCAGTCGCGCTGTTTGAAACTGCACTGGCAGCCATATCATTGACGCTGTCGTGGTCCTGGTCGATATTGGCACTTCCTGCTACCTGCTCGAGACCTACACCGACCGTGTCAGTATCGTCAGCTTTAGGGAGCTGTGAGCGCATAGTGGCGCATGGTGGCAGGGCCCGTCGATCAGGAGGTTTACCAGACATGCTATAGCTGGGGAGGAGGAGGTTCACGACTGACCTTAGTTTGCCGAATTCCTCTTGCACCCAGTCCACACACGCCTTCCCCTGGACTAGAATTGTGCCCGTGGTATAGTAGATGGAGATTTTTAATAGTTTATTTCCATCAAGCGAGAGATCAAGCACTGATTTAAAAAGTTCAGGAGGAAGGTCAATGGCCAGGGGATGGGTGAGGGAGAGCGTCTTTGTGTGGTCCTTTTGGTGGTCAGCCCATGTAGAGGAAAGCTCAGGGGGTTTGTATGCGAACTGGTATCGTTCTCGTAAAGCATGCCTCCACACCGGCAAGTGAAGACCGTTTGTATCAAAAGTGATCTGATGCCAGTCTTTTGTTTTCTTAACTTTTGCCAAGTCAATGGAGTGTTTGGCTTTGATAGATCTCGTGTGCGGGGGCATGGCTTTAGTTTAGTGTCCTTCACTGGAGGTATCTAGTCCGCCATCTTGCTAACACGAACACACTAGACAGTCATACACTGGATTTATTGGCAAGGAGCTGTTAGTGCACTGCAGAAAGTGCACCACAGTGCAAGGAGTTAGTTATATGCCAGCATGATACAAGTGCGTGATAGGGATAGAGCTTTTATTAGGGAAGGCACTTGCGAGCATGAAGTAATTGATCGACGTCAGCGCTCATGTTCCAAGTGACGCACTTGGTACTCTAGTTCCATATGACGCGTCAGCCGCTCTAGTTCAAAGAACGCGTGACGCAAATGTACACAATCATTGAATCAATGTTTTCAATGCCAAAAGTAACTTTTAGTTTGTGGATAAATTTGGTTTGAGATAAAGATTACACGCTCACCTGGAAAAAGCAGAACTAAGTCAGAAGAATCACTGAACTCACAACTGAAAAGTCAAGTCAGGAAACCCAACAGACCCGTTGCAGTATTCCGATGTTGGACAGAGACGAATGCCGCGGAAAAACGGTATCGTGAGGATCACCGACCAACTCGAAAGTACTGTTCCTGAAGGAACGTAAGTTTTTCCAAGCAAGCAAGCACCAATAAAAACACGCACAACTAGTATTCCAGGAATCCGAAAACACACTTGGTGCAGTGATGCACTCAAGGTTAGGTTAGGTTAACGATCGTCGTGGAACAAAAATAGCTTTTCAAGTGCTCACAACGATCGTTCAGGATTATGTAACACAAAAATAGAAATCCATGTCTATTGCACACATGCACACAGTGCACTTCAAGAATTTAGTTCCAGATGCATATAATAAATACACATTCCCAGTGGAGGTGTGAAAAAGTAGACTGGACAGTGTATCCTCGGTGGCGCAGAGACAGAGAGAGAGAGAGAGAGAGAGGAGAGAGAGAGAGAGAGAGAGAGAGAGAGAGAGAGAGAGAGAGAGAGAGAGAGAGAGAGAGAGATGACGTTATTCAAATTCCAGACCCACGAAAAAGCGAGAGAGAGAGAGAGAGAGAGAGAGAGAGAGAGAGAGAGAGAGAGAGAGAGAGAGAGAGAGAGAGAGAGAGAGAGAGAGAGAGAGAGATGACGTTATTTAAATTCCAGACCCACGAATACAACTTGGGCATGCAGCCACGAAAATGTCCAAACATATCCAGCTCTAACACACACACCAACATACACACTAACTTCTAGCAAACAACGGCTGCCTCACGGACCCCCAACTGCAAGAGGCATAGATCCTCATGAGCCCCCGCGACTGCGGGGGCTCATGAGGATCTGTGCCTCTTGCATACAGTTAAAACACAATTGAATCACTCAATTCAATCACACAATTGAATCACTCAAGGTGCACGTCACTAGTGAAACTGATGTAGACACTCTGGCAAATGAGGATCTATTTATCCCTTCACTGTCGAGAAAACGTGAACACGGTCCAACCGCAAGAGACAAAGATTCTCATGAGACCCCGCAACTGCGGGAGTTCTTGAGCGCTTGTGCCTCTTGCTGAGATCAATTTGTATCCATGTTTTTGGGACGGTTTTGGCTTTGGTCGTCTCGAGAACATAGATTTCAGAAACACAAACGTACGTACAGTGGCAGGAGAGTGGTTTGTTAGACCCCCAACCTTTTCCACGCCTCAAACTTCGGTACAAAATAGTCCCGGTCTCTAAAATCTGCAAATTATTTGGATCTTCACTGCTAATTGTTTTCTGCACGTGTTAAAAACTCGGTTCGACTATCATTTCATTTCCCAAAGGCCAGGAATATTTTAAGCTGTATAAGCATTCACCCAATCAAACAGCTCACAGCTGCGGCCATTCGCAAGCGGAAACGAGACGTCCGGTTTCTCGACTAAGCTTGGTGCATGGAAATGGTTGGGGCGTAATATGGTTAACTCGATTCACGATGGTTCTGGGCCTGACAACTTTATTTCCGCAAAAACAACAGAGGACAAGCAATGCCAAGGTTATCCATAACACACACAGCAGACGACATTAAGGGTTTCAAATATAAATGCATGTTCTGCCCTTAGATGGTAAATAAGATCATGTACAACATAATTGGACGTATGTTGTATTTTCCAACAAAGGCATAATTATTAAATACAAATCAAACTACAACTAACAACGCATATTTTAGTCCAGACAGTGGACATCAGAATATTAATGTATTATTGTATAGTAAAAATAAAGAAGCTTTTGTCCCGTGATCTTAGAACTGCTTTTTGTAACGTTAAATATAGAAGGTAAATGCGCACTACAAGTTTAACCCCTTCCCTGCCAATGCACCTACATGTTTAGGTTGTTACTAAAATATGTGCTCACTGAACGACTAGACGCCGCAACTGTCCAAAGAACATTGACACAAGATGGTCTCAGCCAGAGGCATAGATCATCGTAAGCCCCCGCAGTCGCGGGGGCTCATGAGGATCTATGTCTCTTGCATTTGGATCGTGTTCACGTTTTTTCGGCAGTGAAGGAATTAACCTCTTCAAACTCCTTCACCTCCAGTGGACACAGAATGTGTCATTGTAAATTCACGTCAAAGATCCTCAGCAGTCATTGGAACATGGATACAAAATAATAATAATAATAATAATAATAATACATAGTTCTTGTATAGCGCTGTTCTCCAGGAAAACACTGGACTCACTGCGCATGCACAATAGCACACCCTTTCTCTCTCAGACACACACGCACAATTATACACTACTTTAAACCGCCCCATCCCTTCCCCACATCTTACATTCACTTCCTCTGGGATCAGAATAGGTGGCAGTCAGTCAACAGTTAGCTGGCTTCAACAAGAAGCATAGATCCTCCCCCAGTCAGCGGGGGCTCTTGAGGATCTATAACTCTTGGAGTTGGGCGGTGTTCTGTATTTCTCGTCAGAGAAGGGGTTAACGTGGTCAGCATATGGTCGTAACAATTGTGTTGTATCGTACGTAGGCCTACGTACGTATCAGTTAAAGGACCTGTACTTTCGCCATGCTTTTGGGGTCCGGATGGAAATAATGAAACTGGGAATCACTTAGAGACTCTTTCGCCTCCAGCAGTCTCTACAGATCCCGTACCGTTTGCGGGAGTACTCCCTGATAGACCCACTCGGGGAGTACGCCAGAAGTACACTTCTATACAATGAAATGGGGAACATTTCATTTGAATAGAAATGCACTTCTGATGTACTCACCGAGTAGATTGTCTGAGCAGTACTCCCGCGACTGAACGGTATGGACTCGAGTGGGTTGATTCAAGATTAGTTCGTGAACAGCTGGATGCAGATAACTGTATATCTCGGTTGACCATAACAGCTCAGGGTAGTTCCTGATTGACTTGGCGCCTGGCCAACTCATTTCTACTTATTTGTACTTCGTGATCCACAGACGATCTTAATGTGATCCATTAACTCTGGAATCCAGCTAACTAGAACATTGCCCCGTTGTACTTGAGTCTTACGATTTCTTTCTTGGCTCTTTGGTCTTCTCATTCATGCTCGTTACGTGAAGAATGTCATCACTGAGTACGCCACACTGAAGCCATTACCTGTATTGCATTTCTGAGAGGAGTCACTTGGCGTGACTGTCGGACAAACCCATGCCGCCGAAATGTCACAACTCCACTGAGCTATCAAAGAGGGGGACAGAAGGTATACTGCCTAATACATCTCTTATTTCGGTCAACAAATGTATTAACCAGTATTATTAAGATGTATTATTTCAGTCAGAATAAGCAGCATTCGACTTGTCATACTTCTTATTCTGAACGAGTTTAAAAGTGGCATAAAAATGATCTCGGAAGGTGTGCGGCCCATTGGAAACACTGAACGTAATCAATGAAATTGTCGCGAACGAGCAGTATAATTATTTGGTCGTTTCAATGCATAATCGGCCAACTTGCGCGGGCCAACGATGGTTGATGTCGGCCCAAGGACCTTTCGCTTACGGGGACGTCGGTACATTGAATCGCAGCTCTTGATTCGGCTGAAGATGACAAATTCAGTCCGTTAGTCTATCATTCACAATAATGATAATAATGATAATTCGCCTCGTATTCAACAGTGGCTTGCGAGGTAATATTTAGCAATTCCTAGCGGACTAGCACATGTGTAAAAGTCTCAAAGAATTTTTTCAAAGATGATTCTAGCCGGCCCCATGAGTGAGAAGAAGCCAGCCGAAAGGAAAGCTTTGCCATATGTCTGGTGTTGTCATAGTTACGGGCCAGTGGGGTAATAAAGCAGACGCGTTTTGGCGAGTCAGTACCGCCGAAACCAGGTGAGAGGCAGGCAAAGTGCGCCTGACCTGTCAGGTGTACAATGTACAGCAGAACAGGTACAACCTGGCAGAGCCCCGTCCTGCCTTAGTGACAGTGCTGTAAATGACATTATCACTGTTTCTCACTGAGGAGGGTTCTCCGGCAAGACCTCGTGAGCATCTATGTCTTATACAATGATGCGATGAAATTGCCTTTAAAATGTGAGAAAAGGACAAATGATATAAAGGTTCCTGCAAAAAAAAAAAAAAACAAACAAACACAACAGCACCCACGCCGGCCTTTGCCGCCTAAAAAACGCCACATGATTCACTGAACGTTTGCCGCAGGGGCTCATGAAAATCTAGGCCTCGTTGATATAAACCAGCTTATTGTCCATAAGACGTAGGAAGTTTTATCTAGTTTAACCCATTCAGCCCCGACGCACCACAGCAGATGAATCGACCATCATAATTCAAAGGGGAGTGCCAGATTAGCTTGGCGCCGACAGGTAAGCTAATCTGGCACTACCCTTGAATTATCATGGTCGATCCATCTCCTGTAACTAGTGCATAGTCGTTAGATGACGCCTCCAAAATTTGTGAAATACGGCATTGGGGCTGAATGAGTTAATCCATTCACTGCTGAAAAAAGTGAACAAGTTCAATCTGCAAGAGACACAGATCCTCACGAGCCCCCGCAACTGCGGATCTATGAGGATCATGAGGATCTATGCCTCTTGCTGACCTAACTTTGTATCTGCGTTCCCGGGACGGGTGAAATTTTGTAACGTTGAGTTTACAAAGCTTTTAGCAACATAGTTTATACCGCTGGTAGTGATGGGGTTAAATCCTTTGGCTGTTTACGGAAAGAACTTGAATTCACTTTGGTCTTGCCGCGCCATTGTAACCCCTTTACTGTCGAGAAAAGGTAAACCGGTACCGCCCATCTGCAAGAGGTATCGATTCTCATGAGCTGGTGGCGGCTCACCTTGTCGCGGAAGCTTTTCAGTAATGAGACAATCTGTGAATCTTACATTCTTACAAGCCCCGCCCCTCCACTACCGGTACTACAGTCACCGCCACCGCCATCGCTACAAACAGTACATCCCGATATAAACCACTTCACAACCGAAGTGTCACGAGCGATGCTTTGCTGCACTATCCTCTACAGTTTAATTATCTCTGACGCCTATGAGACACTGCCGTACACCTTACCCCAGATAAGTCACCTTGTCCGAAGACGTAAACTGGAGTCGATCTATTGCTATCAAGAGGCGCAGATTCTCATGAGCCCCTGCTTTCAGCAGGGATTCATGCGAATCTACGCCTCTTGCAGAAGGTTCAGACAGAATGAAGTGAGAACGAAGACACGAGTCAAGAGACCGGTTGTTAGCCAACTGCAACTTCAAGAGGCACAGATCTGCATGAACTCATACAACCTACAGGATCTTATAAGTATACATCGTGTGGCAAAAGACAAGTCGCATTTACTCCTGTATTCCTGAATCAGCGAAAAGTCTGAAATATTTCAGGAGTGGCCTGGCAGCTTCAATCAGTCTTTGCCATCACTAGTTGGCCATGTGGAGAATCTGGTTTTGCCCAGAATGTATACACATGAGTGAACAGTACAGGTAGGAATTGAGATCTGTTCACTGCAAGGATTCACACTACCCGAACACTGGTACCATTCCCTCACTTCTTCATACTTTTGCGACAGGCTGCATACTTCTTTTTCAAACAGACGCACCACTGAAGATCGTGACGTTAGTTCGGACCCGCGCCGTTTGCTGGAGTCATCCCCTGACTCGGTTGATTGATTGTACATTGCTTAACGTCCCGACAGCAACAAGACTTTCTCAGGACGTGCCTGCACTGCTTGTGAAAAAAAAAAACTAAACAGAATATTGAATGTATGTCGCCAGCCGGTCCAATACGTTAAATAAACCTAACACATGGGGCCTAAATAAAGCTAAGACCATTTAGCAACACACATCCAATATCAAGAGCTACAGGCAGCGCAGACAGTAGGGAGAGTTTTAAAAAGGCAAATACAGGTGAATGGACCAAGGGTAGACAGAAACACATGCCCCAGAATAGAGAGGAAAACCCACCCTGTGGGGGAACTACTCCACAAGTACACTTCTATTCAAATAAGATGCATAGCATCTCAATTGAATAGAAGTGTACTTGTGCTGTACTCCACGAATGGGTCTGTCTCGGGGGTGCTACCTCAAAGTGTACGGCAGAAAGTTCTAAAGTTCCGACTCATTAGGCCGAACTGTCTTGGAAAATACCAAAAGAAGATGCTTTTATGTCAAGGCTGTAACCAATTCTGTGTAATCCAAATATATATTTACAATAATTTAGTGAAGAAAATAATTATTGTATTATTGCATAAAGAAATGACCAGCCGCCCACACTGTACGTTTCTAGGCATGTATGCAAGACACCATACACTTTAAAGACGAGTCACATATTTTAGCATCGCATGCGCAAAACAAGAACAATTTCAATTAATGAGTTCTTGCATTAAAAGCTTATTGCAGTAGATTAAATTATTTATAAATTTCCCACTAATTAGCCTCAAGGGCTAACGTGTACAAAACCGGATGCAACCACAAACCCCAAAATACACCAAAAGAAATAAGAACCGTTTTCTCTGTGCAATGCCATATCAGTCGTGACTGTCAAACAGTCCTTTGCGCAGATCTGGGTTGCTCAGGTGGTGGAATACTAGCCACTACAAAAGATCGCGGGGCGAAACCGGATGGTGTCAAAACTAGTACAGTCACTTTTTTGTGCCCCGTCTTTGAAATCACCTTCGTTTAGCCAGAAAACATTAACCCGTTTCATCCTGATACACTATTGCTTAAAATTACGAACGGAGTTTAATAGTTCAAGACTAGTTGCAGAATCAGTAAATTGGCACCGGAGGCGCCAAGCTATTCTGACACCACCCTCAAACTAAAATGGTTCATCTATCTCCCGATCTGTAATGTAGCCTTCTTAGGACAATAAGCAGAAAAATTTTCCTCAGGATATAATGGGTTAAAAGCCCAAAATAGTTAACGTTAACTTTTCTATACTGCCTTAATCGCATGCCCGAAGGCCAGTCTAGTACGTACACACAGTACATGTATACTGACTGATTAGATGGAATGCTGCTATCGCCTAAACTGAATCCCTCGATGCAGGCCGAGAATTTGCTGGAAGCTTTCCAAGCAAAGCAGGTCATGGCGAATCGAAAGACACCTCTGCTGATTTGCTTTTTTTAAAAAAACAGTTCATTAGACAACCTTTTTCCATCTGCAAGAGGCATAGAGTATCATGAACCAATGCAGTCGCTGGAACTCATGAAAATGTATGCCTCTTCCTGGCAGGGTGATTTTGACCCCTTGTGTCCACACCCTAGCATTAAGTAATTTACAATCATCAGTGTAAACCTCTTCGCTGCCAGTGGAAACAAATTTGTGTCTTCGAAACCAGGGCAAATTCAAACCCGAATAATCCCATCAATCCAAGAAAGGCGGATATGAATAAGGCCACTAGAAGCAATGAACCTCATGAGCCCCCGCATCTGCGGGGGCTCGTGCGGTTCTTTGCCTCTTTCAGTTGGTTCGCGTACGAAGCATTTTTTTTTTCTTCCGGTTGTGAAGGTATAGCTGGTATGGCTGAGATCACGGAAGTGTCCTCACCTAAATGCAACATAAACTTTTAAACACGAAGCAAATGGCCGTGAAGGCGGAGGTGGGGTGTCCTGACTTAAACTGCTAGTAAACCCAAACAGTATAGATACTCTATGCTCTTTGGTAAACCTAAACGGTGTTTACGATGCTGAGACGGTCGGGGTTTACTGTGCATAGGCTATGGTCGAGAAAACGACAGTGATAGCTAATATTGTTTGAAAATCAAGATTCCCATATTCAGGGAAGCAAACGATCAATTTAGTTTGCCCGGAGTATGGATAATATTGCTACTGCTCCTTGAAAAAATCTTGCTACTCCATGGGTCCAAACACAGGTTTACGTGCTTGTCCAAACCTATACCGATATTGTAATCACATGGCGACAGACTACAACGTACTGTTCATTTCTGCTACTGTACCCGTATTTTGCTGAACATGTCAGTAATAATATACTGATGTAGTCGTCCTCTCCGCCGGAATGCTAGTATTTTAGCGTTAGTTAGAACTGAACGTCGTCGTACAGTTACGGCCGGCTGTTACGTTTTAACCCCTTCACTGCCGAAAGAAAATGAACGCGATCCAACTGCAAGAGATGTAGATTCTCATGAGCCCCCGCGACTGCGGGGGCTCATGAGGATCTATGCCTCTTGCTGAGACCAGTTTGTGTCCCTGCTTCCTAGACGGTTTCGGCTTTTGGTCGTTGAGTGAACCAAGCTTTCAGGAAAAAAAAAGTACGTGGCAGTCAATGGGTTAACCCCCCAAAAAAAATTGGGCTCAGCGGCGTTTGACGTTTTTATAAGCTAAACAGCGTAGAAATAAATATGTAAACTTACGAGGCACTGAAACTGCCTGGAATGGTGAAGGTCGGGGCTTCACTGCTCGTTAGGTCCCCTGAAAACACAAGGCACACGAAAAATGACACTGCCATACGGAGCTATGTTGCAAGACGAGTACGGACCACAAGAACACAGACCAAGAAAATTATCCTACAATCAAACTAATTAACAATATTCGCGACGTGCCTTATGCGGAAACGCGGCTCTTTTGCCTCATATCTGTATGCGGCATCAGTCTAGAATGAGTTAATTGTGATGCTAGTTTAAAGGATCTGTGAAGCAATGACAATGTATCGTCTTTGGCGAAATCAAGTTTTACACTTCAATTTCAATTTTGAGGAATGATTTAAATCTTCCGGTTAATTTTTCACACTTCGTTCACGGACAGTTGTGGAGATAATGGCGAGGGCCATTTTAAGACTATCTGAACAGGATCTTTATCTGTGCTGGTCTGTGATTTTGGACATTAAGGTTGCAGGCCGTAAGGTCCCAAATCAAAGACCAACATATACGCGTGCGTCATCTCCAGTCAGACGGGTAAATGAGACGAAAGGTGCAAATGTTGGCGGTGAGGCGGCGCCTTAGACACGTAATCAGGCAACTTCGAGAACCACAGGCACCCATGAGAAGCACTCAGGCGCTATAGAACACCTTTAACTCATTCTACCCCAGACACACCACAGTAAGATATGGATCGACCATGATAGTTCAAGGGTGATGCCAGAATAGCTTGGCGCCTATGGGCGCCAAGCTATTCTGGCATCACCCTTGAACTATCATGATCGATCTGTGTCCTGCACTGCTATGCAGTCTTCAGAGGACAACGGCAACATCTGGGTATTTCGGTGTTGGGGTAGAATGAGTTAAAGACGTCGGCCACAAAAAGGCATGGAACCGGCACCAATGAAATCCGACCGAAATGGCTTGAGGCTAGTCTGAAAACTGCTCATTTATACACCAATTAGAGTGTGAGGGTATGTGACTTTGGACCTTACGGCTTTCAGCCGTAAGCTCCAAAATCAAACACCAACACACAATCATTTTATCAATGACAAGTTAATGTCCACTGTTACTCACTCAGAAAAGACCTTGGAGGCGGTTATTTGTTCCTGTCGCTAGTTATTGAACTGATCATGAATGAAATGACTTTTCCTCACCCGGCTAATAACTTGAGATAATAAGACTGGAAAAGTGTAAATAAGAAAAAGCTCCGTAATACATCGTTGCAGACTACAAACAGATGGTTACGTCATGTCAGAGAGTTCACGATTCCTTTTGAGAGAGAAATGAACTAAAATGAAATGAAATTGTATTTCTCAACGGAAGCAGTTAGCAGATGTGCTATTTTTCACGCTTGCCGTTGCACGCAATCGCGCACGAGAGAGAGAAATCGCGCGAGAGAAAGAGATCGCGAGAGAGATCGAGAGAGAGAGAGATCGAGAGAGAGAGAGAGAGAGAGAGAGAGAGAGAGAGAGAGAGAGAGAGAGAGAGAGAGAGAGAGAGAGAGAGAGAGAGAGAGAGAGAGAGAGAGAGAGAGACTGAGACCGAGAGAAAGATGTGGGGCAAACTGAAGGCCGGAAAATAGGACCTACTTAACACATGACATGCTACTACAAGACGCGGATGGACCATGATAGTTCAAGGGTGGTGTCAGAATTCTGAGCTATTTTGACACCACCCTTGAACTATCATGGTCGTTCTGTCTTCAGAACTGTGATTTAGAACTCATGGACATCTACACAAATTGATGATTTCATCCTCTGGATGTAATGAGTTAACCATGTGATTATTTTGCAAAAAGCTTTGTAAACGTGCCGGACACTCGACATAACATATGGTACTCGAACGACCTAAAAAAAAACCACATAAAGCCGGTAATGTCTGACTCTTGGTCGATCTAACTCGCGCATCACTAGAGATTTCAGGTAATCCAGGCTCACCTGCATACAGGTCCTAGCAGCACACACAGCTCGCCGACTTTCAAACTAAACAAGAAAAACACCAGGAGGCGTGTATCCTCGCCTTATGTCAGGAAATGAACAAGGAAGAAAAGAGAATCCGAGAAGACGTTTTGACTGCTCCGGGTTCACACTGGTTCTCTCTCGATTCGCTGCCGCTCATTAGCGGCAGCGAATCGAGGGAGACAACCAGGGTACGTGCACCGGTATAGAACCCCTAAAGCTGAAAATATCCTTGTCTGGAATGTTCATCTGCGATGCCAAAATATAAAGCCCGCAAAACCTTTTACAACAGTACAGACAGACAAAAAGGAGCCAAGAAGACCTTTAAAAAAGTTCGCGTTAAGATTGCATCGCTAACTCTGACTGAAAGGTTTAAAACTCCCTGCCTCCGGCCACCACTACCATCCATCGCCCCGTCTCTCCCCCCCCCCCCCCCCCCCCCCCCTCAAAAAAAAAAAAAAAAGAAAAGAAAAGGAAGAAAAAATACCTTTGAAAATGCACTTGAAAAGATCGTATTTTTCAATTAAACTTAGAGCCTGATAAAAATATTCCAGCACAAAGAATGAGTAAGCAAGCGTTTTAAAGAGATGGGTTTTAGAAAAGATTTACATCTCTAATTACCGAGCATCACTGCCGACAGACTGTATACAATTTCAGATATTAAAAAAAAAAAACAAAAAAAAAACCCCAAAACAACAACAACAACAACATGGAAATGTTGTGCCAACATGTGCCACGGCTTTTTAACACACTCGGGACGTCCGTGCTGCATTCGAATACGAGGCTTTATTCAGGCAGCTTATCCGGATGCGGCACTCCTCGAATGAGTTAGTGTTTTTAACCCTTCGCTAAAAGCGATCACGAATTTCGCGCGGTCTGAAACGACTAACTGCACACTGACCGACATTCGCGCGAAGAACACAGATGTCAATGGGACACAAATAGGCATAAAGAACATAGGACTAACACTGAAGAGACGTGAATCCTCATGAGCCCCCGCGACTGCGGGGGCTCATGAGGGTTTACGTCTCGTCCAGCTGGGTAGCGTTCACCTTATCCCGGCACAGTGTTTAAATATAAGATTCCACCACCTCCCTGAACCTGACGGATCTGGCGGAAAATTAAACCTGACAAACGCGACCAGAACAAGGCACAGCTGAACTTATTTGGTGGGCCGTTTTAAAAATTTTTTGTGGTAAATTAAGAAAAAGAAACGGAGAGTAAAAATTTTAATTAAAAAAAAAAAGTCTTTCACTGCCAAAATTAACTATTAGCTGGCGAGAAAAAAAAGTGAACACGATCCAACTGCAAGAGCCTATTCCTGACTTCACTTTGTATCTATGTTCCTTGGACGGCTGTGAATTTATGGTGTTTAACAAAATTACCAGAAACACACCCTGCGTTACTGAACGGAGAGATTGAAAAATCATGTGGGCACCGTGTCACTAAGTACTGGCACAGACACAGAGCCAGTCAAGCAGTCCTAACACTAAAATTATCATAGAAGAAAGCGACTTCTTTTTTTTTTTTCTTTTTTTTTAAACCAATGCAATGCGAACTCCACCCTGCTGCAAGAGACATAAACCCTCATGAGCCCCCGCGAAAGCGGGGGCTCATGAGGGTTTATGTTTCTTGTTATTTCTGTGTTATGTTTTTATGCATATTTTTCATCCCTGGTACATCTGGTTTTTTGTTTTTTTTTCTTCACGCGAATGTATGTTATTAGGGGGTGGAGTGGGGGTATGGGTGGGAGGAGGGGGGAGGGGGGGGGGCTCTTTTTCATATATAATAAATGTTTCAATGAAAAAAAAAAAAGGTGCTGCTTTGAGAGTGATCGATTGACTCAGAACCCCCGCATGGCCATGACAAAAAAGAAAAAAACAAAAACAAAAACAAAACAGGGGTTGGAGTGCCGCAGCGGAAAATTGTTCATTGTACAGCCTCGCTCTTAATGAGGCTGTTTACCTGTAATCGATCTGACTTATGTAAAGGGCAGATCAGCCAACAGCCTGCCGCCGGAACAGAGGCTGGAAATATAACAGGAACACTATTTTCGGGACGCTGAAAACGTGAGGAAAGGCCGGATGCGCCGCACACATTGCCGCGATCTTCACCCTATGAGTCATCGGTAGACTCCGCTGCCACAGGGTAAGGAAACCGTACAACAGTTATAATTTATGCCCCCAGACAGCAGCTTCGAGCCTCCAGGACAATCTGCGAAAACTGATCTATGTAGAAGAGTTATGAAGATACAAAAGAACGAGCTGCCAGACGAGATTGTGGAGTCTAAGAGCCTAAGACAGGGAACGTAACTCTTTTAAGTTTCCTTAACCGGTATTAGTGCCGCGGCCGCGCCGGCTTCTGACAATCCGCTACTGCCGACTGATTGAAGATGGCACTGGCTGCCGATTTACAAAGATCTGAGAGAGTTCCTATACAGAGATGGGACTGATTTATATGATATGGAGATCATCTCCAATGATCCTGGGGGACATAGTGTATCATAAAGAAAATCGGGCTTGCCAGTACCCCGCAGTCAGCAAAATGCCCTCGAGCCGACATAGGCTGCTGTTCAGTCAGTGGACCAGGCGCGCGCGGCGGCGGGCCAAACTGAATGTAGCCGCTCACTCAGTGTGGAAAGTGTGAAACTTACCGTCCCGGCTGGCATGCGGCAGAATTGTAAAATGTTTATCTTGGGAAAGGTATCGTCAAAGACATGAGGAAAGCAAATTCACGATATAGACCTCTGCTATGATAATACCTGTGTCTGAAAAAATCAGTCTGGCAGTTAAGTGGCCCCCCTCACTGCCACTGCTCATAAATTAGGCCTGTAATCGGCATTAAATGCGGCTGTAGCAGACTCAGTCAGTCAGTGACAGCTCTAATAAAAACACAGAAAAACGCGAAACATGCGGGGAATTATAATGATCTATGCTTCCTGCAAATCGGCAGTTTTTCTTGCGTTCCGGAAAGTAGAGTGGGTTAAAATCACTCAAAGCCTTTAGAAGCAGTCAGGTTCGAACAGCAGTTTGGATCAGCCTTTCGGAAAGACAGATTGTCGCATCGATAAATAATCTAGATCAGTCGATAAACACGTCCTTATGTAAAATAGCAAATAGTCAAACACTGAGTCAAATAGCACTGCATGCACACTAATCTACTTATTAATGAAGACATGCATGCAAGCATACATCAACGATAAAACTCTATGGTATTCAACGAAGTATGCCACTTGTATAAGGCAAATAGCTGTGATTACTGTCTTGCCGGGTGTGTAAAAATGAAGCCTGGGCGGGTACTGATTGGGGCAGAATATCAGTAAGCATGCACAGTTTACTCATTTCTTTTTTTTTAATTTTTTTTTGTTTTACATACTTCTCAAAGTTTGTGTGTGGATATCATTAAGATGGAAAGTATACTGACGAACAAAAGAAATGCAACATTTCTTTTGCTCGTCAGTACTGATTAAAAGTGTTTCCGACAATTCCATAAATGTCGCATTTCTTTTGCTCGTTAGTATATCTGTACACCACAGCTGACGGAGCTTTTGCACGACTGATCGAAAGGCGGTACCCTAGACATGACACTGGCAGCATGTATGTGCACTCATCGTGTGCCTCCTGTACAGGCTGCTGCACCTTTAACTAATGAGAGACAGGTCTGCTGCTCAGTGCTGCCATCACTCGCATGTTGAAACCCTAAGACCTAATCTGCCGGAGCGGGTACACATTGGTGCCGAGTCCCGTGAGCAAAGGCCCTCGGGCCGACGACGGTCGCACTGGGCCAGCGGGGCGGCACGACTGTGCGCGGGCCCACTGCGGCCGTCATGGGTCCGAAGACGTTTTGCTACTGGGTCACTGTAACACCCGACACTTGACTTGAAACTTGTTCGACGCATGTTCCCCATGCTCGTTTATCTACTGGGCAGAACAGTGTATTGCGTGCTTGGTTGAGTATGAAGGTGTCTATAATAATTCGGCTTAGGTTCAGTGATACATGCGGCATTATTTCCGCTGAGCTTTTTTCTCTGTTCCGTTTCCGAAAGTGAACGTTCGGAACAGACTTGCCACAAGCCACAAACAAGAATCAGTTTTTCTTATAAATTCAGATGCGGTATTGGGGGATGTTTTTAGTGGACAAAACATGATTAATTAGTCTCAAGTCCCCTCCTTATCTATAAAATGAAGTGTTTAGCGCATTACATAACGAGGCTACATTACAGATTGGGAGATGGATCAACCATATTAGTTCAAGGCTAGTGCCAGAATTGCGTGGCGCCTCAGCGGGCCAAGCTATTCTGGCATCCCCCTTGAACTACCATAGTCCATTTTTTTCAAGCAGTAGTGTATCAGGATGACTCCACACAAGGGTTAGCGTCTAACCAGCTGGCTGACTAACTGCTTTCCTTCTGATTCATCGATCGATCGTCTGGCTGCCGACTAACCTACCATAATAATGACTGTGAAAGTGTGGAGGAGGGAAGCACGTGTGTGGCGTGCTGTCGTAACAGTAGCACTGTGTTGCTGACTATAATATAACTTCTCTGCCATACTTCGTAACAGAAACCGCGTTACCACTGCATAAAATTTGCAGAGGTCCTGTCTGACAACATTCTCACCTGCAGCTGATACGGCGACGGACTTGACTTGGCATCACGATTATCTAGACCTAGTCTGCGATCTTTGCGTCAGGGGCGAGTTGCATGACTAGTGTGCGTAGTCCTGCTCCAGCCACTAAGCAAGGTGCTCCGCCATAGCGGAGCACCTTGCTTAGTGGCTGGGGCAGGACTAAGCTCACTCATGCAGCTCGCCCCTGGTTATCATATACACGAGGAAATCGTGTATCTAACTGCATATTTCAGCTTCGGTCGGTTTGGGCAGACGACAATCCTGCAACGAGGCTCGTTTCATTTACCACTACTGCGCGGGTCACAGCCGTACTGACCGATTCTGAGGCTCCTTTTTATCAAGGAGCCATGGAAACTTTTTCGCTTTTCTTCTTGTTATGAATACTAATTACATCACAGAAGGCATTTCTTCAACAAAAGTACCTCGTCAACGACAAATAAGAAAGCAATCACTGGCACATATTATTAGCACAAAAAAAAAAAAAAAAAAAAAAAAAAAAAAAAAAAAAAACCGGTGGAGAAAGTGAACCGCAATCAAAACGATACTTCCACCGGGTCAAAAACACACAGGAAAACAACTAATTATATCCTAGTAGAACGTCTCAGTTTTAAAGCAATGACGAACAAGGTCGAGGGAAGTTCACTATGGCCCAGGCCTCACCATTCTTCACAGAAACAGGCAGCACAGTAGTCAAGAAGGGGAAAAAAAATCACAACGCAGCAATTCAGACTGTCGATTGTCATTTCAGATACGCACACTCCGTATCTACAGCTTTTTTCTTTCATCTTCAAGAGGCATAGATTTTCATGAGCCCCTGCAGCCGCACGGGCTCTTTAGCATTTAAGCCTCTTGCTTTCAGAAACAGGATCCTCCTCAGAATAAGGGAGTCATTCACGTGTAATATAGGCCTACGACTATATTTTTCACTCGTAAAATATCAACCAGCCTGGAACGGCTGAATCAGTTTTTACTGCAGTAACAGACTTTGCGAAAATCCGTACATGTCCAGTCTATGTCTCTGCCTTTGGCAACTGGTATCATGACTGATGTGGATGCCGGTGTACATGTTAACGTGCCGTTAACGTGTTCAAAGGCAGATAAACGCGTACATACACGTACACATATTTTCGGAGAATGATAAGAAGAAAGGGGGACTAGCGGTAAAGTTTTAAGAAAACAAATATATGGAGGCAACGCAAAACGAGGAAGACATTCAACTCTGGAACATCGTTCAGTCTTCATTAACATAAATTTACAGGGTAGGCAGGAAATCGGTGCAAAGTTTATCCATTACATAGTTTGTCTCTACGAGTGTAAACACTGGGTTTTCTATCCACAGGTTCTAAGGAAGTGCACTCCTGGCCTGATTAATGAAACCTCTGAACCACGGCATCGTCTAATTGCTCATTAAGATATGCATTTGAAAGGTTGGCCCCCATCTGGCTTCTGTCATAATAAGTGTGCATGTACTTCTCCATGAACGCGTTCTAGAAGAAACGAGGTATACAGATATTAAAAATTAATTGACCGCCACCCAACTGCAAGAGGTATAGATCCTCACGAGCCCCCGCAGTTGCTATCACGAGGAGCTGTCTCTTGTTAACACAACCTTAAATCCGTATTTCTGGAACAGCTGGGGTTATTCTGGTGTAGAATTAACAAAGATTGCAAAAATACAATCTTCGTCATCTGGCACTGACTGAACAAGTTAAAATTGACTACCACCCAGCTGCAAGAGGTATAGATCCTCATGAGCCCCCGCGCTCTATGCCTCTTGTTGACACCACTTTGAATCCATGTTTCTGGGACTTTTTAAAAAAAAATTATTATTTATTTATTTATTAATTCTTTTGGGGTGGGTGGGTGGGTGGGTGGGGTTGGGTGTGTGTGTGTGGGGGGGGGGGGGAGGGGTAAACTGAAATAACAAAATAACAAACAGAAATACAGTCTGCGTCTACTTGTTGTTACTGACTGAACGCGTTAAAAAACACCGCCACATGCGCGGTTCGAAAAACTGGTCATTACGTTGTTGTATATCAATGTATCGTATTGATCTCTTGTGTTCACTATAGTGAACATAAGGGATAAATACGGTACTTTGATATACATCGTGATAAACAGAAAGACTTGTCAGAAATTGACAGTTTGAGAAGAAAATAATATGCATCGATCGCGATGCAGACAGTTCGTCGTGGGCAGCGAATACTGGCATTTTCACGACGCATCGAAGTACAGTGGCTTACCTCTTTGGGTTTACTTTTGTCAACAGAAAATATAAATATTGCACATAAACGTAAAACATGGTGTAAACACGTTTCTTTAACCAAACCTTTTGTAAACTGCAGCAATCAACACTACAAGATGTGCTTTTCTATCGGTTACCTAAAGCGCCATCTAGCCGACAACGTGACCACAAGAAGAAAACATGAATTCACATGTTGTCACAGTCTGGGTGCCGACAAACGGGACGTACGTCACGTCATCAGACGAATGCCGTACACCAACCTAACCCAAGCCATTCTATCTAATCTCACAAACATACCCGATGCCAAAAACTGTTCCTTTCAGATAAGTAATGCTATTATTTGGCCAAACGAAGCCAAATGTCGTAAACACTGCCGGAACACAAACTGGTTTCGCCGGCACTTGAGGTCGTTTCAGTCCATGTAGTGCAGCGATGAATGTGTGACCACAGCCCTAACTACGTTTCAACCCTAATGACACCTTCCCCAGTAGCAACACGTCTTCGGGCCCACGACGACCGCAGTGGGCCCGCGCACTGCCGTGCGCGGGCCCACTGCGGCCGTCGTGGGCCCCAGGACTTTTATTTACTGCGTTACCGGCGGATAATCCTGCATCCTGGCCGCCAATCCCTTAATCTGGATTAGCCGTGCCACCACAAACCTACGCCGGGGACTGTGTAAACCACTTGAACAGCCTTACTCGTATGGCCACCGGTACTTTTAACATTGCTAATAGTATTACCGGTGGCTGCAAGAAGGAGGGGGTTAATCATGCTGATCCGTGCTTTTGGAGCTTACGGCTGAAAGTCCTCAGGTCCAAAATCACAGACGGGCGCACACTCTAGTTAATACTACCTAGTTGAAATGGTTTGCATCGCTAATTCTCTGTGGAAGGTATTGAGAAAGAAACCGCTGTTTTACAGCATGTTACAGATGGCAATTTCGTTGAGAGATTAACAATCCCCGGCAAAGTGAGCACCACCCATCTGCAAGCAGCTCAATTCTTCAAGACCCCCCCCCCCCCCTCCTCATTCCCCCACCCCAACACACCGCCCCGTAGGCTTGCAGGGCCTACGACAGATTTGCACCATGATGATAACGCGAGGTTAACCCTATTAGCCCCAAGGTCCCATTTCTTAAATTTTGGAGGTGTTGCCTAACGACTATGTACCAGTTGCAGTAGATGGCTTGACCATGATAATTCAAGGGTAGTGCCAGATTAGCTTGGCCAAGCTAATCTGGCACTACCCTTGAATTATCATGGTCAAGCCATCTCCTGCCGTAGAGATCCGGGGCTAAAAGGGTTAATGCGTCATAAACGTGTGCTGGTGTGTGATTTTGAACCTTTATGGCTCGCAACCGTAAGGTCCAAATTTCACAAAACAGCACACAATAGAACATTAATATTAAGATATCACAGTCAATCAGTGTTGAACAGACGAGGTTAAAAATGAAACGTTAACCAGTTTTCTCCTGTAAAGTCAAAAGGCAGTCAGTCCATTTTTGTGAAAAGCAAGATTTCCATTGTAATGCTATGAAAATTTCGCTCTTCACACAAATGCACTGGTAATGCATTGGTTATCTGTGGCACTGATCGAATTCGTAGTTCATGCCTGAGAAATGATGATGCAACAGCCAGTCCCAGAATGCACACATACAAAAACGGGCGCGGGGGTTCTTGAAGATCAACTCTATGCCTCTTGCTAAAATTACTTTGTATACATGTTTATTGAAGGCTGGGAATCTGTGGCGTTGAATTTCAAGTACACTGATATAAAAACACACTCTGTGTCAACATGCAGCGAAAGGGTCTTTAACTGACAATTATGAAGGAAAGCTACGCAAAACGACGGCGGCGCGTTACAGTTTATATCTTTTCAAACTCGTGAGAATACATTCTGCAACACTACTGAACCTGTTGGCTGTCGGTATCGGTTTTTGTTGCGATGATTCGCAACAAAAACCGATACCGACAATCACAGGGGGAAAGTCTGAAATTAGCACATGAACGTTCCTCTGCCGCCTGCAACCACAAATCTGGTCGACCATATCAGGCTACGCCATACGCGATAATCGTATATGGGCAAGACTGGGTATATCGCCCGCGGTGGTATGTGGCCATGTATTACATACAGAGATTAGGTGACTTGTATACGCTGGGTAATTCTTTCAGCATAATCATGTGTGTTGCCGAAAATCATTAGGCTATGACATGAAATGTATTATCTGTATGCACTTCTAGTACAATTCGGTGGCCAGCAATATCACCATGTGACTCTATAACGAGCAAACTGTCGTTGTTCTACACTGATGACTAACGAACACACAATGCCGAACACTGAATGAACGAAGAGTGACTGAACGAACAAATAAACAAACAAGCAAGCAAACCAACCAACCAAACAACCAACCAACCAACCAACCAACCAACCAACTGCCCAGCAATCAACCAACCAACAAACAAAACAAATAGCCAAACATTAGTGCAATGGCTGCAGTTTTGATGGCCATGGTTGGGAACGTAAGTCATGTTTAACGCCCCCTCTTACTCGATCAGACGGTGACATTTACTGAAATGATAACTGACACCACACTATTGAGAATGAAAAATAAAAGATTCTGTCAACACAGTATACCCTCAGTCATTACTTCAGGGCTTCTGATTATACTGAGCGCCCCCGATATTTGAGTACCGGTACTACTGACAATGTAACTTCTTTCGACTGCGGCAAGGTCAGACTGAGGTTGTCAGACTGATGGAGCCGGCCGGGTTCAGTCAATCCCGATAGTGGGCGATCTCAGCAGATTTCCAAAGGTAGAGGAGTACTACTTCGACTTATCAGTCCAGAAGCATTTTCAAGTATTATATCTCTGCGACTAATAATAACTTGTGGTTCCACTGTAAGATTGTGCTTGCTGAACTGAAGTCACTCCTGAGGAAAAACTGAACACCGCTCAACTGCAAGAGGCATAAATCCTCAGGAGCCCCCGCAGTTGCGGGGGCTCCTGAGGATTTATGCCTCTTGTTGGCCCCACTTAGTCAGTATGTCTTAGACGACTGGGGCTCTTTGGTATTGAATTAACAAAGATTTCAGAAACTATCGTGAACTGGCAGTGAAGGGTCTAAGACCGAAGTGGCAAGAGAGTAAAAAAAAAATGAAAGAGAGTAACTAACAAAAGTAAACAACAAAAACCGCGTTTCAAACTAACAATGATAAACAGTTTTGTGCTAGTTAGTCTGAGGCCGCATGTTTTTTTTTTTTTTCTTTCTTTGTTGTCTTCTCTGTTGTAAATTAGCGGGAGCACGCTGACCCAACATTCTATGCGTGCGTCCGAAGAAACGTGCTGATCGTGCCAACTGCGTTATCACCCATCAGTACTGAAGTCTTGCGGCCGGCCCCTAATTGCGTCTTCCGATAATAACGATGTGATTCCGCCCTGTCACAAACTACACAATGTTTTCAGCGAAAGATGTAGCCATTTTTTAAACCGAACGATCAAAACGCTAAGCTGTTCCTAACTAAACCAAAACAACCATAGATATGAACTTGATGTAGGACACACAAAAATTGTTGAACCGAGGCGACATAAGGTTAGCCCAAGTGCACTCCGATGACATAGTGTTACGTCTTGGCTGGGTATCATACGTCTTGGCTGGGTATAGTCAGGGACTCATGAAAAAAAAAATCCGTTGGCAACAAATGACCATCACATGCTGGTTCGTCCAGAAACGTGGTCATGCCAGTTAACCCTCTTAGCTCAAAGGTCCCATTTCTCAAAGTTTGGAGGTGTTGCCTAATGACTTTGTACCAGTTGTAGGAGATTGATTGACCATGATAATTCAAGGGAAGTGCCAGATTAGCTTGGCGCTAAAAAAAACTAATATGGCACTACCCTTAAATTATCATGGCCGTCAATCAATCTCCTGCTGTAGGGACTTGGGGCTAACAGGGTTAAACAAAGTACTGACGGACACCTAGACCGACGGTTCTGGACAGTCAGTATATTGTTTAACAAAACAAATACACTATTGGAGAAATAATTCAGTCAGTGTCAATAAAAAGAATGACATTGTAGATAAAGTGTGCTGGTCCGCTGTGAACTGGCCCGACCATACAGCTACAGGCAGTAAGGTCCCAAATCACATATTATGAGCACAATATAAGTATGAGTACTTCTGCAGAGAAACGGTGGCCTGAACTGTGCGTCTTCCTAATGACTCAGTCATGGTCAAGATGAGTTTCATCAGTACGTACATTCTAGGGTTTAACGCCAAGCACTGACGGAGACAACAAAGGAGGCTATCTCACGCAGAGCATAAACATGTGTGCTGGTGTGTGATTTACGACCTTATTGCCTTTAATCATAACGGTCCAGAATCCCACACGGCAGCCGCACAGAAACTGCCGTGAGATCGTGGAGTGTTACCAAACTGACAAATCAGTTGTGCCTTGAGGTATAATTATGTATATTATCCGGGCCACAACTATGAAACATTGCTGGGACCGAGGATCACGGCCACGCGGCCGGCGCATGACTCGACGCCATCTTTTCAAAATAACTAATCAACGCTGCGGCTAAACCTTTGAAGGGATAGGGATGCTGCTAAACGAAATCCGCATCGCACTTAGTGTTGATTGTACGGATGTCGGATGAGTGCAGGAACTAGGTTTGCTTGATGCAAGTCGTCGATGACAAAGCCACGGTTATCATATGTCTCGAGAATGCAAACCGAAGATAATCAAAGTTACAAAAATTCACTCAAGTCTAAACGACCTGTCAGAACAACATCGGCATAACTTGACCTGTATGCAAAATACATCAGTCATCGCCGGGGAAGTAGCATCGTCAAACCGGGGGGTGGCCAAGCCTAAAAGGGACCTTGACTTATCAGTTGTGGCGGAGGCAGGGTGCTGGCGACGGGTGGTGGGCGGGGGGGGGGGGGGGGGGGGGTACATGAAAAAAAATTGGCAACGGATCATGCACGCGAAACACACATTTTTGCCGGTCGCAGCGATGTAGTAGGTGTACCGTAGCCGATAGGTTGTTGCTGGGAGGGAAAGAAGAGGTTTCATTATTGTATGGACACGGTAGACAGACACTACGAACGGCGGTATGCACTGACGTCCACCCAAAGCTAGGAACTATTTATGAGAACACAAAGAGAAGGTACTCACAGAAACAAGCCGCCGGAGAGAGGTACAAGTTGTGTACTTGGGAAGCTATGGCAGAAAGAACCCTGTAGGACCTTGCCTATTTGCTCTTCCCTCTTCCCCGTGCACCTTAGCGAAGAGTGGGCGTGGAGGTAAAGGGGGAACAGGATGGAGGGGGTGGTCACGTGACTTTACCTACGCACGCCACTCATGGAGTTCCAGACCCTAACCCAGTGAGTCGAAAGGTCCTCGGACAGACGTCGGCCGCAGGCCGCTAACTGCGGTGGAGGCTGGCCGAGGCCCTTTCGCGCACTGGATAGTTCCAGACTTCAAGCACAAAAAGGAACTGTTACAGTCTGGCTTCGGCGATGTAACTTGAATCAGCAAGAGGCATAGATTCTCATGACCCCGCTGATTGCGGGGTCATGTGGATCTATGCCCCTTGCAGACGGCAGTCAGGCGGCGTTTCCTGGGGCTGTGATGAGTGGCCGGTGCCCAGAGAGAGAGAGAGAGAGCGAGGAGACTATGCTGGAATCTGTGCCTCAGCAACCTCATTTGCTTATTACTACATCACGTAATCACGCCTCGTGGCTGAGCAATCAGAGGAAGTGAAAGAGTGTACAGTCGGCCGCACTGTGTCCGGACTGAGAATCAGTAAGAAAAAACATTTAAAAAAAGAAGAAACTAAAAAGAAAGAAAGAAAAGAAAAGACCTTGTCAGCCTTTCAATCGGTATCTGACTCAGTCGCTGGGCTTTGTCATATCAGGATTTAGAATGTCAAGAAGCATTACGTTTTAATTAAGTTTTGTTCCGTAGATGAGAGGGTTGCTGTTTACGTTCAGTACATCTTTTATACCGAAGCCAGGACAAAAAATAATCGTATTTTCTACAGTGAGAGAAGCCAAGCCACATTAGACCAGCTGGACATCAGTTCAGACTGCGAGGCCGTACCCTAATGCTGCTTCAGCTTGGCAGAAAAAAAAAAAGAAGATAACATTTATTACACAGAAAATAGTGTGCGCGAGGCAAGTCTTCTTTGCCCTTGAGCTGGTGCCCTACCAGCAGACGTCAACGAAGAAGAGAGAAGAGACGCCAAGCGCCACCGTGCAAAGCGTGTAACCAAACCAGGCACGCGCACACGGCACGGGCAGCCCGGCACGCGCTGATGACGTAGCATGCCCCGCTTTCATATATGGTATAAGCCGGTTCTACCACATACGTAGAGATGCGCTTAGTGTTACGGTGCGTGGCATACACCTTCCTACTTGCGAAGTGCAGACAAGTAAGGAAAAAGGTGCATGCTAGGGTCAGCAAGAGGCATAGATTCTCATGAGCCCCTGCGGATGCAAGGGCTCATGAGAATCTATTCCTCTTGCACGTGCCGGAACTGTCACGGCAGCTGTTTAGCTTTACCCCCTCCCCCTTGCTCCTCTGGCACCGTTATTTGAGACACACGAGCCACCCTCACTGCTATAGATATACCCTCAACCCCATACCTCTTCTTCTCTCTACCTCAGTCATAACATCTCTCTCTCTCTCTGGCTGGCACGCGCTAATGCGTTCCTCGCGTGCAATGTGTTGAAGAGGTACACATTCACCGACATGCATGCCTGGGCTAGATACTTGTTTATCAATGCCGGTGCCAGCAAATGTCTGTACTGACGTGTTGATGCTGTGTTGCCCCGGCTGCTCATGTGCCACGCACTCGGTGAAATCTCGATCTGTATAGGCAATGTTGCATCGGGTTTAGGGTAAACTGTTTGAAGCCCAATGTAGTCACTGAATGAATTCCATCTTTATTATATAGGTGTAAGAAGCATTAACTCATTCTACCGACCCAGACACACCACAGCAAGATATAGATCGACCATGATAGTTCAAGGGTGATGCCAGAATAGCCTCTTGGCGCCAAGCTATTCTGGCATCACCCGTGAGCTATATTGGTCGATCCGTGTCCTGCACTGCAATGCAGTCTTCGGAGGACAACGGCAAAATTTGGAGATTTCAGTCTTGCGGGGTATAATGAGTTAAAGGCCAAAGTGTTTTTTATTTTGAACTTTAAAAGAATGTTTGTTATAATTTCACATTGTATGCGTTTGATTGTGAGCATGTTTGCTGGCGAAGTAACCTATTTATATTTCTCTCTGTGTGTATGAATACATGTACTGATGCAAGTGTTTGTGTGATTTTGTGGATTTTGTGTGTGTGTGTGTGTCGGGGGGGGGGGGGGGGGGGGGGGGGGCGTACGGTGTGTACATACGCAAGTAGGCTATATGTCTGAGACTGAAAAAAAAAATACTAATCAGATTTTTAATAAGTATGCATTACAATGTGCAACAAGTACTCCTACCTTCAATGCAGCATCTCTTACACAATAAAATCCAACATCAATAACTACTAGCGTGCGCTGGTCTGACATTGGTTGTCTCCTTCAGTTTGCTAACACATCATCAGTAGTACATCGAGGGAGGCAACCACTGAGAGATGGTCTTTGATTATGGACCTTACAGTTCAGTCATATGGCCCAGAATCATGCACAGATCAGCACAATCACAAACACAGTACATAATTCAAATGGAGAGACACATGTGCAGAAGCATGCGTGGCCCCCTTGATACTGCTCAGCGAAAAAGAGGCGTAACTACATGCTGCACACATCTTTTCTGACATACAGTAACATCAGTTGCAGTAATTAAAGGGGGCAAGATCCAAATCATTTGTAAGCAAATCACTCTAACCTGGCCAGTATAACAAATGCAATGCAAGAATAAACCCTCTTTACATGTAATTAACCCCTTGACTGCCATAGGATGACACACACCACCCAAATGCAAGAGGCATGATTCCTCATGAGCCCCTGCAGTCGTGGAGGCTCATGTGAATCTATGCCTTGTGCTGACTCCACTCTGCATCCTTATTCCTTGGACGGACGAGGTTCTTTGGCTTAGATTTCATACACACTCTGCGACCAGTGGCAAGGAAGGAGTTAAAATTCATAACATGCGTACTAGTCTGTGATTTTGGTCCCAACAATCCTTGGGATAAAAGTTCCAAAATCAGAGACAAGCACATCATATCATAAATGACTTGGCTGAACTACCGACTACTGCATGCAGATAAACAAATTTGAAACACCACTGCCAAACAAATTCAAAATTACATGATTCAAAATGCATTGTGATACATTTGATTGTCCACATAATTATTTCAATTCATTTCATAAAGTTATAATTCTAATTCCATAAAGAGGTAACCACACCAACCAAGGTCACTGCAACCTCTGTTTGGTTTTTGTAAAAATTTTGTAACATCTAGAAAGATCACATATGGTCTCTCTGGAGAAGAAACGTCTGTTTTTCACCTTGAAGTTCAACAGGGATACCAAAAATGTGTCTTCCGACTTTTAAAAGGTAAACAACTCTGCCCAGCACTACGTCAGGATATAACTCAATCATGATAGTTCCAGGGCGGTGGCATGGTGGTGCCAGAATAGCTTCATGGCTAGACACCTTCAATCTGAGTATATCAATGTACTGGACCTCTGCCAGCAAGAGGCATAGACTCTCATGAGTCCCCACAGCTGCAGAGGCTCATGAGAATCCATGCCTCTTGCAGATACAATGGGCTGGCTGAGGGACGGTCTCATCAGGCACTGCAAAATGCTGCTTAAAAATAACAATGTTCGTCCATTAATCAACTGCTTTCTGCATCCAGGAAAGCGGTGACACATCGCGTGCAATGAGTATAGGTTTTGTCGAATGCTGCCATAGTGTCATACTGAAACATAGAAACGTGGAAAATCATTCATCAAACCCACACTGGTGTTCAAGGGTGTAGGACACAGTACTGAAAGCACAGGCAAAAAAAATGCCCAGCATCTACAAGAGGCATTGATCTTCATCAGCACACACAGGGTCCCCGGGCTCATGACAATCTGTGCTTCATGCTGACTTCGCGTTACCTCTGTTGTTATGCATATGCACAATGGATAATGCACAAAGATGCTGCTCTACTATAGAACATACAGAACTCATGACTCACGACCAAGTGGAACAGAGTTTAACCCTTTTCATCCTGATACACTACTGCTTGAAATAAATTTGACAATGACAGTTCAAGTGTGGAGCCAGAATAGCTTGATGCCCCATTTTTTAATATCAACATATTTTTTAAAAACAAATTTGAAACATACCAACCACATCTGCCTCTTCATTTCTATACTGATGAACAAAAGAAATGCAACATCATTCAAATCATCAGAAACGCTGATGTGTTACCGATGATTTGAATGATGTCACATTTATTTTGCTTGACAGTATAAAGTGTCTCCAATTTCAAATTCAAAATGATGTTGCACTTCTTTTGCTTTTCAGTTTATATATCAAACCTTTGACTAGAAAAAAGAGAGAACAGGAGAATTATGGCACAATTACCCAGTAAGGATCATCAATAATGCGCTCTTTTTCAGGGTCATACTCTCCCAGCATCTTGAGTTGGGCGCGACATTTGCCTTTAGGTTTTCTCTCCTCCAGGTCACTGCAAAAATGAAACAACCAGTGTCAGAAAAAAGTCAAAAGTGCAGACTTGCAAAAAAGTACCAAAAAAAGATGCAAAGCTCCTCCTTTAAACTATCATGGTCGATCCACCTCTTGCAACAGGTACACAGCCTTTATAAATGCCTCCCAAAGTTGTGAAAGTTATATATTCTGATTTACAGTTTCACTCCTTCACTGAACATAAACCAACTGCAAGAGACACAGATCTTCATGAGCCCACACAGTTGAAGAGGCTGATGCAGATCTATGCCACTTGCTGATGTCAGTTTGTATTCACGTTCCTTGGAGAACTGGCGTTAACATAGAGTTCCAAAACACAACCTGTGACCACTGGCAGGGAATGGGTTAAACAAGGTTGTAATGGCAAAAAAGTACAGATACTGCCTTCCACACACACTACACAGGTGGTTAACCCATTTAGCCCAAAGTCGCTACAGCATGAGATGGACTGACCATAATAATTCAAGGGTAGTGCCAGATTAGTTTGGCGTCTTCAGGCACCAAGCTAATCTGCACTACCCTTGAATTATCATGGTCAATCCATCCCTGCAACTGGTACACAGTCGTTAGGCAACACCTCCAAAATTTGAGAAGTTGGACCTTGGGGCTAAAAGGTTTAAAGCCAGTTAAAGGTTGTGGCACACAACAATGACAGACGTGTGGTATGCTTTTTCTCACCTATGACCTTTCTGTGATTACATTGCCTGAGCAGGTACACAACATGAACACTGTAACCTTTTCAGAACATTATCATACACAGTACTGTCTTATATATAAAGGTCAGACACAGAAACATGCTGCTAGTTGTACAGACTTACAGCACCGACCAAGAATTATTTTATCTCATACACTCTGAAGCGCACTATTACGAGAAGACGGGACCATGACAGAACAAGGGTAGTACCTGACCAGATAAGTGCCTGGACAGGCGTCCAGCTTATCTATTGCTATACAGTTCAACTATCATGAAAGTTAAAGCACAAAGCTAATCACACTGATCTGTCATGGTCATTTGTACACTGATTGTCTGCCTTGATTCGCTGCCAGCGGCAGCGAATCAAGGCAGACAACCAGTATGGGTCAATTGATTTCCAGCAGCCAGTACCTAGGGGTCAGAACATCTTTTGAAGTTATAAACTTAATCCTAGGAGGCTGGAGTAAGCTTTCATCCTAGGAGGCTGAAGTAACCCTTTCATTTCCTGTGGATGCAAAATTATGTCTTTGAAAATAAGGGCAAATTAAACACTGAATAGTCCCATAAATCCAAGGAACATGGAAACGCCTCTTGCAGTTTGGTGCTGTTTGCATGTTTATGGCAGTGAAGGGGTTAAAGAGAAGTGGAGTAAGACAAGGAAATCTTTTGTGTAAGGTTATAATGCTGATTGCGTGGTGATAAATACTTGCATGAAAAGGACTGTAACGAAGGTCACAGCACATACAACATGTCAGTCAAGAGATAAAATCAGGCATGCAGACTGAAAACATAATTCCATTTTCAAGGCATGCTGAATCCAAGGCGAACAGTCGTGTATCTGAATGTGGCATGTCTCAAATAAGTTAAAACAACAGCAAAATTACATACACATTATAACTCAAATCGATAGTCTACATGTTTGAACACAGTGCTTTGAACCTAGCAATATAGCAAAAGGCAATGCCGACTTGATGGTCTACACACACCACACCACCACTATGGCTCTGTTGACATTATTATTTTTCCTAGGACAGAAGAATTGCTTAAAATTTACAGCAGGAATTAACAGAAGTTAACTCTTAAACTCCAAGAACTAAATGACTTCCATTCTATTGAACAGAAGTCATTTAGTTCTGGGAGTTTAAGAGTTAAAGGAAGCTAACTCTTAAACTCACAAAACTACATGACTCCCATTATATCAAATAGAAATCATTTAGTTTTGGGAGTTTAAGAGTTAATGGAAGTTAACCGATGCAGTCAATGGCTGCAAACAAAGCATTACTTCTTGCTTATATATAGTCTGTATAAAAAAAACTGTTACCAAACACACCTCATGTTATTGTCGTCCATTCCAAATATGATGTCAAAATTCCTGTAGTCATCACCGGTAAGCTGCAAATACAAACAAACAAACAAATCTGAAAACTATTTATATATGTCTAAAAACAAAATGTTTTTCAGACAGAGACAGATAGAGTGAAAGTGCTTAACCCCTTCCCTGCCACTGGACACATTTTGTTTCTGAAATTTGTGTTCATTCAATGACCAAAGGCCATAAGCATCCAAAGAACATGGGTACAAACTGGTCTCAGATTTAGGTATAGATCCTCATGAGCCCCTGTCGCTGTAGGGACTCAAGGGAATCTATACTGATGAGCAAAACAAATGTGACATTTATGGAATCATCGGAAACACTAAAGTGTTTCTAATGATTAAAAAATGTTGCATTTCTTCTGTGCATCAGCATACCAGTGTCTTTCAGTTGGGCCGTCTTCATTTTTTCTCCACAATGAAGGTTAAATATTACAGGAATCATATTTCTTCGTCCCTGAAAACAAACTTAATAAGGGGAAAGTGGGACCATGTACCTCCACTCAACAAATTTCATCCTACCACCTCTCAACACTTGCATTTATTCATCTCACCTGCACAGCTTGGAAACAGGAGACTCTGCACATGTACCGTGTCAAATTATAATTGACACTACAATGCATTTCCAGTAAGAAAAAAGTCATTGGGCTGACACTGATACTGGCTGTAGCTGTTGTTCATGGCTGTGGACAGGTCCTACAGCTACCGCTCACGTCACCCTAAGGACCTTTTCGTTGTGAGAGTGCTCACCTGTCGGACTTTATGCTTGTAGTTGGTGATGCCATTCTTCATCAAAGTCTTCAGCGTACGTTCATCAGGCTGCTTCCCAATATGATAGTCAGCTGTGGCCGCACTGTCAATCACCCACTGTTGAAGAAAGGGGAAATATTTGTGTGTGCTCCCCAATTGCCTTTGCTTACATCTCTGGTAAACTGATCGACAGTGACAATGCCTGAATCACAAGATTTTCAAGATTTAAAAAAAAATATTGTGCCTTACAAAGACAAATTTGTTTTTGGTTGGGATAAGAACATTATGTAAATAATACTAAAAGTGTCATAACAAGATACATATAATTAATAAACAAAAAAAAAAGACAATTATAATGAACACTTTCACCCTTCATAACTTAAACCTGCAATAGGCATATATTATATATGCATAAAGTGCACATAGGCCCAGAGCGCATTTGTTGAGTAACTGTCATCATGTAAGCATCGAGCTGCCAGCACAGTGTTTACTCGACAGTCGTACCTTGTGCCTTTAAATACAGCACAGAAACTTAGGTCTCAAGCTAATCTGGCACCACCCTTGAACCATCATAGTTTATGAGTCTCCCACAGCTGATGCACAGAATTGATGCCTCCCTAAATTGTAAAGGTTATTCTTAGTTAATGAGCTACACATGTCAGCAGATGTATTAAAAAAACATAGACGTCATCACAGAATTTGGCGAAACTCAATATTATGTGCATTAAAATTCATTTTTCTCTAAAAGGTATTTTTTCGAAAAATACTTACCGATGACATGACTACATGGGAATGTCTACTTCTAGGCTCAATTTTAGCCTACTTGCCCGTTGTGTGCCCACACAACCCGAGAGGCACTCGGGGAACCCCCCCAGAGGGGCCGAGAGTTATCTACCCATACCTGCCTTACCAGATCCGGTCACGAGACCATTCAGTCTGATACTTCGCTCGAAAGCGGCAAGCGGGGCAGGAGGGAGGGTCATCCGAGTCATGTCATCGGTAAGTATTTTTCGAAAAAATACCTTTTAGAGAAAAATGAATTTGTTTCTTCAAAAACATTACCGATGACATGACTACATGGGAGAATTGCGATGAGGAGGAGGGTGCCGCCCAAAACTCCCCCAACAGAACAGCGCCGTTCTCCCCGTCGCACACTCCCGACAATTTTAGCGAAGTGCATACCTACGGTGCCGGTGGCGCCGGGAGGGAGTGTTGCGCCGCGGCGATGTCCCCCACCAGTGCGAGATTCTCTCGCTGGCTGGCCAGGTCCCGGAGGTAGAAACGGGCAAAGACCGACTCGGTTTTCCAGCCCACGGCCGCCACGATGTCCTTGACAGCGCAGTTTCGATCAAACGCGACGCTCGTGGCCATAGCTCGTACCTCGTGTGCGTGAATGTGCAGCCTCTTCGCTCCCTGAGGGGAGATCTCCTGATAAGCGGAGCGTATGACCCAGCGGAGCCAGGAAGAGATCGTCTGGGCTGTAATGTCACGCCGGTTGGGTCTTAGAGGTAGGAAGAGGCGCGACCGTCCCCTGCGGACGGGCTTAGATCGCCGCAGATAAATTTTAAGGGCGTGCACGGGATCCTGTAGCCTGGTCTCCTGGGACCGGGGTCGGTCTCTCAGCGGCCTAATGGTGATCACCTGAGGCGGAGTTAAAGGAGACCTGTTCTTCGCCAGAAAGGCCGGGTCCGTGAGCAGCTGGACGGAGCCGTCTGTTCAGAACTGCAGACAGGAAGGGCATGCTGAAAGCGCATGTAGCTCGCTCGCACGCGAAGCGGTAGCAAGGGCCAGCAGGAAACAAGTCTTGCGTGTCAAGTCCGCGAACTGGGCCAAAGGTAAAGGTTCGAAGCGGGCGGAGTTCAACCACGTGAGCACCCAGGGTAGGTCCCAGCGAGGAATGAGCGAGCGGAGTGTCGGGCGCTGTAAGCCGAAGTGTCCCATAAGGTCGGCTAGGTCCTTGCAGGCGCCCGGATCGGGTCGTCCCAGGTGACGATAGGTGTCCGCAATCATGGACAGGTAACCGCGTACTGTGATGGGGGCTAGACCTTGGTCCCGGAAGAGCCAGAGAAAGAAGTCCGCCAGCTGAGGATGAGTCAGATCCGTGGGCGTAAGGCCATGATCGGTGCACCAGGAACAGAGGACTCGCCACTTTCCCTCGTAGACTCGAAGGGTCGATGGTCTACGGGCCGCAGCGATCGCCTCCATTGCTGCACCCGAGTAACCTCTAGCTCCGAGGGCTTGCCGCACAACCTCCAGGTGTGAAGGAGGAGTCGCTCCGGGCAGGGGTGGAACAGCGGCTGGCGCGGTTGCTTGAGCATGGTCCGCGGGGTGGGCAGCGGCAGGGGCGGGTCCGTGGCGAGGCTGAGCAGGTCGGTGGTCCAGGAGCGGTTCCAGGCGAACAGCGCGACCAACAGGAGGATCGCCGAACAGCCCCGCAGTTTGAGGAGGACTTTGGGAACGAGGACGGTAGGGGGGTAGGCATAGGCCACAAGGCCGTCCCAGGGAATGGAGAGCGCATCGACAGCCCAGGCAAGGGGGTCGGGAATCGGGGAGACGAAGAGGGGAAGCTGGTGGTTCCACCTTGTGGCGAACAAGTCGACCTGGGGAGTCTCCCAGCGGGCGCAGATCATCCGAAAGATGTCCTGTCGCAGGGTCCATTCCGTGTGTAGGAGCTGGCCGCAACGAGACAGAGAGTCGGCCAAGACATTGAGGTGTCCGGGAACGTGCCGGGCTCGAAGGATAATGCCCCGGTCCTCGCACCAACGCATCATCCTGTAGAGGAGCATACACAGGTCAGGGGAGTGTGTGCCCCCTTGCTTCTGGATGTAAGCGACCACCGTCGTGTTGTCCGAAAGCACGAGAAGTTCCTGGTGTCGGAGGAGGTCCTCCCAGACCTGAAGGGCTTGCCAGACGGCCTGCATCTCCAGCCAGTTGATGTGGGTGTGCACCAAGTCTGAGGGCCAGGGGCCCGAGGTCGCGAGGAACCGCGGCAGGAGATGGGCCCCCCATCCAGAAAGGCTGGCATCGACGCAAAGAGAGATCTGCGGAGGGGGAGAGGCCAGGGGAACTCCCGACGCTAGCCACGTAGGGTCGGTCCACCGACGAAGGTGCGGACGGAGCATCTGGGACACTGGGACTGCGGTCGTCAAGTCTCCGGAAGACGGACGCCAATGGAGAAGAAGATGCAGTTGAATCGGCCGGGAGTAGAGACGCCCTAGTGGGATAAGATCCGCTGCGGCGTTCATCAAAGCCAGCAACTGAAGCCAGACTCTGACGGGGGCTGCATCCTCCCGAGCTAACTGGTCGGCTAGATCCGCAATCTTCTTGATCCGGGGCGCCGGAAGGCGAACCGAGTTGAGGTTGGTAGCAAATTCCATACCCAGGTGCACAAACCGGCGGGAGGGAGAGAGATCCGACTTGCCGTCGTTTACTAGGAAGCCCAGGTGTGCCAGGAGGTGCAGGAGAGCATCTCTGTCCGTGGCTAGCGCGGTCTCCGACTGGTTGCGCAAAAGGAGGTCGTCCAGGTAGTTCGACGTCGGACTGGAGGAGGACTGTCGGGCTAAGGCGACTACGGCGTCCATCAGCCGAGTGAAGACCCAGGGGCTGAGGTTGAGTCCGAAAGGCAGTGCCCGGAACTGGTAAACGACGCCGTCGATCGCAAACCTGAGAAACTTCCTGGAGGCCTGGTGCATCGGGACATGCAGGTACGCATCGGAGAGGTCCAGACTGACTGCGAAGTCGAGAGGCTGGACCGCGGCTTTCAGGGCTCTGGCAGTCTCCATCCGGAAGGAGGGGGCCGAAATAAACTTGTTCAGCGCCGAAAGATCGATGACCGGACGCCATCTCCCTCCAGGCTTTGGCACGACGAAAAGGCGGCTGTAGAAGGCCAGAGAGTCGGGGACTCGGACAACCTCTGTGGCGGCTTTCCTTAGCAGGGAGTCTACCTCTTCCCGCAAGGCGGCGGCCCTCAGCGGGTCGCTGGGAATCTCGGTCCAGAGAGGGCACGACGTAAGGGCGGCGGGCTTCGGAAGGCGATCCGCAGACCCGTAGAGATGGTGTCACAAATCCAGGGGTCGTCGCCAAAGAGCGTGAGCCAATTTCCGCGGAAATCGGCTAGCCGCCCGCCGACCGGAGACCCCGAGAAGGTCGGCGGGGGCAAGGTCGGCAGGGAGTCACGCGGGCCGCCCGCGACCCTGTCCCCTGCCGGGACGGGTCCACGCGGGGGCACGGCGTCTGGAGGGTCTGGACCGGCCAAAGGCGGGTGCTAGCCCGGGCGCCAAGGCAGGGGCCGAGAGGGCAGCGGGTCTAGCAGACCGTGAGGCGCGACCCCTAGCCTGGCGGGTGGGGCGAAAGCGGCGTGGAGGAGGGGCACTGCTGGGCCAGCGGCCGGGGTTGGAGTCTCTCACAGCGGACCAGGTGTCGCCGAACAGCAAGGGCCCCCCCCCCAAGGGGGCACGGCGAAGTTGCGCTCGCAGGTCCGGTGGCAACGTACTGCAGGCGAGGAGCAGGGCATCTCGACGCATGAGGTCACAGTTGGCCGACGCAGCCATCGCGTTGACCGACGAGTGGTAGGCGGCGCGGTTGGCAGTCTCCGCGAGGACCAGCAGGTCGCCTAGGAGGGGAGAGATGGAAGGATGCCAGGATTCCTCCACCCGACGGACCAAGGCTTGAGTGAGGAGCTCCAAGACACCAGAGCAGGCTAAGGAGTTCCGGACCAAGGTCGCTGTCTTGTCCAGGCCCCGCGGCAGGGACCGCCGCAGCAGTCGGGCCGCCGGCTAGCGACACGGCCGAAGGGTCCAGCGTGGGCAGAGGGATGGAGAAGGCCTGGGAATGGCCAGCATACCAGTCCCGCCGAAACGACATGTCCAAATTCGCGGGCCAGCGACGGTCGGAGAAGAAGACCGGCTCCTGGGACGTGGCCAGCTGCAGGTGCGAGGAAAAGACGTCTCGAAGGTCCTTAAAGCCAGGCGGTTGGGGAAGCGACTTAAACTTCTTGACCTGTCTCTCCGCGTCAACGAAGGCGGCGACCTTCCTCTTCAGAGCGGGGAAGCTGGGCAGGCGTCCGCCGGCAGCGTCGCGGCCACGATCCTGGCGGCTTCATCCAGAGCTAAAAGCGTCTCTGACCGGGAAGAAGAGGGGAGCGCCGAAGGGGAAGCCACCTCGAGGGCCACGGGCGAGGTCGAGTGACCCTCCTCGTCCAAAAGCGCCGAGACGGAGTCTTCAGGCAGCAGGCTGAGCGCGTCGTCCTCTAAGGGGCGTCGAGAAGGCACCGGAATCACCACCGACCGCAGCAAGGTCCCAGGAGAGCACTGAACCTCCGGCGAAGACAGGGGACGCGAGGGCAGCGGGGAGCGTGGCGGTAAGCGAGGATGCGACCGGGAGCGGGACCGAGGACGAGAAGGCGCCCGGCGAGCACGCGGTGAGGAGTCCCGACGACGCGAGGAGGGTCGACTAGGGCGGAGACGTAATGAAGGCGACGCCCGGCGTGGCGCAGAGCGCGAAGGCGCCCGAGGGGAAGCAGGGCGGCGAGGATCCCGCTGACGGCGCTCGCCAGGCGAGCGAGAGCGGGGGCGTCGAGAGGAGGAACGGTGAGAATCAGGGTTGTGGCTGCGTCGCGAAGGACGGTGCTGACGTCTCTCCGGGCCATACTCCGAAAGTAGGCCACTATGCCGGCAAGGAGATCCTCCGGAAGGATCAGCGGGCCTGTAGCGGGGAGAGTGATGAGGACGGCTCGTCAACGAAGGATGGCTCAAGGCCGACTGCTGCTGGCCACTCTCGGTGAGACGGGCGCTAAGCTGGCAAACAGACCCTCCGGAAGGGTCAGCGGGCGTGGCAGCAGTGGCGGTCCCATGGTCAGACAAGGAACGCGAACCCCGACGAGAGGACCGTTCCGTGCGGGAGGGGTCAGAGGAAACAGCAAGGGCGGCCAACAGTTCAACGGGCGCCGGACGCTCATTAGCCGGGCGGGAACGCTCTTGGCAGTAGAAGGACCAAAGGTCCGCCCACAGATCCTCAGGCCAGGCCGCACAAACCTTACACCTGCGGCGCGAGGAACAACCCGAACACGGTAGGCAGACCGAGTGGGTGTCCGTCAGCCACTTAAAGTCACCGCACCGGGAGCACAAAAGCATAATGGCTAAGCGCAAGCGGGCTCCCGGTGAAGCGTAATGGGCAACTCTCGGAGGGCTAAAGGGCCTTTAACCCTTTCATTACTGCCGCCCGCTATAGCGGGGATGGAGACACGCCTCCTCTGCTTACGGCCTCCCGGTATAGCGGGACCGCAGCTTCTACTCCCCCGCATACGGCTGCCCGCTAAAGCGGTTTGCGCTGAGTGGCTACCTAATTAGCGGCGACCTTGACAGCGCTAGAGTGGTACCGCCAGGCGCGTAGTGTTTGTTATTTCCGGCTCGGGGACTGAGAAACAGGATGCGGGAGTTTATATAAAAAAAATTCCTTCCAGAACTTTGGTTGTGCTTGCAAAAATGGCAGAAAGAGAAGAAAGTGACCGTGACAGCGACGAATTTAGTGATGATGAGTTTTGGGATAGAGGCGATTTTGGAGAGATGGATTTAGTTCAGTTGACAGAGGAAGAAAGGGCTGATTTTGTGCGTGTTGTGCGACAAGACACTAACAACAACAACAACAACGATAATGATCGCGATGCCGACGACGAAAGTGGCGATGAACTTGATGATGACAATGTGCCACTGTGGTTCCGAAATCCACAATTTGAATGGACAGCAGGACCATTTGTTGCACCTGAGCGGGTGACATTCACCCGAAGGCCAGGTCCAACACGTGTAATTGACACATCTGTCAGTGCGTCCGGGTACTTTGGCCTCTTCTACTCTGAGAGTGTGTTCGAAACGATTACAACATATACAAACGTGAATGCAGCAAAGAGGAGGAGAGAGGACCCGGACAACAACAAAGGGGAGTGGATAGATGTGACAGTGTCAGACATCAAAGCCTTCTACGGCATGATTATCATGATGGACATCGTCAAACTTGACAGAGACCACTTGTACTGGGACACAGGCTCCAAGTACCACATGCTTGGAACCAACATCGCGAAGGTGTTCAGCAGAGATCGGTTTTTCCAAATCCGTCGCTACGTGCACTATTGTGACCCGTCAGCACCTGTCAACAATGGCGACAAGCTGTACAAGATCCGATACATGATTGACATCATCAGGGCTTCATTCATGGCAGAATACACACCCCACCGAGAAGTGACAGTGGATGAAGCGATGGTACCATTCAAAGGACGGCTGTCGTTCAAGCAATACATGAAAGACAAACCGGTGAAATTTGGGATCAAGGTGTGGGTGGCGGCGGATAGTGTCACTGCATATTGCTACAATTTTGAGGTGTATGTGGGTCACCATGGTGACCAGGTCAACAAAATTTTTGGATTGAGCTCCAAAGTCGTTGTCAGCCTGACCCAAAGCTTGCAAAACTCGGGTCACATCATCTTCACCGACAATTTTTACACTTCACCTGTTCTCACTCGCTACCTGTTTAGCAAAGGGACTTACCTGTGTGGGACGGTCCGCCCTGAACGCATCGGCTTTCCCCGTACTCTGATCAAGGCACAGCGTGACATAAGGCGTCTCGATCGCGGACATACAGAGTGGCGAGAATGTAGGGGCATGGTGGCTACGGCTTGGAAAGACAAGCGTGTCGTGTACTATGTCTCTACAGCACATGCACCTGAAGAACCAGGCCTGACGACACAGCGACGACAAAAGGACGGGACACCGGTGCAGCTTCCATGCCCTCCGACAGCAGAAGCCTATAGTCAGTTCATGGGTGGCGTCGATCGGCTTGATCAAATGACGCGAATCAACAAAAGCAAGCGAACCATGAAGTGGTATAGGCGTGTAGAACGGAAGCTGCTGGAGACCAGCATGTACAATGCCTACGTGATCGAGGGCCAGGTGACAAACAGGGGACAGTTGCGTAACGCTGACAGGCGCAAGAGAGACTACCTGAGCTTCAGGTTGGACCTGGCCCATGAGTTGGTAGCCGACTATCATCTACGGCGACCGTCCGTCGGCCGTCCCCGCTCTGCCGCCAGCAACAACGAGACTCGCCTTGACCGAGTTGACCATTTACCTGTCAAAGGGGAGGGCCGTGATCACGGATGTGCTCTGTGCTACAAGCGACACACCCGCTACAGAGACGCAAACCCAGGGGTTAGATATGCAGACAACCCTTACAAGAGGTGCAAAACTGTTATCATGTGCCGGAAATGTGAAGTGTACCTTTGTTGTAATGACAACAATTGTTTTATTTTGTACCACACACAGGTACAACTGTAAATACAGGGTGACAGTGGCGACAGTGTGTGACAGTGTATGACAGTGTATAGCAGTGTTGTAATTTCATCTTCACCCTCCTAGTAACTGTACATAGTGTATGCGTAAACATGGACAATCAAGGTGTATAATATAATAGTGGATCTTTTTCAGTTACTTTTTGTATTTTGGACACCTGTGTGTGCATTGCGGACACTATGTGACAGCAATAAACAGACAATGACACAGTCACAAGTTTGGATTATGCGTTTCCAAAACATCATTGTCACGGTAAGAGCATGCAAACACTTTTAGATCCGTTTTCATGCATGTTTGCTTGCTTCATAGGTGTGTGTTGTTAATGTACTGTCATTTTGTCACATATTTGCACCTGTGTGTCATCAAATCAATCACACGACCCTCACACATGACGTCAATGTGTAGCCCGTCCAAAGCCTGTCACAGCAATATAGGGTTATGGGTATCTGCGGTGGATGAGTACTCTGCTATCAGCCTTTCCCGTACACTACTATATTTTGGTATTTTTCTAGTCTCTAAACTCAGTAAGCAGGGGTAATACAGAACTTTATAAAAGCAGTACTCAGTGGTATTCACGAACCAGAGAATTCAGTAATGAAAGGGTTAAACGGGCTAACACACAAAGCGCCCAAGGCCCACGTGCCAAACGGGTGTGAAACGGTAAAAAACCGACCATGAACTAATCAGGCACTATGCACTGCAAGAAAGACCACTAATGAAAGAAAGCAGGGAAGCAACCAACAGTCAGCCGGCTCTCAGCCCGAGGGCCGGCCGAGGGAACTACCGCTACCTTACCTCTGCAACGAAGGGAAGGGGGGAAGGGCAGGCAAACCGCCGTCCACCGACAGCAGAAGAATTCCCCGCAAGCAGCCCCAACGAAGCAGGAAGAGAAGGCAGGGTAGACGGCAGGGCAGAAGAGGGCGCAGAGCACACGAAGTCGGCAACGAGCGTCGGTAGGCAGAAGACCGGTCAAGGCAGCGAGAGCGCAGGCCAGCCACGTCTTCTCACCACGAGCGAAGTAGAAAGACTGGATGGTCTCGTGACCGGATCTGGTAAGGCAGGTATGGGTAGATAACTCTCGGCCCCTCTGGGGGGGTTCCCCGAGTGCCTCTCAGGTTGTGTGGGCACACAACGGGCAAGTAGGCTAAAATTGAGCCTAGAAGTAGACATTCCCATGTAGTCATGTCATCGGTAATGTTTTTGAAGAAACAAAATCAGTTTTGACAAAAATTCCATGAAATCCACGATAAATATAATAATGCATTCACGAACACACACGTGGAAAAACTCTAAATGATTTAACAGATGTAACCCCCTGGCTGTTGAGAAAATGCGAACATTACCCAACTGCATGACACATAGATCCTCAAGAGCCCCCGCAGTTGCAGGGACTCAAGAGGTTCTATGTGTCTTGAATTCATGTTTATGGGATGTCTCCAACTATTTGGTTTTAAATTTATGAAGATTGCAGAATTAACGAAGTCTGCATCAAATGGCAGTAATGACTAATGGGGATAAAACAAAGCCAAGCAAGTACAATATCGTACCTGTCCTTTCTGGACTTACTTTGTCAGCCACACCTCTCTGAGCAACAAGATGGTGCATGATAGCCTCAGCTATTGGAGACCTGCAGATATTGCCTGCAAAACAATTTTCAAAATCACAACACTGTCCACTGAAGGAAACATTTGTACACAGTTTGATGCATGTGTACTTTCTGTCTTATTCTGTTAGCCCATTTAGGCCTGACACCCTACAGCAGGAGATGGACTTACCATGATAATTCAAGGCTTGTGCCAGATTAGCTTGGTACTTGAAGGTGCCAAGCTAATCTGACACTCCTCTTGAATTATGTCAATCCATCACCTGCAACTGGTACACAGTTGTTAGGTAATACCTCCAAAATTTGGGAACTGTGGCTGTGGGGTTAAATGGGTTAGTACAGCAAATAATGAAATGTTAATGTCAGCAAGAATGGTTGAAGGGACCAACTTCACTACATTTAGGTGTAAATCTACCTAGCATCAATCTACCAAACAAGTGGCTCACATATATGATGATACACAAACATGTAATAAGCGTGACCTCAGTGACCTTAACTCTTAACACAAGTGACTGAAACGAAAACTGTCCAAGTGTCTAATTGACATTTAAGTAAAGAGTTGGCATTTGTACCAGCAAAAGCCATGTTTTCTCAAATGTATGCATTTTTCACACATCTGTAAACCCCTGTTTCCCTTGATTTTTGCAAAGGGGTCAACTAAATTAGTATGCATTGAAAGGTCTTATCATCAGCTACCTGTGTGCCAAAATTGATTGAAAGTTTGCAAAAACTTTGATAAAAAGTAAAGTTATATCAAAAATTAAAATTGTTCACACATTTGCTGACCTCTTGTGACCATTGACCTTTCTGACGGGCATCCAAATTAGTATGCATTGAAAGGTCTTACCATCAGTTATCTCTGTACCAAGTTTGGGTTTGAAACTTAAAATAATATTACAGCATAAAACAGTTCTTGTCAAAATATGACTATTTTCTTTACTCATTTCTGGACCCCCTCGCCCACCCCCCCCCCCCCCCACCCTCCCATTACCCTTGGCCTTTGCAAGAGGTCAATTAAATTAGTATGCATAGAAAGGTCTTGTCATCAGCTACCTTTGTGCCAAATACGACTGAAAGCTTGCAAAAACTAACATTTTATAAACAAAAAAATTGGCATTTTTCCAATCGTTTGTGACCTTTGACCTTTCCAAGGGGTCATCCAAAATAGTATGCATAAAAACGCCTTACCACAAGGTATCTCTGTATCAAGTTTGGGTATAAAGCTAAACATAGTATGCGAGAAAAACAAAAATTCCCCAAAATATGGATATTTTTTTAAATCTATAGTTTTTGATCCCTTGTAACCTAGACCTTTGAGAGGTCGCTAAAATTGGTATGATTAAAAAGGTCTTGCAACAAAGTATCATTGGGCCAAGTTTGAAGACTGTGACTTTAACAGTCTCTGGGACGGATGACCACTGGCCCGTTACATAATCACTTCTGCTATCACTCACAAGCCAAAAATCTACCAGTGAATCTATCCAAGCACGAATCCACTCAGTGTCAGTTTGCACTGCCCATATGCAGAAGTTAATCTACCCAGTGTAAGGCTGCCCAATATAAATCCTCTGAACATGAATCCACACATACTTCAATCTACTTGTGAAATCGGGTTGAACAGTGGCAGCACAAGAATACACTCACTGGTTCACCGTTGGATTCACACCTGGGTGAAATCATGCTGAATACAATTACGCTGCATAGATTTATGCCTAAATGCAGACAACTTGCAAGGATACCTGTACCAAAGTTACTCAGCAACGCTGACTCTTCAACCAAAGTATTGGGTAATCTAGTTCTACGGCCAAACTGCAACACATTGACATGCTTCAGTGTAAACAAAAAATCATGAAACATTAAAAATCATTAAAACAACCCGTTAGTATATGAATATGTGGAAGGATGTGAGCTGTCATGTTCCCTACAAGCTGGAAAACGTATGAATTCAATTTCACATTTTCTTTCTTTCTTTCTTTCTTTCTTTCTTTCTTTCTATCTATCTATCTATCTATCTATCTATCTATCTATCTATCTATCTATCTATCTATCTATCTATCTATCTATCTATCTATCTATCTATCTATCTATCTATCTATCTATCTATCTATCTATCTATCTATCTATCTATCTATCTATCTATCTATCTATCTATCTATCTATCTATCTATCTATCTATCTATCTATCTATCTATCTATCTATCTATCTATCTATCTATCTATCTATCTATCTATCTATCTATCTATCTATCTATCTATCTATCTATCTATCTATCTATCTATCTATCTATCTATCTATCTATCTATCTATCTATCTATCTATCTATCTATCTATCTATCTATCTATCTATCTATCTATCTATCTATCTATCTATCTATCTATCTATCTATCTATCTATCTATCTATCTATCTATCTATCTATCTATCTATCTATCTATCTATCTATCTATCTATCTATCTATCTATCTATCTATCTATCTATCTATCTATCTATCTATCTATCTATCTATCTATCTATCTATCTATCTATCTATCTATCTATCATCTATCTATCTATCTATCTATCTATCTATCTATCTATCTATCTATCTATCTATCTATCTATCTATCTCCCGTAGTCTTGCTGACCGTTGGGGCACCACTGATGACTTAACAACCAGCTCCCTCCATTCCTCTCTGTTCTCTGCCATTCTCAGCATATCGCCCAGCTTCAGTCCCGTCCTGTCCACTCTGAGATATTGTCCTCCCATCTTTTCCTCCGTCTTCCTCTCCTTCATCCTCCTTGCACAGTGCCTTGCAGGATTGTTTTGGCAAGCCCTGCTGAACGGGTGACATGCCCATACCACTTCAGTTTGTGTTTTCTCACAATGGCTAATAAGTCTTCATAGGGCCCGATGGCTTGCCTGATTCTTCTTCCCACTTCCTCGTTTGTGATGTGATTTCTGTATGAGATGCCAAGCAGCCTTCGAAAACATCTCATTTCAGTGGCTTGTATCCTCCTTTCTAGGTCTGCTGTGAGGGTCCATGACTCGCAGGCATACAAGAACACTGAGATGACTAAGAAGCGCATCAGTCTGATCTTGGAGCAGAGTGTGATGTTTCTGTCCTTCCATATGGTCTTCAAACTTGTCAGTGCTGTTGTTGTCTGCGCAATCCTGGACAGAATTTCTGGTTTTGATCCCTCATCTGTCACAGTGGCTCCTAAGTATTTGAATTTCTTAACTGTTTCCAGTTTTGGGCCTCCAACCATGATTTCAGTGCCAATGCCACTGGTGTTATTGGTCATCAGTTTGGTCTTCTCTGCACTGATTTCCATCCCATATGCAATGGCTGTACTATCCAGCTTTTCCACCAGTTGAGCTAGCTCCTTCTCTGTTCCTGCAAGGCCATCAATGTCGTCCGCAAAGCGCAAGTTCGTGATTGTTCTGCCTCCAATACTGACAGTTCCTTCATGATCGTTCAGAGTGTGTCATGATTCTTTCCAGGAAGATGTTGAAAAGAGTAGGTGAGAGCAAGCAGCCTTGTCTGACTCCAACTGTAGTCCTAAACCAGTTTCCTATTTTGCCGTTGAAGCAGACTGCGCTAGTGGCCTTGTTGTAAAGGTTTGCTATGACTTTGATCATTTTAACAATTTTAAAACAATCGTCTGCTGCACTGGATAAGGGAAGCAACCATTTAGTCAACGTTTCTTTTTCATATTCTGAGCTCAATCATATCTAAGTTGGCCATGACATCGCTTCAGTACAAAGTACCCATCCATGAGATGTAAACTATAGTGGAAGCAGCCTTATTGTAAGCGAATAAACGTTCATTTACCCAAACAAATAAAGAGGACAGATTTCTTTTCACCGTTCGCGGCCATAATCGTTTGTCAACTTCCTGTCAAAGCGAGGCTACCGGAAGTAGACACCTTTTCGACGGCCAAGTACTCGAGTTCCAAGCATTCTTACGTGTGGAGTCGGGTAATCTTATCATCTACTGTAGTTTATTCTCCTTATTTTAGAGGCATTGCCATCGGTCAATGCCTAGCGACATTTTCTATCAAGTCTCCTGGATGAAAACACGCGTGGGGGTCAGATTCAGATCACACCTGGTTGATGACTTTTGTGCTGTCTGCTGTTTTGTTTTACATCTTTAGTTTTGTTCAGGAAGTGATTAAATTAGTTGATATTATGTGCATTCCTTGAGGACATGTGTCATTACAGCATTGTCAGCTGTCAATCAGTTTCCACACCTGTCGAAGAGAACACGTGTACCAGGTGTACAAAAAGTGTGATAGCTTTTTGTTTTGCTTTGATGTGATTCAGCCTTTTAAATTATATTTTTATACTTACTCTTTGTGGCACTATGTATGGTCCATGAAACTGCTGTGACATCAGAAGCGAGCATATCAGGCTTATAAAGAATGAAGTCTTAACATTTTGGTAGTCATGCAATTTTAATTGTACATTAGTCAGCCATAGAAAGATGGTTATAATGTTAAATTTTTTATGTCACTTCTTTTGCAAGTTTTATCATCATTTCTGTGTGTGTGAAACATATTTTCTATATGCTTCAGTTCTAGAAATGCTTGCATGCAAGACGAGGAACAGCTTGAGGAGTTAGTTTGGCTGCTAACCCAATACTCTGCAGACTCCAATTCTCCGACAATGGCGACGGGTGGCGGTGGTGGGCGTCCAGCGCCCATGCCTCGTGGCATCAAACCAGCCCTGGCTCCCAAACCACACGATCGACATCAACCACAGCAGCCACCACAGTCTCACTCACAGCTTGGAGGACGTAGTATGGCCACTCTGGCCGCCGACGCAGCAGCCAGTGTCGCGCAGTCACAGGCCCAGCGTGGTCATGGTCAGATGAACGAGGCCAGGGCCAAAACTGTGTTGAAGGAGGCTGTCGATGCAGTGGTGAATAGTTTTGCTAAGCACACGCACGGCTATGGTAGAGGTATGTCTTTCAATATCCCAATATATCTATACATATTGAGTCAGTGTGCTATTCGCTGTAGAAAGTTTAATTTAGGGACATGCAGACTTACTTTACCCTTGACAAAAAGTGCTACCAATAGCCAAAGAGTTACAAATTTCTGTGCATCACCATGATGCACACATTTCAGAACCATAGAACCATGCTTAAGAATCAAATCTGTGCATAAAAGAGACTTAAAATTGTTATAAAGAACACTGTCAGTGAGTAATTATAATAATAATAATAATACCGTTATTTTATAGGCGCTTTTTCTAAATTTTTGGGCGAATCGACCCAAAGCGCCGTGAACTGAAACCCAACATGCACAATCACGTAACACACACAGATTTACGCCATTTAAGACAAACACAGTACAAGACAGACGAAAGGCCAGTTCAGCTACTGAAGTTACAGAGATTTTTGATCGCTTGTATTTGAAATTTGTAAAGTGGCCTGAAACCGGTACCAAAGTGTGGGGGGTGGGTGGGGGGGTGGAAGAACCGGAGTACCCGGAGAAAGAACCCCCGACGGTCCGCCCGAATTAACGGTGACACTTAACAGAGGAGAAAAGTCCAACCCTGGAACCCGTTTTCGAACCTCGCACCTTTGGCATTGGTGGCAGGCGCCTTAAGCACTACACCACGGACCGCCCACGGACTGTCACCATTCAATTCAATTCAACAAACTTTATTATTTATTTATCCCTTAAAGGGCAATTACAGTTGTGTGGAGAAGGGGAGGGGGGTGGGGGTGGGGTTGGACAAGCAAATAAAAATCATTCAATAAACAGTAGTTGATATCAGGACATTTTACATTTAATATCACTTTTGTACCTGATATTAATATACTAAATCTGTAAGACATAATACTAACATTAAGACATATTAACACTCTAAACTAATACAGTTACTAAAACATATAAACAAAGAGCATTATTAACAACATTATCAGCGAACAACATTAACATCTTGCTTTTCCCTTACCCCCTCTACAACTGTCCATCTAGCCAGCGATACCATGCAATAAAACAGCTGTGTAAATCACACACACACGCACACACACACTTTTAACAGCTTGTGTAGATTTACAAAATTTTTAAGAGTCGGACAGCAACAGCGATGAAAGACAGTTTCTTGAGGTTGGTTTGTTTCTTCAAAAACATTACCGATGACATGACCTTATGGGAGATGTCTACTACTTACGCAATTCTAGCCTAAGAGCTCGTTGTGTTACCACACAACCCAGGAGGCACTCGGGGAACCCCGAGGGGGCCGAGAGTTATCTCCCGATACTTCCCATCTGGGACAGAGTACCCATAGTCCTTCAGTCAGTCTACTTAGGCTTACGCTGTTCAGACGTGTTTGCTCTAGCCTACGGACTTGGGATTTTCGACCGGGTCGCCGGTCGTCGACGGCCTGGGTTCTTCGCTTGAATTCTTCTTCGTCCGTCCTCCCTGTGCCTCGCGTGGCTCTGGTGTCCCCTTTTCGTTGGCAGCTGCCCTTTGGCTTCTTGGTTCCGGCCTGGGCTGTGCTGTCTGCTTCGCTGTGACTTCGCCGCGCGTGCCTTGGTTGAGATTTTCTCCCCCCTTCCCCGGTCCCGTTCCGGGAAAAGGTAAGGTAGTTGGGTTGGCCCTCGGCCGGTCCCCGCGCTGGGCACTGGTTGAGCAGGCTCGAAGGCGGTCTTCTTCGGCGCGGTTGCTTTGCGCCAAGATTCTTGACTTTTACTTGGCGGGCCTCGCGCCCGTTCCCTATCTCCTTCCGTGTTGGTGTGGCATTATTATTTAACAGGGTCAAAATCTCCCTTTCTCAAAAGAGGGCGTTTACGCGTGAGGAAAGGAATGAGACGTTTTTTAGCTGGAACGGTCATTCTTAAACGGCTCAGATCCACAGGTGGTCAGCTTCGTTTTCCAAGATGGCGTCTAGCGATGCAGAGCACCTTTTCCTCGCGGTTAAAACCTCTAATGGAATGGGAGTGGTGGGAAAGATCGGTGACAGTTAAGTCTAACTTTATTCGGGCGCTTACCTACTCACTTGTTCATCACCTACTCTTTTTGTACCTTGTGGGGTTCGGGGAATGTGTTGTGCTCCAGCATTTCCTTGACGCATTGCGTTGGTGAGTGTGGCGAGAGCCGACGCTTACTTTGGTACTGTGTCGGTCACGTAATGCCTGGTTTGCGTAATGCAGCCCTGTTACCTTACTCGGGGGCTTATTAGGTACACGATTTGGCTGGTGGGTGAACATTCTTGTGCACTTTTATACTTGGCATCACATGTTTCTGTTCTTGGATGTCAGGCGTTTGCCTACTTGAGCGCAGGGCCACTGGTCGCCACGCCTTGCTGCCGTTTTTTAAGGTCCAAGATGACCTTTTTGTGGCTGTAAAAAAAAAAAAAAAAAAAAAAAAAGTTTGGCTTGCCGCCACAGGTGCTGCTCACATTTATGCATGCGCTCGTTCCGCAAGTTACAGGAACAGAGCTACGAAATGGACATTGCTTTCGGACGGGTGGAGCCCGTCGCCTAGGCAGCTAAGGGCCGGCGCCAGTGACCTCATCCCAACCCGAACCTACCTGACGGAAACAGAGTGCTAAGACAGCCCTATGTCTCCTGAACACTTTAGTATATGCTCTTTGGTTAAATTCCTCCTTGCCTAAGGCTTGTGCATGTGAATACAAATTACGGTCGAAAGGAGATTAATGGCCTGTATAGGCAACATAAAACTACGATCAAAGCTGCACCTGGAGGCCCGTCGCTATAGTACAGCGCCGGTGTTCAGCGGAGGGCACCACTCCGACTAAGGTTACTGTGCCTGCCGCTTGCTTCAGGCCTATACTTGTCATGACATGCTTGAGTTGTTGTGCATGATGTGTTGCGAAGGTTAACCTTACCAGGGCAGGGTCCCTCAGGCCCACGCCCGCGTGCCTTCGGTTTTTATATGTTGCAGTGGTCTCTGGACGACCTGCTCACTACATGGAGGATTCCAGTGACCGTCGGACTCGCACAAGGTCTGTCTACCATGTGCCGGATGTACCTCCGAACGTTGGTGTGACGTCTGCTCCACGTGACCGGAACGGCGCAGGGCGCTACTTGGGGCTTCCTTTGGCGAGTTCGCCCGGCACCTGTGACTGGTTCCAGTCCTGCTGAAATACCGGCTGCTGTTCCCGGTACTACGATCGCTCGAGTTCCGACGAGATGACGGAGAGATCACCATGCCGGACGCGTCAGTATAGTGTGCAGAGTGGGTTGATCGATGCGGTGGTTCCCAGGAGGGAACGCACCAGGACCAAACATTGTGGCAGACAGGAAGCCCGCATCGACACGGAGCTCGGTGCGGAGGGACGTGCGCTATCCGTCCTTGATCCTATGCCGATCCCCGCTCGTCTCCTAGAAAGCCTGCTGGCTCCTACGCGGAGTCTCCTCGCTGGCAGCGAGCCCACCTCGCCATAGAGCTCGGTTCGCGGAGACATTCTCGCACGCATGCATCGTCTCGGCACAAATGGAATCCGCTGGGCGCACAGTACGGAACCCACACACCGCTCAAGGTCAGCTTGGAAGCCGTCCAGGCAGCCGATGACGAGGCGCAGGTTATCGCGCTCGGAGCGGGTATGCTGGCACCGCCCTCGCTCCCTGGAGGGGGCTCCACCAGGACAGCGCTGCTCGTCGGGAGACACACTGAGCCGGCTGCTAGTGGTTACAGAGTCCTGTTGGTGACAGCCGGCTAGACAGAGGTTCCAGTCTCCGTTCTTACCGCTCGATTCCTTGACGATCTTGGGGAGAGATCACCACGCCGGTTGCAACGTTCCAGTACGCGGAGTGGGTTGATCGATGCGGTCGTTCCTAGGAGGGAACGCACCAAGAACAAACCTTATGACAGACAGAAAACCAGCACCGGCACGGAGCTCGGTGCCGAGGGACATGCGCCATTCCGTCCTTGATCCAATGCCGATCCCCGCTCGTCTCCTAGAAAGCCCGCTGGCTCCTACGCGGAGTCTCCTCGCCGGCAGCGAGCCCACCTCGCCATAGAGCTCGGTTCGCGGAGACATTCACGCACGCGTACACTTTCACGGCACGATTTGGGATCCTCTCGGCAACATTGGACCTCCTCTCTCGAACTCCTACACGCAAGGAGGGACCGCTCCATGGGATGCTCGTCCGCTACGGTTCGCCATCGTTGGAGTCACTCCTCGAGCACTCTACGTCTACACTCCGCTCTCTCCACTGCGGGCGTGCTTACGAGTTGCCGTTCTTCACGTCGCTCCAGGGATCCTGTCCCGTCTCGCTCGTCGGTCCCCTTCGCGTCCGGCTGCCGTTCATCCCATTCCTCTCCCCTCACTCAGCCATTTCCCTTTCTTCGTGCTCCGTCCCAGGGCGCCTGGCTGCAGTCGCTCCATTTCTGGACGCTCGACCCCCTCCGGTGGATCCTCGGGGAGGACGCTGTCGTTACTTCGCCTAGCACAGACCTGTTTACCTACACTTGGGGGTTAAAGTACACATATTTGCTTGGGTTACACTTACATGTACACTTTCTACACAGTTATACACTATATACACCTTGGGAGATCTGACTACTCACTAGCTTGTGACCTTTTACGCGTGAGATCCAAATTACCCTTAGTCAGTTGGAAGGGTTTTGACTTCACACGGGGGGTAAACAGGTCTGCGAGCGCTTCGGCTTCTGTCTCCACTGGTGCCCTCTCGGATACAGCTCGGAGTTGGCCGCGGCTGCCGCACTTCGTGACAGGCGCTTCGACTACCCTGCGCTTCTTCTCTCGGTTCCCGGAGCTTCTTGCTTCGCCCTCCTTGGAGTGGTCAGCTGTTGGCTTCCCTCGGCGGGACCGGTTCTCGGGAGGTCTCAGGAGTTTGCCTGCCCCTACCGGCTGCGGATCCGCTCTTGACTCTTCTTGGACTAGATGACCTCTCTCGTCCGTAACAACCTATGCTGCGTGGGATCGGGGAGCTCCTTACCCTGCTCTTCGTTCTCCAGTGGACGGCTCCTGGCCCCTGGCAGGGCGTCTGGCCGCGGAAGGACCCCCTGTGCTGACGACTCGGCTGACCCAGGTTCTTCGGAGTTCCTGGACTTCACTTCGGGGAGCAGACCGGAGGAGGCTGCTAGGACCTTGGTTGCGCTTACGCTGGTGCCAGATGGCGATGGGATGCGGTCCGCGCAGGTGGTCTTCGGCTCCCCCTCCAGATCTTGGGCTGCGCCTTCTTCCGGAGCTGCCGACCCTTGACTCCAGTTACCCGTGCACTCGGCCTCCACAACGTTCCTCGGTTCACCTGCGAAGGAGGAGTCACCGCTGATGTAGGCTCCGCTCCTGTTCGGTTTTCCGTTGGATTCACCGGGCGTCCTCAACCTACCCATGGACACTGTGGAACCAAAGCGCAGCGCCGTCTCCCGGGTGCCTAACCTATTCGACATCCCCATTGGGCGCACAGGGGTACGCCGGAGTTTGGACAGGTGGTACGGCTGCGGCGGTGCTCGCGGTGGAAGGGCCTAGCCACCGCTCAGAAGTCGGCTCTACTCTCCGTCGGTCGTCTCGCAGCCCGGCTGCTATAGCTACGCCCCCTACTTCCGTGGTTCTTCTCGAGGTCCAGCCTAGCCTCCGGACCTCGAGGACAAGAGCGTGAACGGCTTGGATCCGACACGGACTAGGAGGTCGGCTCGTGGGAGGTCTGCGCCAGCCTTTTCCCCGATGGAACCAGTTGCTTCACTCGGTATGCACGAGGATACCTTCGGAGGATCGGCGAGATGGCTTAGTGGACCTGTTCGCCGCAAGGTGGGATCTCTGGCTTCCCCGCGCCTTCGTGGGATATAGCCCTCCTGGACGAGATGCCAACGCTCTGACCTAGCCTGGGAAGGATCCTCCTCTCGTCCTGTTGGTCACCCCTTTCCCTGGCACCGGTCCTGAACCTCCTTCCCCTCAGCTCGCCACGGACCCCCCGCTACTGCTTCCCGCATTCTACTAGGTCCGCATGCAGCCGCGATGGTCACTGTTCCGCCTTGCTGGAGCGCCTACCCCGGCACCTTGGCGGTTTGCGACAGACCCTCAACGCTGGAGTCTGCGCATGGGCAGCGGTCGAAGCCTCGCTACGGCCCGCTTCCCCAACTTGACGCCTCTACGATGAAGTTGGCGAGGCATTGTGCTCTTGGACGGCGTCCGTCACCTCTCCCCTACCGACCCTGCTGACCCCAGCTGGTAGACTTATCCCCAGGAGACTAGGCAGGATAGCCTGAGCTTGCCTCACGTATGCCTACGACGACATAGCCGTCCGGGCGGACGCGCACGCTTCTTGGCCGTGCCCGGCAGCTCTGAAGCTACAGGGCAGTCGATCCTCCTGTCTACGCTCAGTCATACGATCCAAAGTCCAGGATCCCTCCCTCAGGGAGCTTAGAGGCTAATTACGTCCAATCAGCTACGTGCAGGGCCATGAACGCCACAGCCGTCAGGAACTGGGCTGCCCTCATCGTGGCTATTGGAGGGCTGGCGCGCAGGTGCTCTCGATCGCAGAGTTCTGTCAGCCTAGCGAGGTTACTCGCTCTGGTGGGGGACATCCCGGGGGGGGGGCTCTCCTCCCTCCTGGCGCTTCAGCGCCGTCGCTTATACCTTCCTAGAGTTGTCGGGAGTTTGCGGTTGGGAGGACGGCCCTTGGGGCCTTAGGTGTGCTAGAGCGCGGCACCCTCCTCCTTTTCGCCATTCTCCCATAAGGTCATGTCATCGGTAATGTTTTTGAAGAAACAAATGCATTTTTCTTTAAAAGGTATTTTTTCGAAAAATACTTACCGATGACATGACTCGGACGACCCTCCCACCTGCCCCGCTTGCCGCTGGTAAGCTAAGTATCCTGACTGAAGGACTATGGGTACTCTGTCCCAGATGGGAAGTATCGGGAGATAACTCTCGGCCCCCTCGGGGTTCCCCGAGTGCCTCCTGGGTTGTGTGGTAACACAACGAGCTCTTAGGCTAGAATTGCGTAAGTAGTAGACATCTCCCATAAGGTCATGTCATCGGTAAGTATTTTTCGAAAAAATACCTTTTAAAGAAAAATGTGTCAATTCAACGTGAAAGTGCTCCAGCTGTCCCATGAAGTGAACAATGGATACAAAGTGGATTCAGCAAGAGGCATAGATCCTCATGAGCCCCTGCCATTGTGGTGGGTCATGAGGATCTATAACCCTTGAAGTGGTGTCCATTTTTTCTTGGCAGTGAAGGGGTTGCCTGTTGCAACAGTTTTAGTCGCGATTCTAAAGGAATCATAATGACAAAAACCACTATGACAGGCAAATAGTTGAGGGGGCTACCTACTGTCTTTCAGCTCATTCTCAAGTGGGAATTACTCTTGTTCTAACTTATCTTGTGCTGTGTGTTTGCAGTGAATGTGGTGGAGGCCTTGCAGGAGTTTTGGCAGATGAAGCTAGAGCGAGGTGCGGACCTAAAGAATGGTGCCTTGGTGGTGTACGAATCACAGCCCACTACGTCACCACCTTATGTCTGCTTTGTCAGCCTCCCTGGGGGCAGCTGCTTTGGCAGTTTTCAGGTGAGGCTTTTGTTTCTGCTTGTTGACCCTCTTGTGCATGCATCCATCCCCCCCAACCCCCAGTGTCATCTGATTTTTTACCCAGAGGGGGAACACTCTTTGGCTGGTTTCCAAATTATCACTTTGCGTGTTGATAGTGGTTTTAGTCGTGATGATTCCTGTAGGAATCATCGCGACTAAAACTGCTACCGACAGGCAAAGGGTGCTGCTAAATGTCAGAGTAGATTTTTGGATTTAGGATCTTGGTCCACTTGCGTTGTACTTGTAGACGTGTAGCACAGCTGTGATTGTGGTTGTTTGTAATTCTCAGTACATTTATGTTTGTTTTGCAGAATTGTGCAACAAAAGCTGAAGCACGTCGGAGTGCAGCCAAAATTGCCCTCATGAACTCTGTCTTTAATGAACATCCATCTAGAAAAATATCAGATGAATTCATCGACAAAGCAGTGAGTGATGCCATCCAGTCATTTCAGGTCAGTGTACATGACATAGGTAACAATGACATTGTTACAAAAGAAAGAGGACAAATACAGGCAAAGTGATAGCAAATATTTTGTGGAAAGATGTCTCATAGCACCTTACACACAACAGAAGATTCAAAAAACATTTTTGTCTCTGTTCATGTGAACCTATTTACGAAGTGGTTTCATGTGAGAGGCATAGATCATTAGCCCCAGCAGCTGTGGGGATTCATGAGGATCTATACCTCTTGCATTTGGGTCATGTTGAGTTTTTCTCAGTAGTGAAGGCGTTAATGACTTATGCAGCTTTCGGAGGCACGTGTAAAAAATGTGTACCAGCTTTGGGAGGTGGATTGTCCACAACAGTTCAAGGGTAGAATCATATTAGCACAACCCATGTGCTAAGCTAATCTGGCACTACCTTTGAACTATCAAGGTTGAATTGTCTCCCACTGTAATATAGAGTGAATATGTTAACCCTCAGGTTGTCCTTTTTTTTCTGCCTGCAGGGTAGCACAGCTGATGTGGAGGACCCCAGCACTGGTATCGGGGCGTTCAAGTTTATGCTGGAGGCCAACAGGGGTCGCTCCATGCTGGAGTTTCAAGAACTCATGACCGTCTTTCAGCTCCTGCACTGGAACGGCAGCCTTAAGGCCATGCGTGAACGTAACTGTTCACGACAAGAAGTAAGCATTTATGGACCAATTTGACTCTTTCTTACTTAACCCTTATCATTCGGAATACACCAGTGTGTGAAATAAGTTTTACTAAAATAGTTCAAGGGTAGTGCCAGGCGCACCACCCTTGAAGTAAAGCCATTTGTCTATATCCTTATCTGTAAGTACTATAATGTAGCTTGCATATATGGCAGTGTACAGATTTGAAGCTTTTAGCCTTAGTATGATATGGGTTAACCTGTTCAGTGCCAAGAAAATTTGAACACTACCCAAATGCAAGAGGTATAGATCTTCATGAGCCCCACAGTTGCAGGGGCTCATGAGGATCTATGCCTCTTGCTGACACCACTTTGGGGCAGCTAGAGATTTTTGATGTTGGAATAATGAAGCTTGCCGACACACAATCTGCATCAACTGGCACTGATCGGGATAATAAATCTGATTTATTTAACTGATTTATTGACTCATCAATCGATTGTGTGGGAGGCAGCTATAAAGACTGTTGGAAATGGATTTGTTAATTATTATCATTCAAGGGTAGTGCCAGATTAGTTTGTTTGCAGTATCTGTAGGATGAATGTGTTAATTGTCCTATCTTAATTTATTTTGCATCGTTTCTATATGTGCTGGTCAGTGATTTTGTACGTATTGGCTCAACAAGGCCTTAATGTCCGCAACATAACACATGACAACTGGACGATTTCTGGAAATACACTTGTTTGACACAAACCCGAAGAAGTGCATTATTGCAAGTTCGTCCAGGCTTTTGATCCACTGCATCAAATATGCAAACGTTGACCGGCCTCTTCATTTGTTTGATTTACTGAACTCATCCATGGAACATTATAATTTAAAAGAATAATTACGGTATTTATAATGCCTTTGATCATTCATGCTGTGCTTTTATATGTGTATCGAATCTGTATATACTACACAGGTGCTTGCCCACTGCTGTCACGCTCTTGATTACATGAGGTGAAGCATTGATTACTGTGCTTGAACATGTAAACATTTACATGGGTTGACCGTCTTCAGTCCTGGAAGCTGATTCAGCTTTTTCAAAATCCCAGGAAGCTGAATTTAAGCTTTTGGTTCTGATAGAACAGTCCTTCAGCCATCCTGTTGTATCTGCAAGAGACATAAATTCTCATGAGCGCCAGCGTTTGCAGGGGCTCATGAGAATTTATGTCTGTTGCAGGCCCTGGATTGTAAGGCATAGTCGGTCTGTGCACCATTTTCAGTCATTTCAATTTTTTCACACTGCCATTCTGTTGCATCTGCAAGAGACATAAATTCTCATGAGCCCCTGCATTGGCAGGGGCTCATGAGAATTTATGTCTCTTGCTGGCCATGGATAATAGGGCATAGTCAGTCCTTGGACCATTTTCAGTCATTTCCATTTTTCGCACTGTCACCCATGCATTTATTACCGTGCTTTCCTTTTAACTACGCAGGTGCTGGCGCACTACTCTCATCGTGCTCTTGATGACGACATGCGATCACAGATGGCACTGGACTGGATTGCACGGGAGCAGGAGACTCCGTCCATCATATCTCAGGAGCTTGAGGTGGCTGAGCGCGAGCTGGAGAGCGCTCGCCTGGCCGGGAGGGAACTCCGCTTCTACAAGGAGAAAAGGGATATTCTTGTGCTGGCGCTCAGTCAGATCAACCCCAACGAAACCATGGCGTAAATGGAGCAAACCTGCAGGAAACCAACTTGCTGAAAGGAGCTGTCGACATCAGGAATCCAGTTTAACCCTTTGGCTGTTAGCAGCACTTTTTGTCACAATTCCTGCAGGGAATCATTGTGACAAAAAGTGTAACTGACAGCCAAAGGGTTAATCCCTTGTTAATCCCAGTGGCCGCAAGAGGGTTAACAATGGCTCTGCGAGGGCATAAATGACTTGTGCTTATACTTGTGCTTGCACTCAGATCAACCCCAGGGAAAGTATAGTTTAATCGTACAAACAACAGGAAACCAACTTCGTGGAAAATTATGGGAGAGCCAGGAGAGAATTATGCAAGAAATCAATCTGCCTACATATTCACAGGAAAAAAAATTGTCCTCGTTCAGTCTTTCAAGCTTTAGGTTAAATTTCATGAAATTCATTCAACTTTGATCAGCCGACAGAAAAATCATGGAGCAAGTTATTGTGGATGATCAGAGATGGATTTGCAAATCTTACATTGCATAGATTGACACTTGGTTTTAAGCCATTTAGCCCCACAGCCGCATTTTGGAGGCGTCCGCTAAAGTCTCTTTACCATTTGCAGGAGATGGATCGACCATGATAATTCAAGGGTTGCACAAGACGAGCTTGGCGCCTGATGGCGCCAAGCTCGCCTTGCACTACCCTTGAAGTCTCATGGCTAAATGGGTTAAGTTCTTTTCAGTTTCATTGTTAAGTGATTTCTTTGTATGATTTCCCGCAGTGAACAAGCACAACAACATGCTGACTTTGATTTGTGTTATGTTGAGTTTCAGTGCATAGGGTATATTTTGATGCAACCAGTGTATGCGATCGAGATGAGTTACATCACCGTCTCATAGCTTATACAAATTTCATAGATGTGTTGTGTTGCATGAACAGACAGTGAAGTATGCAATAGACTGTGAAAATTCAGTGTTGTGAGCGAGACTGAATAATCAGAACTGTGTTGCTTTTTCAGGTAGCTACACTGAAAACCTAGGGCCGCGATTTAATTACAGAGATAGACTCTGGAAATTTCACATAGGTAGACTATCGAGGGCTGCTAGATAGACTATCCAGGGTTGTGTGATGTTTTACAGAGATAGACTGTGAAAATTAAACACTGCTCTTAAAAACAAAGGCACGTACGCTGTAATATTCAGAGGATATATGTGTGAACGGGGAATGACTTGATAATCATAGGCTGCATTATGATTCCAATGATTGACTGTGAACATTTAGAGCTGCGATAATTACAGGAATAGACTGCAGAAATACCTATAGATCTTGCACACAGTGTGGAAAGACAAGACTGAATTTTTTAAGGTTTAGCTCATTTGAGATGTGCTGCATCTGGGTATGCAAAAAAAAACACCAACAAAAACATATACGTGTTCGTATGCGGAACGTCTTGAACGAGTTAAATTCATGGAGAGAGAAGCAACGTTCAGACTCCGACCTACATCATGCTTACAGAAAAGTATACTGTGGGGTGTAGTTAATGAGGACTATTGTGAGCTGGTTTGTGATTTACGACCTTACGGCTGAAAGCCAGCCGTAAGGTCCAAAATAACAGGCCAGCACACATAATTTTCTTTTTTAATTTATTTATTTGGATGAGCAATCTGTATTGCCTTTGTCTCGTTAGATGAAGCAATAACCATGTGTATACGCAATGTACATCATCCTCATGCTAACCCCCCCAACAGCCAACGACCTCATTGTGCAAAAGACACGGACATTCAGTTCAGCTCCTGAGTCTGTCAGGACTGGTGAGGATCTGCACCTCTTGCTTACCTAACGAGTGTGACGAAAGAGGCGTAGATTATCATCGGCCCCTGCAACTACAGTGGTTCATGTGAATTTATCTCTCTTGCACAACAGTACTCGATGCATAGATTATCATGAGCGTGTGCAACTGTGAGGGCTCATGTGATTCTGTGTCTCTTGTGCAATGGTACTAGATACATACCTTTGTTTGCAGTGGCACAGAGTGTTCAGTGGGCGCAGATAGTGTTTCTGAAATCCGGGTTAATTCAATGCCATAGAACGCTATGCGTTCTGTAGAACATGGTTACAAGATTGTTTCAGCAAGAGGCACAGATCCTCATGAGCCCCATCAAACTGCGGGGGCTCATGAGGATCTGTACCTCTTGCAGTTGGGTCTTGTTCACTTTTTCTCAGCAGCGAAGGAGTTGAACATGGTTACAAGATTGTTTCAGCAAGAGGCACAGATCCTCATGAGCCCCTGCAACTGCGGGGGCTCATGAGGATCTGTACCTCTTGCAGTTGGGTCTTGTTCACTTTTTCTCAGCAGCGAAGGAGTTGAAACTATAAGTACAAACAGGGAGTGTCATCAGTTTATGTTCATGTCCTGAGGCAATTTCGTTTGATACCATCAGCTTTTTGCTTGTCCCCCTGAGCACTAGCACACTACATGAGTGCATCAGAAAGTGAAGGTGTCTTTTTGTTCCCTTTGAAATCACTTTTGCTCGATTTTTGCACCCAATTTTTTAATCAGAATTTTGTAACCCATTTTGTTGTTTTTGTGTTTATCTATCACACTACATAACTGAATCATTTTGATATCTTCGTTTGGCATGGTTTTAAAAACTCACTAGATGTGCTTTAAGCTTATAGGTCCAAAATCACAGACAAACACAAATGTTTTGTGAGTTGGGTTTCCGGTGGAGCAGAATTGTAACCCGTTTTGCTTTTAGATAGCAATTTTTGCCATGATGATTCCGACAGGAATTATTGCAGCAGAAAGCACCACCAACAGCCATTACTATTACTGTTACTTGTGGGAGGATAACTTCATCATAAAGGTAGTTAATCAGCAAAGAGTTGAAAATGCATGCTTTCCATGAGAAGATTTGTAAACTTCAGAGAGAAAAACAACTGTAGTCTCACTTGATGAACAATACCTTTTGATTGGTTACAGATAAGTGAATCTCAAAATGGATCTCCTTGACATACTACCGGTATATACCTACTGTCGTACAAACCAGGGGGACCCTACACTTTGGATACTTGTTAAACTTATGTACTGGTATTATTGTAATTTGCACGCTTCATTGCCTGCATTTTCATGCGAATAGGACATGCACCCTGCGTCATGTGTTCCCCACCCGGGTCTGCCCTGGGGGACTTGGGTGGGGTTAGGTACTTTTTAGTTCCCAGGGTCACCCTGGTCAGCCCCACAGGGTGGGTTTCCTTTCTATTCTGGGGCATGTGTTTCTGTCTACCCGAGGTCCATTCACCTGTATTTGCCTTTTTAAAACTCTCCCTACTGTCTGCACTGCCTGTAGCTCTTGATATTGGATGTGTGTTGCTAAATGGTCTTGGCTTTATTTAGGCCCCATGTTGTAGGCTTATTTAACGTATTTGACCGGCTGGCGACATACATTCAATTTTCTGTATAGTTTTTTTTTTCACAAGCAGTGCAGGCACGTCCTGAGAAAGCCTTGTTGCTGTCGGGACGTTAAGCAATGTACAATCAATGCGTCATGTGTGCACTTTTTTTAATTTTTTAGAGACGTGAGAGAACAAAAGAGAGAGAGTGCAATACAGTTGTTGGCTTGTGGGACAGATGCATGTGTTCATATGTTTATTTTTTATGTCGAGAATACATGTACATGTATGCAGTAGAGGTTGTGACTGAATCAGAGGTAGGTTAGAAAAGGCAGAAAGTGGATGCTTTTAGGGGATTATATTCTGAGGACGAAGGGAGGATAGTACATGCGGTCGAATGGAACTGACTGGACTGTCTTTGTCGTGGCGTTGATCTCTTCTGTGCCAGTGGGTGCGGACTGTGTTTTTGAAAAGATTGTAAATTCATTAAAGATTCCCAGTCATCCAAGGAACTTGAATGTGGAGAGGTTTGAGCAAGAGGCATAGATCCTCATGAGCCCCTGCAACTGCAGGGGCTCATGAGGATCTGTACCTCATGCAGCTGGGCGCCGTTCAATTTTCCTTAGCAGTGAAGGAGTTAACTCAAGTGGTTTATTTTTATTTTTCATTTTTTGTTTGTGATAGTCTGATTTAGACACAACTTCTATTGCTCTTATTCTGTGGCCTGAATCCCCTTTTTGGAAGCAGCTAGTGGTACAGTTTCAGTGGTGCCGGTTGCTGCATGCACAAAGGTGATTGGGAGGAGGGGGGGGGGGGGGGATGTTAACATATCTCAGCCAACCGAACAACAATCCAGTGAAATCCAGAAGTGACAGCAATACATGAATTATTCTGATGGTACGTTGACAGATGTCTTCGCTTTGCAACACCAGCTGCAGTTAACTGTGGTAGCTCAAGTGTACTTTTTATGACAGTATAGGGCAGGCATGACTTGAGTAAGTCTTTTGCGGCTGTCAGGATGCTGAGTAATCAGAACATGTTTTGAGCAATTCCTTTTCTTGCAAGAAAAAGTGGTCGCAAAGGTGCTGTCTCACGAAAAGTCATGAAGGGCAAAACCTTTCACCTGTCATTAAAGACTATCATTGATGAATGATGGTCTGTAATGACAGATGAGCTAGCACAACGGTAGTCATGTTAAACAGGTTCTGCTGAACAAGCAAACAAACTCAAAAGTACTGTTGAACCATAAAGCCATGACATTCTACAACATGGTGTGGGTCGACCATGATAGTTCAGGGGTGGTGTCAGACTAGCTTGGCGCCTGCAGGCGCCAAGCTAGTATGACACCAACCTTGAACTATCATGGTTGATCAGTCTCTAGAACTGTGACAAACCTCAATATCTAAAAACAAAAAATGATAATGCCATCCTCAGGATGTAATGGGTTAATGATTTTAGCAGCTGGAAAATCTTTGACTTCATTTCCACTGTCTGTAAATTTATCTTTCAGTTTTCAAAGGTGATAGCCTTAAGGAAATCTATTTGATTTTTTTTCAATCCAAAGAAAATCAGACTTGATTAATCATCGCTAGATTTTGGATCACAATGTGCTCGCACATGTCCACTAGAATAAAAGGATTACATGATTGATTGAAAACTGTGTTTCAGGCTGTTTGGACAATTTATTATATTCGACCTGAGATTGTCGCATCAGTGTGTTTGTACCTCTGTGTATATATGTCATTTTAGTGCTTCTACACCGGTAATCATTGCCAGTAAGGTATGAATATGTCTGAGGTGTTATTCACTAGGTAACAACTGGTATTATCTTTCAAATATTCAATGATCTTTCTGATACTATTTTCCAACATTTTTCTGTCATTTATCATCTCCTTTTACGGAAAAATTCTGATACCGTTTTTGACACTTTTCTATCATTTACATTGCATCGTCTCCTCACCAGACACATATCTGATACCATTTTCGACACTTTTCTGTCATTTATCATCTCCTCAAGGGAATACAACAACTATCGAATGTATAGATCTATCATACACTGGTGCCTTCTGATGCATTTTTAACATTGAGCATGCATTTGGCACACTTTTTGCTTGTATAGAGATCATTAGCAGCTGGGCACTCTTACATCTTCTGACACTGGTTGCCTCCCTCGATTTGCTGCAGTGGCAGCAAATCGAGAGAGGCAACCAGTATGACACAGTCTAGATTTTTTTTTTTTTTTTGGGGGGGGGGGGGGGGGGGGGTTGGAAGGGGAGCAGCTTGTCTTACATTGTGAAGATGTTTTGTTTTATAAGATCAAATATTTTTTTGGTGTTTTTCTTTTCTCCATTTTATGTTAATGTAAAATTTGTTTAAAGCTGTTTTGCCTGACTTTGTCTTCTTAGAATTAGAAATATTAAAAAAAAAAGAGTTATTATTCATAGATTTCATCATCCTTGTCCTTTCTTTTCTATGTTTTATTCATTTCTCTTTTGTATTTGTTGGGCATCTTCTAGAACTTTCCTTTATGTTATGTATGTTCCAAAAATAGCAGAAAGGTGTATCCCCATCTGTTGTAAGGTTCTTTTTTTTTTTTTTTTTTTTTGTATGTGTGCATTTTGTCTTCTTGTTAAAAAAAGAAGTAATATTGTGAGGAAATGTACTATTGTTACGGACAAAGAAATTGGTTGATGTTTTAATGCCTCTCTTTTCCAGTACATCTGGCCGTTAGCATTAAGGAGAATTTTTCAAAATGTGATCAATTAATAATCACTGTGTGCTGGTCTGTGACGTTTGGCCTTACACCTCAAGACTGTAAGGTCTATAGTCACAGACCAGGCAGAAATGCACTACTGACAGTTATGTTTGCATATTGCCAGTGGTCGCAGATCGTGTTTCTCAAATCTTTACTAATTCAACCCCAAGGAGCCCTTAGCTGTCCAAGTAACATGGTTACAAATGTGGTGTCAGCAAGAGGCATTGATTCTCATGAGCCCCCGCAATTGCAGGGGCCCATGAGAATCTATGTCTCTTGCAGTTGGTTTCTGTTGTCGTCCTTCTCAGCAGTTAAGGGCTCAAAACTTGTCTCAAATCCTTTGTGGCTTCAGCCTCTGGTACTGTTTACAGTCCTGGTTTGCTGCATGCATGAGGGGGTTAATCAGTGAATAAAACATGCAGATTGTCACAAACATGTTTACGTCATGTAAAAGTCATAAATTTGTTAATCCAACAGAGGTGCATTTTGTTTGGCTACATGTTCGGCATTATCATGATTGATGACTATTGTTGATATTTGTACTGTCTACTTGCAGTAACATTTTAGATATACCATAGCAAATCACCAGGGTACCAAATTTTTCTTTGCGTTATATCAAAAGTTTGTTATCAGCAAAGTAATTTACATGAGAAACAACTGTTGATCTCCAAAATTTTTTGTTGTGTCTGACTTTTGTCATGTGCGGCCATGTTAAAAGGAAAGTTTGCTGTACATGCATTATGTCAGATGTAAGGAAAGTGAAATTGTTGGCTTTTTCTTCAGAGATACAGTTGATGACTTTTTTGCTATGTAAAATTACTCTGCCTATAATACACTTGCGATATAACAGTAAAAAATGTGTGTGTCTCTTGGCATTTCCTACTAACCGCACTTCCTTGTTAATTTAGTATTATCCCCATTGGCCCCGACGCCCTACAGCAAGAGGCAGATCGACCATGGTACCTGAAGGGCAGTGCCAAATCAGCTTGGTGCTATAGGTGCCTCGTTAAGCTGGCACTACCCATGAATATCATGGTCGATCCATCTCCTGCAACTGGCATGTAGTTGTTAGGTGACACCTCCAAAATTTAGGAAGTGGCCTTGGGGTTAAATGGGTTAACCACCTTATGCAGGCATCCACCGGTACTGTTTGCAGGATATGTACAGTTTACAGTACCGGTGGCAGCATGTACCAGGGGGTTAGTAATATGTACAAGCAGATAGCATATTCTTTTTTACATAGCACACTGGACACATAAGTATGTTACTGATCAAGATTTTTGTACATGTACAGAATATAATCTGGACATATCTATACCTTTTTTTGTTTCATTTTGTTTTATTTTGCTAATGCTATAAATATTGCTTAAAAATGGAAGTCATTTAGTTCTGAGAGTTTAAGAGTTAATTTTGTGGGCATAATAATTGATAAACAGTATGTGTCTTTGTAATGTTGTCTGTAAATAAATTTATATTAAAAATGTGTTTGAAGTGTGTGTTGTGTGTGTGTGTGCCAGGAGCAGACTAGAAAATCAACTGATGTTGAGAAAGACAACTAACAAAATTAACATCACATTTAATTTACAGTCCACACTAACAAAAGAAACTTGACATCAGTCTGATATTGAAGGTTGACTCAAAAATCGAAAATGACTAACCACAGCAATTTTTGTGAACACCTTGATTTACAACCGCGCAATGCCAAAAAATTATACATATATACGTGGCATGTACCACTACGCTATGGCAAACACCTTGCATGGTACCTTTGAGATAGTGAGGATACATCTTTGCATATTCTCGTGATACCCCTGCGCCATAGCGAACGTTTTCTAATACGCCTTTCATAGTATCTTTGAGCCACTAAGGATACATTGGAATTGACAAACTTGTGTCCCTTAGACGGAAGTGCCACGTTATTTCTCTTTGCAAAGATGGCGTCGACTTTACGAGAAAAACAGGCGACTGCCTTGAAACGTATGCTAAACTTCAATACACCGCTTACTAAAGCGACAGTTGCTGAACCACAATGGAAGGTACTTGTCTACGACCGATTTGGGCAGGATATCATCTCTCCACTCGTGACGGTGAAGGAGCTACGCGATCTAGGAGTGACACTTCATCTCAATCTTCACACCGATCGGGACCCGATCCCCGATGTGCCGGCGATCTACTTCGTCATGCCGACCGACGACAACATCCAGCGCATTTGCCGTGACTTCCAGAATGGTCTGTACGAGTCGTATTACCTGAACTTTATATCCGCTGTGTCTCGCCAGAAGCTGGAAGATATTGCCAATGCCGCTGTGCAAAGTGGCAGTGTTCAGCAGGTGTCGAAAGTTGTGGATCAGTATCTGAACTTTATTTCCCTAGAGGACGACCTGTTTACACTGCGTCACCAGGACAGAGAGTCAGTGTCCTACTATGCCATTAATCGCGGTGATGTTAAGGACTCTGAGATCGAGGCGACCATGGACACTATCGTTGACAGTTTGTTTTCAGTATTCGTAACATTAGGTATTGTGCCCATCATTAGATGCCCACGCGGCAATGCTGCCGAGATGGTGTCAGAAAAACTGGACAAGAAGCTTCGTGAGAATCTGCGTGACACTCGCAACAGCTTGTTTGCAGCTGAAGCCACGCCAGGCCAATTCAGCTTTCAAAGACCTCTGTTGGTGGTGCTGGACAGAAACATGGACTTAGCCACCATGCTGCACCACACGTGGACGTACCAGGCACTGACCCATGACGTGCTTGACCTCCGCCTCAACAGGGTAGAGATTGAAGAAGTGATTGACGAGGGAGCTCACTCACCCAGCCGCAAACCTCGCACCAAAAAGAAAACCTACGACATGGGCAACAAGGACAACTTTTGGGTCATGCAGAAAGGCAGCCCCTTCCCAACAGTGGCTGAAGCTGTGCAAGAAGCACTAGACAAATACCGTGCTGAGGAAGATGAAGTAAAGAAGCTGAAGGCTGCCATGGGTCTGCAGGGGGATGATGATGCGGCCATCAGCATGCTGTCGGACACCACAGCCAGACTCACATCAGCTGTCAGCTCTCTGCCAGAACTACTAGAGAAGAAACGGCTGATTGACATGCACACCAACATCGCCACAGCTCTGCTGGAGCACATCAAGCACAGAAAGCTTGACACATACTTTGAGATGGAAGAGCGCATGATGAGCAAGTCCACCCTTAGCCAGTCTCTTATGGACATCATCTCTGACCCTGAGGCTGGCAAGCCAGAGGATAAGGTTCGCCTCTTTATCATCGCCCTCATCTGTGGGCCGCCCATGTCAGAGGCAGAGATTGATCAGTACTGCGTGGCACTGCAGGCCAGCAACTGTGATTTGGCAGCAGTGCAGTACGTGCGACGCTGGAAGTCCTACTCTAAGATGACAGCCACACCTAGCATGTACACAGGGGGCGGGGTCAGCTCCACCAGTATGTTCACCAGTCTGCTGTCCAAAGGCAGCAACTTCGTCATGGAAGGTGTGAAAAATTTGGTCGTCAAGAGCCACAAACTTCCCACCACACGAATAGTTGACGCCCTCATGGAGCTAAAATCCATGCAAGATATCGAGGACTATCGCTACTTTGATCCCAAGATGTTGCGAGCGGACAGCACCAATCTTCCCCGCAACAAGTCGCCATTCCAAGAGGCTTACGTCTTCATTGTAGGGGGTGGGAACTACATCGAGTACCAGAACCTGATGGACTATGTGCGCTACAAGGCTCCTATGTCGCAGAAGAAAATTGTCTATGGCTGCAGTGACCTTGTGAATGCCACCATGTTCTTGAAACAGCTCGCTCACCTTGGTAATGAGCTGTAATTTGCTGAAAGCACACATGTAAACAAGTGAATGCTGCCATCTGTCAGAATACATAGATCTGCATTGAACACCAACCAATAACCATACGTCTGCAAGGGGCTGAAAGGGTTATGATGATCTTTGCCTTGGATCATTGTAAATTATCATTATTTAGAACGTTGTTTTCAATATAATTTATTCTGATGAGTGTGTGTGCTTTGAAAGTGATGCATGTTTAAAGTGTTTTGGGTTGTGTAGTTGCTGGCGTAATGGGCTCATGGTGAGTTTTCCCTGCACAGACTGTAAGTGCTCATGTGCAGATAGTTGATCGATTAGTCAGATTGGTGTCATGCAGAGAATCCGTGTGGGAACGCTGAATTGATCACACAAGCAATAGAAGTAAACTGCTGCAGACATCCATGGGTAAATACCTTTAGGCTGTTGGTAGCGTGTTTGGTCGAGGTGATTCCTGTAGGAATCATCTCGACCAAACACGCTACCAACAGCCAAAGGGTTAAATGTATTTTAGTGTTTACAGTGTATAAACGCTAAAAACAGTTCAATTGTCAATGTCATGGTCAGTACATTATTCTGTGGTTCCATATTTCATTTTCCAGGGGTGAAACAAAAAGTATTGCTTATCATTTAGCACACTTTATTGCTTATTATTTTATCATTTTGCACACTTGTGATGTGCTTGTGGCATGTCTCAAATGAGTTCACCAATAGCTTGTCAATGATTTTTCTCTGGGTGCTCACCCATGGTACATTGTACTTTTAGAGGGTGTAATTGTAGCTCACTTTAAACTGCAAATTCAGTTCACTGCAAAGAAGTTTCCTAATGAGATTTGTCATTATATACAATGTCCAATTGTCACCAGTGGAAACGTTTACGCAGTGATTCTGGTCTTTGGCATTATTGGTTATATGTTGTAATATTTTGACATGTGATGTATGTCGTAAGATTGCTGTTTGTTGCTTTTTCATTGTTTGTTGCTTTTTCATTCCTTGTCAGTCATTTTGTTGTAGCGTAAGCCTGTCATACTGAAGTATGCAATACATGTAGTCAGTGTGCAATGTTCGATCGTTGCAGCTTAAAGGTTTATTGATGACTTAACACATTACATCCTGAGGCTGATTTTTTTTTTTTTTAATTGCTTATTGTCCTAAATGTTGGCTACACATTACAGATTACAGGAATTATAGATCAACCGTTTTAGTTCAAGGGTGGTGAGTGCCAAGCTATTCTGGCACTACCCTTGAACTATCATAGTCAAATTTATTTCAAGCAGTAGTGTATCAGGATGAAATGGGTTAAATTTAAGTGATTACAGTAAGCTTCATGTGCAACAAGGGCAAATAACAAATGCCAGAAAAAGAAAAAAAAAACTTTTTCAGAAGTCTCAGCAACAGTTTTGTTTGTAGCAAACGTTGGATATAACAAAAAATGTTGAATCTCCAGTTAATTGTTATATTCAAAGTTTACATGTCTAAAGAACAGGAGTGAATCTGCTTCATGGGAAATGAAAGCAGATTCAAATACCTGTTGGCCGTCACATTACATGTCGACTTTGGCTGTAGGGGTTGCATACTTATAATATGGTATTGGTAGTGGTAGGCTTCATTTATACATTAGTTGTATACTTTACCATCAACAGCACCCTCAATTTCAGGAACAGGTAGAACCGATCTCGTTCAGCAAGGGGCATGAATTCTCATGAGCTCCTGCATCAGCAGGGGCTCATGAGAATCTGTGCCTCTTGTTGACCAAGATCAGCAAGGGTACATGTGACTCTGTGTCTCGTGCAGATGAAAGTGAATGCACTGTGTGAATGAAGTTACTATCTATGCACATTATTTTGTGGGTTGTGTGAATTGCGGTTAGTAATTCACCATGTGTGACATCTGGGTACACAGCATAAAATCCGTGTACCCGAATGCAGTATGTCTTGAATATATATTATATAGTGTTCTTTTACTCATTTGAGATGTGCCACATCCGGATATGTGGCTTGAAGCCGAGTATCCAAATGCGGCACGTCTCGGATGTTTTAATTAACCCATTTAGTCTCGACGCACCGCTGCAGGAGATGGGTGGACCATGATCATTCAAGGCTAGTGCCAGACGAGCTTGGTGCAGTCAAGCTAATCTGGCACTACCCTTGAATGATCATGGTCGATCCACTCGACACCTTGAAAATTTGGGAAATGTGACCTTGGGGTTAAATGAGTTATAGTTCTAAGTTATAAGTGTGTGGATTCACAAATGATTCTCTTCTACATGGGGAAACAAGTTTAGATATTGTCTGATCCTTAAAAGAACTGTACATTTTCACATACACTGATACCCATCAACAAAAGAAACGCAAAAATTTCAAACGTGTTTCTCCTACTAAAACATCTTAACTGCAAACCGATGCAGACCGATTTTAACCGGTTGGCAGTACTAAGATATCTGTCACACAAGTTAACTCTATACAGTTAAGATGTTTTAGTAGGGAAAATAACGTTTGTAATTTTTGCATTTCTTTTGTTGATCAGTATATAAAGCGTGTAGGAAAAAACAATCAGACCGTACCGTTATGAAATTTTGCTGTTGTCTTCTGATTTGAATTGCGATGGCTTGCAAGGTGTCCAAAGCTGTACATATTGTTGTGGCCATCCATTATTTGATGAAAAAGATTGTGTTGCCCATTCTGCGTCTGTCCCAGATTGTGAAGTCTCACCATGCGGTAGAACCTGTTCTGAGCAGCCACCTTTTGGTCACCTACATAATTGTCTTACATGACAGGGGATCTCTTATAATGAGTGTTACTTGAAACAGGTTCTACTGTAATGATATGTATATTTGGTTCAAGGGTTGTGCCAGAATAGCTTGGTGCCTGAGGCGCCAAGCTATTCTGGCACCACTCTTGAACTAGTATGGTAAATTTTATTTCAAGCAAGTATATGTGAAACAAACTTGATCAAACCCTCTCTGTGTGTGTATGATGATGATGTGTGTGCATACATACCTTGATTGTATATTTTTGTGAAATTCTGTTGTACATGTAAGGAAAATAACGGGAGAGAATGAGACAAGAGAAAGTGCGTATTTGTGTGAGAGAGACGGATATTGGAGAGAGAGAGGGGTGGATTTGCAATGCTGGATTTCACTATTTTCAGTTGTCAGTTTTGACAGGTTATCAATAAAATAGTGTGGAACTGTTCTTTCCTGTTTTAGTTTGCATAGATGTACATGTGTGTGTGTGCTTTCATCGAATAGAGATCCAGGGTTAGCAAATTACTAAGCAAATTACTGTCAGTCCTCCAACTTCTAAACTAGCACTGTTGCTGAATTAACACTGCCTACCTCGTTGGTGAAACGTTTTTGTGAAACTCCACACACCATCAATATTGCTGTTACTTTGCATAAACCAGTATGTCCGTTTTGTAGGAAAGTGAGATTTTCACTGATACCACACATATCTCTCTTTCTCAACCAAAAAAGGACATGCTAGCTTTTGCCAAATAATGGCAGAATACGAACAGAAAGCTTGGAACAGATCTCATTTAACCCTTATCATTTGGAATACACCAGTGTGTGAAATAAGTTTGACTAATATAGTTCAAGGGTAGTGCCAGAATAGCTTGGCGCCTCCAGACGCCAAGCTATTCTGGCACCTTTTTTTTTTTTTCTTGGCTTGACTTCGCGAACGAAGATTTTATAGGAGTTGACCACGATGTCTGCAGGCTTGTTCGTGGCTGCGGAGGCCAATCCGAGACAGGCAGGTTCGACCGCAGTGGCTGCAGGGGAAGGTATGGCTAGGGTTCTGAGCTGCGGCATCTCTGTTTTTTCTCCTGAGCCGCTTGTCCTTAAGGCTAGCACTGTGAGAGTCCTCAAAGGAGACAGCTGCCTTGTAAATGGTGGAGCGCCAGGTGTCACGGTCCGCAGCAAGCGAAGACCACTGGTGGTGGTCGATTTGGCAGGCACTAAGTGACTTCTTGAGACAGTCTTTGTATCTCTTCTTTGGTGCCCCTCTGTCACGGTGTCCAGTAGCAAGCTCGCCGAACAGTGTGATCTTTGGTAGGCGATGATCCTCCATCCTGGAGACATGCCCCGCCCAGCGGAGCTGTGTCCGCAGCAGCAACGCCTCGATGCTCACAGTTTCAGCCTGTTCAAGACCTCGACGTTGGTGACATAGTCACTCCAGTGAATGCCCAGGATGGTACGCAGGCAGCGCTGGTGGAAGCGTTCGAGGAGTCGTAGTTGGCTGCGGTAGAGGGCCCAGGACTCGGAACCATACAGCAAGGTGGTGAGGACCACAGCTCTGTACACACTGATCTTGGTGCCTGTTTTCAGCTGTTGATTGTGCCACACCCGCTTGAAAAGTCGCCCGAAAGCGCTGTTCGCTTTTGCCAGCCTGCTGTCAAGCTCCTTGTCCAGCTTGGCGTCCGACGTGATAATGCAGCCAAGGTAGGTAAACTGGTGCACTGACTTTAGTTCAGACTCGCCAATAACTATTCTGGCACCACCCTTGAACTAAAGCCATTGGTTTATATCCTTATTTGTAAGTGCTATAATGTAGCTTGCATATGGCAGTGTACAAATTTGAATCTTTTAGCCTCAGTATGATATGGGTTAACAACACACAGTGTTAACACAGACATATCCACTGCAGGTAAAGTAGTTCTTTTGATTGTCATTTGTCACAAAGTGTTTGGAATTAACCCATTACATCCTGAAGCTGAATTAAAAAAAAAAAATGTTTATTGTCCTGTGAAGGCTATGTTAAAGATTAGGAGATAGATCAACCATTTTGGTTCAAGGGTGGTGCCAGAATAGCTTGGTGCCTCAGGTGCCAAGCTATTCTGGCACCACCCTTGAACTGGTATGGTCAATTTTATTTCAAGCAATACTGTATCAGGATGAAAAGGGTTAAAGAATGACTCACTAAAGTTAATGAGGAAAAGGGTGGTACAAAAGTGATGTGTGGTTACATTTGTTATGTTTGTCAGTGTTTTGCTTTGTGGTGACAAAATAGGTGCATATTGAGATTTACATGCTCGTATCCTCTCAAATTAATCTTACTTCAATAGAAATTACATGTTTTGTATCAGGTCTGCAGTGAAGTTACCATAACTAGACATGTCATAATTTTTATCTTGCTACTTCAGTCAGCGTTTGAAGCCTGTCTGCCTAAAGCTGTGTTTCCATATTGCAACGCGACAGCGCCGTGGTAAGCAGTGCAATTAAAAAAAGTAGCTGAACAGCAGGCAGAAAATCGCTTTGTGTTTCCATATAGCTGCATGACAAAGCGATTTTGTGTCTTTCTTTTGAATTGGGAAAGGAGCTCCAATTTGGTGCATACTGAAAACAACGTCCCCCTTCACTGCAAAATCGCAGTGAAATTGCCTTTGAATTTAATTTGATTTAATTCTCTCATGCCGTTGTGGCTTGTTGCCCTGTTTTTGCGTTGCACTTACGGCAACACTCCTTTGTTTCTGCATTCTAGATTTTTGTTGCTTTCACCACCACTTTTGTGTTGCTGTCGAGCTGCAATATGGAAACACAGCTTAAGACGTCATGTGTATGCTATTGAAAGCCCTCCACCTTGTTCCTTGCCGCTTTTCATGCCAGTAAAGCAGTAAAGAATGGGCCTGTCTGAGTGTTCAATTCAGACCCTTAGAAATATACTGACACCCCATCGCATGTGCATTTTCTTTCTGAAATCTGTGCTCACTGAACAACCAAAAGCCACAACTGTTCAAATAAGATGGACACAAATTGGTTTTCGCAAGAGGCTTATTATATACATATGAGCCGCCGCATTTGCGGGGGCTCATGAGGATCTATGTCTCTTGCAATTAGATCGCGTTAACTTTTCTCGACCGGGAAGGGGTTAAAAAGACAGTTCAGCTAGAGCGACTGATTCCAGCAAGAGCATGAACGGCTCTTGCCTGTTGTGCCACTCGCGCAGATTCAATAGGTATTATCCCCTCAGCAAGTACTGACATTTGATCAAGCGATTCGTCAGTCAATGATAAGCCATATGACTTCATAGCTCCTATTATGTGTTTTAGTAGATTCGACTTGTGTACCTCTATGCATTCTTGTGACTGGACTGACAGTAGGCGTATTGAAAATGTCCCAGGGCACAAACTAAAGAACCTGAACTCTGGTTAGTGATACTGCTGAAAGGGTTGACTGAGATCAACCGAAGGATTAGTTTGGGGTTTAACGACCAGGGATCGGTTGCATGAGTGAGCTTAGTCCTGCGCCAGCCACTAAGCAAGGTGCTCCGCGGAGCACCTTGCTTAGTGGCTGGTACAGGACTAAGCTCACTCATGAAACTGACCCAGGGCACCAGAGTGATACTGCGGCACGACTGTAAGGGCGGGTTATTGGGGACAGGGACAAAATATTGCATATGGAGTATAGTACGACATCCTACCATCTGCAATAAATAGATAAATGAACAAACAAACACACAAAATAAACAAACAATAAAATCGCAACACACACACACACACACACACACACGAACACACACACACACACACATATACTTCAAGACAAACCTTTGCCGGCGTGTGATAACATCTAGAAGAAAGACATGGTGCGTACTTTGTGTCGGCGTGTCACGTCCTTTCTTGTGGTCACGAAAGGGTTGCAATCGAGATCAGTGTACCCCTCCCCCCCCCCCCTCCCCACACACACACAAACACACACACAAACCCCATTCGGCTTTCGTCCTCAAGAGGTATTGATCCTTAGGAGACCTCGCAGGTTGTGGGTGTTCACGAGGATCTATATCTCTTTGCCGTTAGCCTGATTCACATCCGGCTCTGACGACTGGTTGGATATCATTCACTGAGCTGCAGGAGACAGATCCTCATGACCCACAGCTGTTGGCTCCCTACCCGAATTTTTGCCTCTTGCGGCTTTGCGCGGCGACTGATTTACGTCCCTGTTACCTCGCGCAGACAAAGGTCATCAGGCGCCAGGGTATTATATGGTCTGCTGTATTTGGCAGCCAGACAAAAAATCGGGACAAGCTGGAAAAAAAATCAGCCGCTTTGTAGGCCGGCCTCGCGTGACAAACGGAGACCCTCACATGCCTAGTAAGCGTAAGACCTTTGGGCCTACATCGGCCGTAATTGGCCCGCTGAAACTTGTGCCGCGCGGGCCAACTGCGGTCGATGTCGGCCCGACCGACGTCCTTCTGCTCAATACAGAAACAAGCCCCGGGTGCATTTTCTGCTACCGATCTTTTTAGCCGGGTGGTTCAACGAGGGTACTTGTCAGTGCTACTGCGCTCGCACGTTCGAAACTGACTTCTGACTTGAAGTAAGACCATTTTCTGTCATTATTTGTTTGGGTACTATTTACGCGATGTGTTTGCTTGTTGGCTAAAAGGACTGAAGGTTTTATTTGAGTTTTCCCTTGCAAATTGTCTGGTTTTGGGGTAGGAAGATGGTATAGGAAGTTGTTACGTAACCGGAGAGCATAGCAACGCTCTGCTTTGTCCTTAGTAACATGGATATGGGTTTTATCTGAGAGTCAGACCGTAAATTATATTATCCACACGCGAATACATTTGCGGTTGGGTGATCCGCACATAACAAATTATAAACTATTATTACCCCAAGGACTCGCTCGACATAAAATATAATGATCTGCCGGCCCCGGATATGGATTTGCTTGGTCGAAGGTCGCATTCAAGTCAGGGTAGATTTTAGTATTTTATGCGACTTGGCCATCATGACATATTTTGAAGACTAGCATTACAGTGCATGCTTTCATTTATGATACTGTCGCACGATCTTTGCAATACATTGCCAGATATTGCAGACGAGATCGACTTCAGTAATCAGGAAAATTGCTGTTCAGTAGGCCTATCTCAGTATTCAAGTTTCGAAATTAACAAGATGAGCTTACATGCAGTTTCCTTCTTCTTCTTTTTTTTTTTTTTTTGGTGCACAATACGCTCGCAGAAAACATACGAAACTAGATGCTTTCCGTTCCTAAATCAAATGTTCAGAGAGAGAGAGAGAGAGGAGAGAGAGAGAGAGAGAGAGAGAGAGCTGAGAGAGAGAGAGAGCATTACGTCAATTCATTGACGTGTCACGTGGCTTTGTTTTGGAGTTTCGACTGAAACGAAAAACGGAACGCTAATAGCATTATGTTACAAACTGACTGATTAGCCCCTTGACTATCAGTGGACGGTTGCAGGCTGTTTTTAAAGTCACTGCCGTGAGTTCAACCCGGCTAAAAAATCTGCCGTTCCAGGAACATGGATGAACTGAAGTGGTGTCAGCAAGAGGCATAAATCCTCATGAGCCCCCGCAACAGCGGGGGCTCATGAGGATCTGTACCTCTTGCAGTTGGGTTGTGTTTAATTTTTCTCGGCAGTAAACAGGTTAAAAAAAAGTAATGCACTGATTTGTTGCCAAGTAATGAATCGTTCGTTCGTTGACTCAAACATGTTCACTGTTCATGTAAAAACTTTTTACAAAACTTGTGTTTATTTCGTTCAGTTTGGGCTCTCTGCCCTTAGGTGGGATTTCGCATTCAAACAATACAAATCCACTATTCATTCGGAGATCGGTATTATTCAGACTGCACAGATCTACACAGGCACTGACGGCAAATCATTTGGGTCAGTCTAGTGATACCTCATGTTCTGACGCACGGCAGTTTTTAGGACGCGAGGTGTATGCCCGCTGTCTGGTTAATCACCATTTAACCACTTCACTGCTGGAAGCTAAACTTGAATGACGTCAGTACATCTTACCCTGTTCGCCTGAGACGAACATAATAATTATCTATTTCAGTAACCCATTACATCCTGAGGTAGATTTTTGTATTTGTGTATTGTCCTATGAACGGGCTGCATTACAGATTAGGAGAAAGATAAACCATTTTAGTTCAAGGGTGGTGCCAGAATAGCTTGAACTATCATAGTCAAATTGATTTCAAATAGTAGTGTATCAGGATGAAAAGGGTTATAGATTCATATACTTTCATATGATCATGAACCCCTGCAGAGGCTCATAAAATTCTATAAGTGTCTCTTGTAAAGAACAGGTCTGTTGCACCACTTTTTGTCGGCTGTGACTGATGACGTCAATTCATGTAAACGTCGTGTTTACTTCGTTCCCGACAGTGAAGGGGTCAATGCCTGCCAACCAGGCCGCAATACTGATACGATGACTCAAGTCTATTCGGTTGTGGCACAAAACGTACTGATGTGTAAGCCGTCGCCTGGTCACAACGGGTCCCAGTAGCAAAACGTCTACGGCCCCACGACGGCCGCAGTGGGCCCGCGCACAGCCGTGCGCGGGCCCACTGCGGCCGTCGTGGGCCCTGGGAGCTTTGCCTACTGGGTGTCGATCATGTACACGCAGTAAACCCGATAATATCCCTTTGATCATGCCCTATTGTGACACACCTATGCTCACAGACTCGTGATATATAAGCCCATAAGCCGTATCATCTGCAAGAGGCATAGATTCTCATGCGTCCCCGCAGGAGCAAGGGCTCATAAGAATCAACGCTTATTCTATCTGCAAGAGATGTGTCCGATTTACATTTGGTCAGTATACATGTCGTCTGGTTCTGCGAGTTGGCGGGTTTTCTCCTGATCTATTAGCCAGCCTAGTGCCCAAGAAGCGTAGATTCTCATGAGCCCATGCTGTCGCAGGGGGCTCATGAGAATCTACGCCTCTTGCTGACAGAGGTGGGTCAAGTTTTACATCGTCGCTGGCAGTCAGTCGGGTTTCAGTGAGGGATTAAATAGGTTTACAGGAGCCAGTCAATCATACAATAATCGTATCATTCATACACTCTTGATCGTGTTCCATCACGGACCATCAAATCCAGCTTGTAGGACAGAAATGGACTGGTTTTTTTTTCTTCCCTGCTTTCATTAACACTGCATGTAAAGCAACACTACATGTAAAGCAAGCATACACATCATGCAAATAAATTTTCAATATGCCAGATGGCTGTTCACTGAAGTGTGCCACGAGAAAAGATTTTGACCGCTGAAATAAACTGACGTCCGCGAAGGATGTTAACCCTTTGCGTGTCGGTAGCGGCTTTCCTACACGAATCATCGCGACAAAAACCGCAAAAGAGTTAATTATGATTATGCTGATTAAAAAAGGGAAGCGTCTACTGTATTGACGTGTTTATTAGTATATGCCAGACCCATGACAACGCGATTTCACTCATGCGAGCTCGAATAGTGCAGATGTTATCGTTTTCACATGGGGTTCATGACACTGATTTTCTAAAAACTTGTGGGTAAGAGCTATTCACTCACAGTAGGTCATATTTCTGTCTCCAGTTTGATATCACCTTCAAACTCACTGTTACACTGAGCCCTGATTCTCTGTTGACTGCATTACATTAACCCTTTTCAGCCTGATACACAGCTTGACATACATTTGACTATGACAGTTCAAGGGCGGTGCCAGAATTAGGTTATATAACTTCCATAGGACAATAAGCATTTATAAAAGTCAACCTCAGGATGCAATAGGTTAAATGATATAGCGACCGTAATGAATTTAGCCTGTTCAAGGGTGGTGTCAGAGTAGCCTGGCGCCAACAGGCACCAAACTGTTCTGGCACCACTCTTTAGCCCAAATGGCTGGCCCGTATCCTGCTGTAATGCGGCATGGTAGAATGATCCTTTTGTGAACATGAGGTGTGTTGTTGGGTGTTTTACATTTTCAGTGTGTTCCAGACTAAATACAAACGGCTGGTCAATGTAGAAAAGAACCGTTTCAAGCTACAGAAAAGACTAAGACTAACAAAAGATTGTGTAGACTGTTTTATTTCCAAAGCGGGCTCTTTCTTTTTCGGTTTTTGCATTTTACACCTCTACCCCATACAGTAACTCCTCTTGT